>BMAU01000272.1:440000-1121657 GCA_019973935.1 Trichonephila clavipes | reverse complement strand
TAAACCTATCACAATTAGTTTCGTTACAATTTTTCTTCGATTATTCATTTCTTCAATCATTAATTTCTTTTTCATTTCAGAGATCTGGAAAACAACAAGATTGTGAAAATGCATGAAGAAGCATTTGTACATTTTAAAGACCTTCGTGATCTGTGAGTTCCCCCCCCTTTGTTTTCTTTGCTGTTTTTTTTTATAATTGTTTTAATTGCGTTTTCTTTTTTCTCAAGCATTCCTTCTACCGTAAGTAAATTATCTGAAATACATCGAATTTACTTAGTTAATAATAGGGAATGAACTGTTGCAACATTGATACAGCAGTTTATATTCACAGCATTTACAGAAACAATGTTTAAGCCACCATATCAGTATCAAAAAGACGAAAGTTTGAGCGTTGGGTTTGAGGATTCTTAACAAATATCCGTACATGCGAAAAATCTCCTTTTAAACATCCCTTAATAACATCCTTTTAACATTTTTCTGGATGCAAAAATCGTAGGCACGCATGTCATATGAATATGTGGCATGTGAAAGATTAATTGAACACTCTCTGCAATATTTAGCATCCAAGGAGAGTTTGAATTGAATAAATTCAAACACGAAAATTTGATAGCGGGAGCCGTCACTAGATGGTACCATCAAAGAAATGTCTCAAGCGCTTGAGGCTTTCCATGTCTGCAAAAGTTTGACAACCAAAATTCAGCCCATTAAAAAAACCATCCTTTACCAACGAAACAAAGAAATTTGAAACTTTTTGTCTCGTATTCATAGAAGTTTAGATTATTTCTCATAATTTCAAATAATTTGAACATTTCCTAAAAAGTTATAAGGAAATACAAATTGGACAATTTTTCAAAAATACAAAAATCGTTATCTAACTGCATGCATGATTTTAAAGCATCAGAACTGATGAAAATTAATGGTATACCAGTATAAAAAAATTTTTAGAAATTTTAAGAAAAAATCCAAGTTTTCATATAAAAATTTTCTGTTTGAAATTTATCTAAACATTGATTTATAAGTCATAAATAAACTTATTCTGATCATGTGTATGAAATTTCAGGTTGATATGATGAATAGTTTCCGAGAAATCTTGCATGGACGTGAAAATTTGTTTGCTTTGAGAAAGTTGAAGTTAGAGATAAAAAATGACAAAAAAAAAAAGGAAATTAAACTTACCAATAAACATTAAAAAGCCCCAGAAGCATAAATATTATTTATCAGTATGTTTATAATGTTCAATTTCTTTGCCTAATGTTCAATTCTTTGGCCTTACAAGCATCAAAGGGGGTTTCAGTTGTTAGTCCCTAAGCAATTGACTCACACACTTTGTTGATTTTTATATGCTTTATAATACTTTTCTCGCCAATTTTGAAACCCAAATCCCACACATAATATCAACTTGGAGTTTACTCCCATCGTTATATTCATATACAGCCATAGATGCAACTAATTTAGTAGTAGTAACATCCAATTAACTTCAAGCTATACTTCCAAATAAATGAGTTCAACGACTCATTTTCATTTTGAGTTTTTCCTCAATGATTTCAAAAGTGATAAATCTTTAAAGACAAGAATAATTGATTCAAATACAACCTTTGTTATATTGTTCTTATGAATGGATCTCTCTTTCTCTAAACTTTATTATAATGTACCACTTTATTGTTATGATATTATTGAGTTTTATTATAAATTATGCTGCTCTCAATAGAATATAATACTAATATTGAAATGTTTTTCTATCTGGAAAAGTGTTCTAAGTTTGAATTTCATTCTCTAACATTACAAGAAGTCGGCCTTAACTCACGTCTACTTGTCAAGTTTTTCAAAATATTATCGTAGAGTATAGAAAGAAATTATATATGAGTATACTGTCATGATATTTGCATTATAAATAAATAACCTAGTTGTACTTGCTTGTATTTTTTTAGTTTATTTCAGATCCTGAAATTTTTTGTTCATGATAATTTTCAATTAACACAGGAATCTTGCAGCAAATAAATTTTCAAGATTGCCAACAAAGGGTCTACAAAATCTACGTCAATTGAAAACTTTCAATAACAGAGAGCTGAAAGAATTTCCACCAGTCGAAACATTCCCAAAAATCTATATGCTCGCCCTTTCCTATGCTTACCATTGCTGCGAATTTATAGCATCTAGTCATAAAACACACACATTAGGGCCAAAAAAATCCTCTACATTGCAAGAAACAATTGTTTGGCTATCTAAAGACGATGTGGATATGTCTTCATGGAATACAAACTTAACAGACTTATTACCAGAAACAACAGGTAAGCTTTCAACATTTCAGAGTGTTTTGTATCAAAATGTATTTTTCCCCTGATGCATATGTAGAGTGTAAAACCCACAACCTATGGATTCGAAGCCGAGTAACATGACCACTAGACAAAAATGATCACCTTTGTCTGGAGGCTGTTACTGACTTATGTAGATGTCGCTACATGTTTCCATGATGGAACTCACTTGTATATAGGTCAAGTGTACAAATTTTTATCACACACAAGTGCATACAATATGTTAAAGAGTAGTATCACAATATAATTATACATGACTTTAAGAAAGATAAATAAACCCATTGTGTTCTAGGAGTTTTTAAAGTTCTACATGTATATTTTCTCATAGCAGTTTTCATAAATTACATTTATCTTATAGGAAATTTGTCCAAAAAATTTGAAGAATTTGCGACCAAGTTATGGAAAACGTTTGGGCGTGATTACACAATACCGGACAATCTAGCTCAATATGCAGAGGAGTATTTTGAAGACTACAAAGCATTAGAAAACATGAAGTTTTCTTTACAATGCCTTCCAGAACCAGGTAAGTTTGGATATAATAAGAAGGGCAATACAACAGGGTTGGGAAAATAGCGACTCGCAAAGACTTTTTAGTGACTTGCCAAGACAGAAAACCCAAGATTTCTTTCTCATGCGAGACCAAATATTTATCTTGTATTTTCCACTATGACGGCCACGTCAACACGCGTGCATGACTGAAAACTTTATAACAAATAAAAATAAAGAAACACAAAAGTAAATTGTAAAAAAGTGTGATCAGGTGCATTTGTTTCATTCTTCTGATTCTGAAATTTAATGTGAAATTAGTACAATACACACAGTAATTTAATAAAACTACCACTAATAGTATGATTTTAATGGTACAGTTTATACTTTTTATGATGCAAAATTAACTAATGAATGCACTCCTAAAAAGGTGGGGTTCTCTAGTATCCACAGCTTCCAAAATATGGCCCTCGAGCCAAAACAATTTCCCACCCACAGCATAAGGGGATATCACAAACACGAAAATTCATGTTGCGAATGCTTAATATCTCTTAACTTGTATGTTTCCTTTTTTTATAATTTTAAGGAAATTTATCAACCCTCATTACATTTTATATCATAGTGTTAATTTTTTTTATCTTCTCTGTTCAGTACCACCCCTGTACAATTATATGTATAAGAATTATACAACCATACAATGAATCCATATCTCAAACCGAATTCAAAACTCTCTTACACTACTTATTTTAAGACAATTCTTCAGGTGTTAAGATGATTTATATCTCAAACCTCATATAAAATCGGACAAATCTCTTGGTTGTATATATACATATATAGAGTTAATATTCTCTACTAAAGAATGAATCATCAATATAATCACTATAACTGAAGCATACAAGAACAAAACTTGTAATATAAACCAGATATTAGAATTTCGAAAAGATAACTATAGATAAAAGTAATTATAAAAATAATGGAATTTAATATATATATATATATATATATATATATATATATATATATATGGATGGGCTACAGAGTATTATAAACATTGCTGACTTAGGATAGCTCTTATACATAAAAATTTATATAAAAGTTGGGTTTAACATGTTTTTTGGCCAGCCAACCTTTTCCATTTCTGCTAATAATACTGAGCAAAGTCCTATTGAAAATAATGGATAGAATATCTAAATCGATTACGAAAAAAAGGTAGCTTTCCTAAAAATTGCATTCAAAAATGCATAGCCTGTGCTAAATCTGAGTACAATAAACAAATTTTATTGCCAGATTCTAGACACAAATACAAATTCAAAGCATGGAGTTGATTGCTGGAGTTTTTGCATAGCAAAAATGAAATATGAAAAATTAATAGAAAAATAATTAAATAGTAATGTATATATATATATATATATATATATATATATATATATATATATATATATATATATATATATATATATATACTACCATTAGTATAGGGACACTAGGATTATAAATGTATTTAAAAAAGATACTATGATTAAAATAAAACAAAGAGAATAAGTAATTTTATTTAAAATTTGAATATGCAAGTAACTATATCTAACTAGGAAAAATGATAAATTTATAATAACAAATTATTAAATATATTAAACTAACTATTAATTTTATATATAGTTAATATATTCTCTCTACTACAGAGACAATCATAATTATAACTACGAGGGTGGTCTGAAAAATTTCCGACCCCAACGTGAAGATGGCAGCACTTGTCAATACAAGCTAGTGAATTTCGTTTTTCATCTGTTGACAGTTACTCACCATAGTTTCAGCCATTTTGGACGCACAGTTGTAGTGTAATAGTCGTTTGATTGAGTTGATGTGAGTGTTTTTGTGAAAATGGACAAAATCAAGTATCGAGCGGTCGTTAAATATTTGTTTTTGAAAGGCAATACACCTACGCAAATCAAAGATGAGTTGAATCATGTGTATGGGGACTCTTCACCATCGTTTACCACAGTGAAATTTTGGGCAGCTGAATTTAAACGTGGCCTTAAGAGCTTTGGAGACGATGAACGTTCGGGACGTCCAAGTACTACAACTACGGACGAAAAGATCGTCAAGGTTCACCAAATGGTGCTACACGACCACCGAATTAAAGTGAGAGAGATAGCAGAGGTTATATGAACATGTCAAAAGAAAGTGTTTGTCACATATTAAATGAACATTTAGGCCTGAGAAAGCTGTCCGCTCGTTGGGTGCCGCGTTTGCTCACGTTAGACCAAAAACATGTTTGAATGAACAGTTCCAACGCTCTGTTGGCGCAGTTTAGGCGCAATAAATCCGAGTTTTGGGGGCGATTAATAACTGTAGATGAAACATAGATACGCCATTATACACCCGAAATAAAAATACAGTCCAAACAGTGGACTGGAAAGGGGAAACCGGCTCTAAAAAAAAAGCAGAAACTGTTTTTTTTTCGGCTGGGAAAGTGATGGCGACTGTTTTTTGGGATAGTCATGGAGTTATTTCAATCAATTATCTTCAAAAAGGAAAAACCATTACAAGAGCATACTTCGCATCATTACTTGACAAGCTAAAGACAGAACTTGCAAAAAAAAAAGGCCACATTTGCAGAAAAATAAATTCCTGTTTCACCAAGACCGTCACGCACCGTCTCACACATCAGTGGTTGTCATGATGAAAATCCACGAATTTCTGTTTGAACTGCTTTACTATCCGCCTTACTCACCAGATCTAGCTCCAAGCGACTTCTTTTGTTCCCTCATCTAAAAATTGTGCTTGGGGGACAAGGATGTTCGTCAAATGAAGAGACAATCATCTTCGTGAACAATTATTTTGCAGAAAACGTCGAGTACTATTTGGACGGGTAACAGAGATAGGAGAATCGCTGGGAGAAACAAGGAGACTATGTTGAAAAATAAAAGAAACATTTCAGAAAAAATGTCTTGTATGTTTGTTAGGTCGGAAACTTTTCAGACCACCCTCGTATATAGCTGAAGCATTCAAAATTATACATACATATATATCCTTTTCCGTTTCAATTTTAGGCCCTTTTATGCCGTGTGAAGATCTTTTTTGGCTGGTGGAGTCTTCGTTGCGGGGTGTGGGTCGTATTCCTGCTAGCTTTGTTGGGTAATGGAGTTGTTGTCATCGTTCTGATCATTGGCAAAAGCAAATTAGATGTTCCACGATTTTTAGTTTGCAATTTAGCCTCAGCAGATTTCTGCATGGGAATTTACCTTGGAATGCTTGCTGTCGTTGATGCATCAACCTTAGGAGAATTCAAAGTAAGAAAACATTATATACACACATATATATATATATATTTCTAGTAACTTTTTTTTAAAAAGAATGTTTATTTTTGAAATTTTCTCTTTATATTGCTAATACTTAATTTTGCTCTCAAAAACTTTCTTTTATTAAAGAACACATTTTTAACTATGTATTATTGAATATTAAAGTATCAGTAACTTTTTTATTTCTAAAAATTAATTTTTAAGGCACAGTAATTCATCTTTATGGTAGAAAAAAGATTTCTTCTTTTGTACTTATTCATTAAAAGATATATATTATTAACTTAAAAACTACACTTAGCATGCCCCATCTAATTTTTTATGCTATTCATTGCGAGATGCATACAGTCTACTCTAAAATGGCACTATTACTAAAATTTGTAACATAAGAAACAGTCTCCTAGTTACAAATGCTCGTAAAAATATCGGGCAAAGTTTCTACGAGAACAAAAAATCAATATAAGCAATTTTTTAGCATGTTAGGGCTATAATTTTGTTGCTCTTTGATGCGCTTATTTTTCTTTGTTAGCCTGTAGCATGATAAATCATTCTATTTAGAACAGAAATAGAACACTAGACACTTTATTTCAACTATTGTTTATATTCCAATGTGACTTTGACAGATGGCTAAATTTTTTTAAGAAACTTATGACAGCAGTTAATTAAATGTAAAGAGAGAATAAACAATTTTGTTATGACAGTAATTAAATAATTGTAAAGTGAACAAACATAGATTTTTAATAAGACATAACTATGTAATGTACATATTTGTTTCCTTTACAGGTATTTGCCATCAAATGGCAGTCATCGATTTCTTGTGAAATTGCTGGGTTCTTTGGTGTCTTTTCCAGCGAATTGAGTGTGTATACCTTATCGGTCATCACACTGGAAAGAAACTACGCCATTACTCACGCTATGCATCTCAATAAACGATTATCATTACGACATGCATTTTACATCATGTTTATTGGGTGGACATTTGCCATAACCATGGCTTTGTTGCCATTGTTTGGCATTAGCGATTATAGCAAATTTGCTATTTGTCTTCCCTTTGAAACTGAAGACTTTTTTTCCTTAGCTTATGTTATTTTTCTTATTCTGATTAATGGTGTTGCATTCTTAATTTTAATGGGATGCTATTTAAAGATGTATTGTGCCATCCGGGGATCACAAGCTTGGAATTCAAATGACTCTAGAATAGCTCGGCGCATGGCTTTACTTGTGTTCACGGATTTTTTGTGCTGGGCCCCTGTGGCATTCTTTTCCTTTACGGCTCTGTGTGGTTTGCAACTTGTGTCTTTGGAAGTAAGTAATATTTATTTTTATCATTTTTTTGCTTAAAACTTATTAAAATATAACCCAAAACTTTTATTCCAATATTTTTTTTAAAAAAGTCTAAACTATACATTATTTGCACAATACCTTGAAAATTGCAAAATAAATTTTAATGAATAAAATAAAAAAAACACCTAAATCAATCAGAAAGCATTTACTGGTACAATGAACTATTTTATTATTATTATTATTTACTAGCAATTTACATTCATCACTGAATTAAAGGCCAAACAGTTTACAAAATGCAAATAAATTTTTTGCATTTATCGCTGAAAAAAAAAACAGTCATGAAAAAGCTAAAGGTGCTATTCCCCCCTGATTCATAGCTCACAACATATGTATTATAATAATAAACACTGATTCAAATTTCAGGCCATTATCTAAAGAACTTTTCGAGATCATTTATACCTTGCTGTAAAATACGAAGAAATCTGTTTCAAAGAAAAATATGCATTTAAAAATTTAAAATCAAAAATTTTAAAAAATTACTTAGCTGAAAAAACCTGAAACCTCTCTATATATCAAACGAATAAACCTTTACGAAACACATATCAAAATTAAATATTTTTCCTATTGTTTTTTTTTTGTCTTTTTATTCAATTCCTACTATTAATTCACTCTATGGTATTGAGTTTTATGTTTGAACTTAATCCACTGGCATTTTATTAGCTCCAATCAGTGGAGTACACCGACTTCTCTCTCATGGGGAAGGTTAGATTACAATAAAACACTTTAACGAAAGCCACGAGGTGTAGTCTCTATATTATTGGTAACCACATATCTATTGGTCTATGTTGGGTACCCCCTCCTTGTATATGCCACTGCTTCCGATCCCTGAGAAAAACGATCCGAATAACAAATATTAGCAAGCACTGAAATTAAATTTGTCAATTTGACAAGCTGACTATTAACCTTGAAAAGTTTCACAGATCTTTCTAAGTGAAATTTTCCTAATCTCTTTTTACTACAGATGGTTTCTACAAATTTTTAAAAATACACTGTCGCAAAAAAATATATGCACCCAGAAGAAATCAAGCTACAAATCACGAAACTCTTTCTGGTAAGAGATATGCAAATGATTAAAATTTCGAAGCCAATGAGACAAGGCTATGTGTGCTATGCGCATATTAGTTGCGCAACTGGGAGAGTTTAAAAGCATGAGTACGAGCGCCGTACGGCTATCCAAACGAATCTGATGACTTTGATAGACGATATTGAGACTTAAAAGACGTAACCGGCGGCAGTACGAGCAGCTGGCGGACTTTGATAGGGGCCGTATAATAGGCCTCAGAGAAGCAGGTTGGTCGAATAGAACGTATCGGCCGCCCCCTCGGTCGGAGCGATATGGTAGTTGCTCGGTGTTGGCAACAGTGGATCACAGAAGGTAGAGTGTACCGTCGCGGAGGGTCAGGACGTCCCAGGAACACAAATGATCGCGAGGATCGTGCAATCAGAAGAGTGGCCACTTCGGCACCAACAACGTCGCTATCGATTCAACGCCACTTACCTCCTTCCAGACATCCAGTGCCATCAAGAGAAACCATAAGGAGACGACTGACCGAAGTTGGCTTGAGGAGCCGACGTCCGCTAAGACGCTACCACTGACCCCACATCATAGGCAGTGTCGACTGGATTTTTGCCGACCTCGGGCAACTTGAGTGTGATGGAGACGTGTCATCTTCAGTGATGAATCCCGATTCAGTCTCAGTGCTGATGACCACCGCACGTGTCTGGAGGCGCACCGGCCAGCGGTCCGATCCGGCATTTATTGTCGAGCGGCATACAGCAATTTCACAAGGTGTGACAGTGTGGGGAGCAATTTCTTGGGACACACGATCATCTTTTAGTGGTCCTTCAACACTTTGACAGCTCGCAGATACGTGGACGATATTTTAACGCCGATTGTACTACCCATGCTATCAAGTCGCCCAGGTGCCATTTATCAACAGGATAATGCTCGTCCACATACTGCGCGACTCTCCCAACAATGTCTTCAAGGATATGATGTCCTACCATGGCCTGCCAGGTCACCAGATCTTTCGCCAATAGAGCATGTCTGGACGCGCTGGGAAGGCAACTGCAGCCGTCCCGAGATACAGGAGAATTAACTGCGCAGATGCAAAGACTATGGCAGGATCTTCCACAGGGGGTCATAAGTGATCTAATTGAATCGATGCCACGCCGAATTTCGGCTTGTATAGCTGCCAGAGGTGGCTTTACTACTTACTGATTTTTAACCTTTTGCAAGCTGTAACCGCTTAATAAAATGATATTTTGTTCTGAATTTTTAATCATTTGTTTATTTTCATATACACTACATGCATACTAAATTTCGTGAATGTAGCTCAATTTCTTCTGGGTGCATATATTTTTTTGCGACAGAGTGTATATACGATGTAGAAATGGCTATGCAGTTGCAAACAAACTGCATTAATATTCTTGTCGAAATATTTGTTCTAGAAAAATTTTTTCATTGGGGCAATTTAGTGATCTAGTCTATGAAACCACACCTTTCAATTGTTCACAAGGTCTTCAAAGTCTGTAAAGGAGATAATTCTTAACATTAAATAAGAAACCTTCATTGACCAAATAGCAAAGCGCTGGGGACCCCCAAGAGGTCCATGGGCCACAGTTTAACCCTCGTGGGCCTTCGGAAGATTACTTCCCATCTAAATTATCTTTAAAATACACCTGTGAAAAGAGCAAAACCATTATAATATTTTGGCCTTGCTGTTATAACGATGGAAAGACCTTCCCGCTTCAGTTTTGTGCTATTGCACATAATCCAGCGATTATGACATCTGTAAATAGGACAAAAAAAGTTGTCGCTGTATATAACGATGTCATGGGAGGGGTTGATCGCTTCGATCAGAGGACAAAAAGATACCATATAAGAAGGAGATCTGTAAAATTGTGGCATCGTATCTTTTATTTTCTTATTGACCTAGCCATCGTAAATAGTTTAATGCCATGGCAAGTGACCAAAAGAAACAGAAGTTCAGACCAGCTAACATTCCGTACAGCATTAGCTCGTCAGTTAATAGAAGGATATTTTTTCCTCAAGAAAAAGGAAAGGACGTCCTACTAGCCTTCAAGCAAAGAAGTGTGTAGTTTCGGAGGATGTGCGCTTAGCCAGTGTGAAAAATCCTATGTCAAAGATGGTTTCGAACTATAGACGATACAGGAAATGTAGCACAAAAGGACAAGAAAAGAGAAACTGCTACATGTGAGCAGACTGGGATGTCCCCTTGGACATTGCTACATGCTTCTCGTCTTTTCATGACAAATAATCCCCATCAAATTTAATTTTCTTTATGACAGTGAATGGTTCCTTGAGAAATATTCTTCCTACTCCTAAAATTTAAATGTAAACATAAAATTCGACAAAATAACATATATTTCCTTAAATGCTATTGTTTAATTGCTAATAAAACATAGAAAACGGCGAGAAATTCAGAAGAGAAATAAATGGCCCATGAAAGGGTTAAGAACCACTGAATTAAATCCTTTAATACTAAGATGATTACAGTCTGATCTCGAAAACGGATGTTGTGCAGTCAGGATCCATGGTTACTAAACCATGGGATAAGTAAACCACGAATTAGTATTAGTTATTAAACTTCGACAATATGAATTTTTTGTGTAACAACCATTTGTGTTAATTTACACAGAAGATGGTTAATTCAAGAAAATGAATTAATGGTCATTAATGTTTTTTTCACAATATGTAAGTCAACAGCAGGTTACGAAAAATATTTAATAAAAAGAAGTATTTAAAAGGAATATTGAGTTCAATTTTTTATCAAGCAAACCTTAATGGATGATTGTTTTTTACCGGGATTTGTTTCTTCTTAATTTCTTGCATAGTATATTTTATTTAGTATGCCCTAACCCGAGATCCATGTTGCTCAAAATAATTTAGTAGTAATTCTGTTGCTTTGATGGTCTTAGAATGTCTGATTGGAGTCTATTTTGATACATCTGCCTCTTCCTCATTTTATCTGACGTCTATTCGCCTTAAACATACTTAACAAAATCTTCTGCTCTTGGTCCTACTACTGATTGATCAATATAAGTTGTTTGCCACACTTCAACAATATCATGCAATGCCTGCCTTGCAATTTAAAATTTTCGGTTCCGGTTTCTCTAAAATGCATACCTGTTAAAAATTTCGTTACAACTTTATCTTCTGTAACTGGATATGTAATTCCACTGGTTCACGTTCAAAAATATTCCCAAAAATGCTATAATGGATTCAGGTTTGGAAGTATCTCAGACATTTAATTGTAAATAAAAAGCATCCTCCAACTTCAGGTACTTAAGGTAAGTAATCTTGTCATCATTTTTATGAAGTCAGAATCAATTCACATCTATAACGGTACTTAAAGGAACTGATTATACCTTAAAATAAATGTTTTGTCATATATGTTGCATTTTTAGGTAAGTAAAATGCGGTTATATGTTTCCATCTGATGAATTTCTGCAGGTTCGTACACAGAACAGTTGCAAAAATCAAACAAGTGTTTTCTTCGATTTCTTTTTACCTTAAATGATTTCTTAGTATTGGTTCAAATGCGTCTTTGAGTCATGTTTCAAATTTAATGTATATCTTTCAAGCATTCTGACTATAGGAATATTCCAGGGGACGAATACTCATATCAGCAGGATGAAAACATCTTGGTGATTTGAATTTTCCAATTTCTAGATTTTTTTAATTTTAGAACGCCTGTCTATTTGCAAAAAAAAGAATTATTCTGTTTTGGATTTGTGTATATCCTGTCATTGCATTTTCATCATCTTTTTTAGTAAGTGCTTTATTCGGCAACATTTTGTAGAATAGTGCTTTTTCATCTGCACTGAAAAGCTGTTCTGCATACAATCCCTCTTATTCACCAAATTTTTGAAATTTCGGCAAAAATTCGCCCTTTGCTACAATGCCTTCAGGTCTCAATTCACTAAAAATAGTAACCTGTCTGATTCCATGTTAGTATTTCTATCCACCTAATCACTCCTAAGAATATTAAAAATTCTCGAAACCTCTCAAATCTTCAATAAGCATTACTGTTTGGGTATGTAGGTAATGACAATGACGCAACATAATTTCTTTCATCAACTAAAAAAATTAGCAAACATCTGTGAAGGTTAATGTCTACCCCAGTACAAATCTTTTTCCGGTGTGTAACGTCATGAGTAGCTAACCATCAATAAATTGTCACGGCCTAATTTGAAAATAAAAGGTTTGTTTATTTGCTCAACAAATTGTTATTGAAGCAATAAATTACAGTCTGTACGCCAAGCCGGTGCAAACAGTCTTTATTACTCCAATTCTCCAACGCCCCCGGCGTTCATCGTCTTTCCTTCCTTTTCACTCCAATATCTGTCCTCCTTCCTTTAGGGCTCTCCTCTCATTCTCTCCACCCATTGGTGTGGTGTGGTAGTTAGGAGAGGGGGGTGCCAGCTCAGGTGTCGTCCACGTCACTTGACCATGGTTCAAAATTACGTGGTCCGTCGCCAAAAGCCCTCGTGTTGCTGAACAGTGCGACGTTAATATTAAATCAATCAATCAATCAATCTCATTCTCTCCATTCAGGGCTCTTCTCTCATTCTCTCCATTCAGGGCTCTCCTCTCATTCTCTCCATTCAGGGCTCTCCTCTCATTCTCTCCATTCAGGGCTCTCCTCTCATTCTCTCCATCCAGGGCTCTCCTCTCATTCTCTCCATCCAGGGCTTTCCTCTCGTCTCTTAAAAAACCCTTTTTAAACACCAGGGGTGGGTCCACAACACGCCCCTCGTCCCTTCTCATTGGCAGGCCACAAAAGTCTCCCTCGGCTTCCCTAGTCCTATTTGTGCGTAACACACAAATACACACCCGGGCCGTCTGGACCAAGGCGCCATAATTCTTGTCCAATATCTGGACACACTTGTGCATCACACCACCTGAGTTCTAATATCCCAATCTCTCGACAACAAGCCGAGGCGACAGGATTCTTTTAAGACAGTCTTCGCCTATTGTCAATGGGGTGCCAGCTCTCCTTTACCATTATGGCTGCCAGTCTGGGTGTCGACTCTCCTCTGAGGTCAAACAATAAACAATGATCACGTGCACTTGTCACATAACATTTGGTTGAAGCCATAAAACTCAGTGTGAATCAAGGGGTGTGGGTTCACAACAATCGAAGGCGTCGCACTTGTCATTTAACATCTGGTGGAAGTCATAAAACTTATCGTGAATCGAAGGATGGGGGTTCACAACAATCGAAGACGCCACAAGTGTTTCCGTTATCATTATCAACGTTGTCAAAAACTGACGAATTTTATCCTTATTATTTCACCTTTAACATGAGCTAGACTTAGATTAAATTTTTAAGATTAAATAGAATCCTAGTCATTAGATTACTTTTTGTGACGTCATCTGATGAAAAGATAAATCTGAATTTCATTAAATTAAAAATAAAATTTATGATGCCACACACACATAATGCCTATATATAGGGTGAACCCAAATTCTTATCCTGATTATAAATATTTATTGTGTTTAAACTATTATAATTAGACATACGTTTCTATTGATACATTGTAAGTATTATTATGAATTTATATAAGACCATTCACCTTGATAAATTTCAACGTGTGCCCCCTGGTAGCTCGAGAATATCTAAGGGGTATTTAAGTTTCCCCAAGAGTTCTTTAGAATGTCTTATACTTTATAAGTATGCAACCTAAGCCTTTTATGAGGAATTCTTATCAAGCTTTGTTTGTGATATTTGAAGTTCACGTGATGCTTTATAAGTTGATTTAGGTCTCTGTTGAAACAATTGCCGAACATGTTCAACATTTGATTCTCTCCCACTAGGCTTGCCACTTCTAGGAAGATCCTTAACGAGGGATCAGGCGTTATTGTAGTTTTATTATCCTTTGATCATCGACAAATAGCATGTTGAAATTTTTCTTCCTTGTGTCTTTTTGACAGGGCGAAGTGTCTCTTGTGGTACACTTATGGATCTATATTTTTCTTGATAGAGTTCTTTAGATAGCATTTAAAAATTTTCCTTTTAACTCAAATGTTTCATGTTCATAGCTATCTCAAATTTACTTTCGATATCATGATTAATATACATTATTTTAGCAAGTTCTTCCCTTGCTTTATCAGTTTCAACATTCCTCAATAGGGATCACAGAGATGCCCATTTCTTTTTTTATATAATGGTCATTTACATTAATAAACCATATTAAGTCGCACAACACAGCAATCAAAACCACTAACTTGTTCACAGGGGGAATGTAGCATGTTCATGGAAATATTTTGGAACAAAAGTGGTCGCATGGGGAACTCAGTCAAAACGAGTACATTAAGATTGTTAAAAAAACGTTTGTCACTCCCAAAAAAGAGGGAGTATGTGACAAATACATTTTAGTTCCCATGAAGACTGTCATATATGAAGATACTCTGTAAAGGTACTTGATAACAAATAAACAGTTTTCCCAGATTGATTGATTGAATATTTACGTCGCACTGTTCAGCTACACGAGGGCTTTTGGTGACGGACCACGTTATTTTGAACCACAGTCAAGTGACGTGGACACCTGTGCTGACACCCCCTCTCCTAACTACCACACCACACCAACGGGAGGACGTTTCAGCTCTCGACAGATTTAACGTGCATCGCTGCCCTACACGACGGGTCTTTAGTGGTACTGGGCAAGCCACGACCCGATACCTATACCACTCAGCTACCGCGACCACACAGTTTTCCCAGAAGTAACGATTTTGTGAGCCTGGAGTGACTCTGTGCCCCACGCTCCCGTGTTACTACTGCCTATTTCTTAATACATTTCATACCATCACTTATTTTTATTTTTCAGAAGGAGGTTTACTTCTATAACAACGTCAAAATTTGCGTAGAGCATCCATGAGTGATTTCATTTCGTGAAATCAAAGCATTCTTTGGGCTTTCTCTTGAATCAACTCCAAAAAGTAACATGTACTAATAATAGTATTATAAGCAGCATATAATAATCTTATAATATAATTTTATCATAATTATATATAATATTCATATAGTATGATTTAATAACAATTATTATAAATAATAATCATATAATATAATTTAATAGTAATTATAGAAAACAATAATC
The DNA here is from genome assembly GCA_019973935.1 of Trichonephila clavipes. Lineage (NCBI taxonomy): Eukaryota > Metazoa > Arthropoda > Arachnida > Araneae > Nephilidae > Trichonephila > Trichonephila clavipes. Next base: position 1,106,092 of record BMAU01000272.1, on the reverse strand, counting down.
ATCGTATTGTGAAAAAATGAAAATAATGCATAAGAATACTTGTATTTCCTAATTATAAATAACACCATAATTATAAATAAATAACATAAGAATAGCTATAAATAAATAACAATAATAATTATAAATAAATAACAAAAAGTGTAATAATATTTATAAATAAATATTAAAAGAAACAATTAGAAAAAACGAATATTATATGATTATTACGTATAGTACTAATTGCATTTTTATATTACATTATTAATAAAATAATTACATAATATATGCTAAAATTAATAATGAATATCAATTACAAGGTACTGAAAGCTTGCAATATAAAATTTACACTGCAAGTTCCTTCAGCGAATTTCATCGAACAAAGAACGTAAAAAAAAGCATTTTTTAAAATATAAAATAAACCGAAAATAAATGATTTATAGCGTTAATTTTAAGTACAACACTTATTCTTTTAAGAGAAAAAAATTCTTGTCCTCACTCATATTAGAAATATCCATATTCGAAAATAGCACAAAATAAAACAGAAGGCGGAAACAATAGAACAATTGCACTGAAAATGGTTAAACTTTTAAAGATATTGAATTAAAATCGTCTGAAATTAATAAGCTTACCGCGGGGTAAAACCAATAAAAGTTATTTCTAATATACGTTATCCCCTTGGCAATTACATCGACAGATGATAAAATATCAAAGTAACCATATTGTAATGTTATCGCCCATCTTGGCGAACTTAAACAACAACTTGGCGCTATTACCACGGATATCAAAATAGCTTGTTTTCGGAAAGGGTATAGAATGTTTTTGTGTCACCAACTCCTTCATATTTGAACTATTTCAGGTTGTGAAGCTTTTCTGATCAATTAAAATTCCTCAACAGCCTGTCAACCTCCACTTACCAGCAGAGTCAGAATAATTTTTTCAACATGAAATCTTATGTGCTCTTTGCCATTTCTGGTTCTTGGTACCAAACTTTTACCCTTTTATAATTGTTGCATTCCTTGCAAAATGAAGACAACCCCATCCAAAACTTTACCTGTTTCGGCCCCTATTACAGTACATACACCAATCGCCGATGAATGTCGTCTTCCAGGTCCATCACACCTAACCGTTAGAAGGTTATCAGTTGACGAAAATTTTCGACAGTTGCCCTTTTCATGCTTTTCTTCTGTCACTTTCTTTGTAACAAGTGAAATTTTATTATCAATAAAGTCATATGATTTTTGTTCAACAGGGTTAAGAGGATTCATCACAGCACAAAAAGTTTTTAATGACTCCAAACCTTAGCCTATGTGTCTCATTGCTAAAATTGATCTTCTGTTAATATCTGGGACATTTTTATTCCCAGTGTTTTCACAGCTTGAAAAAGTGCAAACACTCCTGCAGTTTTTACAATATATTTCAAAATGCGAACGTAAACTACCAGTTAATTTTACATTAATTGTTAATGGTTCATGGCATTTTGAACAACATGACGCTGACAAAATAGAATTAAAGGTCGAAATAAAATCAAAAATTCGATATCCTTTGAAGTTTCCACTTACATCAATAAGATTTGACTTTAATAGTTTGAATTCCTGAGAGTTTTTTTTAGTGGAAGAACAGTTACCGAGGGAAGGGGTATCATTTCCTTTCTGCGCAACACGTGAATGAGGAGATATTTTTACAAATTGATTTCCTCAAAATCTTTTCTTTTTGTGGCATTTGTTAGATGGTCTTTTCTGTGTGTTATTCATTTAATTGATCAAATGATAAATAGAATCACAATTTAGATAAGTGATTTCAAACAACGTTCCAGCATTAACAGAACAAAATGAAAACACATCAGAAAGAATGTGTTGGGTTGCAAGCTTTCTTCTAATTCACCCAAGTGCTTAAAATATTCCATGGTGCTTATTAAAAACAGAAGAAAAAAAATGAGACGTATTTAGAAATCAAGAATAAGTGGACGTGGCATGTGTCCATTTAAAAGCTGATATTGCTAAATTGCTGTTTGGTATTTTTTGAATAGCTTTCGAAGTTTTTGGAGCATTGTCACGTGGCTGGTATCAAAATGTTCAGAAAAACATGAAAAACAACACATCTTTTTTTCGGAACTTCGGAAATTTTGAAGATTAACACCTCCGTGACCTCTTAAGCGAGAAAAAAATACAACATAGTTTTTTAGACGAAAATCGTGTAGATATTTATGTCAAATGAAGTCTAGTTTAAGAAAGTAGGAAATTGAAATTTGTTCCGTCGTGTTTTGATTTATTGTGAAACTTTTTGAGAGAAAAAATATTCAGTTTTTTCTATTCTAATAAACAATTTTCTAACAATATTTCTAATTCAATGTAAAAAAAAACAGCAATATTGTTTTTTTATGAAATTCATGCAATTTTTTCCTTCCTAACGTCAAATGCGAACTAGCTTTAAAAAATACCGAAATGGAATTTTTTTTCATCACAGCGCTGTGAAATTTTTGTGAAAATTATATATTGAATTTTTCTCCTCCTTTCTAGTGAAAAATCTCACTTAGAGTAAAATAGAATAATGTAGAGACTAGATGCTGCGCTCCTCTGAGTGGAAAATAAATGGTGCACACATTTATTTTATAAACAGTAAAATTACCAAAAATTGTTTGCCATTCTGACAAACTTAGCACCTTTAATACAAAACAATTTTCAATGGGTGTACCTAATTAGGATCTAACACATCATTGTACGAAAAAAAAATTTAAAACATTTCAAACCTTTCTCAATATAGATCTTTTGTTAATCTCTAAAGCATTTCGAAACGTGCTAAGCCACGCCTTAGATTTTTTTTTAAAATTAATTTTCAATGTCCATAACACTTTGAACAACATGAAGCTAACACAATAGCAAACATGCAATCAGTACTTCGGTATTCCTCGTAATTTCTGCTTAACAAACTTTGATTGCAATGAAAACTGAATGGAAGACAACTTCGTGCTGGAGTACAATTACCCGTATCTCTCATTTGCAAGACAACAGTAATTGAGTAGTTTTTGAAGGTTTATTTTTTTGACAAATTTATCTCGGTTGAATCCTAGTTAAGCCTTCTGATTCAGTGAAATTTTCACGCCATGTTGGCGAACCTATAAACAGGAAGAAAAATCTTATCCTCTCCCGTCTGTGTGTCTCTGCAATGGTCAGTTTTTTATCGATGGCCACTTTGAAAGATTGGTTTGCAAGGCTGGCTAAAAGTAAAGCCATGACCATGTTTTTTTTAAGAAAGAAGTAAAAAAATAAATGAAGTGTTATAACTCTCTCTCTCTCTCTCTCTTGGGATGTATTGACAACATATAGATATGAATGTTCAAAATGGAACAAAACTATGCATTTGTTCGAGAGAAAGAGAAGGACTGATGATTGTGAGTGGCTTTGTCATAGCCAGACGAAAAATAATCCGCACGATGAGTTTAAGTAAGGGCACAAGGTTCAGCGTCGACCACGATAGCATATGTAATATTTGCGTCTCACAAGATATTGGTTTAGCAGATTGATGCATGAATTTATACTTTATGATTTAAAAAACAACAAAAATACCGAGGAGAATTGGTCTATGTTTTGCCTTAAGAGGTTCGGATGACCCCTGTGGTGAATGGAAGTGACAAAAATGAGTCTGAATAAGGTGAGTGACTTTCAAAATTGTTTAAATATCTATAGTTTTTGCAAAGTTATTTTAATCTTCCTGAGACATGCATTTCTTTAATCCCCCTCCCCTTGTGATTTGGAAATCGTGTATTTTTTTACGATTTTAAAAATGCATAACTTCCTTTGGCGTGATCTGGCGAAATTGTTCGGTGCCAAAGAAATCACAGGGTTCAAAAAGTATTTTACCATTTATTTTGATAACATTTTCTTTTCTCTAGACATTGACCTGGCATTCTTTTCGAGTATTATTTTTCGTTTTGTAGACTACGAAAGGTTGAATAAAATGCACGTTTAATTCGCATAAGTGAGTTCAAACTACGTTCTAACATAAATAGAATGTAAACAAGCCATCACAGGAAGGAGTTGAGTTCATAGTATCCTGCTGATTCCTCCCAAGTTTTAAAATGTTCCACGAGGCTTACTAAGCAGCATAAAATGAAATGTAAGCAGAGATAATATAAGTGATCTTGGTATGTGTTCACTTAAATACTTATATTGAAAAAAAAATTGTTTGGAATTTTCCAGAACTTTTATCTGGTTTATCACGATTGATGATCTCATATGATGAAAGATATCTTTGTCTCATATCAATTTGGAACTTTTTCCATTTTAGCTTTACTGGCTATGAGTAACTTCACACATATTAAATCTCCTGGATAGCAATATTCTGCAATTGAATAATTTCGAAACAAACGGTAGCTAATTAAGTATTTTTAATTAAAGTTATTATTACTGATGATGGATAAGTAAATCTTTGGAGACCTCGTCAGGTGTTTGCATTTTTCTTGCAAAGGTGAGAAAAGCTGGTGTTTGTCCGGTTACTTCACATCTGGCAGTATTTATGGCAAACCTTATAGAAGCTAGTTTCTCAAATCAAGAAATATGCTGATTCACAACGGAAAATGCCAAGGGAGTTTCAAGTCGTGATTCTTACATTCTAATGGATTCGCTTATAAATGGTACTCCAGAATCAGATTTCAGCCAATTTAAAACGTGCACAGCTATAATGAATAGTTGTATTAAGTTGGACTGCATTCTCAGAAATAAATGTAAAATAACAGCTAATAAATTATGTATCCTTCTCACAACTCAATGGATAAGATAAACCATGAAGTAGAAACTCTTCATTTAACAATGTGAGGGCACATTCCTTAGCTGTGGCTCATTTTAGAGGAAATAGTTAAATCTATATAAAAATATAGTCCTCAATTATGAAAATCTACTTCATACCATTATAAGTTTCTGTGAGAAGCTGTTGGAGTATCATGGTGCTCTGTATTGATTAGGGTTTCTGATTTCCCGGCTTTTTCCATTCCCGGAACGTAATTGTCTTTCGCGGAAATACATTAAATTTTCAAAAAAAAAATTCAAAACGTTGTTTTTAATTGTTATTAATAGTAATTATATAAAATAAGGATATATATATATATATATATATATATCAATTCCAAAATTTATACTCATTTATATATAAAGCTTAACATTCAAAAAATATATAATATGTTAATTATTTCTTTTTGAAGTGTGATTTGAGAAAGCATAAGCAATCTGTGCTTTTATCACTTAGCCTAGTTCTCAGCTTTATTATATACACTGGTTTAAGAAATTAAGAGAATTTGCAGATTTGATCAAATATCTCAAGAACTACTGGACCGATTTTGATGAAATTTGATAAGTACATTAATTGATACAATACAAAACAAATAACCACTCAACAATTGCAGTACACACGCATGATCGTGTGCAACACTCATTGAAGTTGGAAGGTATGAGACAGCGGTTGCAGAATAAACAAAAGAAATGGGTTAATAGGGAGTATGGTCCCCTCTCATATCCATACAGGCCTCGCAACGTGATATCATACTTGAAAAAAGGCAGTTTATCAGTTCTTGTGGCAATTGGTCCCACTCGTTCAGCAACGCTGTTTTCATCTCCAGGCTGGTTCTCAGAGGGGGTTTGCGAGTTGCAATTGCCCTTCCCAGAACGTCCCGGACATGCTCTATAGGGTTGAGGTCGGGAGACCTGGCTGGTCAATCCATTCGGCGAATATCCTCACTCTTTAGAAATTCGTCGACTAGAAGAGCTCTATGTGGCCTCGCGTTATCGTCCATTAAAATGAACTCGGGGCCACATGCACCCCTGAAAAGGCGAACATATGGCTCCAATACCTCATTAATATACCTCACACCAGTCACAAAGCCTCTTTCAAAGACATGGAGAGGTGTACGGCCATCCAACATGATGCCTGCCCAGACCATTGAACCTCCTCCGCCATAACTGTCAATTTCGCGGACATTGGAGAGTAGGTAGCGGATCCCTGGTTCTCTCCATATGAACGTACGGCGAAAATCGGTGTTTAGGTTGAAACGGGACAATCGGTGAGCAGAACGGTCACCCATTGATTCTTACTCTAATCTCTATGTTGTCTGCACCATGCTACGCGGACTCTTCTGTTCATAGACATGAGCGAGACGCAAACAGCAGGTCTTCTGATAAACAACCATCTCCCATGAAGATTTTTTGAAACAGTCCCCCTTGATACACACGTTCCTGTGTCTGCATACAAGTAACAAGACAGCTGAGAAGTTGTAGTCCCTCTGTTATGCCTCGTTATAATTGACAATGGCGATCTTCTCATGGCTCTTGGACGACCTTGCCCAGGCTTTCTCTCGATGAATCCAGAATCCTTGTGAAGTGTTTCCATAGTTAGACACGACGCTGGACGTTAAATTGAACTCTCTACAAATCTGGATTTGACATTGGCCCTCATCTAGCCTCCCCACAATTCGCCATCTCATTCCGTCATCTAAACACTAGTGGTTACTCATTTTTACTCTTACAATTTGAATTGAACCGATTGCTTCAAAATAACATGAAGAAATTCGCCAAGGTGTGCTTGCGAACGAAATACGTTTTAACATGCGCGCATTTAAAAAGCTTATTTTTCTGCTGGGTCCGCCTACAAACACGTGTACACTTACGAATTTGCCGTTCAAGATTTGCAATTTTATCTAGAGAGAGAGAGAGAAGCAGTGGTTTTTCATTCAGTTCATTTCTTTTCATGCAATTCGATAAAATATGCAAATTCTCTTAATTTACTTCATCAGTGCATAACCCCTGCAAAAAATGCTCTCTCAACTTCAGCTGATTTCTAAGGAATTGTTTTGAAAGTCTCACCCAGTTTTATGTTTGAGGATTGATTTTCAATTATTTTTTTATGAATCCTGAATCAATTATTTTTCTAATGTTGCTCTACTAAGAGATAAATATTAATAAACTAGCTGGTATACCCGTTCTTCGCACGGGGGAACTGAAAAATTAAACAACACAGATTGAAGGATAAAGAAGTTTTAATTTAATTTGACGTGAATAGCAAATTGAAAAAAAAAGCTTTTTTGCATATCTCTGCTGAACAAAAAAAAGACAGAAAAAAACACATTTGATAAATTTTAAGTCTGTAGATCTAATAGCTGATAAAAAGGATTTTTTTTTATTTATAACTCTCCGTAAAACACTCTTGAGGGTCGAATTTTGAAAATACCTCCCTAAGCTGATCTCTGCTGAGCAAAAGTAACACATTGTTAAAAGTTTCGTGTAATGAACGCTTAAAATAGTGTAAATAATTTATATCTGAAAGTGCAATACATTAATATTACTTCCCGTTGTATTTATTTTATGTTAAAATTGTAATATTCGCAACCAACGCCGTTTCTTAAATTATAATGGCTATAATGGCGATTCAATGAAAAACATAGTAAAATGTTGATGATAGAGTCAAGTTGGCAAATGTCTAGCTACTTTCATAGCTCGAGCTTTATTAGAGCTTTGTAAGACCCGCCGTGTAGAGGAGCGAAACACGTTAATGCTTTATCTACCGCATTATGATTTGCTACAGTTTTTTTTCATGCAAAATTTTTTGGATCACTACATTGAAAATTAAGGGGTATACACAAACAAAATACTCCACTTTGGGAAATTTAATCCGTTTGAGCTAATAAATTAATTAAAGATATTCCACTATAAAATTAATTATATACACCGTTCACTCTTAAAATAAAAGGTCAAATCGTTTTCTAAGGTCTTCATTAACATACAAAAAAATAAGACACTTAAATTTTGACATAAACTATATATTTTTTCGGTACAAAAAGGATAATCTTTGCAATCCGCTGAAAACGCCTTCAGCTGAAAACGCAATATCTGCTACAAAACTATTCATCTTCCCCGCTAAAATACTCATCATAGAACCCGTGCTACCATATATCTTGGAAGAGTGGATTTCTAGGAATATTCCTGCTAAGTATTGGTAAAATATTCCTGCTAAGTTTGTGTGGTGTGGTAGTTAGGAGAAGGGGTGCCAGCTCAGATGTCGTCCACGTTACTTGACCATGGTTCAAAATAACGTGGTCTGTCGCCAATAGCCCTCGTGTAGCTGAACAGTGCGACGTTAATATTCACTCACTCATTCACTTCAAAAAATACAGTACAGTAGTTATGATTATTATTATACTTAAAAATGCAATATATCTGCCTATTCAATTAAAATTACAGACTTAACTAATAACTACAAACAAATTTTGAAAATTTGTCCAAATGATGTAGTGTGAAACAGAAAAAATTAGAAAAATTCTGAAATAAAAAAAATTAGGAATTACGCTGATTACAGGAATAAATTAGAAGCAAGGGCCTTGCGGTGCCAAAACAAAAAGGGTTTCTTCACAAAAAAAAGATAGATATATGCTGTTGTGGGCTTTTTTGCAGCGCACGCCAGAATTGCTTGAAGATGCAGAATTTTTTGCTACTTACTTGACAAATATCGTTATATTTTGGACACTTCACACAATATAAATTATAATCTATGCTATAAATTATAGCATATCTGTTATTCTGATGTATAAGCTATATTACTGTAAAGTTTCATTAAAATCCATTCAGTTGTTTTTGCTTGAAAGACGACCAAACATCCAAACAAACTTTCGCATTTATAATATATATCTAGATACTGGAAAATTTTTTTGCTGCTGGAGTAACGATCACATATGTTAAAAATATGAATTCTTGTATTTAAGAGAATTTATTTGAGTAACTGATTTCTTGTTTATCAAATTGCTATATTTTTGTTACATAAATATAACTAAATACACTGCTGGACAATTGCTAAGGACGATAACACTATCATCCATAGCAACCACAAAATGAAAGGAAGCAAAATGTGGAAAATTAGAATAAGTGCGGGATATTAGTAAGAAGAAGTATGAGTATGCAAATTTTTTTTCCACGTCTGTTCATTAGAGCTTTAAAGGTTTTGACGCGTGTGGACAGTTGTTGTTTCAAGTCAAAGTTTTACAGGAAAGATTTAATAGACGAACTTAAAATTTTTGGCATGTCTTCCCGACATCACATAGATGATTTTATGCGTGGCCGAATTATTGGAAAGATCGAAGAAGGGCGAAAAATAACAGATGTTGCCAGGGAGTTCGACATCGCTCACATCGTTGTTTCATGGCTGTGGAAGTCATTTAAAACTACTGGAATGTGTAGTAGACGGCAAGGGGGAGATCGTGTTAGAAGTACGACGCCTGCAGAAGACAGATATATCGTCCTATCAGCAAAAAGGAACAGGCGCACCACGGCTCAGCAGGTGGCAAATCAGTTTCTTGCTGCCTCAGGAAAGCAGATCTCCCGAAAAACTGTTGCCAGACGTTTGAGGGGAGGAGGACTATACGCACGCAGACCTGTTGTGTGTGTCCCATTGACCAGACAGCACCGTACTGCCCGTTTGCAATGGTGTCATGAGCATCACAATTGGACTGAACAGGACTGGGCATGCGTACTATTCTCAGATGAGAGTAGGTTCAGTCTGTCATCGGATTGTAGACGCCAACTGATCTGGCGCGAGAGTGGTACTGCTTATCGTCCAGAAAATATCCAGGAAAAGGACCGATATCCGACATGCAGTATCATGGTGTGGGCCGGCATCATGATCAATGGCCGCATGCTCCAACATTTGGTTGCGAATGGGACTATGACGGGCCAACGATACATTGATGAAGTTCTACTTCCTCATGTTCGTCTTTTCCGTGGTGCTGTCGGTGATAAATTTGTTTTTCTGGACGACAACGCAACATGTCATCGAACACAGGATTGTCTAGACAGCGAGGGTATTCAACGTCTCGTATGGCCAGCGCGTTCTCCAGATCTAAACCCCATTGAAAATGTGTGGGATGCTTTGGGGAGGCAAGTTGCTGGTCGAAACTATCCTCCGACAAACAAGAACACCCTCATCCGTGCACTCACAGAGGAATGGGATAAATTGCCTCAACAGCTGCTGGATAATGTTGTGTAAAGTATGGTACGACGTGTGGAATGTTGCATCACACTCCACAGTGGACATATCCCGTACTGATACCTTTCTTTAAGGTGCCTGCTGACTTTTAGATGCATTGTTCCATTTCTCCGTACGCAGATCAAATGAACATTTTTTTTTTCTTTCAGATGTTTCACAGCTTTTGTACTTTCCAGAACAATAAATATTCTTTATTCTAATGTCTGAACAGTGTGGCAACTATATTTTATCCTACTAGGCCTCATGTCTCGCTTAATGTTATGCTACATAGCAATTTGTGATCCGTCCTTAGCAATTGTCCAGCAGTGTATTAATGTAGGAATCTCACACAAAAGTTTGGTTTAAAAAAATGACTCATAAGAAAAGTTGTAAGAATCTTTTTTTAAATATTTTCCCGAAACAAGATTCATTCCCTTCTTCAAACTATCGATTCAATTAAATAGTTTATAACGAAGACAAGTATCGGAATTTTTTTTAAATAATTAACTCTTTTAAGTGTAAATACGTATGTTATCAATGAAAATCAAGATGTCAGAATTTTATCCGAATAGTTGTGCTGGTAGCCAAAGGAATGATATTCCTTTTAGTTAGGGAAGCGATGTTCAAAAGACAGACAGGAATTGATTAGGACAAATAGGACTATTTCCTACGACAAGCTGCAAAAATTCTCTCCAACCCTACATGTGAGCGTTACTGTTTCTCTTATTACACTCTTCTCCCATAGCTGGGGGACATTTTTCATTCCAAGGAATTCAGGGTAAACAATCACAAATTGCAGCTGTGCTGTCAGCTAAAATTTATATCTTAGGTCGAAACGTATAAAGTCCAGTTAAAATTAGCTGCATCGGATTATTTCAGACCCTTGTCATTCCCGGAAATACAAAATTTTTTAAAATCTTGTGATTTCCTGGGTTCCCGGAAAAAACGCTAGTATGGATATTTTTCTCGCTTTGGGGAAGGTAATACTAGCTGAGCATCATCAGATTCACTCTATGAGGAGAAATTATATTCAGAGCACCTTAGTTTAGAAAGTTTCGATGAATATCTCTCCAGCTAAGTCAGTATTTTTCGGAGATATATCTCAAAAACACTTCTAAGCTCTTCATCCTCTGACTGCTCAGATCTTAAGCCACTAGACTATGCTGTGATGATTAATTCATCTCACATACAAAGTTCCTAATTAATTATTTTTTCATATGTCCAAAATAAGCGGGACAGTATATCGGCTCATACATTTGATTTCCCAGGAATATATCCTATATTGAAGTTGTTTGACTACAACTGAAGACAATCAAGCTAGTCTACCTGTTGGTTATTCGAGAATTAACAACCATTTTAGAAGTTGATAATCACTTGCGACAGTTATTTCTAATCATCGAAGTCCGTCGCCAAAAAACCCTCGTGTAGCTAAACAGTGCGACGTTAATAATAAATCAATCAATCTAATCATCGAAATTTGTTCAATAACCAAATCAGAGAAAAGAAAATCTCGTTCTATGGTGGAATATTTCTTTCGACTAATGTTAACAGGCGATTTGCATATTCTACTTGATGTTTTTTCTCTCAATCACCTTGTAAAAGAATAACTCTAATAACACCCACTGATATAGTTCTGACTGTGAAAGGCAAGGTTTCTTCTTAAGACTTAAGGAGGAGGGGGGGGAGTTAGTATTTTCTTCAAATAGTCAAAAACTGTTTTCGCGCTGCATCTTTTTTTGTAAGGTTGCTCAACAGCCGTGAAATCTCATTAAAGTTGATAATTAATTTGCAATACCATGAACAGAATTGTACGAATGATTTACAAGTAAATTGCTTCCCTTTCTTAGAATCTGGCATATTTAAAATAGCATAAACTTTTCTTGGATCTACTTCAAGTCCTTTACTTGAAATCCAATGACCCAAATATTGTATTTTTTTTGACAAATGAAGTTACATGTCTCTCTATTGGCTCACAGCTTGAACAGTTGAAGTTTCTGGAAGACTATCTTAAGATCATATTCGTATGATCTTTGAAAGTTGGAAGCATACATAACAATGATTTCATCTAAATCTTCTAAAATTTTCCCATCATTAACAACATTTTTTTAAAGTATATAGTCGCTGAAATGTCATTGGAGGATTTTTCAAATTGAATGGTATTTTTCTAAAACGAAAAGTCCCAAATGAAGTATCAAATGAAATATTGTCTTTGTACCCTGGACACACAATGCTTTGATGATAATTAGTTAGGAGAACGATTGTAAACACAAAGCCAATAGCATATTGAAGGAGATTATCTATCCTAGGCAAAGGATAAAAGTCTCTCTCTCTCTCTCTCTCTCTCAGTAACTGTATAAGCACCTTTATAAGGTACATTAATCTATTCATAAATGCATACGACCTTCAGGCTTGTGTACCAACTCAACAGGTGCATAGTATGAAGACTCGTATTCTTTGATCAAAGGTTTCAACACTTTCTTCAAAATTTCCTTTCTTGCAGAAGACAACTTGTAAAACACAATGGCAATGTTGATTACCAATATAAATGTGATGCTTTATGATGAGAGTTGCCTCTCCTGAACTAAAGAATTTATCATATGTGTTGGGCAATTGTTTTATTATGATCCCCTCCCACACACATAAGGTTTTCTCTTCCTATTTCAACAAAGTACAAAGATTAATTTTGATAACATCCCTTTTCATAGGGATATCAAACATTGGCTCCACCTTTTCAAATGGAAAAGGGCTACCACCAAAAACTCCATCATTGGCTCTTAACGTAGTGAACAATACCTACAGATTCTAAGAAATTTGTTCTATGCAGAGTTACATTTCCAATGTCTTTTGAAAGGATGGATTATGTCAACATTTCACCAATCAGTACCTTCGTTTTATTGAAATCAAGAAGGAATCGTTAACCATCAGCTAAAATTCTTGCTAACTATATCTCCTTCATTGATAAACCATGTTTCTGAAACACCATGAACCCCCCCTCCTTTCTCCAGCAATAGCATGTGAGAAACCTGTGTTTGCACATACTTTTTCCATTCTTACAATCATTATAACTGGAAGATCCATTTGCAATACTGAGTAGATTAAAATACTCTTTGAAGTTACTTATTCCTCATTGGAGAATAAACTGCACACTTAGCTTTAATAATTCTTTACAGCATCCATAACACTTAAAAAGAGGCTTTTCATCCTTTACTAACTTTTGGTTTTTTCCTAACAAATTCAACTTATTGAATGTAAAAATTTAAAATAGCTTCAAAAATTTGAATTTAAAAATAATAGCTTGCCAAGAAGAAAATTTTCCAGAATCAATTTACTGTAATAAGAATAAAATCATTAATTTCTTTTAATATTACCGTTTCCGTTTTTTTTTAATGCAAGAATAGGGTCAAAGTTAAGAAATCATTTTTTCAAACAGAAAAAAGTTTCAACTTTAAGTCGTTTTCATATAGACACAACAGCATATTTTAACAGCTACAAATTCATTATGAATCCATTCTTTTTTCTTTGTATGCAGTATGTTTAACATTTCTTTCGTTGCTGTTAAAAATTAAAATGATAACAATACATGTTAAAATAAAAATTAAAAAAATGTGTTAAAACTAAATGCACTTTTTTAAATTTTAAGGACATTATATAATGAATGGGTATGGTTTTTACCATTGTGTAAACTTATATTTATAAAATACAAAATTTGTTAACACAAGAGAGTGTCATAAAAATAAAGAATTTTCGAAATTAGTATATGTAGTGATTAGATCTTTCAGAAATGATTTATTTAAATATTAGGAATTAAATTTCTTGCAAGCGAGCGCGCGCTTCCTTACTATAAATTTTACATTATAATTCTGTGGTGTTTTCAGAATGTGTAATCCTAATTGAGCCTTCCAGCTAAAAAAATCTCCACGCTCGTTATGATAAAACCACTTAGAGATTAGTATAAGATTATTCAATACATTTGTTTTTGCTTGAGATGTTTTGCGCATTGTTTACTAACGTTACTTCAGCTCACTAATGTATTTTTATTCTAAGTGTTAAATGATTTTTAAATCCATAGTATGTGTAGCTGTTATACATAGCTAATTTTTAATCTTTTTTTTTCAGGAAGCAAAAGTATTTGCGATTTTTGTTTTTGCCCTAAATAGCTGCGCTAACCCGTTCCTTTATGCCATATTTACAAAGCAATTCAAGAAAGATTGCATCCATATATGCAAAAGGATTGAAGAATCACGCGTAACTCGAGGGATTGGAAGAGGTAGACATAGCTCAAATTTCTCTAATAGACAGACACCAGTGACCACAAACTCGGCTGCTGCAGCTGCAACTCCAGGAAGTGACAGTGAGCTCCAAAGATGTCGTAATTTTTCAACAGATATATGTCAATGTAATAAAACTTTGTGGAAATCAAAAGACATAAATCGTGAGGGATGGAAGGAATGGGCTCTGAAGTATTGCCTTTGCAGAAGACAAAAGACGAATAGAAATGAACGTGATGCTTACACATATGCAATCGCACAAATTCAGAGAAATATGGACAAACGAAACAAGCATACCACTAGCATTTCTAGTGAAAACTTTTCATCAAGATCAGACAGCTGGAGACAAGGTAATTACTTTACACCCTTTTCTCAAATATTAAAACCACTGTTAAATTTCAATTTAATCTTAAATACAATTGCTTAAAAATAATTACTATATTCAAATTATTAATTAAGTCATTTGTTTGCAAATTTATCTTAGAATTGATATTAACCTTTGATCTGTTACTCAATAAGTTTCTACAGATAGCTCCATTATTTAATTTATTTACACGCTAGGGCACAGTTACAAAACTAAGCATTTAAACAACAACGCGAGGGATGAAATCTACAAAAAGAAATGTACGTCACGTTCTTTCTATATGAAGGCTGAAGGTTGATTGTGTGTGTGGCTTTGCTCTTTCCAGCACCACTCTCGTTCTTTTAAATATGAGTTACACTTCCCCTCTAGTTCTTGGGAATCTCTCCTCGATGTGGAACCAGCAGTCCCCAGTTTGACGCTCTACGTCGTTTACAAAGGCAGATCACTGAAGCAATATCATCATCTTTGCTCAAACGAAGGAGTTATTTATGATAGGGTTCAAGGACTTCATTTGGATTGTTCGAATTTGTCCCTTCGTAACAGGAGTTGAGTCACAACGAGATATGGTTCATCCATTTTTTGCATGAATTTGACTGCCTTTGTAGAAAGAATGCTGCTGCAATTATAAAGGGCTATCCAGGCTTTATCACTTGGACAATACTGGGGAATTCAGTAGCATCTTGGCAAAAGGTCTTTCTCTGATCTTGCTTCTCTTGGATCCCTTCATATATTTTAGCAGATTGATTGATTGATTGAATATTAACGTCGCACTGTTCAGCTACATATTTTAGCAGAAGTGTTTGCCGATCTCTAAAAATATGGGATAATCATTGGTAAGTAATTTTTTATCATTATCTTCTGATTGCCCGAAGTTCGTTGGTTACATCCTCTTTAGTTCTCATCTCTTATCGTAGTTGCAGGTAAGCAGAAGTTTTACCTATAAATCACACTTTGCCCTGTTTAATATGAGACGGATAGCAAGCAGCCTATCTTCCCATTCATTGTGTCGATTTTGAATCAGGATGATAATTCTATGATGAAGGTTACAATTTTCCCCTGTGGGATTTACTTACAAATGGTAAACAAGAATATCGTAATCAATTTTCGATAAGAATCAAAGTTGATACATGATGGAATCCAAAAAATAAAAACCATGGTCACTGATTCACATTCTGGGCAAACCATATCGTAATATGAATCTTTCCATTAGTGTTATGGTACACTCTCTACCGGTGACCTGAGAGAGAGAAAAAGCTCACACAACTTATCTTGTGAAGCCATCGTTAACATGAAATATCCTTCTCCTGCCAGTTGGACATTCAGGCAAAGATTCAAACAGATCAATTGAAGATGTCTCAAAAATTTGAACATACGTAAGTGTACGTAAGAGTACTACGGAATTTTGGTTTAAAAATTTGTAACGATTACAGTATACATATTTTTCCATAGTCGTTGCTGTAATAAGGAATGCATGTCCATCCTTTCGAGATTTTGTCAAATATTTCATCGATTTCATAATGTATTGTGCTTGGTGAAAAAGTTCATTTATTCTCTTGTAACATTTTCATGATATATCCTCTTTTTATTCAGTTAACAAAATAATTATCTCACCCCTTTCATTAGCTTCCAAATATTCAATTACTTTCTTCATTTCGTTATCCTTCAGTTTCTTCTTTTGAACCTCTTTTAACTGGGTTTGTTTTTTGAGTTTAATGGGGATTGAGATAACAAATACGCGCAACAAAATTTGACGTTCCTGGAATGTTTAGATAGATTACATACGATTAAATCAACAATTCCCATCTTCCAAATGTAGTAGTAAGCGTTTTCATTTTCAATTTTGATTCTTATTTTTTGAAAATATTTTCATGTTTCGTGTTTTACTTGCACATTATCTTTTACTTAGTTATGTTTTCTAGTGATCTTGCTATTTGAAATAAATTAGGAATGTACCTGCGATAACAAGAACAGGTTTGTAGAAAAAATGTTCACTTGTTGATTGATGATGCAAAAACAGCTGTTGTCTGTGGATCTGCTGATACGCCTTCCATAGTAATGTAATCTCATGTCCCAGGTACTCAGCTTCTTTTACTACAGAAGCTGAGTTACATTTCTATTCAACTTAAACAAAACGTATTCGAGGTCAGAAAGTGGGATAGTGTTGTATTGTTTAGATATTACAGCTTTAGCACGTTCTTCAATCAAGAATGGAATTTCTGGTGAACTTGTTAAACAAAAAAACATATGAAAGCTGTTTTGTCTTGATCGTTTCGGCCACATTCACTTGATGAACGCAAGTTAGTAGTTAACGTGTACGATGTAGGCTCAGTTTCGTAAAGCAAATAATTTATCCGAGACGATGAATAAGTATCTAGAATAGTATGAGAATTCCTTGTGCGATGGATTATGCAGGGCACATGCTATCATTCGGTTTTGGAACAAAAACGATAGTAAAGGCATGAGGATATTTGCACTGTTCCAGTAGCGCACACAGGAATTTTCAAGAAGGGGGCGGTCCGGGATTGAAAGTTCACCCTTCTTGTGTATCATGCTCCTTTTGATTTAGTCGATTTTCGGGAACAAAACACAGTAAAAAACTAATTATTGAATAAATAATTAGCATTAATTAATAAAATTAATCATTAATAACAAATATTTAATTAAATTTTTCGTACTGTATACTTAGAATTATAATCAATCGGAAAAAAATCAAGGGCTTTGGGGGGTCCGGACCCCCTCTTGTGTGCGCCACTGCACTCTTCTATACCTTAACTCTAACAGCTATTCTTTCTTCAACAGATTTTTTCTAGCTAGATTCATTTGATAGGGAAGTGTTAACATTGGTGGATTGTGTTTCTCATGTTGATACTAGGTTCAATAAAAGAACTAACACTTCTCTCTATATTTCAAAGACAGAGTGATTATTATTAAGTAATATATCTAGTTCGTAATGCCGAAGTAAGGTCAATTGTTGCCCTTTATTTTTACGTAGTTGATATATATATTTACAAAACCT
This sequence comes from Trichonephila clavipes, assembly GCA_019973935.1. Classification (NCBI taxonomy): domain Eukaryota; kingdom Metazoa; phylum Arthropoda; class Arachnida; order Araneae; family Nephilidae; genus Trichonephila; species Trichonephila clavipes. The sequence goes on along the minus strand of BMAU01000272.1, from coordinate 1,088,469 downwards.
GGGAATGTATCGACAGTTTTGTGTTGGTGAAACTTTATGAAACTATAACTCTTTGTAAAATAGACACAGAAAGACCAGTATAATACTGTCTAAGACTGAATACTGCTCCGGATTTTTGGAGAAAGCCAGTTTCAAGTAGCGTGAAATCATTTTTGGCATAAAGTAAAACATTAAATGATATGTCTTAAATTGTGTCTGCCATCCAAAAGAGAACAATTTACCAACTTTAAATATTATTTCAATGTATTCAATCTATTGTAATAATGTATTCAGTCTATTATTTTCAACAGCATAACTTACACCATATTATGTTGCAAAAACGAATGTCTATGGTTTATTAAAAGTAAACGGGCTTATCAAATTGTAATTTATTTTATGGCAGTCTTCTATCTGCAAGGTTTTCACTCCTGTTTCATTTGTAAGCAATATCAATCCATTCACGTCATGTCACAACTGTTAATCAATTTTGAATAGATTGTCATCCATATTTATACCAATTCATTGTCTGATTTACAATTAAATTAATTGCCTTTAAAAAAATTGCCTATCAGTATTTTCGAAGATAATGCAAGGTTTGGGAGGAAACTAAAAAAATTGATTCTCTCTCTCATTTTTGTAATCTTTTTTTCAAAGCTCCTTTCCTTGATTCGAGTTAATATTTGGTTATGTAGTTATAATCTACTAATATCATTTTATAACATCACTGATTTATATTCTAAACTATATGTATAAATGAAAACGCTCTTAATTTAATCTCAAAACTGCCTTGTTTAACCCTTTATATGGCCGTGATAAATATATTTATCTCCAATTTAATTCATTTTTAAATGTTCATGAGAAGGTATTTTCCTTCCTATATATGATTTGGGCTGCTAGCACAGCATTTGATATCTGGATTTTCAAGTCGGAAATGCGAAGGACGACCTGTAAATTTTCTGAGCTGCAAGAAAACTGCTCCACAGTACCGGTTTATCCATTGGGCGCTTGGGGCTGGCGCCCAGGGGCCTGAGGCCTGTAAAGGACAAGAAGGGCCCGGATAAGCTAGACTTAACCAGATTTTTTGGTTATAGTTCTCGATCCGCTAGTGCCAAGGGGGCCCGTAGATCGTCTGCGCCCAGGGCTTGAAATGAGCTTAAACCGGCACTGCTGTTCCAGATGACATGCAATTGATTGAAGTTTGTGGCCATATGCCAACTTGACAAAAAGCATGTAGACGTTTCTCTTAGTATCTACTAAAGCACATGAATACAAGATACGTTTGAATACCTTGCACTATGTGTACTTTTCTGAAATTTCAGAGAAAGTAATCAGTCTAAATTCGTATATTTTTAAATACAAAATATGTCTAATTTATAATTCCTTAAATATATTTTAGTATTTACAAATTATTCTTTATATATATCAAGCAATGCAATATCAAAATAAATGCAAAACATAATATGTCCGACCTTTAAGTAGCTCCCAGTTGGGGTGGGGAAAATACTTCCCGCACCCACCCACTCCAAAAAAAGGTCTTAAAAATCAAATTTATTTCTAATAAACTAAATGATTTCCTTTTTATAAAAATCAATATAAATCCCAAAAATATTGTGACATAACATTACTAGGTCTTACAGAGAGTTAAATAAGCGCGTTCGCTCATAATTTGTTCAATGTTCATTGTTCATGCAGATCAAATGTTCCCAGAATCAGAGCCGCTTTTCCGCTTAGGCACCCTAGGCAAAAAAATGGAGGATGATAAAAGAGAAAAAATTAAAACACAGTGAACGAGAGCCACCGACTAGAGAATCATGAATGCATTGTGTTGTGTGTGTATGTGCGCGGAATTATTTAAAACATCTATAATGGAAAATGAAAAGCTTAACAGTTTAATGTTGATATACACTCAAAATGATATTATAATGTAAATTGATTACAATGATATCATTAATGATTTTGCAATAATCAAAGCTCGAAGAAAATCTTTGTTATATAAGTACAATGATAGTGACTCAACAAAGAATAAGGATGTCTAATAGTAATAGATAGTAAAGATAATCAACAAGTTGATAGCAATTCATACAATAATGTATACTCTATATTATAATTGCGAATAATTTCACATGAATTTACTGTACTAATTCACGAAACGGTGTATGGTCCGTGATACCGTAAGGTAATAAATGAACAAGTGGCCAAACCATGCCACTATCCTTTCCTTATCCTGCGTGCTGCCAGTCTGGGATACAGCGGGTTTATAGTTGGTGGATAATGGAAAGGCTATCCAAAGAGTAAAAACAAAGAAAGGAAAAAGAGTTAAAGGAAAATCTCTCTCAAACCAAAACTGGCAAAGGAAGCACTAAAAGAGGAAGGGGGGTGCGTTACAATTTGAAGTGTCTGGGGTGCCAAGGAGGTTAAAAACGGCCTTGCCCGGAATAGGTTAATTTCAAATAATTAAAAAAAAACAGAAAAATAATTTACTCTTATTGGCCTTCAAGGTACTGGCCTCCTGCACCCATACACTTGTTCCAGCGTTCGTATACAACTGTTAAGAAAACTCCTGGAATCCATTTTTTGAGAGGTCCTTCAGTTGCTTCATCACATTTTGGATCATCTCAGCTGAATCTACAAAACGATGTCCCTTCAATTTCATCTTCAGCCTTGGAAACAGGTAAAATTCCTCTGGTGCTGGAATAGTTTCCGTACGCGTTCATGAGCATCTCGAGCGTCTCAGGTGATTTCTCGAGCAAAACACAGAATTTAATGTTTGTACGCTGCTCCGAAGACGACATTGCAAAATTCAACGAATGAAAGATTCGCTTTGTCAGAAATGCTCTGCAGCTAACGCCAATAGAATAGGAAATAAATTCCAGATGGCTGTGTGTTTTCATTATTAGTGCTGTCAACCGCCGAAACAGATATTTCCCCTCTAACAAATACCTGCGTAAATGTAGAGAACCATTCCGTGAACTTTTTGACTGTAGTAGTAATTAGTATAAACACTGTTATTTCATGTCTTGTCCTTTAATATTTTTCATCTATTTAACCATTTGAGGTACAAAATTTTAAAAAATAAATAAATAATAATAAAAAAACACGTTACACACAGAAATTTGATTTCTTAAATTGGAAACAAATTTGGTCTATTTTAGTTAATAAAGGAATAACAGTTTTACATATATTTAAACATAAAATATAACATTAAATGTGAATTAAGGTTTTTTTTTAGCGTAGGACTCAGTCCCACCTTGTCACATGGATTCTGAATGATAGTTATTAAAACACATTTCGAGTTGGTTCCATCTTGTACATTTACACATCAAAAAAGTGGGACTCTTTTTTTACACCACCGTGCTTCAAAGAGTTATCGTGACTTTAATGCAATACATATTAATTTCAAAAGGTTTTTCGATATTCTTGACTTGTATATCAGTATTCATATATTAAAGAAATAAAAAATGTAAGGTTAACTATTCTTATTAGTATTACTTTATATTACATAAATATATGAAATAAATTTAAATATACTAGTAGTAAGAACCGCGTATGAACAAATGCTAAAGACACATCTTCACGGTATTCAATCTTTATTTCCCTGTTATATTTTTACTTTACTTACCTTACTTTACAGTTCAAAAGTAATTAAATTATTTAAGTTAATACTATTTCATATATATCGTTTAAAGACAAGCAGTGTGTGTTTTCGTATCTTCACGTCTAATCTTTTTTCCATGCACATTAGACGGGATAACATTATGATAAATTGTTTATTATTTATGGATTTCTTTATTTCTAAAATGTAATATTTGTTGTCGTTGCTAATCCTTCAGGGTCTGACGAAGTCAGACAAGATCAATTAAATCTTTGACTCTCAAAAAGTCCAGTACAAGAAGGGGATCAGTGTAGATATCTTTTTGTTTGTGAGATCCATACAACGCATTATGTTTTCGTGAAAAGCTTGGTGAGTTTGACACCTTGCACAGATGGAGATCTTTTTGTTCACTGACAATGAGACGCACTTGATATGACCACTGGCAAGACGAGAGAATGTAGTCTGGGAGCATCTGTCACACTTGAGGGCTAGGGCCAGAACGGGTCCATTACCCGCATACCAATGATGAATTGAAGGCACCCTCCACTCCACCAAATATTGATATTTTTTGTATAATTCCAGATAGGAAAGGGTGGATGTGGAGGGAGTTGGATGATTACAGCCCCCTTTGCTATTTTGTCCACCATTTCATTGCCGTAAAGTTCGACATGAGATGGGATCATTGAATTGGATGTTATGGTGCAGCGATACATTGTTCAGTTTGTGGTTTTATCGCCAACAATAAACCATTTGTAAAGGTGTTGAAATGAACTACGGCTGTCGGAGAGAATCCAAAGATCCCCGTAATTCTTCTTAGATAGAATGGCCTCTAGTCCCGCGTCAATGGCTATTAGTTCACTTCTGAAAACTGAGCAGAAATCTGGATTGCGTTTTTCAGAGACAATTTTCTCTGGAGAGTATCGATATGGCTACCGCTACCATTATATGAACTCGTAATATTTATATCATGTATTATCTGTTTTCATTCATGAAATATGTTTTTTTTTAAGTTTTCAATACGAGAACAATTTTTCTTCCAGTTTTAATTTATACATTTTTTTCAAATAATGAGACAAGAGTTGCTTTATAATATGTACTTAAATACTTAAAGCACATTTTCATGCTATTTATTTTACTTCATCATTCTCACCATTTAGGTATTTGCTTAGAGATTCAAAGTATTTTTAAATGATTGTGATATATATTTACTCTCTTTTTACTATTGCCTAAGAATTCTAATTTTAATAATTCATTTCTACACACGTATGTTATGAACGCATGAAATAATGATTTGAAACTTTTTAAGAAAATCTGTAATAATTTTTTTCTATCTCATTTAATTTGCAACATTTTGCTGCAAGCAAAAAGAAAACAATCAGTATTATGCAATCAAAAAATGCTTTAGTGTTAAGGATAATTTAAAACAAGAGTTAAGTGTGAGAGGTAACCATATTCTATGCATTTATGCTTCGGCAATTCCTATTCCTTCGGCAATATTTATTAAATCATAAATATTCTGCATTGCCATATTCAATTTCCCATATATTTATATTTATATTTGTATACACCTCAATAGATGACTTATTTTCTTAAACAAGTGATCTATAATATTTTACAGTAACTTAATCAATTGAGAGAGAGAGAGAGAGAGTGCAATATATTCTCAAAATATTTTTTTTTTCTACTTTTATAGCTAAACCTCTTCTTTTTCATACCAATACTTGTTTTTAGTGTGATTAATATAACTTTTTTATTTATAGAAGAAACAGTAGTTATATTGTTTAAAGAATATATATATATATATATATATATATATATATATATATATATATATATATATATATATATATATATATATATATATATATATATATATATATATATATAGATATATAGATATATATATATATATATATATAGATATATATATATATATATATATATATATACAATCAGGAACATTGAAAATAGCGACCCAAGAAGGAAGCTTAGTACAATCGCGAAACTTTGCAAATAAGTACAGCGTAATGTGATTTGCAAATGATCCAAGTTTTGTGCCAATACACATGCTCATACACACCTAGGTGGTGCTACAATCAGGAAGAGGGTGCTATATAAGCCAGCGCAAATTCGAAGATTCATAAACGTAACGATTACCCGCCGATTGTAGGAAGACTTTGGTAAGCGAAACATGTAAGGTAAACGTGCTAAAAGACATTTCTCACAGTTAAGCGAGTTTGAGAGAGGCCTGATCATCGGTATGAAAACTGTAGGCTGGTTGACGCGCCATGTTATGGCCAGGTGGATCGTTCGGAGTGTGCCGTTAGAAATTGTTGGGAGCATCGGACACAAGAAGGTACCCACGCGCGCAAAACCGGGTCTGGAGCGACCAGGAAGACCACGAGGAGAGAGGATCGAAGAATCGTGCGGACTTGTGGACCCCACAGTGACTCGTTCAACGATACGAGCTGACGTAGGCGTAGCAATTGTTCCACAAACAATTTCCAGACACCTTGCAGAAGCAAATCTTATATCCAAGCGCTCTTTCCGTGCACTCCCTTTAACACCGGAACATCGGCAACTGCGTCTACACTGGTGCCAATCTAGATCAATGTGGAATGTCACAGATTGGTAAAAGGTTGTGTTTAGTGATGAATCCCGGTTTGTTTTGGGGACAGATGATAACAGTGTACGGGTGTGGAGGCGCCCTGGTGAGCGGTACAATTCCTACGTCACACTGTCCGCACAGCTGGTGTAGTGGTCTGGGGGGCTATAGCCTATGATAGCCGGTCCACTTTAATTGTGATGAGTGGAACCTTAACGTGCCAACGTTACGCTGATGATATTCTTCGACCCCATGTAGGACCTTTCCTAAATGGTCTCCCAAGGGCAATTTTCCAGCAAGATAATGCTCGTCCGCATACAGCAAGAGTGCGCTCAAGGCTTCCTACGTCATTTTCACACTCTTCTATGACCAGCCCGCTCCCCCGATTTGTCCCCTGTAGAGCACGCGTGAGATCAGCTAAAACGGCAGATGCCATCGTGTCACTCTGTACATGATTTAGAGTTGGCTGTTCAAGATTTGTGGGTCCATCTGCCTCAGGACAACATAAGGTGTCTAATCAACTCAATGCCGGACCGTGTGGTGGCATGTATTGCAGCTGGAGGTGGTCCAACGCGCTATTGAAGTTGCCCAGTATTTGTATCGTTTCACACCCTGTATTCGTTTAATTGTCTTCTTTTTGAGATCAAGTGAAACTCTCATCTGTGTCATTATGTGTATTAAATTTCATTTCAATCCGATGCTTTCTTCTTGGGTCGCTATTTTCAATGTTCCTGAGTGTATATATATAAAGAGTGTTTTTTTAGAGGTATAGAACTTTAAATTGCAATAAAACAACGATGCATTATTCGATTGGCATGAATTTTTTTTATTCGAAAGATAATCTTGTGGCATTACATTTTAAATATGATTTCTGGCATATGACTGCCACGGCTGGCTCGGATGTAGTCCAATTTGGACGTCCAATTTTCGATGACTTTTTCCAATATTTGTGGCCGTATATCGGCAATAACACGGCGAATGTTGTCTTCCAAATGGTCAAGCGTTTGTGGCTTTTCCGCATAGACCAACGACTTTACACAGCCCCACAGAAAATAGTCTAGAGGTGTTAAATCACAAGATCTTGGAGGCCAATTCACAGGTCCTAAACGTGAAATTAGGCGGTCACCAAACGTTTCTTTCAATAAATCGATTGTGGCACGAGCTGTGTGACATGTTGCGCCGTCTTGTTGGAACCGCAGCTCCTGGACATCATGACTGTTCAATTCAGGAATGAAAAAGTTAGTAATCATGGCTCTATACCGATCACCATTGACTGTAACGTTGTGGCCTTCATCGTTTTTGAAGAAGTACGGACCAATGATTCCACCAGCCCATAAAGCGCACCAAACGGTCAGTTTTTCTGGATGTAACGGTGTTTCGACATACACTTGTGGATTAGCTTCACTCCAAATGCGGCAGTTTTGTTTGTTGACGTAGCCATTCAACCAGAAGTGCGCTTCATCGCTAAACAAAATTCGCTTATGAAAATCGGGAACAACGGCAATCTCGTTTTTGGGCCCATTCGACGAATCTACGCCTTGCTTGATCATATTTAAAATGTAATGCCACAAGATTATCTTTCGAATAAAAAAAAATTCATGTCAATCGAATAATACATCGTTGTTTTATTGCAATTTAAAGTTCTATACTTCTAAAAAAACACCCTTTAGTATTTCTTACTTTACAAAAAAAAAAAAAAAAATTAAAATATTTTACTAAATAAGTAATTTGATCTTCTCTAACTATTGTGCATATTTCACATTCATTCAATGAAATTTTCAAAAGAAAAAAACTGATTTGCTTAAATAACACTCGTTCAAATTTTGTTTCTGTATGTAAGTGCGTTTGAATAAAATAAGAAAAATTATCACAAATAAACGTATAATTTATTTGTCAAAATATAAAAAAACCCACATATACAGATGGTAGAAAAAACTATAAGAACGCTTATTAAAGAAGTTTTTAATATGATATAAACGTCATTTTTTCCATGTGAATAGTGAGTAGAAAGTCAATTATGTATTAGTGATACAGTTACAGATAATACACTAGAAATAAAATATTTTAAACCACCGTATCTTATTCATATTAAACATATTGATAATGACATATTTAACCCTTTGGTCGCGGAACATAAATTTTTTCTTGCTCTTAGAAGCATCTTTCTAACAGACGTGTGTGTAATTTTTTTTTGAATTTATTACCTTAAGGACTGTTTTAAATGTCCTTATCACTCACGAAATTGAGTAGAATTTTTAATATTTAAGTCTTTTTTTATGAGGCACACTATATTAATATATTTTTATCACAAGAATTGTAACTAGTATTTTTATAAAAACTGATTAGAAATTATTTATATTCATGTAAAAATAATTAAAAATAATAATACCAAAAACGAAAAGAAAACAAACTATAAGAATCTAGATACTGATAGATAAGAAAAATCGCACGTATCGTGAGTTGAAAAAAAATCGCCAAGTACCACCACGTGATCCTTTCACTGGGTAGAATCCAACTGAAAATGTCCAGGCGCAGCCCTCCCCAAAAATCACACCTCAGCGTTATTTACAGGCATAAAAGCAGATTATCCTCGTCTGAGAGACGAATGTTCCGGTTAGAGTGTTAAGATGTTGGTCCTTGCTCTTTACTTGGAAGCGAAATATAAAAGTTCTTGATTTGAGAATTACGTCCCGGTTTTATGAGGGATGTGTAAAACCCTGTACAAAAAGGAAGAATACACATTTGCAAAATGAAAACGTTACAGATTTAAATTCTGTAGTCAAATATAGGCAATGACTTATGCAGCATTAGTTAAGAATCAAAAGAAGCCGCTTAGGAACAGGGGAAGAGAGGAAGTGGTCAGAATAACCAGAATATTTCGGCCATCACATATTTATATATCGATGATGGAGACTTCAAGGCTTTCATAGTATTTTCAAAGAGACAACAATATGGAGAAGACTCTAAAATAAAAAATTGAGTGTGTTGGTCAGATACAAAAAATGGATGACCAATGGTTTGCATAAATTAAAAACATCTTTCAATCTCATGATAAAACAATTAGGGGAGGGGAAGGTCCTGTTACTAATAGAATTATAAAAGTCTAATAATATACAGAGAAAATTGTTTAACACGAAACTGAGGGGACTGAAATATTTTTTCATGCTAAAACATATTGCGGAAAAAAACCCCTCTGATATTCAACAAAATTAAGTTTGTTAGAGTACATTTTATGTGCATAGATATGTATATATGTATGTATTTAATAAAAACCAATGAAACAAAAACATTCAGAAGAACTTAATGAAATTTAATACAAAATTTTCAAGTTTTTTGAAAAGCAAAACATTTATTGAGTTTTTGGAAAATAATTTGATACTTTTCTTTGCATTGTGTTTTTTAGCATCAAATTGTTCGATGTCGTCCCTTTTGTTACTCATTTCACCATTGGAATGTGCGCCTAAATATCTGCGTATGCTTATCATGATGTTCCTCATTTCTAATGACGTGGGAACAGAAGCTACATTATTCATTTCATTTTTGCCGTCGGAATCAATGGCATCGATGACATTTTTTGAGCTTTGAACCAACTCCAAAATGTCTTTGTCTGCTTTAATTGGGGCTGTACACGCATTATCATCATCTACTGCAATGAATTCGTCCTATTGTACAGTAGGACAGTCCAATAATACAGAAAAATAATCTCTTTCATTTCACACCCCGTCTTAAATCTCTGGTGGTTTCCGTATTTTGTTCATTCCCAGAAGGGAAATCTTTTCGTATTAAGAGAAAAAAGTACATGAAAATACATAGTAATTTGTGGGAAACGTTGTATTATTTCGTGTTAATCGATATTTCCTCTTAAGTGTTTTCGTGTTAAACGTATTTCACTGTATTACAGAAATGACATTCAGAAAAACGTAAAAGAGATGCAGAGGAGAGTGTGTTGATTCAGCGGAGTGTAAGCTCATATAAATAACACAGACAAACAACTGGTGTATTAACCCCTTAAGACTACACAGTACCCTAAAAATTTCATTTTTACCGAAAAAAATTTTTTTTTGCATGTTTTGTTGGCTCATGTCATTGAGATGCTTGCCACGAAATTTCAGATGTGTTAGCAAATTAGTTTTTAAGATATTTGAAGTTTTATGAGCTGTGGTTTTGGTTTCGATTCCCTTTTAAAGCATTTTTTCACACTTAAATTGAATTAATTAAAAATATTTTTGAGCTTTTAGTTTGAAATGGTTATTAATTCCAATTTTCATTACTAAAATCATTTCTGCTTGATTATGTTTTGAGTTTTTTGAGTTCTCATAAATAATTAATAAAGATTAATTTCTTGGCAAATTTTTGCTTTAAAAATAGTTTATATAACTTAAAAGCTTTATCATTAATTTTTCCTGAAGAGAAAATGCCACGGCAAATGCGTTCTGGGTTTCTGTGAGAAACAATATTTCGAAGAGATGGAATACTACTGAAAATGATGTATCTAAAAATCAGTCCTCAGCTGGTTCTGCAATTAGACTTCCGAATACAAGTATTCTGAATTCAAATGCTGCAGATATAACTGAATATTTCTTTGTGGTGTACCAAACTACATTATACTAAACATATTTTAGTACTATATTTTAGTATTTTAAAGTCGTAAGACAAGAGCTAAAACTTCCTAAACTGTCCCAATTTAAAACTGAAAAAAATTAAATTTTATGAGCAAACCTGACTATTTTTATCTTAAGTTAGTATCATTATTATTTTGTACATAAATGCTTCGTGTTTCAAAACTTTTGTGAAATATTAGGTTAAGATAAAGCTGAATAAACTGACGTCTTGACAAATGCTATCAATATTATGCAAAAATATATTTTGAATTAAAAATATAATTTTCAGTCATATTTAATAAAAATAGTGTTTTAATGTAGCACATACGTTGGAAAATAACATATTAAAAATTTGAGTTTTACGGGCATTATAAATTTTTGTTTTATGACTTTACAAACCTTAAATGCGTTTTTCTCAGACATTCAATTTGGAAGGTATAAGTGTTTTGTAATCCCTAAGGCTTTTTTCCTGTTCAAGAAAGAGCCTTGAACTTTTTTGTATATACTCCCAAACGTATGTTCTATAAAAGTTAGTATGGATTTAGGGCTGAGATCTCTAGTTATTTTTCTAAAAAATGCTTAAGTTGATATTTTAAAAATTTTCGTGTTTTTTCCAGGTTTTTCTAGAAAAATAATTATTAAAAATCAACAAGGGAATAGATTTTCAAATCCATACAAACTTTTGTTTGTAATAACCTAAGAAACATAAATAACTTAAAATGACTAAAAAATTTTAAAAATTGAGTATTTTATAAAAATTTGAAATAACTTCAAAAATTCATAATTTTTTAAAATTGTAAAATAATGGCTGGTCAAACTGACTTTTTGCTTACAGAATCAGCTTAATAATATAATCTAAATATAAAACATCAATTATTTTTGCTGTAACTGTCTCCAAAATATTTTTTTTGAAAAAGGGTACCGTGTACTCTTAATTGCCGATTAAAAGCTACGCGATTCGCTCCCCAGTGCCACCGTTTATATATAGGCGCTGATACGGGGTGTATTGGGTGAGGGGGAAAGAAAAGTCACAAATAAAAAAATTTTCTCTGAAATAAGTATATTCTCCGCAAACGCTTTCAAGGTCATTTTATTGCATTCTAAAGTCTTCGGAATAGTTTTCCTGATGGAAGCGCAATGGAAATGATCGTATTTTGGAAAGACGGATATATCCGTTCGGGCACTTAACGAGCTAGTTGGGAGGGACGGATATATACGCCGGGGTTAAACTACTTTGAAAGAAAAAGCAAACAGTAGTGTATATAACGTCGCAGAAGATAAGAATCATCAGAACTTAGAACATAAAAATGTTCTTCGAAATTTTTTTATGGGATAAAATTATACCTATTTTTACAGACTTATCTAGTTTACGTTTATTAAGAAATAGTAGTACGATCCAGAATGCTAATGTATCACCAAATGAAAATATTTTAAATACAGTTTAAAAAGCATTGAAGCAAATGACTCATCATACGAACAGCAGTAAATATTGTTACGTAAGAATGAGGAAAGAATCGCATTTATTTTTGGAAGATCTGAATTTGAAAGCAGAACGTAGTTAAAATGCCTAAAATCTGAAAGAAACTCGAATAGCCAATGAAAGTAACACAAATATCTGTTACATCACTTAAATACTTTCAAGGCTTAAGAAAGTCTGAGAAAAATTAACGTTTTCAAGTAGAAGGGGGAAATTATTCTCCAAGAGAGAGAAATTTTAAGGAAATGAACTGTATGCACACACACACACAATTAATTTTTCTTTTTAAATTCAGTTTTTTCTGTCTGGAAATATAGATATTGGGGGATATCTCAAAAAGTACTGATTATAAAACCTTGAAACTATACACAATTATTTTCTGTAACAAATACTAAAACTTAAACATCAAAATTTTTTAAAAACATTCTTAAAATTTATCATTATTATAATTATGTAAAAAAATAAAATTATATAATTGTGTTAATTTTTTAAAAAATTATTTTTTTTATCAAAAAAAAATACTTTTTGTAAAGTAATTCGCGTAAGGGTTTTTTAGATTGAATATTTATGAATAATTTAAAAACAATTCAGAGGATTTATCAATATATTTCATTCTTAATCTTGTGAGGAGCAAATTGTTAATTTGATTACCGTTTTCAATACATTTTATTTAAAACTATGCTTGATTTAAAATAAACTTGAGGAAGCCAAAATATATTCAAGTTTCAGGTACGTAATGTTCATTCAATAAATTTTCCTTTGTAAATCTAACATTCTTATTCGAAATTTGCACTTTTTAAGTCATGTTACAGTATGCCCTGCAACAACATGATACAGCTGCTGTTGAAAGCCCTTAAATAGCACTGATTCTCAAAATATTCAATATTTATGCAAGATCAAAATGTATGAGTTTGATTTAAAATACTAGAAAGGTTGGGGGAATACAGAAGTAGTAAGAAAAAAATAGCATGTATTATACACTAGATAATCATTTATTTATACTACCTTATTTCTTAATAATTTCAGAAAAGTTATGCTGAAAAAATTGAAGCAAGTCATTTACATATTCAATGAAATACAAAATAATATAGAATATTCAATACAATCCCATTTTTTCAAAACTTGCGTCAATTGAATGTTTAATCTAGTAGCTAAATTAAAAAAGGTTAAATATATAACATTGTGGCATTTTACGTACTTATTATACATCCTTTAAATTTGTATTTATAAATCATTACAACATCAGCTAAGACCTTCAATATTTGTGAATCAGAATTTGTGTGTGTGTTAAATATCAAATTTATTTCAATTAATTATAAAGATATTTCATACATAATCCTTTTCCAAAAGTATGTAATTGCTTTGTTTTATTTTTTAGGCAATATACCTTTACGTTTAATGGATCATGAAACGAGACGCGGATCTTGGTCTCTTCACCGTAAAACATCTGAAGATTCTAATATGTCTTGCAGTCGGCAAGATTCATCTACTTCAACCTTCCACATGTCCCGTTCAAGTTTTAGCAGTGATAGTTCCTCACAACCACGCTCTTCTAGACCACTGCTGAATTCTGGAATCCCAAATAATAAAGAATCTTTTCGAACAAGTCGAGAAAACAAACCTAGATTATGTCGACAAGGTGCAGTAAGTGATGAACGGTCACAAGGAAATAAACTTGAGCCATCCAAATATCTCATAAAGGAAAAAAATATTGATGGGTTATGCCCCGTTTGCTCCAGAAAAGAAGGTTTTAAAAATAAAGAACTGGAAGAAAAATTTGCTTGTTTTTACAACCGTTTAGTAGAGAGTAGTTGTGGAGAAACAAGTGACACATATTCATCAAAAGAAGACCAAATAGTTTTATCCAGTGAAGGCCAGTCAGCAGATGAAAAATTGTCAGTACCTTCTGTTGAACAAAAGAAATCGGAAATTAAAAGACCTCATATTGAAGTAAATCCCATGGCTGATAACAGAAACATTGATTTATCTCTTTTGAAAAGAGATGGCGCGAGTCAAACTATAAAAAAGCAAGTGGATAGATTTTCTAAGTCTAATTTTGATACCAAAGATAGAAAAAATGAGAAAAGTAGAAGCTTGATGAACATAAACCTGAAAGTTTGTGATGCAAAAGCTAAGAATTCTTCCTCGGAAAATTCTCTCATTAAACTACCTTTAACAAATTTACCAGTTGTATTTAAATCTTTACCTAGTCATGAATCTCTCAGAAAAGAAGTTGATGGGTATGAAATGAAACAAAATACAACCAATATTTTACGTGCCTCAAAGAGTGAAAATGTTGTTCAAGGATGTGAAAAAAATGATTGTTTAGATTTGATGACAGAATTTAATTGCTTAATAAACAGAAGTGAGAGTGCAAATAACAGCCTGCAAAATTGGAATGTACTATCAACATCTTCAATAAAAGACAGTGAAACAAGGAAAGCCACTTCTTCACCTAATATAACTGCAAAAAACTGTGAAACCTCACCTTTGATTGATAACAATGAGAAATGAAGTTTCCTTCAATTGCATTTCTAACTAGTCCTATTCATAGTAATTTGAGTTCCTAAAATATTTACAAATAATGCTGATACCAAGCATAATGTATAAAATTAAAGCTTTTTCAGGATAAGAAATATTGAAGAAAACACAAATTAAATTTTTATCCATTAATACCATTAATGTTTCACCTGTGCCAAATTATACTAATACCATACAAACTTTAATTGAAGAAAGGTTCAGTATAGATGTGAAAGGTACTTCAATAAGTGAATTGTACAACAAAGTGTATAGAAAGGATTTAAAAAAATGCTGGCTGAAATTATGTAAAGCAAGCGTTAATTTTTGGGAGACTGCTCTGCTGACACAAATCCAACATAGTGGTTCTAATTTAAGTGAATGTCATGTTAAGTAATGAAGAATGTTGACAAGTCTTTTATTAAATTCTTCGAAAGACAGTGTATTCCACTTTTTCTATTAACGTAGTCATTTTCAGAAATAGAAAAGAGAAATTTTATGCAATAATGTGGTATATGATCTATGTTTAAAAATTCTTAACAACTGAAATATAAAAAGTAGCTACTAAAATTGGAAGAAAACCAAATAATTTTACCGAAAAATTTGAACTTTGAAGCAAGACTATTATGGTACATTCTTACGGTTATTTTATTTGATCAAGATATTAATCTATAAGTAGAAAAATGAATATTTCTAAATAATACGGAAAAAACTTCACAATATAAAATTTTAAAGAAATGCTTCTCTTTTTGAAAATGGCAGAAAAAAACCAAAGAAAATGGTTCATATAAATCAGCAAATAATTTAAAAACTCAGTATTACTAAGATTATTCAACAATGATCAAACAAGAAAAGGAAACCTACTTGTTTTTTAACGTTTTTATTTGCTATCAAAAATAATCATGACTAAGTGTAAAAAATTTTATGAATTCGTTTATATTAAAAAAATATAGCACATAAAAATGATTTCCAGTGATTTATATAACCAACTATTTAATGATTTATAACCAATTATTCAAACACAATATATGGTTTTGAAACAATCTAAACAGTATTATACTTCGTTATATTTTCCAATAACTGCCACTTCTGGATGTTTGTAAAGTACATTCCATTGCTGTAGTTTCGTATATGTATATATATACACACACAATTTAGAGACTGAAAATATAACATTCATTAAATATATGTCTGAAAATGCAAATTTTGTTTCTATATATTTTAGAATTAAAATATCTCAGCACTTTTCCAATGAAATTCATTTGAATTATATCATAATTTATAATGCAGACTTCCAACATTTAGAAATAAAATATTAAAAGCAATAGCCACAGTAAAATAAGAAATTCTGAAATGCTGATTTTTTTTCTTTTGATGAGTGTTATGCTATGAAATATTGCTAAAGAGCTATATAATTCACCTAGAATGAACTCAAAAATCAAGTAAATAATTTTATTCTAATGAAAATCCAGGTCCAATATTTTCGGGTTTTTTTAAAAATAATGTATCAATGAATACATTAGATTACATCTATATGACAAATTTACACCCATTATTTCGATACTTACGGAACTAAAAATTTCAACAAATCTCATTTTAATCGTTTTATTGAAACTGTCTTTGATTAATCGTTTACGTACCAGAGGGTTTTGAAAAAACATGACCGAAAAGCACCAAAGAGCACGATTGCATTCCTTTGATTACCTGATGAAAGAAGCCAAGGAGAGCGATAGCGTTTCTCATGTTCAATGCGGTAATCTAATAATAATCGTTGGTTTTCTGTATCGGCCAAATGCCCTGGCATTTTTGACACGAAGAGCGGGAAAGTGGCTCGTGGAACGCAAACGGTTAAAAGAATGTCAAAACACAGATTTAGAGATTTGTCGACTGTAATAATCATGTTTAGCAGTTTTCAAAGCAATTATTTCTAATACATTGTTTTTCTAAGCTTATTTCTTCAAAAAGTAATAAATGCCACGATAGCCAAGAGATCATGGTCACCAACTTGAGGACAATGTTGCTTCCATTGAATCTTTGTGCTACTGAAGACCCAAAACGTAGAAGATTTTCAATTGCAACTTTGAGCAATTTTTCATTGTTCAGTCTTCACATTGACCAAATGTGGAAGTTTGGAGAGCAAGGTGATAGGCCTGGTGTTTTCATTGTTATTTGCAGTTCAAAATTTCGAGGTCCAATGCTAACAGTCCCTGTGCAGCTTTGAATTGTGACATTTATAAATATCCAATCATAAAATAATCATAGAAAATTTGTTCCCAATTATAATACAATGTTAAAAAATACATAGCATGTTGATCAATATTATGTTTGCCTTTACCAACTTCTGTAGAAAAATCTGTATTTTGATTTTGTTTCCATTTAATAATCAGAGTTATAGAAAATAAATCTGGATCTATCCATTGGGGGAATTTTATAATTAAAAAATTATTTAATCTCTCTCAACATTGTAATAAAAGTACCATGTAGTAATTTTATTGTAAATATTTAAAGAGATGGCTTTCTAATATTTCTCAGATAAAAAAAACAATTATTAGATATTAAATACTTTAAACAATACACATCATAAACTAAACTAATAAAAATTTTGGGAGATATTACTGGAAAACTAAAAATTCAAAGTAAGATACATATCCATAGAACCTATCATTATAGTTACAAAATAAATAAATAAACTTTTATTTAATATTAGTGAATTCCCAAATATATTTCCTTAATACACACAAATGGAAATCATTTTCTTTGAAAAAACTTTTTAGATACATTATATTTTAAGTTTTTTGTAGAGAAATAGATTTTGACAAAATTTTTAGGGAGTTGAATTAACTCCCTAATTTTAAAAAAAATTTTTTGCAAATATATAAGAAATTTATAAATATATGTATATAAACATATTTTTGGAATAATATTATCACAGTATACTTTAAAAAATTTAATGATCTTTTGAGCTAAATAAAATTTTAAAAAATTAATGTTTAAATAAAATTTTTGGACTACTATCTCGTAAAAGTCAAAGCATTCTCTGCTCAAAATGACAATTTTACTGTTAAAAATTAATGCTACTAAAATTTTTTATCAATCTTTTCCATATATATATATACATACACATTTTTATTTATAACTCATATTTTTTTTCTTTTTTGTACTAAATGAAACCAAGCTTTTTTTACATGCAAGTTTTGCATATGATACTGTAACCTTTGTTGATATCTCCCAATTTTATCATTTATGGTAGCAAAATCCTAATTCTGTCATTTATCTCTCACTCATATACTTTCAAAAAGTTTATTAGTAATCAGCTTTTTCTGGAAGAAAATGAAGATCATTTGATATTTAAAAAAGAGCAATATATATTAACGCAAATACAGATTATTACGATTGCGGTAAAAAGTTGAGCAGACAAATTTAAAACATATAAGTTCAGCAGACACTAATTTTGATTCAGAAATATAAAGCTTTATTAGTATTAAAACTAAACTCATGATTGACATAAATTATGTTTGTCTTTCAAAGCTGTTTTTCGGTCTGAATCAGAAATAAAAAGTAAGTTTTTTAAGCAAAACTTTATCGATTCTAACAATTACTTATTTCATTTTTGAAACGGAAAAGAAAAAAAAATTATTTTTTTTAATTAAACTTAAATGATTTTACTGAGAAAAGAGCACAAAATTTAATATTATACAACTTTTTACTACCAAAATTAAATTTACAAATGAAGAATTTCATTATTTACTCTCTCCTATCTCTCAAATTATTGAATTTCTAACACATTGAAAATTATGCATTCCTTTCTTCAAATTCTCCCAAGATGACATTCAAGCTGTTAATTTTTTTTCAAATACAGAACTGAATGGCACAAGAAGTTTTTAATGACTTTCACTACATTTTTTAAATTCATCCATTATTTCAAAAAGACAGAGAGCTTGTTTAAATTAAAACGTTTCTCCCTTAAAATGTTCCATTAAAGTTTTAAAATAAAACCACACATAAATATAGTTAATATGATTGAGATTCACATTGTAGAGCAAAGCATTTTTTCCTAAAAATTCTGATGTGAAAAAATGTAGTGAAAGAAAAATTTGAATATTTCTGTTATCTGTGCATAAGACATTTGATAGTAAAACTTCATTATACAAAATCCCCTAAAACATGAAATTCTATATTTTTAAATTAATTTAGGTGAAAATACTTCTGTAAGTTTGGTACATTATTAATTAGCTGCACTGGAATAAGCTTATAAAAATTAATAGTATTAATATTCTAAATAATATTTATTTTCAAATGTTCCATATTTTTCTAACAATGGGATGGCTTCACAATTTTTTCTTCATGAATGCTTAATAAAAAAAAGCACACTACTATAAGAACAAAACTCGATAAAAACAATTCAGACAAAATGTATTCAGTTTATTGAAATAATTTTGCAACTTTGTACAATCCTTCACAATGTCAGAAAAGTGCTTCAATCATTTTACAGCATAATATACGGCGATTTTCAAAAATTCATTAACATATTCAGATGACAGCAATAAAATTATACACCAATTTAATTTGAAACATATTTCCAAAAAAAGATCAATGAATTTAAGTGATATAGTTCAAAACATACTCGGTAAATAATAACAAAAAATGGAATGATAATCAGAGAAATTAAGATTCTACATACTTTTAATGCTTGATTATATATAAATATTAGAAAAAAATTATAACATATATGGCACAATATTCATTTATCAAATAAAAATAAGAGTAACACCAAATGCTTAATATTCAAAGAATTTAAACAATAAAGTGTAAATTAATTAGCAGTCTTAAAAAAAACCCTTTTAGCATATAATAAAAGAAATGAAAGAAAAACAAATGGCAAGGAAAATACTTTCCAAATTTATAAAATAAAACCTAATTTTAATTAAAGGAAGGGAGAACACTTATTAAAATTTTTTTAAATAATAAGATCCAATCATGGAATTAATTCAAATTAAACAATAAATATATAAACATTTTATTCACCAAACACTACCATAAATATCTTATTGTGGTGATTTTATACTGCAAATTACATAGCATATAATTTTATCAAAGCATCGCGAAAGAGTGCAAATTGTATAAAAATATTTGTCTCAGTTATTATAATGTTATTTAAAGTAGGACCATATAGTTTTCAACTGAATTTTAAAAAATAATAAATCAAACTATGCAAGTTTCTTAGTTAATTTGTTACAAAGGAGGGGGAATGAATTTTCAAATCTAAATGATTAACCTTTTTTACTCAACTATTTTCATTTAAAGCAATGCATCATAATTCATAGAAGTCGCTTTGAAATTTTATGTACACAAGTATGCAAAGTCTATATTTATAATTAAAAAATAGCCGATTTCTTGACAACAAATATTTATGTTAAAAATTCTACACATGATTTCCATTGGCTTGTAAACCTATATAAATCAATTCTATAATCAAAAGTAGAACAACAACCTAATAAACAAATTAACTAAATTATATAAATATATGCAGAATTTTTTTAAAAGGTCCATTGATTTCACATTAATTATATCAAGTTCACACAAAAAAATTCACATATATAAGGACAGTTCCACAAATGAATTGAATTTTTTATTCAAAATACTTATTTTAATCAAAATAAGTTGTAAGGAAAATTAAATTGTCTACCTTTGAATATTTATCAAGTAAATACATTACACACATATGTACACAGCAAGTGATCACAGAATAAGGAAATTTATATAATGAAGAAAAATTTGATAGATATGTTAATGTTTTTTAATTGTTATTTAAATAACCTTCAAAACACTTTTAAATATGAAAGGGAAATATGAATTCCAAAAAAAAAAAAAAAAAAAAAAACCAACACAAGAGATCGGTTATTTTTCTTCCATTAAAATAATATTTGGAGAAAATTATATACAACTGTATGTGATCAGGGCTTTGATTTATACATTTGCCTAAAAATATTACAGTAAATTTTTTAAAACAAGTACACATATATATATATATATAATAAATCTTAAACTAATAAATTTTCGAGAACAAATATGAAATGATTCCAGATTATAATATCAGAAAAGCCTTTCCACAAACCACTGATTACAACATACACAATGCACACATATATAAAAATTTAAACACTATTAATATCAAATCACAAATAAATTTGTGAATATCATTGAACACTTTGCACAGTCTGGATAAAGTATTTAGTAAGTGCATTTTTTAACACAAAAGTTACAAGAACATTTATGAGTTAAAAAATTAATTCTACAATAGGAAATTTATACTCATATTATAATTAGATCAAGGCTGAAAGTATTACACATATTATCAATTACGAAATAATAACTTCAAGAAATTTAACTTTCATTGAACAGGACAGTAAAATTTTGATTATCATTTTCTTATACTTTACCAAGAAAAGTACGGCATAGATTGAAATAATTTTATACAACTGCATTCTCATTCATATATATATATATATATATATATATATATATATATATATATATATATATATATGTAATCTACACTGAGTCTTTCTCTCATCAGTCTATTAATATTATACTTTTCACAAGTCCATAACCGAATATAATTGTCCAAAATGATGTGTATTTCTACAATAGAATAAAAAATTCCCAATGCAAGATGGAAAATTCATGAAAACATGAAGTGTTTCAATAAAAGATATGGCCTACGATAAAAAAATGTCAGGAATATATTCCACATTTTGTACATCTGGAGGAATATGTTTAAAATCATTCTGGAAAAGTGTTAAACATTGATAGTTCTTCAAATGAAGAAGCTCCTCCCTGATCTAGCATTTGCAACATATCTGATAGCTCCTGCTGCTGAGGTCCACTTCCACTGGCACCATGAGTTTGTGGATGATTTCCTGCAGTAGTCGATGAGGGTGGACCATCAGGTGTACCAGGACCTTGCCATTGCCCCCACATGCCTATGTGGTTAATACAAAATATATTTATAATTTTAAAAAAGCATCAAGATTGAAGAAAATATTAGTTTTGTTTCAAAATTTAAAAAAAACAAAAAAACTTTGAAAGAACTTCACCAATTTTAACATTTGTTGAATTTACTTTTAAAACATTAGCACATAAGACACACCAAAATACTATCATTGAATTCTATATTTAAAGCAGAGTGTTTTCCCAAAAGAAGACAGGTCTTGCATGACTTAAATTAAGAGGAAATACAGATTATTACTTCACAGAAAGTAATTACTTCTTGGAATAATTATTGATAAATAAAAGAATAATTGTATGTCATAAAAAATCAATAAGATTTTAGATTATGTCCTACGTACATATAATACAATAAAACAAATTGGGAGTTAGCATTCAGAATTTCATGTAAATATAAGTACCTTCTATGTGTGAGCTAACATTATTAAATCAATTAGTCCCCCCCCCTTCATCTTTTTTCATAAAAATATATATTATAGATCTACACAAAAGATAGTATTAATAGCTATACAAATTAAAATTTAAGTAATGTAAAAATAAAATACCTCTGGGACCAGGAGCTGAACTTAACTGCGTGTAAGTTGGACCTGATGGACTTCTGGCTGGAGAACTCATTTGATTATAATTTTGTCCAAATGCTTCAGAGTTCGTCTACAAAGAAGTAGGAGTAAAACCCCATTATAAAACTTTCTGTATGATTTTAGTAAGTCATTTTTTTCATATGATAAAAAACAAAAAAGATGTGATTCTTAATAGTGAATTAATTCTATTTTAGTCACATACATTGATAGAATTGTTTTTAAAAAAATTAAAAGTGTACCACACTATTGAGTAAAAATTTTTATATCTATTGTACTCAAAAAATACAACCAATTTTTAATCACATTTTAAAAATTATTATAAATGATCATTGAAAACAATTTTCATTTTAAAATGCTTATAGTACATGTACATAAATAAAGGAACAAATTATAATACTTAAAAAACCAATTTAGCTTAACACTTAAATGTTGAAATAAATTTATTGTAAATTATATGAGAAAATACTAATGCAGTATGTCTAAATCCTATTAAAGTATAACAAAGTCACAACAAACTTATCACTATGAAAACAGAATTTCAGCAACATATAAAAATTCTCGTTCAATACCCAAATATACCATACTAAGAATAAATCATTTTTAATGTACAACATCCATTTATATTAACCAACATGTAAAGCAACATTACTTGCTAAATTTTTTTAATACAGACTAAGGTCTATTTACAAGCCCTACCTTGTGTCAATATTCTAGAATATATCTTCAGATTATCCTTTTGATAATTAATCCAACATAAATACTTAATATATGTTCAAATATCCTGTTTCATAAACAAGCAAATTAAAAGTCATTAAGTATCCCAATAAATAACACTCACTGCCACAAAGAATTTTTTTTCTTTTTTGGAGTAAAAGAAATACAAAACTAAAGTGGGTAAATGAAATGTGAAAATGCATTTTAATAATTTCAAAAACATATGCATAACTTAAGACAGTATGATTGGTGTTATAAATTCTCAAACATAGAAAGAAACAAATGAAAAAATATAAATTTTACATCTTCTCACACAAAATAAGGACTATATATGAAAAATAAAACACATAATACATATACAATTATAAATAAATCATTGATTTTTAAATTAAACTAGAACAATAATAATGTAATAAGATAAAACAAAATCATATTTCATTAAACAGTAACACTTTAAGTAAAATTAATATTGTATTAAGCTCTAATTTCTCAACAACAAAATAATGAATTAAAAATTTGAAAAAGAATTAAGTTTAAAAAACCTAATGTTTTAAGATATAACTCCAGAAAACTGAAATTAATTCATTCTTCAGTAACTTCATCATCACCCACAAAGCATACCTCGAAGGTACATTAAGGCTACCAAGAACATATGCATACACTGCATATCATATAAAAATAACTTGTTACAGCAAAAAGCATACTTAAATAGACAGTATTAAACTGACATCATGAAGATATAAATAATCCAATAGATTTTTAATTTTATTTTTCAACAAATTAATTTAATAAAATATATGTTTTGAAAGACACCTAATCATCACTTCCCAAATTTTCCATATTAGTTAGAAAATAAGAATAAAGCACACTGAAAATAACACAGCTACACCTTTCATCATTAAAAAAATCGATTATTGTTATACATTTACTATACAGCAATAAAAAAAATTTTTTAAAAAAGAGAAGAATAACACTGCCCCCTTTAATTGGTTATCAACAAATTTTTTAAAAAAATTATTCCACAAGTGACTAAAGATTTTAAAATGCCAACGTTCCAAGGATAGACAACTATTAAGAAAGATTAACATTTTTGTTTTCCTGCAAACACCATTTTCTGCATTTCTTTCATTAAAATGACTGATACACACTAGTAACACATCATAACTGTTCCTGTGTTTGAAAAAAATAAAAAACACACAATCTCTTATATCTTTCATATTCTTCTAATGAAATTTCATCATCAGTGCAGTCGAAAATATGCGATATGGAGTAAAAAAAAATATGTCCAATAAAACTTCATAAGTTTAAATAGTGAATTTTAAATTTTTTGGTTAAAAAATGCATTTCAAACATAAAATGCATAATTAAAAAAAGGGTCAGTTCAAAATGTTTTACTTTTCAAATCTCAAGAAAATTTCCTCTCTTCCCTCAAAACTCACTCATTATATACTGAATCAGACTCCTTGTTATCTATCATGAACTCCTTGATGAATTTAAAATAATTACAAAAATTATGTATTGCAGATGATATTCCATCATTTTTATTTGTATAGTTGAACTTATTGACACACCTGAGCTAAATGCCGCTGTACCCAGACTGCTTGTGGTGATGATGAAGATGATGTAGTGGCTGATGTTTTAGAGATGCGAGTTAAAACTCCACCGCCTGCACTTACAACAGCAGATGGAGGAGTCTGGGCCATTGAAGCGCCCAAACTTCCAGCCCCACTTCCTACACTTGTGCTCGGATAACTAAGACCAGAATGTTGCTGTCCACTGCTTTCATAGTTTCCATAAACTGCTTGTCCTGATCCTGGCCTCCTTTCTTGGATACCTTGAGAGCCTGGGGAAAAGTTTGCAATAATTAACAGGAAAATTAATATATGACTCAATGCTCTAAGTGTGATACATTTAAATTGCAGACTTATGTCCAACATAAAATTCCTCAATTTTCTACTAACAAAAAATGTTTCATATACAATGGTCTACATTTGCTTTTAGACTGTTGAATTCCAGAAATTTAAACAACCAAGTTTGCCATTAAACATCAAAGAAATTAATTGAATTTTTTACTCTTAAACAGAAAAAAATATACACATAAAGATTTACTTGATGTTATAACAAGACTGCACAAAAAATTAGAATATTTAAGTATTCCTCTGATATTTTAAGGCAAGAAATATTTAAATTTTTTTGTCATTACTTTAAATGAAAAATACTGCTATTTATCCTTAGCAGTTTGCTTTATAAGTGTATTAAAATACTTTAGAACATAATTAATTTTAAAACAAATATTATGGGTAATGTAAACTAAACCATAATGTATTTATATTTAATCCTAGAGGATTATGAAAATACGAAATTATTGTAGAAATGTTAACATACAGAACTTAACTCTTCTGGTTGATATAAGAAAAGGAAATTATAAAGCAAAACAGTAAAAGCTACATTAGAATTGCTCCTGACTTATTAACAAAAGTTTGCTCAATGAAAAATAAGGCAAAACATACTTATTTATAGTTAAAATACATATAACCGATTTAGCAAAGTGATTTCTACTGAAATTTAATACTGGAAGATTCAGATGTAATTTTCAGTTCATATGGATACAGCAACTCGAAGCAAATTTGCTTTAAAAACGTTTTACTAAGTTAACAAAAAAATTTGGATGACTGCAAAAGTTTTTTAAACAAATATTTGCCTCTTTGTAATTTCATGAAAGTTGATTTCAAATCAGAATTCAATCTAAATGACTTTTCTAAAATAACATCTAAAATCCTTATTCATGGTTGCTATGCATTAGAAAGAAGTTATAATATTACTTTATATTATCTTGTAGATATGTTATTGAGCTAATGTGGTATAACACAGGAAATATAATCCAGGAAACACAGGAAGTAAACACCATTGTATTGAAAACATTTTTTTGGAGCTACATGACATATTAAGATATCCAGCGGCTTAAGCTTGTGATAAATTAATTTCTACCCATCTATCTAATAACTGCATTTTAATAGTACAGTAGATGTTTCAAAAACAATATCTTAGCATTAAATTTAAAAATTAAAAAACACAAAAACGAATCTCTGATTTTTTTTAGAAAAAAAAAAATAGCGGGCGAATATAATACTTCCATAAGCTTTGATTTGAAGTTTCACCATTCAGATCATTCATAAAAACCATACATTTTACAGGTATTTTCATTCTTTCAAAACATCAATAAACTGATTGTTCCTTAAGTTTTAGAGCACAGTGTACATTTGGCTCACTAGTATATAGTATAAATTAGATTAATATTTTTATGTTTCATAGGGAAATAAAACATCAGGAAAAAATTACTACTCAAAAATTCTGCAAAATTAAACTAACCTGGATGATGAGAACGCGGCACAACTGATGGGTATACTTCACCAGATCGGGGCAAACTGTAATCAAGACCTTCTGGTTTTGACTGACTGGAAAGCAAATTACCAGGTCCCATTGTATGACTGTATTGATTCATAGCATTTTCCCCAGATGAACTCACAGGACCCTGATCTGGACCAGAAGAAACAGGCACCTCTTGTTGGTGATGAAGACTTCTAAAATGTAAAACAAAACAAAATGCACTTTTTTTTAACAATTGATAAAAGTCACTAAAGAAAATCTGTAGTTCATACACTAGGTCATGATACAAATACAGGCAGATCTCTATTTAACGAAGTCCCAAAATCCAGGGAAAAGTTTGTGATGAGAAAAATTGATTAAATAGAGATTCATCTTTCAATATTTTTCTGTTCTTGGTTTCAGGGAAAAGTTCACAAAAAGGAGGTCTGACTGTATTACAATAAATTTTTCAAACATCAGAATTATTCTACTGTAATGCATTTATTTCATAAATAACTCATAATACAGTACAAAACTTCAAATGAAAAATGTACACAAATTTCTTATAAAATAAAAAAGTATTTAAAATACTTTATTATTTTAGATTATTTAAGAAATAAAAAGATAAATTTTTGATGAAAAGTAATAAGAATATATTTTTGAAATTTAATGAAAAGTATAAAATGCTTCTTTGGGGTAAGATTCTTTATATTAATTAGTCGAATTTTATTAACTGCACATCTCAATAAGCAAAAGTACAATTCTTCATTCGGGGGGAAAATCATTAAAAACATTTCATTGTTTGTTTTGAATGAAAAGTACGTGAAAACGAAATATACTGTATTTCAATAGCTTGAAAAGTGATTTCATTGACACATCTCTCTCCCCCCTTATAATATTAATTCACTTGCAACACAGTTTTCTAGATTATACAGAAAGTAAAGTTTATATAAATGGAATAACAAAGAAATAAGAAAACACATAATAGGATGAAACTGAAAAAAAATTAACGAATCAATAAAGCAGTAAGAACTGTAAGAACAAGAGAAGCTTAAATTGAATCAATGGAGCCATGCCCTGTTAAATCAAGAAAAAAATAAAATAAGTAAGATTTTTTAAATTTTCTTCGATGATTAAAAAAAAGGAAAAGAAAAATCTTAAATATACACCGCTTTCATTTAATCATTAAAAAACAAAAGTATGGTATCTATTGAAAACATAAATTAAAATCTATAAAAGAAATTACTGAAATAACTCACAGTGAGTTGTAAAACAAGAAGAAATCATTAAATTATCTAGCTGCCATGACATGCCTCAGCATTAAAAGAAAGAGGCTATTGATGTGTTTTACAAGTTGACGAATTTACTTTAGCTTGACTTCATCAACATGTTCCCTGATTTCTTAAGAGGATGATTCACAATTCTATAAGTCCCACCTTTCTTAAATCAAATTAAAAAGCACACACTTCTTGTATATTTCAATGAAGTATACTAAAAAGCTCTTCAACAAAAAACACAAACACATACATATTTTTATTATTTAACACGTTTGTGGACAAAGTGGTCTAACCAATATTACTTGATACCCAATAGCAAGATAGAGCAAAAAAGTGTCCATGAATGTGTTTAAAAATAGCTTTCTCGTCTTCCTTTATGTAGCACTCGAACGGGGTGCCTCTAACAAGCATGAATTGCAGGTGCATATTTCGCACCTGTTGAATGCCTTCTTAATGGTGTTGCATTTTGAATGGCAAGTAACTCACATATGTTACACACACATCTTAAGCACAAAAATATTACTATGAAACCAACAGAATCAGTTTGTTTCGGTTATGATTATTATGACAAAATACACACACACACACACCAAAATTATAGCAAGTAAAACATTTCAAAACAAATTTTTTGTGAAAACAAACAAGAATTTCATTCTAAAAGAAGTTTAAAATAAAAAATAAAATCACAAATTGCACTTACTTGGCAGATGTGTTTGTACAAACAATGTATTCCACTTCATTAGTATATGGATTCAAAAACGCAAAACTACTCGTTCGAAGCCATACCCAATCATGATTTTTGGCTCTGCACCTGTACATAACTGAAAGTACCTGTCCTTTTAACTTCAAAGCTGTAAGGGAAACACTTCAATGTAAGGAAAAAATCAAAGATAAATAATATTGCATTAAAAAAAATAAATTGAAAACCGTTTATAATCTTTTCTTACCAAAACATCTTTATATATATATTTATATATATATGGCTTCTTAACAGATATCACCTTAACTACAATAGGATAATTTAAATCTATCATTATAAAGATAAAAAGCATTTCATTCCTTCCTTAAATCAAATTTTTAAAAGTTAATTTAAGTAACGAGACACTTACAAATACTCATCTTAAAATCATAATATATATGCAACATTTCATACTTATAATCCATAAAAATTACATATTTTGAATGATTTGATCGAGACAAACCTTGTTCAAAACTTTCTTTCATGTGTGTTTGATCCTCAGGATGGAAACAATCAAAGCAAATCTTCCCTAAAAGCTCTTGCGGTGAATATCCCAGAACACCTTGTACTCTAAAAAATTAAAATTAACATATTTACTTACAACAATTTAAAATATTGTTAATTAACCAAAGAATAAAAAAAATTCAATTAAAAAAAGGATTTATTTAAAACATAAGAAAGTCTGAAATAAATTAAAAAATGAACAAAGGTTTTAAAAAATTGAATAATAATAATGCAATGTGAAATCATTTTGAATTTTACAAGGGAGTCAAAGTTAAGACATTTCAAAACTTTGGACAAATTCAGAGAATATGAAAGATTTTAAATCTTTATTTAAAAAAGTGAACATACAAGCTCACACTATAAATTTTTTAAACTGCAAAATATTGAACAGTAGCTAAGGCTCATAAAAGTACCTCTAAAAGTACAACACAATTTAGAATACATAATCAAAAACTTATAAAATTATTGCCTCAATAAATATGATTTTCACAAGATAATGTTAAACTAACTAAATGATGATAAAATTTGGTCATCTTTCATCTTTGAATAACAATAATTTTTTTTTATGGACTTTTAAGAAAATATCTTAGAATGAAATTTTATCATCTAAAATAATGGAGCTCACTTATCATATAGAGCTGTAGATCTAAGGTTTTATAAGAATTCAGAAATTTCAATCAGTACTCAAAAAAGTCCTCTTCCATTTCAAATTAAAATTTTTGTTTCAAAATTATTATAAATAGTGGAACTGAAATTAATCATATACTTTAACATAAATGTTAACAATAATAGAATACTTTAAATAAATACTAATAAATAAAAAGTTTCATGTGATAAAATTAATATACTAAAAGTTTGTTCTCTCGCTTCTCTTCTTATTTCACCTAACTTAAACAGGTAAAATCATAAACCTGAGAAAAAGTGACAAGTAATTAAAAATTTCGTATATTTAGAGCAGTTTCAGAGAAATACACTACACACTCTGATTTACCTTTGGTCCACAAACGTAAATTTTCCTTCTAAATTATGACGAGAAATGAACTCGTTTGATGAATTAGAGCCCATAAGATCGCTATTATTAGGAGTACTCGTTACTTGTAATCGTCCTATAGCAACCAAACAGCAATGGCTAGTCCCATGAGCTTCTTCAGTGGGATCCAACCTTTCAATTTGTACACCTGGAGGGAAAAGGTCTAATCAAAAATTTAAAATGTTGAATCTGCTTAATAAAACAAACGTGCAAAAAACATAAACTACAAAAAAATGTATCTCAAATACTATTTAGATTTATTGTAAATATTTTTAATTATTAAAATAAAGAAAAGTTTATTAAATATTAGAAGATTTTGCAACTTTTATCTAAAGGAAAGATGCTGCTGAACTGAGTGTTTCAGTACACAGTTTAAAAGATAACGAAACATATGTTTGGGATGGTGGCAAATATTTTTTGTTCACACACAATAACTTTTCTTTGAATCAAATCTTCAGAATATCTACAATTTTGTATTCAATTTGAGAATTCTGCGCATAATCCTAACTTAAATGTGGTCGATAAAATCATTAGTAAGTGGTACAGCTCTTGCTAGTACAATAGGATTGTCAATCACTCCAGAAAACTATAAAAATGCTGTTAAGTTAACGTTTGAAACTTTTAGGTAAATGGATTCATCATATAAATGCTTAGTTATCAAATGAATTAAATCTTGTCCCTGAAAAAAT
Source organism: Trichonephila clavipes (assembly GCA_019973935.1). NCBI lineage: Eukaryota > Metazoa > Arthropoda > Arachnida > Araneae > Nephilidae > Trichonephila > Trichonephila clavipes. The sequence goes on along the minus strand of BMAU01000272.1, from coordinate 1,057,790 downwards.
TCTTTCAATTTTCAGATTCTTCAAAGACTATTTAGAGCATAAACTCAAGTTAAGGGTTCGGAAACTTTGAAAGTCAAACTGTAGACTCATACACTACAATACAGACAAATAGTGTCCAGAAAAATCAACTGACTGATATGAAGAAATCTTGAAAGGGTGATATAATACTGCAAAAGGAATCAATGAAATGAAAACTGTTTGAGCTTCTTGGAATCATGGAAGAAAATGAAGGTAGAGAGAGATAGGTATTTATATTCGTATTTAATTTACACTACAAAAGGCTTTTATAGAAGACTAATTCAATCAATTTATACTTTAAAAATTTGTGTAATAATTAATTTTATTAATAAGAGTTAATCTTTATTACAGCTGTATTTGTGTAATGATAGAAGATTAGGGTGCAATACAGAATATTTTTCCAGATGTTAAAGTATTTTAATAATAAAATTCAATTCCAGCTTTGCTATCCAATTAAGAGTAGCATAGTTTATGATAATGCTTATTTTCATCTCAGTTGATCCATTTTTTCTGATATAAATTGTGCTTTACATTTTTCCTCATATGCTGCAATGTTAAGTAAATATCCTTTAACAAATTAAAATTTAAAAAAATTTACTTATGGAATATTTTGAAATTTTTAAAATACAATAACATGAATTAGATGTATGAATAGCAAATGTTCATGAAATTTAAGGCATTTTTCTTTCTGAAATAGTGTTTCGCATTTAATTCAACTTTCGCACATTTTGCAAACACAGTCTCAAAGTTTCAGTGTTCATCTTTGATCTTTAGCAGATTTCAAACTTTCAATATTTATGTAATTTAATATTTAACTTTTTAAAAAAAAACTTTCATTAACATATTAACTAAAATTTAGTGTACCTTTAACAGAATACAGAAGAGGAATGTGTTGAAGCTTCTATATGATGGAAAGAGGATGCTGTAGCACTAATCAAGTGTTTCAGGACACAATTAAAAAGAAGATAAGGAAATATTTGTTTTGGGTGTGGTACACAATACTTTTTCTTCTGGTTCACTTTCCATTGAATCGATTATTGTCTATTATGTATCATATTTTTTTGTTATATGTGTATTAGCTGTTCTGTAAGTGTGATGTAACTGTCAATGTGTAATTAAAATTGCAAAAAGGCAAAGCAGTGTCACTTTGCTTGTTCAAATATTAAAGTAATATCTAACATCTAATTCGTTTGAACCACTGTTGATAGTTTTCGGTGTGTGGTAGGATAGTGTAAATAATTTTTTCATTTTTTTTTGGTTTTTAGAGGAAAATATCTTATTAAAAAGATTGCAATCTTAATTCCATGAAAATAAATATATCGCAATTTTTTTCTCTCTCTTGGTTAGAAACAAACAATTCATTTTTATTCAGATTACTTTAAAATAATTAGAATACTGAAAACACATCAAAGAAAGAGATTGTTTTTTTACTCCTTTGACTGGTAAGAGAACAACAGCTCCTATTCCCATTTACATTAATGCTATTAAGCATATTAAAAACATTAATTCACAATACACATGGAACAACTGTAGCTAAGACCCCCCCTCTCCTTTCACATTTGTATTCTTAAAACTCAATAAGATATATTTTGCAGTTAATCATGAAGTACACTTATATAAGTTCAAAAGAGTTCCTACTGTTTTTTTTATATCAGATCTGAGCACTTATTACAAAGGAACGGTATATTATGCTTTAATCAAAGTAACGTCCATCATTAGCCGTTTCTCCCCCTACTTTCTGGAAGCAAGCAGATACCATCCTGGAAGAACACTTCATCTTTTGAGGCTATCCATGAGTCAACCCAATTTTTGGTACATTCATATGATTGTAAAGTGCTGTTGAGAAAGGCCATGTCTCACCGATCGAAACAATAGGTAATCGGAAGGGGAAATGTCTTGTGATTAAGGCGGGAGGACTTTCTAATTGAGTGTTTCTTAAAAGGTTTTGATCGGTGCCGCAACGTAGACGAGCACATGTAATGAGAGCGTTTTTCCTTGAGTGCTCGACTTGATCTCATCAATTGTATTCTCCAATAATGGTATCATTCGGTGTGAGCAACTCATAATACACGACAGCAAACTAATTCCACGGAATACACAACATGAGTTTGTGACGAATCCGTACGGAACCTTTCCACTAATCTTCTTAGGCGTCTTTTTGGGGAATATAAATTCGCGTTTATTTCCAATCAACTCCAAAAAGATAAACGAGATATGCAAAATAGATACGGTATTTAAGTCGCGCATTGTAAGCTAGCAATGTATATGATGGAAGGCTATTGAGAGCCAGCAACTTTAACCGCAATATTAGAGGATTCCAAGATAGTAGAATAGTGTAGAAGAATTGCTGTGATTCTAAGGAAGAACCAGAAAGCTGATATAGCCAACGGTAAATATAATTTACTTACACTTAAAGGAAGCTTTAGTTTAGTCGAATTAGTTAAAGTTAATAAGAGTTAAGAATTCGAGTACGTTTATTTCTCGGACCTCCTATTTCGGTAGACCTTACTTGATCTTGAGCGTAATTATTAATCAGTTGCATCATTCATAATTTAATTTATTATAAAGGTAAATCCCTTTATTGGACATAACATAATATTATTATATGTTATCAGAGATTTTTTTGAGAAAATTATAATAATAAATAAATAATATTATTATTATTCAAAATGGCTCTTAGTGGTCTTAGTCTTTGCCTCAAATTAATCTTGGTGTTCAAGGTGAGACCCAGGGAGGTCTCCACAAGTTTCTTTGCATGAATATTCGGCCGAAGAAACATATACATGTAGTTCCCGTGATTTCCTCTACTTTGGCATATCGTAGGGGACCCATTTATCATCACCAGTGGTTATATGATGTAAAAAACTCTTGTTTATGCCTGTCAAACAGAATTTCACATGTGAAAAACCAGCATTCAATATTTCTCGGCTTCAGTTCATATTGAACCCAGTAGCCTTAATTCTGAATCACTCCTAAAGCTTTAAAACGATGCGAAATTGCTTGTTGAATCACTCCTATTGTAACTGCAAGTTAATGCATCTTCCACCAATAACTTTCAGCAACGTTCTTTGTCTTCAATGTCAAACTCGCCGTTTTTTAACTTTTGAAACCCCTCACGATAAATTCTCTTACTCTAAGTAGCCTCATCATATTCTTCTAGAAACAATCGATGTGCTTCAGCAGTAAATTTCTTCAAATTAAAATAAATCAAAAGCTCCTGTAAATGACACTTATTCGGCTCAAAGCAACATTTTCACACGAAAAATATTATTTGATGCTGATACAAAATCGCTAAACTATCAAAGTTATGGTGTTGTCAGCTGTCAAATCTAACAATACCACGTTTTACATCTGTAAGTATCAACCGTAACTTACTAATCATGCCCTCTTTTGTGAAACGAACTTAATATAGTACTCCTTAAACAAAAACCTTTACATAATTATCATACTTATAAATGAGATTTAATATGAGTGCAGTCAGAAAATCCACAGTTTTATTTGTATTACTTTAAGCTCAGTTCAGGCTTTCATTCTCAAAAATAAATACAACCTCTGACAATAAAGTTCTGTGAATAATCCTGTAACATTAACGTAGATGAAATATTAACAAAATTTACCTTATAATCACCTCCCATAACTATGCACCACTAAGATTGGCTATACATGTCCTGGAAACTATGCGAGAAGTCCTCTTTTGAGATGGAGTTTAAAAGCCTCGTCACGTTTCGTTGGATGTCAGAAATATCGTCAAATGTCTTTCTTTTCAAAGAGAGTTTGTGCAGCAGGAACAGGAAGAAGTCTGGAAAATTGAGAGCTGGCGAGAATGGTGGATGCTCAATTCACACCATCCCCTTTTTTTGCCAGGAACTGTTTGACAATATTAGCAATGTGAAGGCGCGAGCATTGTCATGAATAAATAACCATGAACCTTGTTGTGCATACTGGGGTCATACCCTGCGTAGACGTTTCATGGAATGGGTCAAAACTTCAATGTACCTTGCAGCATTCATCGTCCAGGTATCATGCGCACAATTAATCGATGATCTTTCGTGATTGATTTACTTACGTTCTCAATGTTTCAGTCACTGATGGAGGTCACCGGTCTTTCGCTACGGGGCTGTCAGAAACACTTTCCCGGCCTTCTCGAAAACGGGCGAACCACTCGTACACACACTTCATAGACAACGCTTGATTTCATAAACATGTACCAGCATTGGATAAGTTTCGGTCGGTGTCTTTCCAAGCTTAAAACAAAACTTTAAATTGATCTTTTGTTCGTTCATTTTCCTGTTCTGAATAAAGAACCAAAGCACTAAACAAGCACTTTGTAAAACAAGTCTTACATGGGACACCAACAACGCTCAACTGAACAACGGTGGGAGCAGATGGTCAATACCTGCTGCTATGCATGTGCAGCCTTTTTTTCACCAGTGCTGCCAGATCGACCATTCTGACTTCATTCACTAAACTTTATTGTCAGAGGTTGTATACTAAATGCATTAACAAGCAACTGTACCTAGATGAATTTTAATGTAAAATGATGATTTAATGTAATTTGATGAATCAAATGAAGTTGTATAAGAAAAAATCCTACCTGAAGGGGGCCAATTCTTAACATACCCGGTGCAATGCACCACAGCATATGAATTTCCATCAGTGGAAGTTCCCAAACTATTTCGTTGCCTGAGGCGATGTAGATGGCTAGAGCACATTGCATCCGGTTGTAAATTGCCAATTTTCAAGCGACAAATGAATCCACGACGTGAGCCCATACAGAGCCTCATAGATGCTGTAATATGCATAGACTAATTTTAAAACTATTAAAACAATGAATTAGAAATGAGAAAAAATTGCAATACTGTTTCCTCAAGAAATACTTGAATAGTATTAACAAATCAGAATCATGTACTACACATAATTTTTTTTAAAAATGCAATATAATAAATCAGTAACATGAATATATCAGAAATTCCCATAAGATTTAACATACTTTTGTTCATTTCTAGGCTGATTTTTATTGTTTTTAACTACATTTATAAACAAAAAGTATTTAAATTTCTCTAACATTACAATTATACTTATTTAAGGCGACTTATAACTCAGTCATAACATATTATTTCGAAATAGCACAACTAAATTGAACTTGAATAGTAAAAAAATATTTTCTTAAAAAAGTATGCGACTTATATATATAAAATATTTATTAAAATTCTTATCAAGTAAAAGACATCAAATTTCTGTTACAGAAAATATAGAATAAAAATATTTTTTCTTTACGCATAAAAAAAGATACAAAAAAATTTTATAACTTACACTGATGGCCTTCTTTTTTAACTGTGCCCGCTGAAAAAGAAATAAAACTTAGCAAAAAATCCAATTTCTCTATTGTGGTTGAACATAATTATACTCAATTTAAAGCATATTATGTAACCTACTGTGTAATTTTATTTAGAACTGTAAAATTTTCATAGAAGCGTACAGTTACTAAATTTTTAAAATATTTTCAAAATCATTTCCAATTAAAACTAACTTATAAAAAACGCAAAGTTTAGAAAATTAACTGAGCATATCCAAGGAAAAACCTGTGATGCAAGGGTCCGTAACTTTGTAACATAACCACTAGATAAAAGGGATCACCCCTGTCTGGAGGCTGTTACTGGCTTATGATAATAATGTCATACATCATTATAATTCTACTTTAAACTCGTTTTACTTCTTTTAAAATAAAAAGTTCAACTATGTTTTGTTCATAACACATACTCTTAGTGGTAAAACAAATATTCTGAATGTGGATTATCTTGTGAAATTTCATTTATAATTTGAATAAAAAAATTAATACAGCATAATAGTTTTTTATATGTATGTAACAAAATAGTGATTCACAATGCCGGTTAAAACAAGTTACAATATAGTCAGAGGCTCATTTATTTCCAAAAATTATTCAATCACTTTAAATCCAAGCAATATTTTCATTCATCATTGTAGTAATTTAAAATAAAAAAATATGGGTTTTGTAAAAGTTGAAATCCCTAGCTTTTATATATAAGAGAAAATCAGGCCAGATTTTTCTTCAAAATAACATTAGATGTCACCCCTGATCAAACTACTAGTGCTCAATTACTTGTGTCTCACTCAAAAATTTCATTCTGTCATTTATATGGTTCAGCAAATGCAAAAATGTGTTTTTGAATGATTCCAACGTAACTTCTGGTAAAAAATAATGTTAAAAATGTACTTTTGATTTATAAATGTGGTATTTTTAATAATCAAAATGTATTCAATGCAATGCGTCATTTTTATTTTTCCAATTAATTGATATACTTTTTTTTAAATGAAAATGTTGAATAAGATGATGAATTATGTGGAGGGTAAAATGATGAATCCCTTCATTCTAATTTAAACATCCATTATCTTACCTAACCATCACTTAGGCAAGCTCTTTTAATTAAGTTACATTTCATTAGTACTGTTACTGTACTACTTACAAAGGGTTTATACTCTTTTCAAGTGGATATTCCATAATAGGACTTTTTAATAACTAAAGAATTCCAGATTATCAATGCAAGGATGGCTATTATGAGATTTTCAGCTACAGGAATCGAATCTTTCAATAGCTCTATATTTTCATGGAAGATTTCGCTCCTTTCTTCAAGATTAAAATATATTATGAGGAAGATAAAACTGAAATCCTCCCTGATGAGGTTGATCTTCTTCTGATGTGCCTACACATGCAAGAGCTTTTATCTGATCCTCTTCTACCTCAAATATTTGTGAATTCAAATCTTCCATTGATCCTTGCTATGAAGTGGAAAACGTTGAACAGATCGAGAAAAATATTGCCACCATGCACTTCACTTGTACTTCAATAAAAAAAATTGCTTATTATCAAAAGGAAGACGACAAAAAATAAACAGACACAGCAAAAGTAGAAGAAAAGCTGAAGTTAGAAAGACAGAACCAACAAATATGCTAAAAATCACATGAAAAAGAAGAAACTAGTTACGCAACTATTTGACATCTGCTCTGAGTCCGCAAACTCAATAAATTCATTTGAAGTTCTTTACATTGATGTCGATTTGGATTCTAGGTGAACAAGGAAGATTTATTTAAGGTAAACAAGGAAAAATTGAGTTACAGTGACAATGTTTTATGTACAAGCTCCGAGTACATTCTGCTTGCATTGACCGGGATAAAATCCAAGCAACACATTTTACATTCTGAAGACTTTTTTTTGTAATTTATTTCATTTCCTAATACTTAAAATCTAAAAAAAAAATTTACAGGGATAATTCATTTGTTAAGTGCCATTTGTTGCATTCAAAGATTATATCTCACCAATCTTAAAAATAGTTGTTTGATAATATATGATGCTGAATTAAATACATATATGTAAGTCTAATTCAACACATATATGCACACACATATACATATAGTAAAAATAAAAAATAGTATAAATTTTGTGAAATAAGAAGTGATGTTAAATCATGCTAAGATGTATAAGAAATTTATCTATAATTTCAACACAAGTAAGAATTCTAGAGAATAGTAAATATTTAACAGTATGATAAAAACATTGTTTGCAGGAAAAAATTAGCATTAATAAACATTACCTTTAAAAACTTATTAATTCAAACATAATTTTAAATAAGATCTGTAATACTCACTCCACATCCCTTAAGAAATAAGAAACACAAGACTTACTTTTTAAATCAAGTATTCTTCCAGCATTTGCTGATTCTTGAGTAGATAATTGTTCTCGCACTTTTTCTATGTCATCTGGATGAACAAGATCAAATATGCAAGCATTAAACCAATCGGCCTAAATGAAAGAAAAAATTCTTATTTACATTAAGATGTATAAAATATAAAAACTATGCAGATGTGCTAAATGAAGTTGAATAACACAATTATATATATAATGTGCTACTGAAATGAAGTATATATATAAGATGTGAAACAATATGGCCACCATGGCTTTCCAAAACTCTTCATTTTTTGGGTCATGGCCGTATATATTTGTCAATGTGTGTGGAGATGATGTTCTTTGCTCTTCTGAGGGCCAAGGGGACTTCCGGTTGCGTCGACTCCGCTCCCTGCTTGGCATTTTGGTTGGCTCTCATTACCGGGGATCCCAACATGACTTGGGACCCACTGTAGGGCTGCAGTCCAGCCATATGAGATGAGCTCAACAATTTTAGTTCAGCACTGAATTGTGTTAAGGCATTCAATAGGTGTACTACTGCTTAAAGCTAAAATTACAGCTTGGGAGTCTATGACAAGAACTTTTGCAGGAACTAGGCCAACAGATAGTAAATGCATTGTAGCTTCACAGACAGCCAAGATCTCACCATCGTAATTGGTGGCATTTTTCCCACGGCCAATGAGCCCTCAAACAGCCTACAGAACCATCCTGCGCCAGCTCTGCTTGTTTCTGGCAGGTATGAACCGTCAGTGTAGATATGGAGCCACTCATTTGCTGGATATCTTTCTTTGATCGTTTCCAGAGTACTGGATTTTAATTCTGCAGGAATGGCATCAACCTTATTTGATGTCAAGTTAGGTTGAACCATTTAGATGGAAGAGCAGTAGTGACTGTGGAGTAGAACTGTATAGGAGCACAGCTAGTCATTAGTAGCGGAAGTTGGTGTTTCTTCAAAAGAAGTTCAGCATGTGAAAGAGAAGTCTGAGTCTTGAGTCTCAGTGTTGCACATCTATACTTGTTTGAGTACCTGTAATCTGCTCTTCTGGCTCTCTCCCAAAATTTGAGAGTGAACTTGTCTCTACGACTATAAAGAGGTTCGATGCCAGTCTGGAATTGCATTGCAGTAATTGGAGTTGATTTGGCTCCACCGGTTATAATTCTGAGGGCACTGTTCTGAACGATGCCATACTTTCCTAGGTTGGTTGAACTTGCCAGAGTCACAACTTCACAGCCTTAGTCCAACACTGGACATAGGTTAATACACTGTGGTCCTGGGTAGCTCCCCACTTGGTAGCAGTTAAGTCTCTTCAGAAGATTTAGACGTTTTAGGCCCTTTTCTGATGTTTCTGTGATGTGAGAGCCCCAGTGGAGCTTACTGTCTAGATTGATCCCAAGGTATTTGGACAAAGACACCTGTTTAAGAGGAAATCCTTTATATTCTAGATGGAAAAAGTGCTGCTTGGTAGACAGAATGAAGAGTTGGGTAACTGTCTTCTCAACAATGACTTCCATTTTGTTGGTGTTGGCCCATGTTGCAAGATTAAGTAGGGAGCTATATTCAAGGCATCTTCCAAGGGGTGAATGTTACTGCCTGTAGCCCACAATACAACGTCATCAGAAAAGAAGAGGCAAGAAACTCTGGGGACCTTTTGAATGGCTGCCCCTAGGTCATCTATCATGATGTTGAAGAGAAGACAACTAAGAACTGATAAATCTAATAAATGATAACCCTGACAAATCTGCTGATCTCTTTGTTAAAGGAATCCTATGTGCAGCTAAAGAAAGCATACCCAGGGGACAAGTCACGAAGAAAGCTATTTGTAACATTTTGTTAAGGAAGGGGAACATAAAAACATAATACATAGGTACAATTAAAAAATACCTGAGAATGGTTCAGAACTGGAGCAACTGAATCCGAAACATAAATGATTCGACCAGTATCACATGAGACCACAAAAAGGAATCCATCTGCAGCCTACAAAACAAAAAATTGCTTACACTTGTATATTAGAGACAATTTAAAACACAGTTCATTGAGAAAAAAACTAAAAACCCAACAAATCAGAAAAATGTGTATCACAATTATTTAGAATAATATGCTCCACTTAATTATAATCCATGGCACAATTACTTGCTCTTTTTAATTTTCTTTAATAATTACTATGGTTTGAGAATACTTAAATATAGAAAGCAAAACATATGGGTCAGCAAAAAAGTAGCCTTATTAAGATGAATGATTTTATTTCAGAATATAAAGATTTAATGACAAAGTAATCCTAAATGGAGCCAGAAGTTAAGCAAATCAAAGAAAAACAATCAAGAAATTTATTTTTATTAGAATAATTAAAATGACTTGATTTACTAATAAACAATTTAAAGTTTTTAAGACAAAATTTCAAAATATAACCCACATTAATACATGCTTCAGCGCTGAGTTACATTCAAAACTTAAATTTACATTAATTTATACATTTTATACTCTAAAATCAATATTGTCATTGACTTCAACATAAATATCGAAAAAATTACTTGGAACAGGTGTTTTTATGTTTAAAAACTAAATAATTTATAGTAAAAAGTCAATTTATATTCAAAATTATTAATAACTATTTTGTTCAATGGAATTATTTTGGGGGGAAAATCATCACGTACTATAGGACAACGAAATTTCTGCACTCAATTTGTGACAATAGAGAACAGTAAATAATTTACACTTTTCAAAGCATTTTGAGATAAGATTGAAATGTCTTTCTTAAGTAACCCATAGAAATGTTGAAAGAACTTTAATTGATTTAATAAGAATACATGTTCTTTTTTTAAAAAAAAAAATATCAAAGTGACAAGGCACTGAATATTCAACGATATACCATGGGGAAAAAAAGAAAAGAAAGCTTTCCCAAAACTTTAAAATAATAAATAAACACGCATAAATCTGATGCTTCATGACCTTGTATACAGATTTTTTATGGAAGGGAATCCAAAGTTCCGATAACCAAAGATCTAAACTGAATCATAGTTTGAGATCTAAATTTTAGTAAAACTTTTTACTATTTGATGCTATATAACTACATTTTGTTCAAATTTTCTAAACATTTATGGCATGGAGTTCAGGACACACCCTCACGATATAGATAATTCAGAATAAATATTTGTGAACTAAATAGTCTAAATGAAAAGCATATGTTTTCAATTTTCTTCAAAAAAAAAATCATACATTTGAGAGGAGATAATTATTTGCTATAAAACATTGTTTCCCATTTTTTTTAAGTATATAAGAATGTTATTTTATATTTAATATCAAATCGAAATATAAAGTAAATATCTTAAAAGGGGAAAAGGTTGTTACACCAAAGTAAAACTACAGAATTAAAACTAAATTTCACAAAACTTTTAAGAACACACTTTAAATATCTATATAAAGGGAATAACACTTATTAATTACAAATGAAATAATTAAGAATAAAAAAATTGATTATCTTTTGATGATGTCTACTGTGTAAAATTAAAAATTTCCATGCTGATGAAATAAATGTATGAAATTGAATTTACCACAAACAAAAAGAGAGAAAAGGTAATTAGAACGTAAAACTGGCTGATTGTTTTTTGTGATTTTTTAAATATTTAATTCATCATTAAAATACTATATCATCTATTGAAATGCGAAATATGTTCAATGGCATATTTTGAAAGAAACATTCCAAATATAGCCCTGAAGAAATGATGTAATATTAAAGAAAAGAAGTTAAAATATTTAAAGAAGTTGCATTATTGTATTACAGTACAAGAAACAAGCAGTCAATAAATTTGAATATAACATTAATCATTACCTGCAAGATTAAATGCTTCAATTCGGAATCAGTGAGAAAGCTCGGTTTGTATGAGCCATCACTGCTTGTATTTCCGGTACCTGAAATTGAAAATTCAGAAAATGTGCAAAATGATTCATATTTAGATAACATAAATAAAAGAGAGAAATGTTATTGAAAAACCACATGGTTTCTCTTGTACATGAAAATTAATGTTTCAGAAATTAGCAAAATTACTCAGGTTTAGATATTATCTATTCTCAATTTTCGCTTCTAACATATTTAGACTGTAACAACTGTCTTAATTTTCTTTCTCCTACTTTGAGATCTATAAGAACTTAAAAGTTCAAAGAAAACAGAAGGGGAAAGAAGTTACTGCATAGATGTAATAAATATACACCCAAAAGTTCTGAAATCCTTAATTCATTCTTATACTTTTGATATGACAAGTTTTAAAATCATATATAGATGATAAATATACTTTTTATTTATGAAATATTCAAAAAAAATTTATACAAAATTCGAAACTATCACAATTATTGAATAAGAGATAATAATCCCACATACACAAATCAATTATTTATTATTACAGAGCTACAAATTTGCTACATTACCTACTTATCAATCACTTATTACCTTGGTTTATTCGAATGTTTTAACTTTTAACTACTCACACTAACCAACGGTTAAATCAGTTTTTCTTTATTATCAGGTATGAACTTTTTATCCCTCCCCCCTTTCAGTTTTTATATGAAATCAATATTTTAGAAAACACACATACACACATACAAGAAACACACAAACACATTTGGATATATATATATATATATATATACACACTCACATACATACATACATATACACTAAGTTAACCAGATTTTAACACTGGAAAGGCGGGACACTATTGACCGAAGGGAAGAGGAGGAGGGGGTTCTGGATTAAAAATTTGGTCTATATGGAGCAAAAAAAGTTTTAATAGAATGCAAAACAGTATTGTAAAGTATATTTTTTAAATTTCCACATAAGAACAATTTACAAATGTAATACATTAAAAAAAATTATGTATAGTTACTATACAAAGAATAAAATAATCCTAAACTTTAGTATTATTTTATCCTTTGGTATCTTCATCATTTGAGTGATTTTTTTTTTTTTTTTTTAGTAATTTGCAGTCATTTTCTTTAAAAGGTCATGAAATTTTTCAAAAGAATTAATTAAATTATATTTCACACATAAACTGGCTTTCAAAATCACAACACTTAATTGTCATTTTTCTGATGTCCGCACTTTATTTACTGTAGAAAAAATGCATTCGGTTGCAGCATTAGTTCCTGGTAGGGACAGCGTGTATTCTACTACTTTTAGTGCATTATTATATGGAACAGAGACAGAAGCAAAACAAAGTTGACTTATTTGTAAAGTCTATTTATTAAACAAAAGGTAAAGAGCAAAAAAGATGCTATATGTTTGACATAATTAATAAAAATTGCGATTTATACTCCCTACAGCAAATTTCAAAAAAAGAACCTATTTACAAAAACAGTATAACATGGTTAGTAGGATGGTTAATACGGAGTATGTCTCCCGGACGATGCAATACAGACTGTACAACGCCTAGGCATGCTGAGTATCAAATTATCAATCTGATCTTGGGGAATATTACACCACTCATCAAGCAATGCCCTCCGAAGTTCCGGAAGACAGGTGGGAGGGGGTTGACGGGCTGCAATTCATCGGTTAAACATATCCCACACATGCTCTATTCGATTGAAGTCCGGTGAGTATGCTGGCCAATTCATACAAGTGATATCCTCCGATTGACGGCATTCGTCTACAATGTTTGCACGGTGAGGACGGGCGTTGTCATCCATAAATAGAAATTCAGCACCTATGGCGCCCCGAAACAAACGTACATGTTATTCCAGAATGACATCCCGATAGATGTGGCCTGTCATGGTTACACTCTGAACATGCAGGTCAGTTCTGGAACCAAGAATAATTCCTCCCCAAGCGAGCCATACAGCACCACCGTAACGGTGTCGTTCAATGGTGTTCTCTTGGTGGTAACGGGTACCTGGCGCTCTCCATATTAAAGTCCGGCGAGAATCAGACTGCAAACTAAACCTGGACTCGTAGGAAAACATCACAGAAGGATGCATTGTGGAGTCCACAATGCATGCTCTCTACTCCAGGTTAATCGCATGCGACAGTGAGTTGCGGTAAGTGTAACACATCTGACAGGCCTACGAGCATATAGACCAATGTGCCTAAGCGCCTGTACACGGTCTGCCTTGAAACTGTCGTACCGGTAGCTGAAGAGAACTGACGAGACAGGTCTGATGCTGTGCTCCGTCTGTTTCTTTTGGCAGTAACTGCCAAATATATATACCGGTCCTCATTCGGCGTTGTAACTCGGGGGCGACCTGTGCTGTAACATCTACTCACATTACCATCATCTTGGAATGGTTGTCAAAGCCTGGAGATGACACTCTGTGTGATTCCAAGTTCCTCGGATACTTCCAGATGGGTACGTCCACATTCTAGTCGTCCAATAATTCTACCACGTAAAAAATCATCCAAATGCTTCCTTTGTGCCATAACTATGCGGCTATTGCACTGAAAGGCTTTTAAAGCGCTTTTGAACAATTTTACTTCTTTGCCACCATTCCTTATATACTCCTCTCTTACACTCTCGTCATTGTGACGTACTATCCGCGCCATCTGGTGGTTTCCTGTAATTTGCATATTCTTCTTCAAGATATGTGTGATAATTCTACAGGTGAAATTTTTATTTTAGAGTTCAATTTCTGTGTGATTCTGAATTAGCCTTAATTTATGGACATGAGTGTATTTCAAAATAATGAAAATATGTAAATAAAACAAAAATAATATAAAACTCATATCCTGGAGAAATAACCATACGGTCGCAGAAAACCGTGTGTTCCCTTCCCGCTCTCCCGCCGTTCCATAGCTTGACGTGCATTCTTTCTAAAAATCGAGACTTCTTTTTAAACCCCACCGGACAAATTGTTAAAAATCGGGATTGTTCCGCCGACGTCTGGTTACATTTATATACACAGTAAAAATACATATACACAGACACATATCTCTATTCAATAGGATTTCCCTCAGTATTATAAACGAAAAGGGAAAAGGTCCGCGGTAGCCGCACACACACAAAACCGGTTAAACCCCACTGTTATATAAATTATTTTTGTATATTATGAGCTGCCTTATGTGTCAGCAATGTTTATAATACTGCAGCATCCATGTATCTTTTAAGTTCCAATATCTGTGTGTTTCCTTTATCTTTGGTGTTAACTCATTTCTGTCTACAGACAGTAGCGCACACAGCAATTTTTCAAGGAGAGGATCCAGGGTCGAAAGTCCAATATTCTCGCATCATGCTCCAATACGCCGCCCAACATATTCTTTTGATTTTGTCGGTTTTCGGGAACAAAAAACAGTAAAAAAAATCAATTATTGAATGAAAAATTAGCTTTAATTATTAAAAATAATTAATAATAACAAATACTTAATTAAATTTTAAGTTCTATATACATAGGATTATAATCGATCGGAAAAAAATCAAGAGCTTTGGGGGTCTGGACCCGAGGACCCCCTTGTGTGCAGCACTGTCTACAGAGATGTATAAAATCACACACACATATTGGTTTTTCCAACAATAGCAGTTGGTACTAAAACAAATTTCGTGATTTGAAAAGTTGTCAATCAAAGGCAACATCATTCATAAATAAAAACGTAATGGCCATTAAAAACATAATTTTTATAGCCCGAGCGCAAAGATAAAAGTCCAGCCCCTAGGGAACATAAAAGAGGGAATTTACGCACGATGTATAGATGATACTCGACGGAGTAGAATATTAAATATTGAGTGTTTTCTACACATCTGACCCAACTCAGGACAATGTTCACGAATCACAAACTTGATCCCTCCACCCAATCACGACAAGCACCGCTGCTTCACAAGCCACGTCATTGCTGAAATGAGCACTACATCAATAATTTGGCGCCACTGGACGTAAGTGAGGGAAACAAAGAGATGATGCCTTCTGTTGCTTGTAGGTCGATAGACACAGTTACCGAAAAGGTATTACTGGGAAATCAGACAACTTAGTGATTTTACCACGCAATTCAGTTTCGAATGATTAATATTAATGTGTAGTTGGTCACTCAAAGAAAAACCAATCATCATGCGATGAACTTCGTTTATGAAAATGGAATTATATCTAAATTTTGTCTTATGTATTTCGGGGTCCTATATTCTTAATTTTCAGAATTTTCTTGATAAACGATTACTTTTACTAAAAAACAATCAAAGGTCTCAGTACTCATTTAACTAATACTACATTTTTTTAAAGTAACAAATCCACGAGGATATTCAGATTTATAAATCAAATCTAAATAAAAAAAAATGAACACTAAATTAAAAAAATGGCATGATTTATGTGATTAATTAAAAATATAAATATACTTTTGTTAAGGTCAAAAATGCGGACACATAAGCAATTACTTCAAAAAAAAAGAATAAATAACAGAGAATATAAACAATTGCAAGAATAATGCATTCTGAAAAAGTGAGTTATAAGGTGAAATAACTTTTTGTATCACATGATCTCCATGCTTTTATTTCATAAGAATTTCATTCTTTCAGATTTACGAATTAGGATATTACGAGCAATTTTGTTGACTTAATGTGTTAGAAATCAATAAGAATGCCATAGAAACGGCTATTCGACTAATCAAATGCACAAGTAGAATGACTTTCATTTAACATGAAGCGAACATGGACTAAAAAGTCGATATGTGCAACTGAAATTCAAACCTAAGTAAAAATAAATAGATATTAAAAAAAATGAAAACAAATGAAGTATATAATCTTGGGCTTTCGATTAGTGTCCTTTGCAAAGTTCTTTAAAATAAAAAAAAAAAAAAAAAATATTTTATTACTATCTTAAGTTTTGTTTTATTTCAAATACCACAAAGATTTCACATTTTATATAAATTAAAAAAAAAAATACATAAATTTCATTACATGATTATAGAGTGAGTGATTTTGAGGTTTTATGGCGCAAGAGCCGAACTCGGCCATATTGCGCCAAACACATGATTATATAGAGGGAAAAAACGTAGAGAATAAATATTTATAATTTAAATCTCAAAAGGGGTGCAAGACACTCCCAACACATCTTGCGCTATAAACGAATTCTAGTGTGTTCACTTCTAAAAATAATTGCATCAAATTTCAGAGAGACCCACTTTTCATTTTTTACAAAAAGGTAATTTTAATCTAAGTAATAAAGATTCTACTTTCATATTATTACCTAAATAAGTTTCAGGGGAATACTTTTGCATAACGTCATAACAGAGGAGTAGAGGCTAATGGTGATGTGTGTGTGCCATTATTTTAAATCAGGACTATATGAGTAGGACAGCAATTGAGAGCACGTACCCAATTCTCATAACTTTCCCTGCATGAGGACTAAAGAATCTTGTTGAATTGACCAAATTGTAAACCTTATACAAAATATATATGCAATAGATTAAGCCAGTGGTCGGCAAGCTTATGAAGAGCCAAAATGTGAGGAAAACAAGATAATTAAGATCTTAATCGAAGAGTCATTTAAACAGTCACATACGCGTGCGCAGGATGGGAAGAGGAGCCTCTGGTAGCAGTCGCGATGAAGACTGTAGCACACCAATTAACATTTTCTTTCATAATATTTAAATAAAGCTTTACACAGAGTAACATTTTCCATTCCTTCAAAAACTAAGAACTTTTGAACATATTTTTTTATTTCTGTGGCTCAATACAAGAGCAACTAATTTCAAAATACCAAAATGTTGGGAATTAAACCTTCTCAAGCTTCGGGAATCCGAAAGAACAATACCAAAAGAGCTTTATTCAGGAATTTTTGTTTACACTAATAATTGATATCGATTTTGATTTTTCTTACCTTTTGAAGTTTGGAAGTTTAACGTCATTTTCATATAAAAATGGTATTGGTTGTTCTTACATTAAACCACTCATTTTTAAATAACTCTAATTTAGATCTTAGTCAAGATACCGGGTACACCCAAAACCATGCATACTAAGCAACCCAGAAGTATGAAACTTGGCACATAATTATTCTAGGTCCTGAAGATGTGCACTACGAAGAGTTTTTTAATTATTTTTTAATAATATGAAATTCGCTTTAGATTTTTTTAAATTAAAATTTTTGAACGATTTTTCTATTTTTTTCTTCAACAACTGGGTTTTTAGTTAGTTGTTTTGGCAACAGTCTTATTTGTTTTGCTTCACCATTGATTATTCCAAACTATTTTTACATTCAACGTATTTTATTCTTTTACGTAATTTCAAAAAAAAAAGATGTAATTTAATTAATGTTATAATTTCTACTATATTCTAGGTTACTTCATATTTATTTGTTTATTTTATTCATGCTTAATTTTTTATACTTAAAAAAATTTCCTTCAAAATTAGGGCTTAAGTTTTCTTTTTAAGATAACCCTATTACAATGTAGGCTTATTTTATCTATTTTTAAAAATTTTAGTTTGTACTAATTTTATTTTTTTCCAGTTGGAGGCTTCCTAATATATGTTATTTATGATAATATTTTAGGGAAATGGTTTATGATATATGTTTTTCTTTTAATTTATCTATTTCAGATTATTTCACTCATAGTTCCATAGCTGAAACATACTACTGTTATTACTTTTCTGTTATAATTTTTATTTATATTTTCATTCTTTCATTTCTATTTACCTTTTTAGCATGTTAATTTTCTCTTTTGCATTCATATATATATGTTTTTGTGAAATCATTCTTTTCTGTGAAGTGAAATTGCAATATGAGCACTCATTAAAAAATTATTTTTCAATTTTGGGTACACTGTTCTGCAATGGCTCTACCCTCTTTAAAATATATTATGCTTGCAAAAAAGCTCAATTTTATTCATTGCGCTATAGGGACGCAATGAACGATTTTTCTTTCTATATATGCTGTTGGACTGTTATTTTTGTTTGTTTCTCTGATTTTATTCTCTTTTGACCAGCAGCTGCTGCACCTAGGGCCTTTTCCTGGAAGTTAGTTTTCACTGTGTAATCAATTGAAAACAAACGTACATACATTAATTTATCATGTAACTATTTAAATTGTGATGAACCAAATTATTAATGAATTACACGTATTTTTATTCAACATCGTCTACATATGTATACCAATAAAACAAACAGTTTGTGTGTTTCAGCTGTACCGGCATAACTAAGAAACCCAGAAGTCTGAAACTTGGCATGTAGAAGCTGTAGCTCATTATCCTGAACACCTCAAAGAGTTTTTTTTTACGAGATTCGCTTTAGATTTTTTTAAAATTCAATTTTTAAGCGATTTTTCAGCTAAATGGAGATATGTCATCAGACGTGTCAAGTCAACTTTGTGAAAATTAATATTAAGAGCAGTTTTTTTTTGGAGTATTTTAGCACATTTTATTGTTAATATATTTATTTATAGTTTTTTTTAACTCTTTGTGGTGGAATTACATTCGTTTTTCGAAAAAGTTGTCGTAAAAAAAATGTTCCTTCTAAATTTCATTTCTTGGATTTGCAACACAAATATGATAACATTAGATTCCCCATGTCTTAGGATATGAATTGTTTTGAATTAAATTAATACTATAATTTCTATTATAGTGTCATACAGTTTTGTTTGTTTATTTTCTAAACTGTAATTTTTTCTTGCTTATTGTAGTTTTAATTATATGATACCGTGACTCAGGTTTTTAAGTCAAAAAATGATTTGTGAAGCTTTTTGTAAACAGAAGCTTAGATAATGTGGTACTTATGTATTAGCGTCACCACAGGAAAATTGGTGCGATGCGAATCACACCTTGATACCATATGGCTGCGGTGACGATTATACATAAGTACTGATAATAATTATTTATTTTTCAACACAAATATCAGTGGATTATTTAAGACAGGGAAATTCACTTCTTACTTGCTTTTAATCTTATGTTCAAAAATAATAATAATCTGTTACAAAAAACTTCATTGCTTTTCTTTGTTCAACGACAAATTCTAAATCTTGCTTATTGTAACAACAATGTTGAAAATCCTAGCTAGCAGTATAACAAAAAGAGAATATAGTGATAAATTAAACTAATGGAAAAACAGATTATTGCTGAAATAAAACCCTTTTTTTTAAGAATTCATTAACGCAGTACCTTTTTTTTAAAAAAAAAAGTTTCCGATGAGTGAAATTTTGAAATTTTAACTTAAAAATTAATCCATTAAAAAATTTAAACTTTAATAAAAACATTTGGAAACACAAGTTTATTTTAAGCGAAGATCAAAGCTGCTAACTTGGAGAGTTATTTTGAATGTTCACATTGGGGTGCGATAAAACGCAATTACCAACATTTCCTTCCATTCCATCCGTACTTTTATCACCGCAGCCAAAGTGGCACTTTTTTCACAAAAATTTGATTGATTTTTTTTTCTTTCATATGAAACGTATAAGAATCTATTCTTTTGATATCGCAAATTTTGCTGAGGTGACGCCGATACGTAAGTACCCTTTTCCTCTACTGTTAAATTCCATTGTAACAAAAAAGTAGAAAAATGTAATTGAAAGAAATGACAATTAAAACTAATTGGAATTAACAGATTGCCAGTATTGTGTGGTTCAAGTTAATTTTTTTTTACGCACAAAATTCTTTTTACATGTTTTTTTTTTTTGTATTATCGATCTAGGGTTGTGCTTGGGCTATAATTTATCTGCTTTTGATATCAAGTTAGTAAGCCCCAAAGTAATTAAAGCTTTAAATTAAATCATTGCCTGAATATCGGTACACTTTAGCGTTACGTCTTACCTACTTCCAACCTAATAGCGTGACAATTTGGTCTGGAAAAGCTTATTGTTCTTTTTTTGGCTAATTCCATGTTGCATCAGTTGCAAAATAGTAGCCATTATCCACCCGCTTCATTGCGTATTTCACGTTGTATAAATAAATACTGTTTACATATTCATAAATTTTTTATATCTAGCATTAAGAATTTGATTGTATTGAAAAATATATTTATAGCTGTAACTCTCGCCTCTTGATATAAAAAGGTCAGAATTAAGAATTTCTAATAATATCTAAAATAGAAGTAGAAAGATTTTTTGCGCTCGCTTAACCCAATAATCAAGTGAATTTCCTCAACAGCAACTTTAAATGGATCTCTACTTCGTAAAATAAATATATGTGCTAAATTTCAAGTCTAAATCTAAAAGAGCCCAAACGGAATTTTTAACATCAATTCCTCCGGAGCATTCTTGGCGGATTTCAATTCAACAAAAGAAACATGCAAATTAAATTTTATTATTATGATTCAGAAGTGATAAAAGTATTTATTTTGATATAAGGATCAATATGTTACTACCAAACGTACATAATAAAATCATTAAAAAATGTGCATAGAAAAATTTATTTATTACTATAATCTCTTTTTGTTATATTGCTAGCTAGGATTTTCAACTTTATTGTTACAATAAGCAAGATTTAGAATTTGTCGTTGAACAAAGAAAAGAAATAAAGTTTTTTGTAACAGATTATTATTATTTTTGAACATAAGAATAAAAGTAGATAAGAAGTGAATTTCATTGTCTTAAATAATCCACTGATATTTGTGTTAAAGAATAAGTAATTATTATCAGTATTTACGTATAATCGTCACCGCAGCCAAATTGACGCCTCATGAATCGCACCAAAATCTGACTGATTTTATATAAAATATGTTAGAATCATTGTTGCTTTGGTATCAAGGTGTGATTCGCATGGCACCAATTTTGCTGTGGTGATGCTAATACATAAGTACCGCATTATCTAAGCTTCTGTTTACAAAACGCTTCACAAATCATTTTTTGACTTAAAAACTTGAGTCACGGTATCATATAATTAAAACTACAATAAGCAAGAAAAAATTATATTATTGTATAAACTGTATTATTGTAAAGTTTCATTAAAATCTGTTCAGTTGTTTTTGCATGAAAGAGTAACAAACATTCATAGATACAAACTTTTGCAATTATAATATTAGGATAACAAAAAGAAAATGGAACTCAATGCAAAACTTATTGGGATTATAAGATTGTAGATATCGTGATTTAAATTAGATTTTTAGGTATTAACCTACTAGTGTCATCACAACCAAATTGGCGCCACACGAATCATTCCTTGATATCAAAACAACAAAGATTTTTATATGAAACAAAAAAGATTTGTAAGGTTTTGGTGGGAAATAGCACAGTTCGCCTG
The DNA here is from genome assembly GCA_019973935.1 of Trichonephila clavipes. Taxonomy (NCBI): domain Eukaryota; kingdom Metazoa; phylum Arthropoda; class Arachnida; order Araneae; family Nephilidae; genus Trichonephila; species Trichonephila clavipes. The sequence continues at coordinate 1,035,941 of BMAU01000272.1, read as the reverse complement.
GTGCCAATTTAAATGCAGTGATGCTAATAGGTAAGAATACAAATACTAATGCGAATTTTTATTTATGTCTTAAGATTTTCTGAGCTGTTTATGGTAATTTCATCAAAATCAGACTATGGATGGGTTTGAATACTCAAAAAAGTAATTCTTTTTTGCACTTTAAAATTCAGAGTTAATGCAATTTTTGTCGTGTTGCATTATGATTTAACTTTCCTTCACAATCTGTGTTCTTCATATATATTTTTAAAGATTTTATGCATGTACATTTCTATGACATTTTCTTTGGTTGAAAAAAAAGATAATTGTTTTTCTTCCTTCATCAGCATATGCTGATCAATGTTGAATATCATGAAAGATATGCATAGTTATTTAGACTCGCATTCCAATGATGAAATGAATAAAAAGAGGGACGATATCGAACAATTTGACGCTAAAAAAACAATGCAAAGAAAAATATCAGATTACCATAAAATCGGGTGTATAATGCTCACCTATACTTTTGAGCTGCATTTTTTAATGTTTGTTATGCTCGCCATATAACGCACACCCTCTTTTCTACGAAGAGACCTGGAATGTGCATATGCAATGCTCTCATGTTTTGAAGTAATTTATTGGAGGTATTATTCCAAGGTATAGAAAAAAATAGTATACATCTATATAGAATTACAACTCTTTAAGTTCATAAGGAGTGTCATTTCTTTTAAATAAACAGTATTTCGATATTTCTAGAAGTCAAAATTTTTTTCTATACTCATCTTTTTTTTTTTTTAAAGCTCTTGAACCCCTAAATTTCAATTTAATTTTTTATGCTGAAAGTGGGCGTTATACACCAGATTTTACGCTATGTAAGATTTTCTGTTATTTTGTTGTTGTTCAAAACTGTTTGTGGCATCATTGCTAAATGTTCCTTCTGACAATCTGTTCTTCATGTAGATTTTAGCTAATTGTACATATGCATTGTATACCTTTTTTATATATCAATACATTGCTATAATATTTTCTGTCGTTGAAAATAAAGATTTTTGCTATTCTTCCTTCATCAGCTAATTCAATGTTTTCATCTTTGTAGAAAAATATTGCTTGAAGTATAACAGGGAGAAAATTACACTTAATTCAAACTAATTGCTATCTACAAATTGGTAATATTGTGAACCATGTTTTTTTTGTATGTCACTGTTTATGGCTTTATGATCTCTATGACCGATAAGATCTCATCTTTCTTTTAAATGAAAAAAAAAAAAGAATTTTTTTAACAAAAAGCTATTTGCTGATCTAGGATACAACTATGATATATTTGCTGACCTTGAAACAATATTTCTCATATTTTCTTCTGGATTTCTTTAAGTTCAATGTTGACCTGATTTTTTTGTCTCTACTTACTTTTGCTTCTGACAATCTTGCAATATATAAATCAATCATTTGTGATCAAAAAAGTGTTAGCTGAAAAAATATGCACCTTGAAAAGATTTTCTCATATCTCCTTTTGGATTTCTTTAAAATTCAGTGTTGATGTGATTTTACATCTGATGGTTTAATGTTGCTTCTGATAATCTTATCCTCATGTAGTTTTTTGGGATCCTATACATATTTTTTTATATTATGCTTCCCATATATGATATATATATTTCAGTTATCAGTATAGTTATTTATGATTGCATGTACTCATTTGTTTGTGCTCTTTGTAATAGAATTACAATTGCTAATAGAAATATTGCGAAAAAGTATTGTTTGAATAATTAATTTTTTAACAACATGTTTTATTGTTTGTATCATTCAGTACTGGTGTTGATTTTAGATTATTTCAACAGGGACCCATTTTAGATAGATTTTTTACTTTAGTTCATACTAACTTAATTTTTTTAGTATTGAATTATAACTAATACTTTATATTAGGTATATTACAGAGATGTTAGATAGTATTACACCATTCCTCATGTAATACTAATTTAATTTTTTTCCTGTTGATGGCTTTTTAATATTTCTTATTTATGATATTATTTTGTTAATGTTTATTATCATTAATTTTTTCTTTCGGTTTATCTATTTCAGGTTATTTCACCCATAGTTCAATAGCAGAAACTTACTACTGCTATTACTTTTCTGATATAATTTTTATTTCTATTTACATTCATTCTTTTCTGTTTACTTTATAGCTTGCTAAATTTCTCACTTACATTGAAATATTTGTTTTTGTTAAATTATTATTTAATTTGAGACCACAAATATAGAAAAAATATTTTATAATTAATATAATAAAAGTAATATATATCTTATATATTGATTTAATTATTTTACAATCTTTTTAAATATTAAAAAAGGCTTTTATCAATAAACGAGATTTTTCTTTTACAGTCATTTTTTAATATAACGATATGTCACAACTAATTGCTCAATGAACATTTTTTTAATCAGTTTTTTTATTTCGAAACCTGAAATGGAAATTGTTGTTATACAACGAATGCTTGAGTAAATGAAAATACCAAACCCCTTTTATTATTTTAAGCTCTTAAGAAAATAATTATTGTTAAAATAATGAATATGTTTTAGTTTTGTATAATATACTTTTTTTTCGTCAGATACATGTTTAAATGATTTACTAAACACAGTTGAATGAAAAACTACAAAATTGTAATACAATACTAAAATATTTTTATCAGACAGTACTCTTTTGTTTTTGAATGTTTTTTAGTGAATGTAAACTAGGAATATAGGCTTTTCACCATATATGTATGCATATTGTTTTTTTATGCTTACATATGTATAATCAAACATTCAAACGATCAGAAAAAAAAAAAAAAAAAATCATTTCAATAGCAATCTAAGATTTTTTAATTCATCATTTATAAATAATGGGGGGGTAGTTCTACACTAAAAAAAAAAAGCCACTATAATGCCGGGCTCTAGAGAGATAAGAGAAACGTGTCTGTCAATGGAAAGCTGTGGAAGAAATTTTGAAAAAAGGAATTGTAATGACGTTAATATAGAAATCACGCACACACAAGAGGAAGTGCTAACAGCTGGAGGAGAAGGGAATTTCCATGATAATATGTTATACATTCAAAAATGTTCGTGCAACGCAGGGGGTAACTGAAGAGGAAAAAATTTTAAAAAAATTTCGAAAGAGGGAATTTTAATGACATTATAGCAATCACTCACATCGTACGCGCAAACACCCGCACAAAAGTGTTGGCGTCATGAAGGTAAGAGGAAATTAAGTTACAAAAGCTCAGGCTTAAGCGGAGAGGGAAGAAACAAACAAGTCAAAGTGGTTTCGAAAAAGAATAATGGAAGTGCTGATTTACTTTCTCTCCAGATGAAGACCCGACGAGAATCACTTTGTCTGGGGAATTTCGACTCATCATTGAAAAGAACACGCCCCATTCTGGTGGTGTATATGGCTGATGTTTTCAGATCCCCAATGTTATGCCTCTCCTGTCGGATGCAGTCAAAGGGACACACAAGACTGGACGAAGAGCGTAAATGACAGTCTTTAATAGACGTTTGTAGAGCGTTTACCTAGAAATTCTTCTTTCAGACGCAGCAGCAAAAAACGCTAGGAAGCTGAGGAGCCGTTTTCTATCTATGTCGTCGTGCGCTTAAAGCCAAGTAGCGATCCTGTGCAGATGGTGATACTCGGTGGCGACCTTGGTTGACCTTCCTGGTGACAGTATCACATGTTTGGAATTGATTCCACAGCCGGGAGACCACTTGCGGACCACTTGTGACCATCCCAGCCACCTCCGCTTGAAACTGGCTAGCTCCAAGCCAGCCAACGGCTCATTATCTTAAGGAATCGTCTAAACGATTATGAGAAGTCATCCTCACTACTAATAGCTAACTTGTTTGTTTAAATGCAATATTCACAAAACTGCAGGGGAAAAAATCTCATATGCTTAAATGGTCTCAATTCAGTAATTCTGCAAAAACTAATGCTAAACAACATCTTTTCCTAAGCTGAAAGTTGATATTGTAATATCCGTTCTTCAAAATATATACAAATTCTACGTAAGAAGCTACAGTATGCATTGTCGAAGAATGCGAAAATTGAGAACATTTCTGAGTAGCTACCGCCGAAGCAGCCGTATCAATGATACGGGGCCCCAACATGTGAAAACAAAAAATCATAAAATAATTAGAGGGTCTGAAAAGGGCCCCCAAGGAATTTTTGATACAGGGCCCACTCAGGACTAGCTACGCCAGTGGTAGGACATGAAGTAGAACTTGTTTATTGAAATTGCGCTCAAGGGAAATCGGTGCTCGTGTTGGTCGAAATAAAGCCACGATTATTTGGATACGAAAACGGCAGGTGTAAAAGGGACAGGTCTCGACTCACTACCAAGAATGACAGGCATGGTATGTGCACGATAACGGCGGACCTCACTGCAACATCGAGAGCATTATTAAAAGCTATAAAGCCTAATGCACAACAAACACAAGTAAAATTCAACGTGTGTCAACCTGTACCATTCGGCACCAAAGGAAAACTAAGGAATGCCTCCATTGCTGCGATTACATTTGACTATACACGTTGAATGTCGGAAACGGACAAATGAATGACACTACACTGACATTTCATACGAATCATGATTCTTCCTACAACACTGCGATGGTGTCGACAAGAATAGGCGAGTCTTTTAATTCTTTTCTTGCACCAAATTGATTCCCCTCTGTGAAATGCTAGACTCGACAGATGAATATTTTTTCCCCTTCCAGTGCTGAACCATTTCACCACGCTGAGAAAATAAAAAGAAATTCGATAAGCGAATCTTCTCGAGTTTTTCACAGTCTCAACTGAGTCCCCTCCCTAATTCTCCCTTTTTTTTGTACGTTGTTTACTAATTGATTGTTTTTTAATTAGTCCATCTCTCAACTGTCTTTTAAAATTATATAATTTATGTTACTCCAAATTACATAATGCCATTGTATATACGTATCAACCCTCTTTTAAAATTGTATAATTTAGCTTACTCTGAATTACATAATGCTTTTGTAGAAAAGCAATACTATTTCAGACGAAGAATATAAGCGGCAGTAACTATCAATACTTCTTAAAATTCGCAATTAATACAAAAATTTATTAATATTTTTCCTTTTGTTAACTGCTTTTGTTTTGATAATTCAGAATATAAAATCTATAAAGTTAGTTTTTTATCTAAATATATAATTTACTGAAGTTAGGCACTTTTTTATTAATTGAATCGTTAGAGGTGTGTGGGTATGACTTCAATTTTTTTTTAAAACATCATACTTCAAAAGAACACGAGGGCTATTCGTAACGGACCTCGTCATTTTGGACCTCACGCTACTGACACCTGAACTAGCATGCCACTCTCGAAACTTTCACAAAACGCCAACAAAAGGACGAATTTAAACAGATTTATTGTGCATCAGCCTCTCTAGATAACGGTTTTTCAATGGCACTAGAACTCAAACCCACGACTCGACATGGCCACGCCGGCCACGTGTCCTCGACCATGACCACTCGGTTATAGCGGCCACATGGAATATATTTTACAAGTATACTGAAACTTTAAACAAAATTAGGTCCAATTCGTAGTCAATTTTTGTACCTAAAAGGATTCAAAGCTGAGAATTTCTATGATTTTATCCTTTTAGGTTCCTAACCTTTTTAGAACAGGCGCCCCTTTTTCTAGTGAATATTTCGATACCGCCCCCATCCTACTCCAGAGAAATAAGAATGTACACAAAACATGGTGAAAACACAAGAATTAAAGTTTTTAAAAATATTCTATTTTTAACGGAATATATTTTATTTATATTGACATCGTTCAGATCAGTGGTTCTTTTTTTTTTTTTTGAAACTTTTAATTATAATCACCTGGTATGTAAGAGGTATTTCATGTGATATTGGACGAGATGTGAAAAGCTTTAATTTAATATCTAAAAAATTTACTATATCATTCAATTTAAGACAGGCCTAAATGTAATGTAATCTAAGTTCCCGAACTAAAGAAATATGTGAATTTTCACGCACGTGATAGAAATGATTTAAATACATACAATCAACATAAGATAACCAGTATTAAAGTTTACTTTTGTTAATACATAATCAGCATGTTTTTATTTATATTTTAGACTACATTTAGTAAATATGCCCACGCCCCTCCGTGCCATCACAACGCCCCCAGATTTTCTCTGGATCTTTTACTGTCCCCCTGAAAGCTCAAACACCCACAAGGGAGCGTTATCGCCCACGTTGAGAACCTATGCTTTAACGAGTATTGTTATTTTTATAATTATGAACTAAATCAAGAGTATTATTTATAAATATTTATTTGGCTCACATATTAATTATTTTAGCGTAGAGTACATTCGATTATCAACATGGCTTTATAATATTGGACTAACCACTCGAAGATGTTTTGCTGGCTTGTTGAGTAGCAGAGCTGATGCACCTTTTCCAAGGCTCAAAACCCCATTGTGCACGGTGTATACGTTAGAAGAGCGGGTGCTGGCTCAGATGACATCTTAGTTATTTATTTACCATAGTTCAAAATTAATGTGGACAGTGGGCAATAACCCTCTCATTGCATGAATATATGGAGATCAAAATGTTGATAAACTACTCATTAGCTACAGTCAGTGGCGCACACAGGAATTTTTCAAGGGGGCGGGGTTAAAAGTTCACCATTCTTGTATCATGCTCCTTTTGATTTTGGGGAACAAAACACAGTAATAAACTAATTTTTGAATAAATAATTAGCATTAATTAATAAAATTAATCAATTAAATTTTATGTATTATATACTTAGAATTATAATCAATCGGAAAAAAAATCAAGGGCTTTGAGGGGGGTCCGGACCCCCAGGATCCCCCCTTGCAGTAGATTTGTATATATTTATGCAATATGTTATCTCAAATTTTATTTTTGAAGAATTCTGTATGAATATTATCTTTAATCTGATCTTTATTGAAAGTATTTTGAAAGTAAAAAGCAAATACAGCCAGGTCCCGATTTAACGAATTCATCGGAACTGAATATTTTATTCGTTAATTCGGGGTTATTAGTACTATCGGGGTAAAAAAAAAAAACACCTGCATTTACCTTTTGTAAATTACTTTTTATTTAGCTGCTACAAATACTATTAGCAAAATTATGACGAACCAGTTAATTAAAATTTCAAAATAGTGACAAATAGATGTTTGACAATTTATTTGATTCCTGACTCGCGCGCGCGCGCGAAAGAGTTTTTTCCCTCGAATTAATGCAGACAAGAAAATACTTCCTGCTGCAGGAGATATGTTTTCATAGTTTCCAAACAATATGAAGCATTAGAAAATGTAACACTTTTGATAGGAATTCAAACATCAATTTCTGCATGAGAATCGGTATGCATTCGTTTCGGACAGACTGTCATGCTTCACAAATTTTCAAAAACAAAATTTTCTGCAAAACTGTATTCAAGAAAGAGAATTGCAAAAATTCTTGAAATATCCCCTGTGCTGTGATGAAATAAAGGAATTTCCTGCCCTATTCGAAACTCACGTGATAGGCTACACTAATGACTCATCTTCACCTCTAAAGTCTAATGATGGGCTTCACCTTTTTCCAATGAAAATTTACTGCTTACAAGAAAAGTGTTTTCCTGTTCCGGTCAAAAAGCATGTGTGATTCGAGTTTGAAATTTCAACCTTTTCTCATCCCAACTAATCAATCTTTTTTTGGCTGTTGAAATAATTTGTTCATTCAGGGTTAACTATTCGTTAAATTGGGGTTTTTTGCCTTCAATTTAATCGGAAGAAAGAAAATTGGCTAAATCGTGAAATTCGTTTAGGGGTTCGTTAAATCGGGTTCCGACTGTATTAGAATAGGAATTTATATTTTTTATGTATTTCAAAAGCACCCTCTTAGTAATTTGTTCTTTTTACTAATAATATGAAAAACAATTATACAAGTTTATGCAGAAATTAGTTTGACATTTTTTGAGAAAAATAAAATAAATATTTATATATTATTTTTGAGCGTTTTACAAGCAAAAAAAAAAAAGGAAAACAAAATATTTATATGCATCGTAAATTAAAAATCAGAAAGGACCCTTTATTCCCCTACATAAATATTGAATTCTCTAGCATAGTAAGTTCCAAATAAAGAATTCTAAATTATATGCTTACATTTTCATATTTCACGTTACTATTAATTTTAAAATTTTGAATAAGCAGACTCCAATAAAAGCTTCCAGGAACTTAAACATCCCGTTTGCTTGACATACTCATATTGAAATATTACCAAAGATGCTTTATTTCTCCTGTCTGTTGATAAATTAAGAAAATTTTGTTTCAGCTTGGTATCATTAAATTTAAAAATATGTTCAAGAAAAATTTGATTGACTTGATTTTAATCAAATGTGAACATTTATGGTAGCTCTGTGGAGTTAAATTCCCTTAAATACGTTTGAAGTTTTGCTTGAAGAATCTTTTTAAAAAGGGGGTTAAGAAACAGGTAAAAGAACAGAAATTTTCACCCTAAGTTATACATGGTGTGACACACACACAGAAAAAAAGAGTAAGAGCATAGCTTGAAAAAAGAGTGGGGTTGGCAACAACTGTTTTGATGACGTCATCTCTCGTCCATTCTCCATTCATGTGGCTAGTTTTGCCACATGGATAGAGATGGACGCCAGTTGGGAGTACTGTGTCATTAAGTGAACACGTGCAACTGCATTTTGCCGGAAAAATTTCGAATAAACATCAAGTTTCTTGAGAAACTTAAGAATTCGGCCACGAAAACATTTCAAACACTAACCGAGGCTTATGAAGATGAAACTTTGTCTCGTGCACGTGTGATAAGCAGTTTTCAATGGGATGGGACGGTGTGGAAGATGATGAACGTACTGGGCGCTCAAGGTGAGCGATTACAGACCAAAATATTGCCGAAATTCGTGATATAATTGGGTTAGATGATGAACGTACTGGGCGCCCAAGGTGGGCGATTACAGACCAAAACTGCCGAAATTCGTGATATAAGTGGGTTAGATGATGAACGTACTGGGCGCCCAAGGTGAGCGATTACAGACCAAAACATTGCCGAAATTCGTGATATAAGTGGGTTCCCACTCACATCAGTGGTCAGACAGTTAATCAACATTAATGTATTCAAGTACTAAAAAGACTACGTGAAAAAACTATAGAAAAAAAAGGCCAGAATTGGGGAGTGATGGATGGCTGTTGCAACAAGGCAATACACCCGCTCACACCTATTTGCCCAATTTAGTAGCAAAAACATTACTATGATGGAGCATCCTCCTTATTCACCTGATTTGACCTCATGTTACTTGTTTTTATTTCCTACAATTAAATCTTGCTTAAAGGGAATTCATTTTACATCAGTTAAAGAGGTTCAGGCAAAAACGGAGAGTCCCCTGAAGGGCCTTCCAAAAACCTTGTTTCAGAACTGCTACCAGCAATGGCAGCACTGAATGCAGAAGTGTGTGAATGCTGAAGGGAACTACTTTGAAGGTGATAATGTCACGGAGAATTAATTGTTTTCATACAATGATTTATTGGACCAGTCTAGTTTGTGAGTGAGTGAGTGTGTGTGTGTGTCACACCACACGTATACATTTAAATAAAATTTCGGAGTTGCCTGTTCACTCAGGAGTAATAGTTTCATAACAAAATTATTACTCCTCTAAAACAGTAGTCCTCGAGCACAGGCCGCGGACCACTACCGGTACGTGGATCAAGTGGCACCTGGAAGTGGTTTGGGGACATCCATAATACCCAAGAAATGATCCCCACAGAGCTGAGTATATATTTTGAAGTTATTCAAGACCTGAAATAAACGCGCTTTCCTATATATATAGATATTTTCTTTCTTTCTTTTTTTTTAACATTTATGCAAGATTTTTAAAAACATAAAGAACGAAGCTTCTTAGCGTTAAAATACCGTCATATTAGATGAACTAAAAACATTTAATTCTGTAGAAATACCAATCGTTAATCTCATTCGGACGTCAAAGATGGTCTCTACGCTAATTTTTATTAAATACCTGATTTTTATCCATGAGAAAATAGTAGGTTCTACCATGAAACCACCGCTCCTCAAATGGTTAATGCTGTTTTATATTCTTGTTAAAAGAATGGGACCCGAACTTAGAGCACTCTTTATATTGTAAAAAGTTCTACCATTAGCATCGTATTTTGACTTTAGAGTAAAATATAGAGAGCAGCATATTTTGTACTTTCAGTTTGAATCATACTTTTTATGTATAAAATATGTTCCACATATGGTCTACAACTAATACTAAATGAATTTCCTTTGAAGATGAAAAAACTATGTTATAGATTGATCTACACTTCGAAGATAAACACGCAGCACGGATAAATATAGAACACAACCAATACTAATTTGCACAAATATTAAGACATTTTTCTGTCTCTAAGTGTACTCCAAGCATGGGCCTCGATCTATGACATTGGGCGAGTGAGTGAATATTAACGTCGCATTGTTCAGCTACTCGAGGGCTTTTGGCGACGGACTTCGTAATTTGGAGCCATAGTCAAGTGACGAGGACGACACCCGAGCCGGCACCCCCTCTCCTAACTAACACAACACACCAACGGAATACGTTTAAGCTCTCAACAGATTAATGTGCATCGCTTCCCTACACGGCGGGTCTTCAGTGGTACTAGGCTCGAACTCATGACACGCCGACCTCGAGTCCGATACCTTGACCACTAGGCTACCGCGGCCGACATTCGGCGAGAACAGCTTTATTTAATATGAAAATTTCAAAGTTATTACAATGCAAAAACATGTTTGTTTGTTCATATACAACAGATAATGTAATGTTTCAAGAAGACCAAATCATGAGAGTTATTAGTAAATTGAATTTTAAAAAGTGCATTAAGAAAATTAGGAAAATGGATGAAGCCTACTGACTTATATATTTAAGTCATTGATAAATTACTATGCACAGGAAAAAGTATACAGCAGAGAAAATTCATGATAAACAAAATAAAATTACCTCGTAAGGTCTTTAAATGTGCAACAGCCATTCGGAGAATGGTCAGTTTATCCGGCTTTCTAGCTAGTGCATTACAAGTCGGAACTAAATCGGACAACTCAGTAATAAAACTGGTCATTTTGTTCCGTCTTCTGCGTTCAATTTCACTATGATTCTCTCTGAAAGGAAAAAAAAACAATATAATGTTTATGCAATGGAAAAATATTCATACGATACAAGAAAGCTACACAGGGAAAAAAAGGTAAAAGGATATTTAAAGTTCGAAAAGGCGAGTATTTGGAAAAGTTGTGGATAATTATGTGATACTATTTACAGAACAGTTGGGGAAAATAACTCAGTCAATAGCATGATCCTGTTAAGTTTGAAGAGGACAGAATTAAAAATATGGCGAAGAATTTTTTTTTCTTGCAGCAAGGAGTTTAACTTGAAGGGGAAAATCTTTAATCTCTCACTACAAACAAACTGTTATTTAAAATCTGAAGATAGCCTTCGATTATCCTTCCTTTTTTTTGTCCTTTGAAGCTAATTCCTGAGTGTTTTTTTTTCATTAAACCTCACATATTTTCAAGGGATTTAAATCATTCGGCTAAAGTAGTTTTGATTTTATTGTTCTTACGCCAAACCATGGTGACTTTTGACAAGATGCAAAGTCTTGTTGGAAGATAACGTCATCCTCAAACAGATCTGATGATGATGAAATAAAATGATTAAGTGCTCTCGAATGTGCATCAGAACTTATCCTTCCTGTCAAAAACGCATAGCTTCTCTAAGTCTCCAGTCCTCATACATCCCAAAATTGTGACAGAGATGCTGAACTTCATTGAGCGTTTAAAGCAATCTGCAGTAAACAATTCTTGCTTGCAATGCCAAACACAGATACACTGTTGACCATAGGGAAAAAACCCATGATTCCTCGCTAAGCAAAAGTACGTTATCCTAATCCTGAATACTCCGTTGTAATCTGTTTTAGCACTAACACCTTCTGGTCCTTTTTTGCTTGAAAGTAGTGACTACGTTTTTGGCACACATGATAGAAAATCAAGTTTATAGAGTCCTTGCAGAGTGGTAAATATTGAAGCGGCGCGCGCGCGCAGCGCATCAACTCTTTTTTTTTTTGTTGTTCTCCCCACTTTGTACTTACTGAGTTCAGGTTCCTGAAGTGGTTTTTTCTCACGGTAGGTTTCAGCATTCTGGTTTGTTTTAGTGTGGTTACTTGTTCCTCCTTTACTTGCACGATTATTATTAAAAATTTCATTTACAGGAAATTTTTTTAAAATTACACAGTTCTTTGAGAGAAATTCCTTTTAGAGAAATTCCTTTTTTTAGCAATCATTTGTTGACTTAGCCCCAAACTACGAAGAGTCACAATCACATTCTTAGTACAAGTCCATTGTCTTCGACGTAGCCCCCTTTTCTTTTAACTTTTAATTAAAGCTGACTTTCAAACAAGTTTTGATAGCGTTCTAGCTCTACAGTGGCACCATTTATGCAAATTTTATCATCAATGCTGGCCAATAAAAATTTTTAAAAACATTTACCATTTTGAAACTCTTCAGGAATATTTTATAATTGTTTGAAAAATTTCAATAATTTTTGTAAAATTTCAATCAATTCTTTAGATAAGTGTGAGAAATATATCATACGTCAGCTTATTTGGAATATTTCATAAAGTTTTTATTCCTTTTCTTTGTTCATGTTAACAAATATAATGCATCATTAAATATCATGTACGTCTTTATGTGCGTGGGTATATATATATAAGCTACAGAAGAGACCTTTAATTTTTTTCAAAGTTGTCACAATGGCAACTTAATGGATTAATAAAAATCTTGAATAATTTGAAATTTCGAATGCATGCTGTGAAAATTAGTGAGGCGGTAATATTTGAGTGTTGCGTACATAACATGTTTCACAAAAGGTTTGCTCAAGAAAGCAAATACTCTTAAGTAATCTTGTTAAATAATTTAATTACAAAAATGTATCGATACATTTGAGACAGCAGGCAAAACAAGCTGTAAACCCTGCCCAACAATTAAATGTTTCCTAAATGAGCATTAAAATTTCCCATCAACGGAAAAAAGAGAAAATAGGAAGTGACAAATTAATGTCGAGAGAGAATAATCTTGGATACTGTTCCAATGTAACTTGCAAGAAAAAAATATTCTGAAAAAAAACGTATTTATATGTTTTGACTCTGTCACTACTAAAGGTAAATGCAATAAAACTATAACGTTTTCTAGAGGTAAGAAACTTTATTTAGTCTTATTTAGTATTTCTACATGCATCATAATCCTCATTGGTAAACAACTCCGAGAACAAATATAAGCTAGTTTTTAATCGTAAACAATGTCCACTATTAAAAAGAATGTACAGTATGTTTCTTAACTTACGCGTTCACGTCCCTCCACTGACGAAAAAACTGTGGCATTGGAGGGGAGAGGACAAAAGATTCTCCAAAGTACTATTTTTACCTGAATACTCTTCAGAAGTAACATCGAAGCCAGAGCAATCCGAGAAGACCCATTACTGTTTTTTTTTCTGTCTCTATCTCTCCTCTTTTCCCCTTGCTGACTTCCTTCGTGATGCGACCAATGATAAAGAGAAATCGATTCTCAATCTCGGCAATGTGGTTGAAGGCATTATTGGAATGGGGCATTCGAAAAAGTAGATGATAGCAAAGGGCGGAAGGGGGAAAAAAAGGAGGCATTAAAGGTACTTCCGCAGGGAAGCACGCAAACTCCCAGCCAAAAACGCAAACCTTATCACCAATAGCGATAATGAACACCCATTTCTCAGTCTGATTTTGAGGAGAGATTAGAGACCACCAGAATTACCCCACACGTTCACACACCCTCCCATTACAGATTATCAGATCCGAAATACAGAAGTTAGTAAACAAAACTGTCAAACCGACAACATGATTTATATGCAACTATCTTTTTAAAGGAGCAACATACTTGAAGAAGCAAAAACAATTGATAAAAAGATCGAAAATTTAATGCCAGTTGACTGGGAGAGGTAATGAATTGATCAGTCGAGAACATAATGATGAAAAGAATATTAGTAAAATATAAATGCCGAGAAAATACATACCGTAAAATACGGCGTAGAACGCGCACACTTTTAACACAAAAAATAAGATCGAAATTTACGGGTGCGCGTTATACGCCGGGTATAAATATGAGAGCTTAAAATATGAAAAAAGATGAGCATAGAAAAAAAATTAATCCACATAAATAAAAAAATACTGTTTTTTTTTAAAGAAATAACATTTCTTATGAACTTAAAGGGTTGTATTTCTAGAAGTATACTATCTTTTCAATAGCTTGCAAAAATACCTCGAATAAATGACTTCAAAGCATACGTGCATTTCAAGTTTCTTCGTAAAAAAAGGAGGTGCGCATTATACGGCGAATGTATCCTAAAATTAAAAATTGCAGCTCTAAAGTATAGATGCGCGTTATACGACGGGTATAAATATGAGAGCTTAAAATATGAAAAAGATGAGCATAGAAAAAAAATTAATCCACATAAATAAAAAAATACTGTTTTTTTTTTAAGAAATAACATTTCTTATGAACTTAAAGGGTTGTATTTCTAGAAGTATACTATCTTTTCAATAGCTTGCAAAAATACCTCGAATAAATGATTTCAAAGCATACGTGCATTTCAAGTTTCTTCGTAAAAAAAGGAGGTGCGCATTATACGGCGAATGTATCCTAAAATTAAAAATTGCAGCTCTAAAGTATAGATGCGCGTTATACGCCGGGTATAAATATGAGAGCTTAAAATATGAAAAAAGATGAGTATAGAAAAAAAATTAAACCACATAAATAAAAAAAATACTGTTTTTTTAAAGAAATAACATTTCTTATGAACTTAAAGGGTTGTATTTCTAGAAGTATACTATCTTTTCAATAGCTTGCAAAAATACCTCGAATAAATGACTTCAAAGCATACGTGCATTTCAAGTTTCTTCGTAAAAAAAGGAGGTGCGCATTATACGGCGAATGTATCCTAAAATTAAAAATTGCAGCTCTAAAGTATAGATGCGCGTTATACGCCGGATTTTACGGTAAATGTACATATTTATGAAAATCGTCTGATTCAGGTGACTAGTAATCAAAACAAATTGAAAATATTTTTGATGTGTATTTTTTTAATGAAGGATATCAAATAAATTTATATGCATGCATTTTATGATATCCAAACCCCCGTTTATTCACTATATAAAGGAAATGTTTTAAAAAATTATGTAAAAAATTCGTACAAACCGTTAAAAAAAAAAAAGACTAACCTCTCAGCAAAAATATATTAAAAATAAAAAATAAACGAGGCACTCTTTTTCAAGTAATCCTTTCATTATGTGTCAATATTAAGGCGTACATAAAGGATAATTCGAAAGGAACAACTTTTCTAAGTTATTTTTTTTAAAAAATTATCAAAGAACTACTTACTTCTACAAACACTTATCGTGAATACCAACAAATGGTGATTGTATAAACAGTAAAACAGTATTCCTTCGTTTTTTAGTACATTTTGCTACAGAAAAATTTCTTTTTTTGTTCAGAGCACACCTTTAACACTAGATTGCCCAAGGAAGTCATTTTGACACTGTTTTCATTTCAATTAGAAAAACAATTACACATATAATGCATAATTTCTTAGAATTTTCTTAGAATATATTTTTTTCCAAGTAAATTTTTTTGTATTGTTAATGTTGTTGTTGGTTCTAATGCCACCTGTCTGACGTAGTCAGATCGAGGCCCACGAAATTCATCGTGGCAAGGGGCTAGATGTACGCCTGTTATTGTCCTTGAGCACCATACAGGTATCAGTACGATTTAGCTCGGCGAAATTCCCCGAAGGGACGATAGATGGCGACACCACCTATCGCCACCTCCACGATTTCTGCATTTAACTGAAGGGGAGGGAAATATTCTCCAGTGCCTGTGCTCGTAAATCAGCCCACAAGATTTCGGATCCACTGATTTAACGAGCACGTACTCCGTGTGTACTCGGAGGGTATTTGGTGGCATCAGACATCGAACCCAAGCCTTCCGGTATGGAGTCAGATGCTCTAACCACTAGGCTACCCACGACCTAGTAATATTTACTATTAACGTGTAACATGACTGTAAGTAATATAAAAAATATCAAAAGTTAGTTTAAAACAAATTTCTTTACACATTAATCATTCTTTCACAAGGCAGTCATTTTGACTGCTTTAGGGCAATAAAGATATATATATATATATATATATATATATATATATATATATATATATTTCAGTCTTTCTAGTGTTAACAAAATAAGATTTATTACTTCCAACCTAGTGCACGAGAAAAACATTACTACTGCTAGTAAATTGTGAAGTATTTGAGAGTGAAAATATTTTCGGAATCCTGTGAAAATAAATGGAAGATTGATTATAACCACGTAAAAAACAAATAGGAGTTCAGCTCATAAAGTTATAAGCATGACTCGATTTGAGAGGAAAAGACCGAAACGTTGTTCCGGATCTGTTAACACTCAGTGATATGGTTCCATCTCTTGAGGTTTCAAAAAAGGACAAGAATATAAATAAAATCATTAGATGTTGCAGTTGGTTTTGATTTTGAATTCTCTTACTTTAACAGATGGAATATTAGGTTGATAATTCCGCAATTCATAAGCATGATATGCAGTGAAAAACATGTATAAGCGCGTGTTTAATATATTAGAGCCCAAGTATTTTGCGTGCATATTTCTTATTGCTATCATAAGGAACATAACACACACACACATGAAATAATAAAATTCCTAAAAATAATTTTAAACATTAAAGTAAAACAATTTTAAATTTGTAAAACTTGTCTTCTAAGCAGATACGAGCTGTTCATGTCGCGTTTTATTTGTAAATATTAAAGAAACATCGAAAATTTCCAAAATATAAAAACACTCCAAAAACAGTGATATAATCACCAGCTGTCTGCCCCCTTAAAAAAAATCACATTTTAAGAATTACATCCATGATTTCAAAGAGTGTAAAACCTTAAATACTATATTGATGTACAAAAACAACCAAACAAATGGTCACCATTTTTTTCCCCACTACAAAAAAAATTTACTAAAGCAACTAAATTTCTCAACATGAATGCAGTCTTTTGGGTTAATCTATGATGCTAAAAGCAAATCTTCGTTCATAATACAAAACAAAAAACGCATTTGAACTCACAACCAAAATATTCAAAACATATACACTAATTGCATAACTTTGAAATAACACAATTCCAGGAAAAGCTCTTTTACACTCTGCCTATTTATACCGATTTAGGATCTATGATATTTTCGAAAAACTTAACAGTTTGTCACGGCCCTTCCTTAAAGCTGCAGCTCCTTAATGTAGCGGGTTGCACGGCACGGAGCATACATAATGTTTCTAAATTGTCCGATCATAATATTTTCAACAAGGGGAAGAGTACACAATTCCAGCTATTAGGTGTAATTAAGAATATACAGGTTTTTTTTTAATGTACGGTATTTTTATTAAAGTTTTGATCCCAGATAAAAAATATAATAAAATGTCTTAAACTAACCTCTATATGAGAATAATTTAATTTACCTAGCAACAGAGAGATCACCATAATAGCAAGCTGAAGGCTTAACTCATTAATTAACTGCTAGTTTAAATTCAGAGGGCCTTAAACTTCATGCAAATCCGGATGTAATTTTTTTAAGAGGACTTGGTACCCCAAAAATCACAGACCTATCGTTTTTTTTATTTTCGTTTAATCTTATTCTTTGCATTATTATCTTTCGATTGATATATCACTTGTACATGTCGGAAAGTTAGAAGTTGAATAAAACTTCATTTGAATACAAATTAGGCAATTCAGCCACGCCCCTTTTTTAGGAAAAAAAGCTTAAAAAAAAGCGTTTTGATAAAAATAATCTAATTTATAAAGAGAAATAATAACATTAAAAAAAGAATGTGCAATTTATAAAGCAGAATATTTCCGAGGCAATACATACAATAACTTTTTTCTTTGAGAAATGCGTGCATGTAAAATTTTTAAATTAAGGCATTTTATATTAATAATTTTATAATTTCAGTTCTTATTCCTGATATATTTTTCATACAAATGTAATACTTTAATATTATAAGAAGAAAAACAGCTAAAATTTCTGTCGTGACAGAAAAAAATTTTTTTAACGTTTTTCTTGAATTTTCTTGCGCAATTAGTACACTCTAAAAGTTGATTCTTTATAAAAATGTGTGGGTTGAAAAAATATGAAAATGCAATTATTTTAAAGAAAAATGTATAACTAATATCTTAAAGTGGTATTTTAGGTTTTATTAAGCTTATAATAATTATTTTTTCAGAATTATAAACTTTAAAGTGGTTTTCCTCAGTTTGTGTTTTTTGAAACCTTAGTGCATTCAAAATGCTACTCCTTCGACAATTATTTACCAATAACTTCCATTTTTTTCCTGCGTGTTAAAAATAAAGCATGTAATAAAATTAGGGATCCGTTTTGCTATAAACTGAATACTTTTTTTAAAAAAAATGTAAGACATGTTGGCTTTTTCATTGATTTTTAGCCTGTATATCAACATTTTATTTTTTTAGTCGAAAACGAATAAAGTTATTCTAAAATCGATCCCTAAAGTTGTTTAGAACATTCATAAGAATATTATAAAAAAATTTCAGGTCAAAAAATTAACTTTAACAAAAGGAGTAGAATTTTAAATTTTTCCCAATCTTCTTCAAAAAATTAAAATTTTTAAAATTGTGTGAATAATATATGAAAATTTTCATCTGGTATCATTTTCTTGAATAGAAACATTGTATAAAATGCTAAAATATAACTTTTAAATGTATAAATAAAGACATTTGCTCAAAGGGTACCAAGTCCCCTTAAACATTCATACAAATGTAGAACGCACCCGAAAATTCAAACAAGATCAGAAGTTTTGTTTCGCTATATAC
The DNA here is from genome assembly GCA_019973935.1 of Trichonephila clavipes. NCBI lineage: Eukaryota > Metazoa > Arthropoda > Arachnida > Araneae > Nephilidae > Trichonephila > Trichonephila clavipes. The sequence continues at coordinate 1,016,980 of BMAU01000272.1, read as the reverse complement.
ACCACACACACAAGAACTACAAAAACTTACAAAGAAAACAATGTCGCAAAGTAATTCGGGAACCAGTTCATCAACTCAAAATATCAATACTTGATAAAAACTTTTATTGCATTCAATTATAGAGGATGTAATAAATGTTTATAGTAAGAACAGAGAGAGAGAGAGAGAGCGATTTCGATTCATACTACTATAAACGAATGCGTTTATTATCAACAAATAGTGATGAATAATTATTATTTTTAGCACTTTTAATTTGAAACTTGTATTCCTTCTTAGAGCAATATATATATAGGAGATCCTTAAATGAAACATATGTAAATGTAATATTAATGTGATAGATATACAGTAAAATAAGTCTAACGCGAAAACTTAAGACGAAGTACCGGTTAACACGAAATAATACAACGGTCCCGACAAACTACCATGTATTTTTTCCCTTAACATGAAACGAAAATCGCTTAACACGAAAAAGATTTCCCTTCTGTGAATGAACAAAACGCGGAAAACACCAGCCACGCAGGCGAGATTTAAGATGGGAATGAAATGAGAGAGAGGTGATAACGCATGTTTTGTAGAAAAGAGGTAACTTGGCTTTGAAATACCCTCGGAATGGCCTGTAGCACAAACCAATTTTGTTTATCTAAGCTACTTTCACCTTCCACTCCTACAAACGCAACACAAAGACATCTCATTTCTCGTTACTTGGCTTTGGAATTATGTGACGAGCACATAGCAGTGTGAGTAAAATACGATTTTCACTGTACATATGTACAAATGTTGAGAGCATAAAGTTTAAAGTAATAATATATTTAAAGTATTAAAGTAAATATAGTTTAAAAAACTCATACAGCTGAGTTTTCATCACCTTATTTTTAACAAAACTTGTTTCGAATTTATATTTTTTATTTCATTTTGCACGGTTTTCGAAATTGTGAAATGCACATACTCCTTTTTAACCATACGAATGTAACTTTTCGATAGGGCTTTCTTGCATAGGTTTTATAAGGAATGTATCCAACATGTAGAAAAAGATATATACACTGCTGGACAATTGCTAAGGACGGATCACAAATTGCTATGTAGCATAACATTAAGCGAGACATAAGGCCTAGTAGGATAAAATATAGTTGCCACACTGTTCAGACATTAGAATAAAGAATATTTATTGTTCTGGAAAGTACAAAAGCTGTGAAACATCTGAAAGAAAAAAATGTTCATTTGATCTGCGTACGGAGAAATGGAACAATGCATCTAAAAGTCAACAGGCACCTTAAAGAAAGGTATCAGTACGGGATATGTCCACCGTGGAGTGTGATGCAACATTCCACACGTCGTACCATACTTTGCACAACATTATTCAGCAGCTGTTGAGGCAATTTATCCCATTCCTCTGTGAGTGCACGGATGAGGGTGTTCTTGTTTGTCGGAGGATAGTTTCGACCAGCAACTTGCCTCCCCAAAGCATCCCACACATTGTCAACGGGGTTTGGATCTGGAGAACGCACTGTCCATACGAGACGTTGAATACCCTCGCTGTCTAGACAATCCTGAACAGCGAGTGTTCGATGACATGTTGCGTTGTCGTCCATAAAAACAAATTTATCACCGACAGCACCACGGAAAAGACGAACATGAGGAAGTAGAACTTCATCAATGTATCGTTGGCCCGTCATAGTCCCATTCGCAACCACATGTAGGCGCGTGCGGCCATTGATCATGATGCCGGCCCACACCATGATACTGCATGTCGGATATCGGTCCTTTTCCTGGATATTTTCTGGACGATAAGCAGTACCACTCTCGCGCCAGATCAGTTGGCGTCTACAATCCGATGACAGACTGAACCTAATCTCATCTGAGAATAGTACGCATGCCCAGTCCTGTTCAGTCCAATTGTGATGCTCACGACACCATTGCAAACGGGCAGTACGGTGCTGTCTGGTCAACGGGCACACACAACAGGTCTGCGTGCGTATAGTCCTCCTCCCCTCAATTTCTGGCAACAGTTTTTCGGGAGATCTGCTTTTCTGAGGCAGCAAGAAACTGATTTGCCACCTGCTGAGCTGTGGTGCGCCTGTTCCTTTTTGCTGATAGGACGATATATCTGTCTTCTGCAGGCGTCGTACTTCTAACACGACCTCCCCCGTGCCGTCTACTACACATTCCACTAGTTTTAAATGACTTCCACAGCCGTGAAACAACGCTGTGAGCGATGTCGAACTCCCTGGCAACATCTGTTATTTTTCGCCCTTCTTCGATCTTTCCAATAATTCGGCCACGCATAAAATCATCTATGTGATGTCGGGAAGACATGCCAAAAATTTTAAGTTCGTCTATTAAATCTTTCCTGTAAAACTTTGACTTGAAACAACAACTGTCCACACGCGTCAAAACCTTTAAGGGGGTCACTTCACGCAGCATTTTCCCTATCTCCGTAATGTTAAAAATGACCAAGTTTAAGGAACATTTTTTAAAAATTGGCTGGTTGCACAGTCATGAATTTTTTGTGTGTATTCATTGTATTGTTTTTATTATTTTAATGGGAGCATTTTTTAAAATTTTTAATTAGTTTTTTTTTTTTTTAAATTTTATATGTGGAGTAACACGTCAAAATTTTTAAAACGATGAAAATTCTTGTACATTTTAATCCATAAATATTTTTTGAATAATTTTTTTTGACAAAATCTCCCATTAAAATATTTATTTGTATAGTGTTAACATATGTGCAAAGTTTCAAGGCTGTAAAATAAGTAGTTTTTTCAAAAATGTTCCTTTTGTGTTGAAATTTACACTTTTGAGAAATAGTGATTTAAAGTAAAACTAACTATTAACTAATGCATACCAGAACTATAACTTGGATTGCTAGTGTTATCTGCAAGATCATCTTCTTGCCTACATTTTAATTGTTTGTTTTTAATTCTAGCTTCTTTGGTTCATTGTAAAAATGACTATTCTGCTTACATAATAACGGATGATCTACTTTTGCAATGCTCGACATTTGTAATATTCAGGGGGTTGAATGTTTAACACATCTAAAATTTTTAATTTTGTAATGAAGCCTTGATTATATAAGTATATAGCTTCATGTACTATAGTTTTTGAAGGTCCCAATTGCACAAATACAGTTTTTGGAATTATACACCAAAATTATTTCCGTTTCACTAATATTTTGAGTTTATCAAGCAAGCATCCAGATAAATGTTCAAGATTAGTGATCTCTAAATACTTTGTTTATGCAATTCCTAATTACAATAGGTAAGTCGTGTTTATGCTTGTATGTGTAACCTTTCAGTATGGACATATTATATCTACACCACAAGTCACATCCCATGGGGCATAAACCGTGTCGTAGATTCAAACCTGTGAACATTTTATCAAAAATTATAGTCCATATAGCTTGCCTTATGGCTGACAAATTTTCCCGAGTTGTTTTGAACAGCCAAAACATAGTAAATTTGCAATTTATTTATTTCAGCATCTGTCAAGCCATTACGGCATCCTACAGATTTTTTGTCTTTAAGCTTTTTGTCTTTTAATTTTGATTTTAAGGCCTAAGTCATGTCCCCATCATTTTCTCAACATAATCAACACATTCTAATTGTTCAATATTGACATATCTTTAGATTCTAAAACTGCTTTGTATGCTTTAGAGTTCCCATATAGTCCAAATATTGTGTATATCGTAAATTGTGTAATGTCTGCGAGCGATGAGAGATACAAAAAAAGTGCACCTCTTCAATTTCCATTCCCCTACTATTTTCAATGTAACTTGCCGAACACTCATTGCTATGTACATCACTGTTAAAATTACATGAACATTTCTGCGATAATATTTTAGCATCAACAACTTTCCCAGTGTCCAAACTAACTGCCTCAAAAAAAACCATTTAAAAATATATAGCTTCTTTTAGCCAGGTACAATTGATAGCCACTGGTACATTTGGTTATCCATTATTAAATATTGTTTCGGCAGCAGCTAAAGCCATAGACACTTTGGTTACTTTCTCTGTCGCATTATTTAATGTATGCATGGAATCGTAAAACCACTATGGTGTAAGTGACAAATGCATAACTCCGCAAAAATATTTTGCAACTGCTTGTTTAAATAGACCTCATAGCATATAAAATTCTATTGTGTCCACTTCATATAATTTTGTATCTTTTTGATCAACTACTGTTTTAGTAAACCTGGTATTAAGAAATGTTTGAATAAGACCACAAAGTCACAACATATTAGCAATTTTCTAGCCAAACCCTAGATTTGGCGACCAAAATTTATGTGAATACCTTAGTTTTTACAATAATTCTATGTAATTAATGTTGTTTCAAAGCACAAAAGAACAGTACAATGTCAGGAATTTCACAGAAACATTCAAATGAATCTAAAAAAGAAACATACTCTTTATTAAACTTACCTAACTTAGATTTTAAAGCTGATTTATTTATGTTGAAATTGTCTGACTTATCAACATTTAAATCCATAAAAGTTTGGGTTTTTGTACATTTCTTTCCGAACTGTTTCGTTTTTTAAACATTTTATTACTTAACAGAGTTTAAAAAACGTTTTTTAAACGTTTTTATTAATGTTTTGATGTAAAACACTTGCGCATGATAGCAGAAATCCGTTGCATTTAAGGAGGTAAAAAATAGGCTGTAAGTAAACAAACATCTACAACTATTCACTTCACTTCTTTCCTGGATGAGTTGCTTAACAAAATAAATTCTTTTAATCAATTTAAACCATTTGATAAGGCTGAAAAGTAGCATGTGTCTTTTGTTTTGATTTAAGAGGGCGTGGCAATCAGTGGTTTTGGGGTTTGACAGATGTAAACAACTTTTTAAAAAAATATTAAAAATACTTCTAATTCAGCTAGAGAAAAAATTTAAACTGCATTAGAAAGAAAAGAATGAAATTTTATGTTTCAATCAAAATTGAAAAATCGATTTGTTCATGGATTTTCGTGAAGTGACCCCTTAAAGCTCTTATGAACGCTATCACGTGATGAACAGACGTGTAAAAAAAATTTGCATACTCATACTTCTTCTTACTAATATCCCGTACTTATTCTAATTTTCCACATTTTTGCTTCCTTTTATTTTATGGTTGCTATGGATGATAGTGTTATCCGTCCTTAGCAATTGTCCAGCAGTGTATTAATGATAATGATACTGAGAAGTTTTCAAAAAAATCTGTAAAATAGGTGTAGCTTTTTCAAATTTTGCTTAAAAAGAAATAATAACCAATTTAAAAAATAAAAAACATTCAAACCAATTCTTGCAAACAAGCTATTTCGTGGCCTCAAAAAAAAAAGAAAAAAAAATCTTAAATATAACATGCACTTTAAACGTTGGTTGAAAATCAAAAATCCGTAATGCCATAACTTCAACAGGTAATATATAGCACAAAGAATTCTGCAGTATAAAATTAAATCAGAACCAGCCACCTCACTAGCACATATTAATTAATAATTTTAGCAGTATATCGACTAATAGTTTAGCAGTATCAATTTGGAAAACTACTAAGTTCAATAATTTTGAGGGTTGTTTCACTGTAAAATAAGCTTTACTTTTCCCTATAGCAAATAACTTTTCATGGTTTACAATTTTCTGTTGCTTTTAAGCAAATTCATTCTACTGAATTTTAAAGTGAAAAAATATTAACATTAAAATTGGAAAAAAAATTCAATAACATAACAAATTATATACACAACTTCAGTGTCATAATCAGAATTTTTGCATGAGTAAAAACTTAGGTATTCCTTTGTTAATATTCCCACAAAACACGTTACAGAAAATTTAATAAATCTTGGAGAAGATTTCAATCCCACGGAACACTCATTATTTACTATACACACCGATAACTCCTGCATCCATACACCTGTCATTGCACAGTCTATACTTGTGAGAAAGTATTGCACATTTGCCATTATGTGGGTATGCACAGCCTTTAAAATTAACGAAATTTGTAAAATTAAAACGTACAATGATAAAAATGTTGAATATTAATATAGTATGCGTTATTTTCTGTGTGACAGTTATAAAAAAAAATTTAAGCTTTTTTAACACGAGATTTAATTTTAATTGAAAATGTGCATTTTTTAAAATTTACAAATAGCCTTATGAAGGCACCCAGAACTATAAGAATATACAAGAATTCGGATTGTTATTCCTAAGAAATTACGAGAAGCTCTATTTTTCAAATAATAAGAAATTCTATCCACTTTTATTTAACATAAGAAGGAAGTTTCGTCAGCTGTTGAATTTACCTCATTCAGTCTAGCAAAAATTACTCTTCTATATAAAGTGTAACATTTACAGATATTTAGAAACATTAAAAGTAATTGGTAACATCTTCATAAAAAAGCAAACTGAAGAATATTCAGCCAAATTAAAGAAGGATAGATTTAAGGCTCTCTTTACAAAGTTAAGTGAATACTGAATTCTATGTGTGTGTATATATTCAGGTCAAATAGTTTTTTTTACAAACAGTCATGAAAACATGATCACAAATGAATAACTCAAATTCATCCTACAATATACAAGAAAACACATAAGATACGTCAATAGAAAATAAAGCCAAAAATTCAAGATGAATGCCAGAACATACCATAAATACAACACGCAGAGGGCCGATGTTGGTGTTAAGCCTAGTTTTAGCGGTTTATCTACGTCTCCTCTTCTGTTTATGCCCGAGGTTCACAAACTTTTTTGTTTCATAGACCCCTTGCCATGTTTTTCGGTTTCGAGTAGACCCCTACTTACCTAATATTGAATTTTTGCAAATTTATCAACTAAAATGTCTTTTTAGCAGCTGCTACTACTACTTATTTTTAAAGAATTAAATTTCTAACTGTTGGGAAGTATAGCGTTTAAAACTTTAGTAGTACATTTTAATAAATTAAAATTAAAATTAAATTAATACATAAAGTAATTGAACAACAAACAAATGCTTTTAAGGATAAGGAAGAATCCGGTGCTTAAAAGCAAATTTTCGTCATTTAATATCAATCTAGTCAAGTTTTACCCTAAAAATCTCCTTTGTTAATACGTGACTAGGTTTTTTTTATTTATTTATTATTATTTTTTTTTTTTTTTTTTTTTTTTTTTTGCTTTTTGTTTTTGAGTGATTGGCAAACTCACTGAAACTCCCTCTCACTAGGAAAAACAATTAAAAACTTTCTCACGATGTTCCATAATTCGCGACAAATAACAGGTATGTATTTTTTTAAAGCCAAAATTGCTGACATCCGTTTACTAAACTTTATTTTTAAGATCTTCGTTAGGGCCTATTCTGATCAGTTCCTATTGTAATATGACTTTTTTTTCAATGTCACTATATGAATTCTCCCGTTGTCTACTGTTGTATTACAACAAAAAAAAGCAATCCCAAACCTAGTTTCAAAATCTGAGTAAAGGGCATTTAAATGTTGAACGTAGGGTAAAATGTCTTGACAGATTGAGAAAATTTGAGACATCAAATATACTTCTTTGGCTTAATTCTGGAAAGAAATGCTGAAATGGTCCTTGTCTTAATAAAACTTATGCTGTCACCTAGTAACCCTAAATTCACCTCACTAAATTTAGTAAACAAATCAGTTAAATTGGTAAAATCTGGCTTCCACAAGATCAAATTTTTTTTTAAAGATTAAAATCACGATCTGGTTTTATGAGAGCCACTATCATAGACCCCCATTTACACCTCGTGGACCCCTAAATTATTTTTTCGCTGGCGTAGACCCCTTGCAGGTCTTCATAGACCACTTTGGGAATCACTGGTTTATACTATCGGGCAAAATTCCCAAATATTAATAACATATTGAACTTCAAAATCCATTATAAAGTACCAAAAAAAAATAGGCATATATTTAACTCTTCAATAAATTCCAAAACTACAAGATAGATAAAAAAAAATTCAGATCAGTAATGCAGAATGATATTATTACAACCCCCACTTGAAAAAAACAACAACAAAAAAAAGCTTAAAAATCTCTATCTCCCTTTCTGTACTGAAAAATTGAAAGAATTTATAAATATTTTCCTTTTACTTAAAAAAGTGTAAAATAATGATATTCCATTCGTTATTTCCATGAAATTATAATACTACCATCTTCTGCGTATAGAAAAAGGCAACTTGTAAATAAAAAGAAAAAAAAACAGAACATATGATTTTTTTTAATGTATTGTAGAATGTGTATTCAAATTTTTAAAAATTAAAAAAACTATTGCATACATTTATATATATATATATATATATATATATATATATAGTGTTCATTATAAAGATAATTTTTTTATAAAATTAAATGTACAATTTGCGTGGTTCTAAACTATACCTTAGGAATGTACTATAGGCTTAAATTTCCGATTCCTGTGTAAATAAATTGCCTTGAATATAATTTATCACTATGCATCCAGTAATTAAAGTATATATGTCGCCCATCAGGTACAGTGGTTAGTGACGCTGACTGCTGTGCCGTTGGTCCTGGGTTCGAATCCCGGAGAAGACATGGATATTTGTAAATGTATAGTGCCTTCACCTCATGGGGGGACTTTAAATAGCCATCGGGCTGCAAGTCCTCTTGTGAGGTTGGTGGAAGAGGAAGAGAGGTGAGAGGCCCTGACCACCCCCCAGGGTGTTCTTACTCAAAATTGGGGTGAAACCGAGGTAAACCGTTCTGTCACATGTATAGTGCTCAAAGCTACGGCTAACAACGACAGGCGTCACTTAGCCCTTTGCCATGATAAATTTCGTGGGCCTTGAAATCAGGTGGCATTGGTAGCAACAACAAAATAAAAATACGTGATAATAAACTACGCCAGAATAGAACTTTAATAATACAGAAGAGAAAATATTTTTATTGTAAATGATCTATTACTAGTAGTTTTAAGAAAATTTACGTCATTGGGGTTATTGCTTGTTGGAATCAAAATTTTCGGGGCAGAAATTAGCTTTAAGTTTTAATTCCTTATTATAAGACCTTCAATATATTCGATATAAATAGCATGATGGGTGTAGTATTAATACAGCTTTGTTCATAAAACTGTAAATAGGCATTGGCTAAACAATTATTTGTCTGTCCATCTTGTAGTAAAATTTTAACCTGTTTGGAATAACTTCTCTCCAAAGTAGAAAATATAATTATCTTAAGAGTCAAGTATTCAATAAGCAAATCAAATTTATAATTTTATTACAATTATATGTATTACAATTTGTGATAGTATTTTAATATAAAAATTAAACTGAAAATATTTTTCAAACTAAAACTATGAATAAATTTTTAAAAAAATTCAGGTGATAAGTAATTTCTTTAATGCGTTTAATTATTAGTGTTTTTAAGTAAAGGTTATATTTAAAACAACTTGAATTATATCTTACAGCAGCGGTAGCATGGCTTATCTTTCAATTTTTCCACTAGGCCTTTCAGAGTCCGAAAAAGAGGTAAATCTCAACATTACCTGAGAGACTCCACGGTCCGTTAGAGAGGCAATGCGAATCCCCAGGGCAGGGGCGGCTCTAGGACCGGACAAGCCAGACCCCTGCCCGGAGTGGCAAATTTTAAGGGCGGCATTTGGACCGAATTTGAAATATATGTATATATATTTCGTTACAAAAAATTCGATATATTTCCTGAAATATTATTTTTTGTGAATTTGGCACTTCATTTCACGCATTTTATTTCCTCATTTTGTACGTGTGTTTACTGTCAGTTTTCCTTTATGTTGCAACTTTTATAGAATTCGCGGCAGAAATATATGTTAAATCATGAAATTTGATACATTTACACATCTTTCGTTAGTAACTTTCTCCCCAATCCGGAGTGGGGTAAAAATGGACATTCCTTTCACCCATGCGATGTCTAATGACAGCTATCCAAAAGGGGACAGGGGTAGTAAGAACTTTTGGTAGATAGAGGAAAGGTTTTGTTTTAATCTCTAGTGTAGTTACTGTAAATTAAAATAAATGCTTGCAATTCTCACCATTAGTAGACTATATTTTGATGAAAATGGCGTGCTAAAATGGGCCATTCCTTCTCTTACATTTTACTCGTTTGAAATAATAACTGGTAATTACGCGCTTAATTTCGAATTTTTTTAAGGCAATATATTGTTAAGCTGCCTTTTTGTTCCCAAGCATTATTCCAGTTTTATAGGTGTGTATCTATGTGAACAATTTATCTTTTTTAAATGTAATTTTCTGCTTTAGAGAGGGGGGGCAATTTCCATTTTTGTGCGGGGCGGTAGAACTCCTAGAGCCGGCCCTGTCCAGGGGTTCGCGGACCACAGTTTAAAAATCGCTGTCTTTAAGCATCTTTCCAGATTTGTTAAAGTATGTTCAAAGCCATTAGTAACTTTGTGGAACTTAACATGACTTTATATACATATACAGTCGAACCTCCATATAACGAACCTCTATTTGACGAATTTTTCTATATTTTGCAAACATTTTGCTAGAACCAAGAACATTTTAAAATTTTCTTTGTAAAATAAACTCCAAATAGCGAAGTGCTTTTTTAAATCTAACGAACTTTTTCTCTTGTAATTCGATTTTTTTTCTCCCTATTTTTAAAATATTTCAGGGCATTTTTTAAATTATTCTCTCTTTTAGCACATTTTATGGTGATCAATGACCTTGAACTGGTATTACCAGGTTCCTAATTCACGTAGAACAATAAAATGGGAATAACTTTTCAAACAAAAAACTCAGACAGATTTTATCAGCAATCAAATTTAGACATGTATGTGGAATAGAGTGCAGGCTTAAAACTACAAAATGTCCTTAAAAAATTCATTAATTTTAATTTAATTTTTTTTTAAATTTGAAAAAACAGTGTATTCTTGGACAATGTCTTGTTTTCTTGTTCAAAAGAAATGTGAATAATTACTTTTTTAAATATATGTTTAAAAATTTAAAATTTGTTTTATGCGGTTTTAAAGTACATTAAAAGATGAATTTCTATTTAACGAATTTTCTCTATAACGAGTTTTTTTTTCGGGATTTAGCGACTTGATTAAATAAAGGTCCGACTGTATACTAAATAAAGAAGTTGTCGATGTTTGCATAAAACTTCATGTAAAGTGTTGATTTTTTATTAATGTGGCACTTTAGAAACTGATATTGACGACGAATCTCGTAATTTTGAACCTCGGACAAATGACTTCACTAAAAGAAGAAGTAAATTTTTTAAACGAGCATCTCAAAATATTAATCAGTAACATTTTTATCAAGAAAGTCCAGCAATTATATATATAACTTACCAATTTTTATCTTAAACCCAAAACATGTGTCATAATTTAAGCTCCAGTTTTACTTTTGGTGACGGCTAATGAGAAAAATCGTCCAAGAAAAATATGAGTAGTTACAATTCATATTTGTGAATTATGAATCAAATACCAAGAGTCATGTCAGAAACAACAAAAATCACTACAAATCTGTGTAATAAAATATTCTTTTACTATGATTATCACACATTCTTGCAGTCGTTTAACGAACAGCCTAGATTAGTTTACATGCTTTAAATATATGTGTGTCGCAGGAAAATGATGGAATTTGGAACTTCATGAAATCCCTAAGGAAGCTGATCAATTGATGGGAGATGTTAAAATGAAACAAAACCTTGACATGTTTCAGTGAAATGATGAAATAATATTGTCAAGAGTTGAAAAATGTTTATTTAACAAATATGGTGCATTATTAAATGTAGAAGTAAGTATACAACAATAGTCAATGAAATATAAATTATTTATTCGAAACTAATTAACAAATAATAAGAAAATTAGGCTGGTATTTTTTTTATGTGTAACGTTTCTTCTCTCGGTTGCTTACACACTACAATATCAATCCTTATGTTAATCCTATGGGGGGGGGGTGCCATTTTTTAAAGATATGGGGTTAATATTTAGGGGATCGATAGTACTATCTGTATGGTTAGGAAGTACAAGGACTCGACCCCCTCCATGGACAGAATTTTGTCAATGCAAAACCTGACTAGATCATTTCATCATTTCACTGAAACAGTTCAGGGTTTAATAAAATCACTTTACTTTCATCATGGAAATGATCTTGAAGAGACGTTATTTTAATATCTCCCGTCAATTGATCCTATCCATGAAATTCCTAATTTCATCCTTTTCCTGCGACATACACATAAAAAAGAATACTTCACACTGAGGCAGCCATACAAGCTTAAACGACCGAATAGCTCTATAAGCAAAAAATCGATGAAAGATACATTTTTGAAGTGGGAGGGGGAAGGGGGGTGTGGAGGGTAAAAGGCGTGCGTGATGAAAAGATTGTGATACAGCGTTATTCGATATGCTCACCTGACAACAGACCAGGATGTCAATTACAAGGGAACAGGAAATTTATTTTGTTCCGCCTATATTATACGAGCGATTTGGCATTATCTAGGAGCGAAGCATCCGTTTCCTTTTCGGCTCTCTCGATTCCAGAACCAATCTAGACCGGGGGAAAGTTATTACTGAAAAAATTAGGATAACGAGCAAGAAAAATTTCGGAAAGTAGAACAAAGACTACTTTTCGGAATACTGGAAAAAGTAGACTGGTGAGCGATACCGAAAATGAAACGTAGCCTCCTTTCAGAGAAATCCAAACAATTATTCTTAGTTTCGAAAAATAATACATTTCGCGAGAGATGCATAGATTCCACTATGGATCAGCGAGAGTATCTGACTAAAAAACAGTAAGAGATCGAGTACTACATTAGTAACAAATTTAAACATTAAAAGTCTGCCTCCTACTATTGCTGATTTTTAACGAAAAAACTGCGTCAGAAAACAAAATTTGCAAATTACAAGAAAAGTCCAAAGAAGTATTGAACCAATTCAACTCTAAAGTTGTAAACCCCATTTGTTTCACAGTTCACAAAGACAACTTTTCTGATGTAAGAGATGAAATATTCACATGTTGAAGAATGATCATTTTTTAGTTAATAGATAAGTGTATAAATAATTAAAAACTGCGTTTTCATTATAAAACATTTTTCTGCTCTTTTAAAAAATTGCGTTTTACCTTCTATACTTTATTTACAAATATATCATCCGAATAGTTAAATAACACCATCAGAGTACGAAATATTATTTTACCGATGTTTAATACGTCTTGTTGGTATGATTTAACGTGATATTTTAGCTGAGTTACAATCCTTTACCACAAATTAAACAACACTGCGTTTAGTATGAGATCAATAAATGTCCGAGAAAGCAAATATTTAGAAATTAAAAAACTTTAAAAAATATTTTCTGCCACATATGCACATTGTTTAATTAATATTCCACATTAATATACATAATACTTCGATTCTTTCCTAATCCGGTGCATAAAACGTTAACATTTCTACGAGCATTATATTTCCATTACGATAAATAGCTAAGTTCCATATGATATCTCGATTAATTTCTTGTACCTTTAGTTATCAACTTTTATTAAAGGCTAGCAATTTTGTCAATAATTCTGAACTTGCACATATTGTTAAATCTTTCAAGTGTGCGATGTATGTTTCAAATGTCTATACTTCAAAAACTAACGCATTTACTATTAAAACTATTTTTTATAAAATGCAAGAGATATGGGAATATTACTCCATATAGAAAATGGAACATATCTCCTGTTTTTGTTTAAAAAGAGGGCATAATTTAATTTTAATACCTTCTCGGAAAAAAACTAAAAATTCCCTATAAAGAACTTAAATGTAAACACTGATTAAAAATATTTCTATTCATATATGCATATAACTCTAAAAGTTATGATACGGCCAGTTTTAAGTTTAATTTGAAGAATAAAGAATATAAAAATGAATAAATTGAATTGCATTCTAACAATCAATTCAAGCAGTTGTTTCGAAATATGACAAAATTAGAGTTTTACAAATCATTATCGAAAGAAAGTTTCCCAAATTTAATATATCATGCCCAGAAAATCAGAGTTATGTTTGCTTCATCTTATATATGTGAACAAGTGTTTTCAACTGTGAAACTTAGAAAGAATTATTTCAGACTGACAGATGAGCATTTAGCCTCGTTCTTTAGAATCAGTACATCTCACTTCGAACCTCAATGTAAGGAACATTTAGCAGAATACCAACACAAAGATAAAAAAAACCCTGCGTAATGATACCTCCAACTGTCGGCGAGAAATGGCGCGAAAAGTTGATTTCGTTAAGTGCCCAAAAAAGTTGCTTAACGCTGGTATAAAACTAGAGTAACTCAAAAATTGTATTTTTTTTTCAGGTTTTAAGCAGACAATCTAGAAATGAGTTAGTTAAATCAGCTTTCAATATTAGAATTGTAATATCTCTCATAGGTTTACTAAAATCAATTTTTCGTAATTTCTCAAAAATGAAATATTTTAACTTACTTGGGTTTTTATCTAGAGGTGCGATATTTCAATTATAATATTTGTATATTGTCTGTTAAATTTTAGAAAAGTTCATCTTGGCAGTCCAAACTCTCCCTTCCGATTTTCGGCCCGCGACCGAAAAGTTTGCCCATCCTCGTCATAGAATATAAATATATCATAGAAATTCCCATTTTTAAAACACTAAAAACAAATGTGGACATAAAAATACGAAAGCAATATTAAATTACAAAGATAAAAATAATTATTAATTGCCCAAGTCTCTAGTTTTCAGAAACCAAGAATAATCTTGGTAGCAGTCAATGAGTCAATTATTAATTTTGAGACTTTCTGACCAATGAAATTTTTAGACAATGATTAATAAAAGTTTTAACAAAGCATACATATTAACACGTTCCTAGACAAAGCGGCATATGCCACACTACATGCTGTGAGAAAGCATGATATCCCGTCCAATTACGCGACAAGCTAAAATACATAACTGAGTACGATGTAAATTTCTATACATGAAATACTATTCATGCAACTTAGGTGTGTCTTAGCAAATAATATAAAATGTGTTACCCTATGGCAGTGGGGGCAATCTTTTGGGAAGAGTGCTACTATTTGATAAAAAAATATATAATTATGCGTGCCACTTCCGACTTTTCCAACAAACAAATATGGAAAGGTGAACAAATCTTACAGGCTTGTTATGGGAGTTTAACGTAAATAGCACATTTTTTTAATGCAAGTCTAAGTAGGCGAAATTTAAAAATGATATAATAAATAAGGCGAAAGAACAAACTTAGGTTAATAAATTTTTTACAAGTTCAATCAATTAGGTTAGGTATAAAACAAAAATGAGCAACTTGAATCATTTAACTCAAAATAATAAGTAAAAGCTCAGTACTTACTTAATGTGGTTTTTGTATTACTATTTTTTTTTTTTTTAGCCAGTCATCTATATTAGGATTAGCTCTCTCGCAGAAGTCAACATAATTAGGTTATTACAGGAGCACATCAGCTAGTTTTGAGTGATACTTATTTTATTATGTTTATAGCAGAAAATATTTATTCACTAAAATATTTTAATCCAAATTTAGCGGGCTATTTTTTTTTTTTTTTTTGTCTTTTCGAGGCCAACTCACATCAATAAAATTGTAAAAAAAAAAAAAAAAAAAATGGTTATTTATATTTTCAAAATTTTTAATCATACAAGAAGGGTTAATCTTTCGATTTGTAATCATAAAAGGTTAATCTTTTCAAATATTTTTTTTAATTTGTCAGTACGTCTTCGTGTGACACTGTTACAACTCCGCCGTGTCACATTGTGACACGTGTACCACCGGTTGGCCACCCCTGCTCTCTATGGTAAGCTAGGTGTCCGGAAACCTGTTAATTTCTATCGAACTACTTTTCTTGACAATAATAATATACAACTAATCTTGGAAGAAGAGTATTCAAATATTGTAACAAATAATTCATGTACTTAGTCGCGTAAATAATAATGGAAGTGTATATTTGAAGTTCCTTCAAATTTTAAAAAAACTCAGAAAACTATAGAAACAGATTACATTCATTTCAAATTCAATGAAATATTTTTTAAAATTTAAATCAGTTTTTTTTTTAATGAGAAATTTTAAGGGAGATCATTTTACAGAAAGATGTTCTTATTCATATAAAATAAAGACTGCATTTTTTTTTTATTAAAATTACTCAAATTTTAAAAGAAGTTACCATACTAACCCGAATGTAACGCAACACCAAAATTTTCATAAAAACATTAAGAAAAAATATAATTCGAATTTAATACAATCTATTCATTTTTCATAAAATAATTTAAAAAAATCAATCAAACAAAGTTTTATTTATTAATAAGTAACATCACAGGTTACATTTCAAGGTTATAAAATTAAGTAACGTAAAATAAAATCAGGTGGTAATAGAGAAGTAACAAGAAGCAAATTAATAAAGGAACATTGAATCATCGAATCTAGCAAGATTTATTTTAAACGGGAAATGATAAGTCAAAAAATATCGCATTATATTCGGGCTAATATGGTAATTTGACATGTAAAAATGAACTGCTCTTAATAAATTTACGCAAATGACTTCAAATTTAATCGTAATACAAAACTTGTATTTTCAAACGACACATCAAAGTACTCACAAAACTTATAAGAATCTACATAAACTTAAAAGGACCATCTAAAGAAATCAAAATTGGCAGATTGGAGAGATTTTTTTACGATGATAAAATTAACACACAGGATAACTTCTTATACTTTTATTAGACAAATCATTACATAAATACTACGAAGAAATCCATCAAAATAAGACAAATGTATACCTCTATAATTTTTAAGGCGTTTTCCTGTGTATGATATTGAACATCATTTAATTAAATTTATATACGATTTTAATGAAGATTTATAAGATTTAGTCTTTATACAACATTGCAAAACTCATATTCAGATGAGATTCTTCAAACTACTAAAAGATGGCGATCGCTATTTAGCCTAATTTTAGAACAAAGTTCATTTCATATTTTTTTCATGTTTAAAACCCCAAGCAATTTTGTTTTCAATTGATTATATTTCACCCCAATTATATTTTTATTCTATAGCTTCAAAACTAAGAGAATGGTACTACGTTTCGTTAAAATTTTAAATTGTGAAGATACTTAGCCAACCAGGCTTCTATGTAATTCTTTCTCTCATTCGGACATATTTAGTAATTTTGTTTTTTAAAAAAAGTTATCAAAATTCTTCTCTTTTAAATGATTATATACACATACAAAAACGTAAGCAACCATTATATAATTTACAAGCTCCTTTTTCGCCAAACAAGTGAAGCAATGAATTTTTATAGTGTTAATGACAAACCTCATTGACTGTATGCAAAATACATTAGCATCCGCGATCAGTAAGAGAAATTGCTGTCTTTTAAAAGGAAAGGGAAAAAAATTGTTTTAATTGGTAGTCAGTTTATTTGAAAACGGGAAAGAATTGATTTTAGGGTACCCTTGATGGTGCCATTGCATGCAGCTAATCGCTTCCCCTCCCCCCTTCCCGGTTAATTCCTAAGTAGGCGAACTCTGTAATTGCCCCTAGCTCCCCATTAGTTGTTTCGAAGCCGCACTTAAAACACCAATCTCTGAATAAGAGCTCTTCTGAACACTGACGGGGGAAAAAAGTCGATAATGAGATTTTCATACAGGCACGCGAACCTTTTCCGAGATTAATTACGAAACAAGTGAAGAAAAAAAAATTAATACAAAATGTAGTTTCCCTATTCAGTCCCAACACTTAAGACACGCTTTTCGACGCAAAAGAACAATACCAGATTATTCAAAACACACTCTTGCTAAATGCTGGGATTTGCTTCCCTAGAACAAAGTACTGATAATCATCCAGAAAAACTCATTTATTTAATAAACTATCACATGCACAGAAATATTTTTTTGAATATTAAACGATGATAAGCAAAACTAGATCAAATCAACTGAGAAAAATTTGATAAATATATAATTCTAAATAGTATATTTTAATTTGATTTAGTTTTATTTATATTTAGTTTCTCTTTTATCTTGTCATTACATATATTAATCAGATGAGTTTTTCACATATAACATATTGACAATTATAATTAAACACATTTTTAAATATTTGTCTTAGATAATAATCTAAAATAAAGTTCCCATAATAATTTTAAAGCCACTGATTAAGATTTTGTACATGATACAGATAAACGATCAGAAATACATGGCATGAATAAATGGTAAAATTTACATTACTATATCGATATTTTGGTAGTAAATATAAGATCCAGGATGTCAAATCATATTCAAATGAAACACAAAACATTTATTTATTTCCTAGCTTTTGATATTATTAGGGAAATAGATGCACAAATTCCTTCATTTATAAAAGAAAATAGTAAATAAATAGGAGAGGGGATCATTCTATATAACCAAAGTGAAGAGAACTTATGTTATATAATCTCTTGTTTTCTCTAAACACCTTATAGTATGGAATCCAAATTGTAGACATAGTACACATAAATGTTTAAATTCCCAGCTTTGAAAGCTATTTGTGCTTAAATTTGGAGGAGGGGGGGCAAGGAATAATAACTAAAAATAAGTGCTAAATATAAAAAAAACATGATAAAAAACGTTCAAAGCATTTAGACATTTTTTAAAAGCAGTGAGGAGAATCCTTGCCTTAAAAAAGTTTTAATATCACAAATAAGTTTGATGCAAGACACATGAATTAAACATTAATCAAAATATGAAGCACTAGATAATTTTGTTTCATTTGATAGCACACAATAGGTCTTTTTCCAGAGTTTTAAATAAAATTAATTTAAAAAGATAAAACACACACTAATGCATGATGGTTGTCTAACATTTTTTTGAAAAAAGAATATATATATATATTCAACAATCTCACTTAGTATTAATTTATATTCTAATCTTATATATCTTTAAATCTTTATTATGATTACCACTTTTTTAGACACCAGTTTCATTATTTCACTTTTCCTGTTAAAGGATTAAACCCTGCATTGACAGATTTATTCCGAGAAAGAGATAGTTTAATAGCTTACATGTGCCTTTCTTAGTGACTGTTTGGCACCAAATTTTTCCCTAAACCACTTACGCAATTTCAAAAAATAACTACTATTTCCCCTTCATTTTATCCCTATTGTTTTCCCCATTTTTATTGCATACTGAGAATGGGGGGATTCTCCTGTCTGTTGCTTGAATTGTATTGATAGAGAATGGTTGCAAAAGAGCCACTCTCCTAATGTTTAAAATGTTAAAAATTCTTTCTTCTACACTCAGTATTTTTTTTCTCTTGTCACAACTACTTACAGAATGTACAACACACACACACACGTATAATGCTCCATTTTCTGCTATACATCAGTATTTCCTTTGATATGAATGAATTTATTTAACAACTAAAACTTAAAGCAGAGGCAGCCAACTTTTTTATAGAGTAAATAACCTTTTCCATATGTAAATTTTTTCGTGATCGACTTGTCATAGGACTTTAAGAAAGTGCTTTTTTATCAAGCAGTCAATGCAGTATCTGATTTTAAAAATTAGCTTTGTGATTGACATGTTGGCCACCCCTGACCTAGAATATCAAATATATATACATATATAACTCATCACTTAGTGAAAATACACAATACAATAAATAAATGAATCACATGCTTTAAATAATTAAGTGTGAATCCACAATTAAAGTTAGATCTAAAAAAAGTAATTCCTCACCTTGCAAATCTTTCTTTGTCCTGCATGCTGTCTTCGTCCATCCTAGTGTACTTAGGCCCTTGACCTCCTTCTTCATCAGAACTAAAACAAAAACATAAAATGTTAAAAGGTACATGCTATTATAATACATAGCTTCTAATTACTGACTGCTACCATTTAAAGGTGATTTAGTACTTGCAAATAAATGCAGTAGTATAATGGATTAGAAATTAAAATATTCAGAAGTAAATAAAAATTTAAAACTGCTCTAAAAAATGCGGGGACAGTTTTAATACTACGAATAATTGATTGATTATGCTGCATAAATTATGAGTTACATAAAAAAACATAACAAAATTACAGTAGAATAAATATCATAAAATCTTTGCTCTCTTTTCTACTTTTTCAAGCTAAAATTAAATACAATCAAAAGAATGCATAAAATTATATGTACAACTCAGCATTAAACTGACCAGTTACTTTTTAAGAAATCATCCCATAATTTTTCTACTAAATATCTTGCTTGTATTTAATTAAAAAAGTTTATTTCAGAAGAAGAGTTTCCTAAAATGTATTCAGAGTTTTCATGCGAGATAAAAAATAAAAATTGCTACCTATTTCACAAGAACTATTTTAAATAAAAACGGTAGGGAGTAAAAAAAAAATTAAACATTAATTTTTGCCGAACGATGCATTGATATATATCAGCTTAAAAAAAATCGAGAGATAGCTTTTTATCACGTACTCATGAATTTCATACTTTCCCCCCGTCCTAACCTCCTTTTCTAACAGAACGACTTTTAACCTTAATAGAGTTCAAAAAACATTCTTCAACGGATATAACAAAACATATCGCCCTACTTTCAAAGCACAAACAATACGCGTACAGCATTTCATTAAGGGCGCAAAACACACTGGTTTACCACACATTCAAGTATATGAAACAATAAAAAAAAGTTACAATGACGACAAAAAATTCACAATATACGTATAAATAAGTAATGTAATATGAGATTCATAATAACATTTAAAATAAATTTTAATTAAAAGAACTACTGATTTTAATTATACAAATAAGTTAATACATTTATACACACACACTTTCAAAAACAGTCATGACAAAATTAACTCGGAAAAATTCTAAAAATTAGAAAGCAATACAATGAAAATATAACACTTCTTTAGAAACTCGTATTGTAATTAAACTAGAATACAACTTTAAGAAACCCTACGAATAAAGAAAAACATGGTGATATTGGTTTAAAATAAAATAGGAATTATCCAAAATGTATATTTTGAAAAATTTCCATTGGGTTTCCTAACATTAAATAAATTTCAATGCTCAACTATCTCAATAAAAATAACCGGTATAATAAAATGTACCACGAAATTTTAATTGGTTTTAAAACAAATAAATTAAAAAGGAAAATTTTCAAAAAATTAATAAATTGAAAAAAATAGAATTTTCATCTGTCTCAAAAGTTTTTATCCGCGTAATCTATAATTCATTAAATAAAATTTATTTCATATTTTAAGCAAAAAAATTTAAAGCATTAAATAGAATAATATATGATTTTAAGTTTTAAGTACTGCAAAAACAAGCGCATGTTCCTGAAAAGGTATATTATCGAATACGAATAAGAAATTTATAAATTAAAAATTAATGAGAAATTAGTCTAACAAAGCCTATGAATGCATTTACTTCATTTTTATAAATAACTATATAATTTAATTCTACTACCAAAGGATTTTTTTTTCCCTGAAAAATTAAAGCTTACCTACAAAAATAATCTCTTTAAAAATTAACACTAAGTGTATTGAGCAAATACGGTTAAATATTATTACGGCACAGCTTTTTTCCCCCTTCAGGGGTTTTTCTTTTCATCAACAATTTTTTTAAAGACACTTTGTGCAATTTATATATTTTTATTTCTTCCAAAAAAGCAAAACGGTTTCAATGCTTAATAAATCGTATCTAATTTGAAATTGCAGTAAAGTACATAAATATAAAAGATCACGCTAATTTTTAATTTGGGGGCGTTAAAACCAAAGAAAAAAAATTCATCCAAAAATTTAAATCAGAACAAGCTTCCAACAAAGTGCCCATTTGAGGGGTTGAAAAAAATACCGTTTAGCCAAATACCCATTACTGTTATACAAAAAACATCAAATTCTCAAAAATTGATTTAAATATAAAATGTTAAAAATGAGTACAATCACAGATAAGGAGGAAAAAAAAAACAAACTAACCTTTTTTCGAAAATGTTCGGAATCTGAAAAAAATATTTTACCTTGCCAATAACATATATCAAAAAACATGAAATGGCTCAGCATTCTGCGTTATTTAGTGAACGCAGTGGAAACTATTTAAAGCATTTTTTTTTAAATCAAAATCTTTAAGTGGTTGATGGGTAAAATTAATATATAAATAAAAAGGGGTACTCTAACAAATAAAGAAAAAAGAATGAATTCGTATTCAGAATTTGTAGGTTAAAGTAAATTTCTTTTTCTTTTAATACGATTGTATTCTGTAAAGCAGTCCAAAGCAGTTAATCTGAAACATTTCATCGCATTTTTCAGTAAAAATATCGAATTTCAGCTCTATTTGACTAATGCCAGCATAATACGGAGGGAAAATGCAAACCGTAACAAAAAAATCCATATTACTGATGCTTTTAATGGCTTAATAGGTCTGTTCATATTAATGTTATATTCATTGATTGATCATCAAAACAGTTCAATTACAGGTGTTAATAGGGGAACATATACATCTTTCGATAAACGGTTGATACGGCAAATTCCTTTGATTCCAATAAAAGAGTATATGATACTTTAAATGTATACGAATGATTACACCTGTAAAAGCTGAGATGTTATCTCCATTAATTTCCAAAAATATAGGCTATAACCTCAAAAAAAAAACGTTTTCCTACAACCTCAGTAAGTGAAAACACTAATATTCACTATTCAGCATCCATCAATAAATACTAACATTTTATAAAGAGAAAAAAAATCATATCTTATATTTCCAGTTAAATTCCGAATCGTTAAGCAGATCTAAACTACAAAGATAAAAAATTAATGTAATTAAAAAGAAAGCATTAATGGGTTTCGAAATTTTATGAAGTTTAAAATAATTTTTAATACAAAAATTAATGATCGGAACAGTTATACTTCAGGAAATATCACGATGTATTAAAATCATTCTGCAAGTTTCAATATTCTGAGTCATTTCTACGTTTTCGTCAGATGTTTTCAACAAGTCAAAATTTTACTTTGCAATTAAAACACAATATACATACAAAGAATCACAATTTAAATATTTTAAGGATTCACACATTTTAAGATAATAACCACAGTAACTACAACATGCATAATGGAAACATTAAATAATGTAGGATAAAACATGAAATAAAATATTAGAGACAATATCTTAAAATAGCATATATGTTCTTTCAATACAATTTTTTTCAAAAAATTCTACAAATTAAAAATTAGAAGCTCAGATTTACCAGTTTTTAACCAAAAAATGGTATTCGTTTATAGTCACACAAGTTCTAAAAAACTCCAATAGAACCATAAATACAATGTAAAAGAAAATTACAAAATGAATTTAGAGTTCTATTTAGATCGTTTAATAAAAATTTTAACCAATATAATTAATTCTCAAGTAAGCGCGTTATTTCATTACAGTTTTCTCTTCTGTCTTTTATTTTAAAAAGGGATCTTCTTTTTAATCCTTTCAAAAATAAATTATTTCTCATTTCAAAAAAAGGTCCTTCATTTAATTGAAAGGAATCTAAAATAATTTAAAAAGAAAATTGGTAATATATAAAACATATAAACGAATGTGTATTTCTAGTAGGGCAGTTTTTTAAAAAAAAAAGTACAGAGTTATTTCCCCCAGAAATGATACAT
The DNA here is from genome assembly GCA_019973935.1 of Trichonephila clavipes. Taxonomy (NCBI): domain Eukaryota; kingdom Metazoa; phylum Arthropoda; class Arachnida; order Araneae; family Nephilidae; genus Trichonephila; species Trichonephila clavipes. Next base: position 993,443 of record BMAU01000272.1, on the reverse strand, counting down.
AACCACTTCGTACATATGCCTACCTTTTCGGAAAAATTGCACAGGTATCAGTTAAAAAAAATGTTTCATTTTAATATCATAAACGAACATATGTATAGAAAAGTCATAATTATTTTAAACATCCGACTCATTCAATTTTGATTCAGTTCAATTTTATACACATCAAATTCTGGCATACATAGAAATTCATTCCATTATGATTGAGTAAAAAAAAATTAATTTTATATCTGGAGTCATTAATATACTGAAAATAGTAGAACATTTAAAACACATTTTAATCATTCAATCATTGTTAACTGTAAACTATGAACAGTTTTAACAGTTAAAAGTACATTGGATCCAACAAGCGATTCAATCCAAAATTTCTCTTAATGCATTTTTATTTTCGCGCGAAATATTTTTTTTATATAAACTATTTAATAAAAATAACTCAGGAATTGGAAAAACTGTCAGCGTTGAGTTTTGCAATTCAGAATTGATTGGCTTACCATGAGTTTTATTGACTGCTTTTTGGATCAAAAGCACTTATAAACAAGTTTCCTGTCCCTTCCTACCTCCCCCTTCTCACACTTTTTTCACTGGCAGTAATAAATGTGTCAACTTTACACTTTTTCCAATATCTTTATTCCCCAATGATAACAAAGGACACGTTCATCTTCAAAACATTCGAGTGAACATTTATTTCCATTGTTATTGCATAACACCAACATCTAGGCTTTCCCCAGGAGCTAATTAAAGACGCATATATATAGTAATGAATTTATATATATATATATATATATATATATATATAATTTTAAAATAGAAACTTTAATAAACTCTTTTTAACTATCTCCATCAAAATAAAAAAAACTTTTAATACATATTACAAAAGTATAAATTTACTCTCAAAGGAAAAGTTTTGATAAGTATACAAATACCCAGTCATCAATGATATGCGTAATTACAGAGCTAGGCGACGGTTTCCGGTCAAGATAGTAATAGAAATGGGGAGGAATCAAAAATAATAGAAAAATGTCTTTTTTTCCCGTCCATCTCTACAAAATTCAATATTTACGAAGAATACAAAACAAAAAAAAAAAAAAGAGGAACAAGAATATACAAAAGACAATATTCTTACTCATTCGGAATTATAAAGGAAATTATACATTAACGAAGAAAGAATAAGATCAAATTCTATAAGAGATTTTTGCCACAGACAAAAATTTGCAATTCCCTCAGATATACTTCATCTTCGAACCATTGAAAATAAGGCATTACACAGTAAGACACCAGTAGATGCGGGGGTAAAAAAAAAGGGAGGGAGAAATAAAGTACTGTACGTCTAAATGCGCGTGTGAATGTCGAACAGTGTTACTCTTAAAAGAAGGGTGAAAAGCTTATTTTCTTTTGATAGCAAACAGAAAAGAGAAATGTTCTCGCAAAAAAAGCTAAACTGTCGAAAGAAAAAGCAGGTAGCTGCTGAATGCCGTGAGCTTGATTCAGAAAGCGTGAGAACCGAACACCTAGCAGAGACACCAGAAAAGCGAGCAAAAACGAATGAGGCAAGGTTCAAACTGTAAATAATGACAAAGGGAACCACAGTAGAGAGCTGCAGTATCTCAAAATAAACAAATTTCTTAAAAGTGAGGGAAACTAGGAAGAATTTTGTGTTATTCTTTTTAGTTACGCGAATGCTATTTTACAAAAGGTAACGCTTGTTTGTTTCTCAAGGCACGTCTTAATCATCATCTCATTGCACGAAGAACATTTAAGAAAAATTCTAGTCACTTTGGGTTGAAGATTTTTTTCAACCTTCCTTTAACAAAAAAAAAAAAAAAAAAAAAAAAAAATACAAGAGAATTTAGTCGAAACTCTACACACGAGAAAAATCAATTAGCTAAATATTATAAATGTTCATAAAGAACACATACAAATACAGATTTGAAAAATAAAATTACAGCTGGGGGAAATGCTTTGTTAACAAATTAGATAAAAATGTAAGCATTTTTAAAATGTATAACTAGGTATTATAGGTATGCACGTATTCATAACATTCAGTATAAAATTTTTAAAAATTGCAAACCACGTTTTAAAAAAATATACACACACATTTGTTTGCTAAAAATATGCATTACCAATTTTGTAAATTAAACTTTGCATAAATAATTTTTCTTTCTTGTATGAATTACTTCTGGGACAATTTTAAAAAGTACAAAGAGGATCATCATACGAAAACAAAACTAAAATTCTTAAATATACTTTGTTTTTAAGTAATAATAATTATTTAAGTGAATTTTTTAAATCAACGCTGTTATATATTATGTTTACAAGCCACTACTTTCTGAGTTATATTTGATTTGCGTTTCTTGTATTAAGGTGTCCTTTTTGTAAAACAATATGTTAAGCAGCAAAATATGGGGAAAAACAACAATACTATCAATAGTCGAGCAACTACAATTTTCAATATTCCTAACGATTTGTAAAAATGAACGACATCAAAAGCAGAGATGAATATTTCTTAAAAACTTTAATTTACAATCATTTGCAAAACTGTAAGTTGATTTCTAATTTAATTGATGAAAATGATGTTTAAGATACACAGAAAAAAATACAAGAAAAATAAAGTGGGAGAGTTAAAAGATTGCAGTTAAATTTAAAAAAAAACTATTCTGATTTTTCATATGTAATAATTCGAGAACATCTTTGTCTTTAAATTATTTGGGAGAATAATTTCTTAAAAATGCTTTACGGGATGCATTTTGCCTGGGTTTGTTGAAACGATCGATTTCAGAATCCAATTTTAAATCTATCTCTTCTCTAACTATAAATGATAACTTAACGAATATACATCAGTTAATAGCCTTATCGGATTAAAAATGTTTTAAGGGCCCGGATGTACATTCATCACAAAACAAAACAAAAAATAATCAGTATTTGAAAACACTGCATATTGTAGATGCTTTGTGGGCATTAAGTCGCGATCGCGGTCAATCGGTAGATCCCCAAGACATTATGGGGTGACGGCCAGAAGATAAGCAATTAGTAAATAGTATATACCGAAATATTCAAGATTGGCTGACAGTATGCAGACTAAATCTTCTACTGATTGTAACTATAAGCACTAACTTAAGATGAAAATGTTTTATTCCTTAATGTATTTTGAATTGTTACGCAACAAATGCATCATTTGATATTATTTTATTTGTGGTTACTATTATTGTGTTTGTGGCTATTATTATGTTTGTGTATCTTGCGTTTTGGTTTAAACGCGGTCTTAAAAGTGTAAGCTTATTTTAGTGTAGTTATGTTTTTTTTATTTAAGTCCTTATTTATTATTTATTTATAATAAATATAGTAGATCTTTTTCTTAGTTCACCAAACCTACACCACTGGGTGGACCACAAAGCCCTGAAAAAAAATCAGAAGTAGCCCGTACCTTGGAAAAGTTTGCCAGCCTCTGCTTTAGACCTCGTAGTTCATGATCATGAGAAACTTCAGGCAGAAAATTATAACCGCATTGAATAGGAGAGGAAAAAACGAGGAGAAAGTTTAAGAGCTACTAATATTAATGTGTTTAATTTGAACACAAACCACAACGAAAACAACTGCCTCTATAAACTGAACATGAATAGAGCTTTGGAACCACAATAGAGTTCTGTTAGCGCAAGTGCCACAGCTGGCAGTAATCCAACATTGAATGTTAAGAAGACTGAAACCCAAACCAATATTTACGAAACCAATCATAAAATATTCCAGATGAACTAATACTCTAATCGATATTTCAAGTTACACTTTTGCTATCATTTCTTTACATTAGATTTCCTGCTTCCTAAATAAATAAAGAATTGAAAGGAGTACGCAGATAGAGTTCGGCACACACACACACACACATTCAATATGATTCTTTAATAACCTTCTCCATTCTCTTTGATAAAATTTCTTCTCAACGGGTCTTTCACAAAATTTATTATTCAATGAAAAAAATTGATTTTTTTCCCAAAATGAAAGGCAAAAATAATAAAAATATGTAACTAAAAAGCTATTCAATGATTTTTAAAAGCTATGTATTAGTTATCCAATCTTGAAAACGTTTATGGTAGTAAATATAGCATTATTTAAAATGGACAGTAAAATCCACTCAAATGTCTAACACAAGATTTTTTTTAAAAAAAATTAAGAAAAATTTCAGAAGAAAGTACGTTCTAAATTATTTTAAAATGAAGGGGAAAAAAACTATAATTTACATTTTTTAAGTGGACAAACGTAATTTTCATAACATTTCGACACTTTCACAAAAGCCAAATACAAAATTCAATCTTTTCAGTCATTAATCAAATTATCTTGATGCATTATCGAAATAAAACTAAATTATCATTTGACATCATAGATTTTACTTCCCTTTGACACTTTCAATTCGAAGAATAGAATTTACAAGTGAATCAGAGGCTCAAACTTGTAAGTTTGAACATACCTGCTTTTAAAATAGTTGTTAAAAGTTTACATGCTTATTTTAATTATTATTATAAGAAACCTATACCACATTTTGTTTTCGTCTCCAAATCATTATAAAATTTACCATTTCATTATATTACCTACAATCACGCCATTCTTTATAAAAAAATTTTCAAGCAATGTCAATTTTAATTGATTACATCATTGCTCATATTCACAAAAGGAAACAAAAAAATTTAGCAGTAGAATATCTAACACAGCACGAAAGCAATCATGTTTTAGAAAATATCTAATAAAAAAATATTATGCATATTATCACTTAATATTTCATATATATAACGCAGTCCTATTTTTTAATAATAAGTAAATTACTTAAGAATCTAGTTCTAAGCTCCCGAATAATTTAACTTCATCGTGATTTTCGGAACAGTATGTTATATGAAATAAGGTTTAAACCATACAGAGACACATTTTTAAACATTTTGCTGTTTAAAAGAAAGAAAGAGAGAGAGAGAGATGGCGCTGTAATATACACATATATATGGATTTATCCATAAAATCATTTCTTGAAAATACTTTTCTAGAAATAGAGGATTAAAAAAAAACTAATCACGCAAGTAAGGTGAATATAAAAAATAAAAACCATTCAGCACAATCTAAACAAAAGAGTTTATTAATTTGAGAACTAATAACGACTTTAATCCAAATTCTACCGCCTTCTCTCTTCTTCTTCCCAATTCGGAGGTATATAAATAAATATTTGAGACTTAATGATTCAAGAATGCGTACGCACCCTGCTAAGACAAAAGAATAAAGAAAGCCAGGAAAAATATTCACACCGCCAAATAACCAGAAAATCACTTTTTGTTCGAGGTTCCTCCCTTTAAGTGGATCAACCCTCTCTTGTATTAAGACAATGGAAATAGTGTGAAATCCCGGCTTTCGTCTTTCAATTTCCGAAAAGCCGGCCATTTCCTACATGAAAAAGAGCATGATGGAAAGAGAGTAGGAGATTGCCTAAAAGGAAAAACGGGGAAGCAGGGAGAAATACATTTCAATACGGGGTTCACCGCAAATTCTCCCCTCCCCTCACCTGCCTGATTCAGAGGGGGGTGGAGAACAGGAAATGGGAGAACGAACTCAGGTGAGATGCAGAAGAAACGTTATAAATTATCCAATACATTGAGGAAGAGATACGGACGTGTTTCAGTTCTGTGCTGTCCATGCGTCATAATGGGAGGAGTTTCAATGCGAATTTTTGTAAGAATTTCATGTGTGGGAATCGCGCAGTGGGCAAATAAATAAATAATAATAAATGCATGGCTCACATTTCCTCTATTCTCTTTAAAATTTAAACCAATATCTAAAATGATGGCCCATTTGAAGACACGCAGAGTATAAATTGAAAGGTGAATTTTTCATGAGTGTTTTCTAAATCTAGTTGTAGGGGGGAGGGATCGCATTATTAATAGAAGAAAAGAGGAAAACATACAGGCAATTAATTATATCCAATATATATGTCATAACAAAATAAATATTATTTTCAATAGGTTTTTGCTCAGTATTATTAACAGAAAGGGGGAAGGTTGGCTGGCCAAAAAAACATGATCAACCCCATTTTTATATAAATTATTTCATATATTAGAGCTGTCCTAAATCAGCAATGTTTATAATGCTGTAGCATCTATACTTTTATATATTTTAAATACTACTATTTTTGTATTTTCTCATACATCATTTCTAAAATCTTATTTTTGGTTTTTCTTACAATTTTGGTTTTTTCAGTTTTGATGATTATTGATTATTCATCTCTCTTTAGTAGAGAATTTTGACTATATAATATATATATATATAGATAGATATATATATATCTATATATATATAAAATCACATTTCATGAATCTCTGTAAAAAAACATTGATTTCAGTGTTCTGAGTATTTACTTTCTTACACAGCATTGCGTATATGCAATGTTGAGCAACTTAAGAAAAATGTTTCTCTTTAAATGAGCAATTAAAATGATAAGCTAAAAGCCTCCTTGAGAAAATTTTTACAAGAAAACTATTTAAAAAAATCTAATCAAACAGTTCCACTTTAAGAAACAGAAGTGAATGCAATTTAAATAAATCTGGTCACATAAAACGCTACAAAACACTCATAATTTACATTGATACTATCTCTTTTTCCTCATACAATGGAAATAATAACATGCTGCTTTTTCTTTTACTTTTGTTTTTGAGGAAATACAAACATTCCTGAGAACCAGTGTAGGAGCCATTGCTTGACAGAGAAATTTCAGCTTTATCAGATAAGAGATGTAAAAAAATAAGAATAACAGGTACAACTTTAATAATTCCACTCCTCTTATCTTTCAATGCATATTCTAAACCTTAATTTATAGCTAAGAGAAAACGTGAGCAATTTCAAAACAAGCAACTTAAAATTCGACTCTGCCATCTTCTTCCGCGACAAATCTCTTACACTTGGGAATCTCACAAAGAATAAAAACAATTATGGCCGACATTTCCTGAGGACATCTTAGATGCCTTGAGCAATCGGAGAGGAACAGCTTTTCAGGGTTTTTTTATCCATCTTCTTTCATATCTATTATGTTAAAAAATATATATAAACGCAAAGAGAGATTTAAATACACTTGTAAAAAGTGTTATGAAGAGAAAACAATTTAGTGTTTCCATTATGTTTAAGAAGAAATTTGCGGGTAATACATTATTTGATATAAATTACATTTAAATTTATTTTTTTAATTCATATTATTCCACCTAAATAAATCAGTGTTCTTTTAAACATGAACAAATAGCAGGATTTGGGCGAAAACAATTCGTCATGAGCTGGTACAATTCGAAACTAATCGTCCTTAACAAGTTACAAGTCGGTATAACAAGCAATCATAGAAAATTTAAAAGAAAAAACCCTACTGGTCAAAATCAGATAAGACAAGATATCACTGAAATAATCTACTCAATAGGTAATTCACACTTAAATTAATGTAGTCAATTCCATGCATGTCATTTAATATCCAAGAAAGTAAATGACAACAGGCCTTTACACTGCAAGCATTTCCTTACAAATTTTTAAGTCTTAGTCGGTATTTTTCTTTTGCATTAAGCAGAGAATAATTTGTTACATAACTACAATTAATGGCTAGGAATTAGTAGAATATTTTGGACTTCAAGAAAGTGGCAAAGGAACACACTTTTGCACTAATATATTAATCCCACGAATCTTTTCAATTCCATTAAAATATTCCATGTTTACAGTTCTGAAAAACCCTTACTCTAGATAAGTAACTCCAATAATCAAAATAAATAACAGAAGTAAAATGGTAAAGTCGAAGACTATTTATTCAATGATACACTAAACCAGCCAGGTACGACATATCCATAGAGCGTACAAAATCTGATTACGCATATAAAAGTAAATACACTTTCAATCCAGTAAAATGCAAGATGCCATTTTTAAAAAAAGTATGAGGACAAGGGGAAGATATATAAAAACAGAGTCATTTTAACACGATATGCCAAACGGTAGACACAGAGCAGGTGTAATGTGGTCAACGCTGAATTACCATTACGAAAAGTCAAAAAAACTATGAACTAAAAACAACTTCAAAAGTATGGTGTAAAGCGTCATTACAACTCTCACAGACTCAACCACATGTTTAAATACTGATAAAAGGAAGGACCGTCTAACTATAATGGAAGTAGTGTAGCTTCATTAGGCGATTCGACAGTGAGCAACGAAGCGTAGAAAGGGCCGTTTGCCCCCAGCTAGCAGGGTCAGGCGGAACTAGTGAGGAGACTCCGTCACGCACGCATCCTTTGTGAATGAGACAATGGACCACGGAGAAACTGGTTTCCAAGACGAGTAGCTAGCCCACCACCAGATAAGGGCTGATCGTCTAACCGACGACAAAAAACTCTCATTAAAAGTACTACATTAATCAGTCTCAATTTACTTCAAACACATATAGACAATTCGATGTGAAAAAGCAACCTGAGGTCATTGGACAAACACTACAATGAGAAGGGATTTCAGTTAATTACTACTGCATGCTAAAAATTACATTGAAAAGTGTTAGTAAGCTCCGATTAACATTTCTTGGAACAATAAACTTAGATGTATAGCAGAAAATGAAATTTCAAACTAACCTTATTTTAAACAACATGCTATCTGCTGCAATTACAAAGAGCATGGAAATTTGATAACTGAGCAAAGAGCTTGGGAGTACGGGATTCTGTCAAATTCTTTAAAATTATTTAATTTTTGGCTATCTTATACTACTGCTTACAGTTGACTTTTTGTTTTCTCCAAAGTTTCTACATGTCACTCTCGTTTCGTTTATTGTTAGGTTGTTTCAGTGGCTTATAATAGTGTATAAAGTGCTATTGCTTCGAAATAAACAAAAACAAAAAATACTACTTTCCACTTGAACGAATGTTTTTTTTCCCCTTAATTTTCTAAAATGACATAATATTTTGAAAATCTGCCATTTTGGAAAATCAAATGTTTCACTTGAATCTAGTTTATAATTTTACTTGTCTCTAATTTGTTATTCACAGTACCGATAAAATCCTCGATTTTTTCGAAAAAGTCAGGATTAGATTAATTTTTCTTCAAACACGCCCCAAAACTACCATCCTAAGAAACCATTACATAAATTAACAAAAGTTGTTATTTTCGATAAGGAGGAACAAAAATAATTCTTCATATTTTTTATTTTAAAAAAAAAGAGGAATGAGATAAAAATAAAGAACACTTGCGTCGATTACTACAAATATATGAATCTCGGTATTAATACTTAAAATTTCATCTATACCTGTAAAATTTGCAAGCGTATGTTAACATTATTATGCATAACACATGATTACATATAGTAGTCGATTTTATTGAATAAGAAGCAAATTGTATTAATAAAGTAATGTTGAGCTTTAAATAAATGCGCTAGATTTGAAAAAACAAAAAGATAAAACAAGATCGACAGTTATGAACTAGTACAAAAACAATTTATCCCAAGTACTCAAATATTTCAATATCCAAATTACAAGGGAGAGTCTGATTAATTGTAATGAGGTAATTTATTTACGATTTCTCACGAAAAAGTAACATAAAATCTCTACACTTTTTTAAATGTTCATAAAGCTTAATTATTTTTTTAAAAAAACAACACCAAAATGTTTGACCCTTTGCGTTTCACTACCCTTTAAAAAAATAGGAGTTTCAACAAAAAATAAAAAGAGGTAGGCAATCTATTTAGGTCTAAAAGAGTACGCATGTAAATTTTTCTGAGCGTTGTATGTGATTCTGAAGGTTATAGAGCACACAACTTTATTCGTTGACTACGCATGTGTTTTGCGTACAAAATATTAAAAATAACAGGAGAAATAGCTTACAATAGAGCCAAGAAAATAGCAGGGAAAATTTTTTGTTAAGCTATCTTTTAAACATAAAAAATTATATGAAAAATTTGCGCAAATTCAGTGATTTATAAAGACTAGAGTTAGAGTTTAAGTTATTGCAACAAATAAATCGGATTATATTTTGCTGTAATCTATGATTATAAAATATAGTGCAAAGTAAAATGTAAATGTAATTTTATTCATTTATAGAGGAATTTAACGGTTTAAGCAGCTCGTGAATTTAAGTGTTCCATGCAGTGGAACACTGAAACACAAAGTCTAAAAAATTAATTATCAACAATTTGTATAAGTTCATTATTTTATTATCATCATTGTACGATATTCTGTGTCCCTCCTTATATGTGTGTGTGTGTGTCTGTAATTAGAAAATCCTTGGAAAAAATTATGACATTCCTACAAAAAAAATGATAAAAGCAATGATACAGAGAAATAATAAAATTTCACAATCGTTTTACTCCTATTGATTATTCCTTTTAAAATTGATATTTGATTGAATTTCAAGTTCATGGTTGTAGCCAATGAGCAGGAAAAGAATATCAATTAATAACAACAAAGTGTTTATTCGCGAAATTTAGACGCAAAAAAAAAAAAAAACACGTAGCCTATGCCTACCAATTAACTCTCTCTCATAACAATGAATGTTTTTTAATCTAACAAAAAAGAGGCCTTCCTATTTTAGAAAGGGAAACAAAAAATATTTCAATGTGTGTTCGCGCGCTATGATTTTACATTAATTGAAGCACTGCAGCGGACACAGAGAACCCCACAGTGGTTCATTTGTTATTCAGCCGATTTTAGGAACGCAAACGAGCGGGAGAAGAGCAACATTTGTCCAGCTAATTACCAATAGTGCAGGGTGCAGGGCCATTTATTAAAGCACTACACATCCTCCCCCACACCTCTGGCTCGAACAATAGAAAGGGTGAGATATTAGCGGGCGAGAAAATTAGAATCTAAATTGCATTTTCCGATGCACTTTGAAAAGCACGCAAACATTCCGCTATTACGCGCTTCGTTGTTCGCGAATCTGGAGAATCCGCAAATCGTGTAGGTCCGGTTGGAAAAGGCAGCTGCCAGCCAATCGATCTTGGATAGATGGATGGATCATAATTGAGAGTAATAGTACGAGCAGGTGATGCTTTCTCTCCTGATGCACAGATACGCATCGGTACCGGATCTTTGATGCTCACCCCTGCACCTTTGCCTCAGAACATCGACAGTTACCTCACGACTGAAGAATACATAGACGCTTTCAAGTATATGCTGTTGGAGGAAGCGTAGAACGTTAACTAATTATTTATTTGGGAATTGATTGAACCCCACACCACACTCTCCGCCGATATATTCATTAGGAAGGGGGTATGATACGTGCTCGCCTGCAATGTGAGAAATTTACTGTTCGTGGTTTTAAAATTATTCATGTAGGAAGGAGAATTGGAAACAATTGAAGGTGTTTAGCTCCTTTAGCTTCGATTGCAAATTTAACGTAAAATTTTGATGGGACCACAGGGAACAAGCAGATTAACAACAAATGAAATGGAACACAGGCAAGATGTGATATGATTATAATATAGAATATAGAACGAATTAAAATAATAAACGTCTAATTAGTTAATTATTATTTTTTCCCAAACTATATTGATAGATATAAGAAAAGAGATCATATCTTGTTGGCAGTCAATATCAGCTGCAAAACCCATGAAAATTTTATGAAAGCAACACAATGAAGAACGAAGTTTAAACACCTTATCTAATAATTATTAATAAAAAGATTATTAATTATTTTTTCGAGTATTAATTCCTTGCAATGTGTCCCTTATTTTACGAATATGAAAACAACAAACTTACAAGTTTAGTCTATTTTGATGAAAATGTCGGAAAAAACTATTACCGTATTTATTCGAATCTAAGCTGTACTTCTTTTCCTATGTTAATGCTACTAAAAATTGGGTACGGCTTACAATCAGTGGAAAATTCGTTGGATGGGGGAAATTGAAAATTATCTGACAGTTTTGGGCGATTACAGGTTCATGTATGTATTTAAAATTCCTTCATTCCATTAATGCTGGTGAAATAAATTTATTATTCACTTGCTATTAGTTCTTATTTGAGGGTTTTTTAAATTTCCGTAAATATAGGATACCTAGATAAAACTTTTCTACACTATTTTTTTTTCTTCACAAAAACGTGTTGAGAATTTGGGATGCGACTTAGAATCAAAGGTGGCTTAGATTCGATTAAATACGGTATTTCATAATTAAAACGGCTCTTAAAAGTATCTGAAGATATTGAATTTCTGTAACTTTGCTTCAAAAATTATTATACATACATCATTTTAAGCAAACAAAGTACAAAATAATAACAGGTTTCAAATGAATCTGATCAGTTCACACTTAAGATATCCGACTACCCTAAAATCCTGATTTTTTCAAAAAATTGACAATTTTTTTTATGTTTTTATTTTATAGGCCATCTTATTAGCTTTAAAAAAATACCAAGTTTTTTATTTCCCATTCAATAGAACAAAAACTACAAATGTTTTAATAAAAGCAGATACCATAACTTGGCATATATCTTACATAAAATGTCAAACTTTAAATTACCTTGAAGAGGTCATTTCAAAAAGGAATAGCAAAGTAATACATCAAAATTGAAAAATTAAGAATTTGTTCATTTATTATTTGCACAGCGCGGGCCCAGTTTATGTCAATTTTTACCCATTTTTTCCCATTTTAGTAGTAATAATTTTTTTTCTTTTCTTAATTTTAACCTTTTTCCTTAAAATGTACTAAAAAATAAATCTAAAAACTCCAAAAAAATATCTATATTTTGTAAAGTAAAGTTGTCGCAAGTAGTCAGATACTTTAAGAAAACGTTAGATACTGAAAACGCGATTTTCATCTCTTATTCCAATAAAATTGCTTAACTTTAATTCCCTGTTGAGCTCATCTTTAAAATTCAATGTCTTCGCTTTTTATGTTTATATGTGTTTTAATTAAATATAATTATCATGTTAATAAAATCATATGAAGCAAAAACCAAGAAACATTTCTCTTACTCCTCCAATTCTTGGAAAATGTTAATTTATAATTAGCGAAGAAGTGCACTAACTATCAGTACCTTTTTCTGCCAACTATTTATACTACAAATAAAGGAATTAATTAGTAAATTGAATGAAAACTATTAAGAAATAAAAATCGATTAAGTAAATATTTATTCATAAAGAAAATAACCAAGGAATTGACGTAAGTAAAAAGAAGTATTTCCACATTACAGACAAAGTAAGTTCCACCTAACAGATTTAGGAACAAAATTATACAGCCTCTTCTCTACTAACATCCCACCTTATCGTACATATATATTACTCAGCTGCGTTCTTTTTACACCTAAAAAAACAAAGGAAATAAACTCCAAAAAAAACTGCCCGGCTTTATAAGTAGGCACGAAAAAAAGGTCAAAAGGTTATGCTCTCACAACTAAATAATGCAAAGTATTATATTTCGAATACAAAAACAAGAAATATCAACACAAAAAGATATGAATCTAACACACACCATAATCGATTAGAGATGATTCTGTAAAATAAAGACAAGTGACAACCTGAGTTCACAATAACGGAAAAATAGACTCACACTCATAAGAAATGGCTAGAGCAAAAACGTGACTACTTTTAATAGTTTTAAAACTGATATGGTAGGACAATAAGATTTATTTTTCAACTTTCTAAGAAAATAATCAGAATAAAGATGTCATTGAACTCCCGGTGTGAGATTGGTCAGGGTTTAAAAAGATAGTTAAAAATAACACACCGTCCATAAAATATGTCCACTTTAAAATGAAGATTCCGAAGAGAGTCACAATCGATTTTTTAAGACTTGCAGAATGATAATGAAATTATGTGAAGAATGTAGAGCATTTATTAGTGACGATTATCAATGAACAACTACAATGAAAATAACTTCAGTCATAACAAGATAGACTCTGTAATATTGCGATATTTAAAAACAATCGTGGAAATACATCAGGATTCGATAGGCATAATAAACAAAATCATCAACGAATGAAATCCCCAAAATAAGCACCAGATCTTGATACACGACTACATAAATCAAATATAAAGTTCGCTTGGGTCGATTATGCATACTAAACAGGATACAAATTTTCCTGACATACCAGGATAAATACACCAAACGCATGATGTCATCATGCATGTGACAGTCATTATATCCATTCATTAGTCATACATGAGTAAAATATGGCAGCAAATGGTTGGACCCCCATAAAGCAAAATGTGATTCATACAACGAGAATACTTTTTTAAGTCGTTTATAGCTAATTACATGAGCCTAATCCATGATCAATTATTGAGTTATCTACAATGCTGTAGAAATGAAAACAGGATTTACTATACATTACACAGTTATCTTTATTTTCAATGATAGTTTCTTATTCCTCAAAGGTATTGGACTTTTTATTACATACAGTTAATTAAATCAAGGTAAAAAAAAATTGAATTGCATAGAATTTTGAACTAATAATACACGATGGAAACGAAGAAATGTGTATAAACAAATTCTTACGATTTTTGTTATGTTTAGTAATTATTCTGAATAAAGCAAGGTTTATAAACCTATAACTAAATTGGTGAATCTAACAACAGAGATTTTAATAATAAAAATTTGTGACCTTGGCATTTTTTAGATACATAGAACTATTTTATTTTATTCCATTTTACTAAATTTCAGTTGAAAATCCAGCTTAAAAAAACTAATACAAATAGATTAGAAAAAAATCAATTTCAAAGCTCATCGCATAACAGAAAAAAATATGTTCTTCATAACATAATACACAAATATTTTGATTCGATACGAATATTTTTAAAAATGAAAAATAATGATTTTTATTTAAAAGAAGAACATTTTAATTAACGTGATAAATTTTCCGCGTTTCACATAAAAGTTTTTTTAAAAATTGCTCATCGCAATAAAAAACAACTTAATTTTGGTATATTTCGAAACGAATTGAAGGTATATATTTTTTGAGATCTTAACAAAAGACCATCACTCTAACTCAACATAAACATATAACAACGATATGCCACTAAAATCACAGGATGCATATATAATGGGAAATAAAAATAAACAAATGTTCTGAAGAAAAGCTCAAAGCTTCCGACAGAAGAGAGCCAAGAAATAACTAAAAAATGCGGATATCGAATATTACATACCTTTATTTCTCAGAGAACTTTGCAATTCGAAAACAAAGAGTAGACAGAGCTTAACAATGGCTGCAATAGTCTGCATTGTTTGAAACGAAAACTGTTGCATATGATTTTGGCTAAGTAGTCACGAGGCTCGCTTTTCAAGAATCCTATATTCTACAGGCGGTCTCGACACAAAGAAACCAAAAAACAGATGAAAGACCTAAATATACGCATGGACTTTTTTAAATGATGGTATAGAGCTTCTTCAGTAAAATTGCTCTTAATATTTCTGGAAACGGCGAATTTAGAACCAAAAAAGTCATGACTTTATGCACTCTCACGATCTCTGTTTACAAATATATATCTTTCACACTTAACATAATCCATTAGTTTCTACATATATCTAGCGAATTTCAATCCACTAGATATACTAGAAATGCCCAAAAACTGGTGGGAAAAAAGGGCTGTTTTCACGCAATGTAATAGAGCATGGTCTGAGTTCCGAAATAATTTTCAGATTGAAAACTGCTCCCCCAACATTAATGCTTCATTCATACTTTGCTACAACACAGGGAGCCGCATACATTATTACACTATTCGTTTATAAATAGCTGAATTAATCCATTTTTTTTCTCACTTAAAATATATTTTGCTAGCTGGTATACCCGTTCTTCGCACGGGTGAACTGAAAAATTAAACAACACAGATTGAAGGATAAAGAACTTTTTAATGAGTTAATTTTAAATGAATTGCAAATTAAACAAAAAATTTTTCGCATATCTCAGCTGAAGAAAAAAAAAAGAAAGAAAAAAATACCTTTGTTAAATTTTAAGTCTGTAGATCTAATAGCTGATAAAAAAGATTTTTTTTATATTTATTACTCCCCGTAACACTCTTGAGGGTCGATTTTTGAAAATACCTCCCTAAGCTGATCTCTGCCCAGCAAAAGTAACATATTGTTAAAAGTTTTGTGACACTTAAAATATTGTAAATAATTTATATCTGAAACTGTCATACATTAATATTACTTTCTGTTGAATTTACTTTATGTTAAAATTGTAATATTCGCAAGCAATGCCGTTTCTCAAATAACAATGGCGATTCAATGAAACACATAGCGAAATGTTGACGATAGAGTCAAGTTGGCAAATGTCTAGCTACTTTCATACCTCAAGCTTTATTAGAGCTTTGTAATTCCCGCCGTGTAGAAGAGGGAGGCACGTTAATGCTTTATATACCGCATTATGATTTACTGCAATTTTTTTTCATGCAATATTTTTTTAGGTTACTACATTGAAAATTAAGGGACATACATAAACAAAATACTCCACTTAGGGAAATTTAATCCGTTAGAGCTAATAAATTAATTAAAGATATTCCACAGTAAAATTAATTATATACACCGTTCACTTAAAATAAATAGTCAAATCGTTTTCTAAGGTCTCCATAAACATACAAAAACATAAGACACTTAAATTTTGACATTAACTATTTTTTTGGGACAAAAATGATAATCTTTGCAATCCGCTGAAAACTCCGCCAGCTGAAAACGCAATATCTGCTACAAAACTATTCGCCTTCCCCGCTAAAATACTCATCATAGAACCCGTGCTGTCATATATCTTGGAGAAGAGTGGATTTCAAAGAATATTCCTGCTAAATTGGTGTGGCGTGGTAGTTAGGAGAAGGGGGTGCCAGCTCAGGTGTCATCCACGTCACTTGACCATGGTTCAAAATTACGTGGTCAGTCGCCAAAAG
This sequence comes from Trichonephila clavipes, assembly GCA_019973935.1. Taxonomy (NCBI): domain Eukaryota; kingdom Metazoa; phylum Arthropoda; class Arachnida; order Araneae; family Nephilidae; genus Trichonephila; species Trichonephila clavipes. The sequence goes on along the minus strand of BMAU01000272.1, from coordinate 976,610 downwards.
CCCTCGTGTAGCTGAACAGTGCGACGTTAATATTCACTCACTCCAAAAAATGCAGTACAGTAGTTATAATTATTTTTATACTTAAAAATGCAATACCTGCCGATACAATTAAAATTATAGCGTTATAATTAACTACTAACCACACAAACAAATTTTGAAAATTTGTCCAAATAATGTAGTGTGAAAGAGAAAGTTTATTCAGACAGACAACAAATGCGTCTTATACGTATATACATTTGTTTGAATTCTTGTGTATTATTACTTTTGTATATAAGCCTTATAACATACTTTATGGTGTACCAATCTTTTAAAGCTGACTGAGCCACATCAACATTTAGCTGGGTATAGCTAGTTATAACATGAAATTAAATCTTAAGAAGATATCAAAAATAAAAGAGGTCTAAATACTTTGAATAAATCAGTATAAACATTTTTGTACAAACACAATATATATATTGTAAAATATTTATTTTGCTATTTGCATTTCAGACAGACATCAAACAAAATTTTAAAAATTATCAAAAACAGATAAAAAAAACATATTTAAGAAAAATACCACTCATTAATTTTGCCAAAGACATCCCAATGTGTAAAAAAATATTTGCAGTACATAATCGCCAAAAAATGTAAGTACTAAAATATAAAAAAAAATAAAAATTATATATAGAATTAATTAAGGATTACTGGAGGGAAAGATAAAAAGGGCTAAGATAATACTCATAATATTAATTTCATACTGGTAGGCTACTCATTTTTGGCATGATTTTGAAATCACACCAAATTGGTATGTTGCGGCCAGTCTAATGTAATAGTAATGTACAGAATTAAAGGTACAAGTATTGCTATTGGTGACACTATACAAAATGAAGCACATGATTGCCAATTCAACGCATACAAAGTTGGGATTGCGAAAGTCTGAACGTTGGCGATTGCTGCAATAATACGCAAGTACTAAAAAATTATCCAAAGTTATCCCGAGCATAAAAATAAATTGAAAATGAAGTACAATACTAACATTAATGACATAAAAAAGAACTGAACTAACTTTATCAATGCAAAAGTATAATTTCAAAAATAAGGTACATATATAAGTATTGGCGACATATGTGACTCACAATTAGCATACCAACACTGGCTTTTTTTTGAACGTTGCGATTGGGCAGTATGATTACCCAATTCCAGTTTGATTTTCTGCAACACTGCTTTTGCTTGGCAGTATGCAAATTTTTTTCTGCAAGGCAATGCACTGAAGCCAACAGTATACCCTTAAAGGTTAAAATAAAGACACATGAAATTGCAAAATATTAATAATTTCATTCTATCTAAAACAGATAACGAAAACGGAAATACTATACTTACGTTAATTGCAGTAATAAAACTGAAATATAACCCTTATCAATAAGAAGTTTTAGTTTGTCAAAATTATAATCCGCATTCTAAAGAAATAAATAAGTTGTAATTTGTAAGCAAAATCATACACATAAACATCCCGCGATAATACCTAAATGTTGCGAAAACAACAAAACAAAATTTTAGTTGTTAAAAGAATAATCCTTAAAAAAATGATTTATTCGAAAAATAATCCTAATTAAATAGCATAGAATAGAAAAATTGAATAAATATTCCAACTGATAAATATAGCTATAGTAAAAATATGTAATAATCTGACCAAGAGTGGAGTAGAGACCATTTTATGGTTGAATCTAATTTTTAATTAACCTCCATGTCCTCCAAACGAAAAATATTTAAAGAATATATATTGTCTACAGACGATCGGGATCTTGACTATTTCATGGAGAAAAATAAACATAGAACAACAACTTGTTTGGTTTGCCGTGAAAAAGTTATATTTAAAAAATATAACTCAGCTCGTCATTCTACCACTAAACAGTAATTTTTCAATTGCTCTTTTTCTTGAGAATCTTTTTCATGACGAGATAAATTGGCTTTTTTAAAAATATCTTTTCAACAGCAGCTATTTATTTTTGAGGGAGAAGGGAAGGGGCTTGGGATCATTAATGAAAGCAAATCGGAATTACCTCATATCTGTGTAAAAAAAAATGCATAAAGCTAACTTCTTGTGAGTTGAATTTGACAGAGTTTAATATAGTTTTTAAAATAATATCCAAAATTATGTGTTTTAATATTTTGATCAATTTTCCGCATTTTAAATGTCCTTGATCTTAAAGCGTCCCTCCCCCATTAATTCTCATGTTGTGTCCAGCATGAAATAGTTGTCATGTGTATGTGGCCCTGCGGGAAAAAAAGATTGAGTACCCCTACCCTAGAGGCTCTATCCAGGCCATTATAAATTTTAAAACAATAGTGTACAAATTTTCAAATTCAATTATTCAAAAGAATCCACTTGTTTCATTTCTTTCATGCACGGAAGCTTCCATAGAAATTTGAATATTTTGCAAAGGTAAAATAATTTGAGAGAATTAACATATCGAAACTTATATTTTAAAAAAAATTATGATCCAGAAACGGAACCCGATTTAGAAAACACACAAAAAAAATTATCAAAACACAGTCATTTGTTTATATATATTTAAGTACAAAAATATTTAAAAGTAAGAAATACAATTGCAAATATATCCATCAAATTAAAAAATTTAAGGTTTTTTTAAATATTCAATTTTTTTAAGTTTTAATTGATTTTAGCTCATTTCTAAAAAGGTCTGTCATATATAGCTTTAATTCATCGACTAATTTCCACTTAATTATATAAGAGGTACACTAGGATTTAATATTCAGTCATTTTTCAATAGCTCTACACCAGGAGTAAACATTAAGTCGATCGCGATCGACCGATGGACCGTTAAGGACACTTTGAGATGACCGTCTGGAAATTAGTAGTTTGTAATTATATGGCTGACAGTATGCACAGACTAAGTTTTCTACTGACTATAACTACAAGAACTAACTTTTTTTTAATGTATTTTAAATTGTTTGATAATAAATGCATCACTTGATATTATAGATGTGGCTATTATTATGTTTGTATCTTGCGCGTTTTGCTTCAAACGCGGTCTTTATTGTAGTTATGTAGGTTAGTGAAAATTCCATATTTATTATTAAGTTACATTAAATATTGTAGAGTTCACCACACTTACACCACTGAGTGGATCGTAATACCTTGAAAATAAGAAGCAGCCCGTACCCTGGTAAAGTTTGCCCGCCCGTGCTCTACATAATAGTTTTTGGAGGAAACAGTCCTCGAACCTATTACAATCTACCGATTAAATCACTACTATAACCAAGACAGAAAAGGTAATATAGAAAATGTTATGCTTCAGAAATATTCCATCTTCAAACAGAAATTACAAAATTCAGAGATAGAGAAAAGGGAAAAGAAAAAAAATGGATATATATATAAGAATGTTATAACATCATTACAAAAATAATTGTAAGGGAAAAAACGCCCAGAAAATCGTGACACTAATTTTCAAAACGGCAAATACACACACACACACACATAGATATATATATTAATCAAAACACGTTGAATTAGGTCGAAATCGTTGCAACAGTGTGTATCTAAGCTATATACATATTTACAGAAGAAAATTAAAGCTAATAACTCCCTTTATGGTATATATATTTTTCTCTATTCTATTCAATTTACGATCAAAAAGCACGCATATCTTATTCAATAATATTAAGAGAACATTAAGTTGTGAAAGTATATTCGCTAAAATAAGCCGGAAAAAGCATACGTTGATAATATCTTGAACACTAGTTCATAAAATGGAAAATTTACGTGTATTAAAAAGAAGTTTATGGAGAATAATTCTGAGTCTAGGATCAGAAAATAACGTTGAAAACGAAAGAGATTTTATCGAAAGAAAAAAAAAACTTCTCATATACTAAAAAAGGTAATTCAACGAAAATGAAAAATATATGCAAATTACTCACTCTTAATTTATAAATTTTAAACTTGTATGGTTGAAAGAATCAAATGTGATACAAATTTGCTTTTCCACAAACACATTTTGCGGTTTACAGTTTAATTAAAAATACAGAATAGTACATACTTTCACAAGCAACTTTAAAATTAATCATAAAAAATATTGATTTCAAACTTATTATGAAAAAAAAATTGGGTTAAATTTAAAATAATAGATAACTTCTATAAATATTAAAACGAATACATCCTTTTAGATTGCACGCTTATTTCATTAAAAATGTCGTCAACTAACAGAAATTGCATGCTATTTATTTACTAAGCCGTTAGAAAAATCTTTAAAAAAAACATCATAATAATTATTTTCATTTTAAAAAGAAAACTCAACACCCTGTATAAAACAAATTCCATAAATTTTCAATTGATTCAGATAGTGAAGTAGGTCTTGAGCAATCATACATTATACAACGAATACACATCAATTTGATCTAAACAGAAATGAAACAAAGAAACTATACAAATATATTAAATTACTTACTTATTAGCTTACAAAAGCCTTTTGTCCTCCAAAGATTTTTTTAGTTATTTATTGCATTCTGTTACAGAGTTATATTATCAAAGAGACGTCGGGATTTAAGTAAACATACTTTCTAAAGTTTCTTATGACGGCCTTTCACTGACAGACGCGTCGCATCTAAATACTAATTACGAATTTCTACTCGCGAAATCAATGGGCGATTTCTGAAAGACGTTCTGTAACGTCTTTCTATGAAAGACCTTTATTATGGAGCTTGTTTTAAACATAAAACTGAAGGTTTAAGGGTTGTGATACCAAAATCTTTAAACCACACACTGTAAAAAGTAACACAACAAACACTATATAAAGGATTTTTTTTAGAGGTATAGAACTTTAAATTGCAATAAAACAACGATGTATTATTCGATTGACATGAATTTTTTTTTATTCGAAAGATAATCTTGTGGCATTACATTTTAAATATGATTTCTGCCATAGGACTGCCACGGCTGGCTCGGATGTAGTCCAATCTGGACGTCCAATTTTCGATGACTTTTTCCAACATTTGTGGCCGTATATCGGCAATAACACGGCGAATGTTGTCTTCCAAACGGTCAAGCGTTTGTGGCTTATCCGCATAGACCAATGACTTTACATAGCCCCACAGAAAATAGTCTAGCGGTGTTAAATCACAAGATCTTGGAGGCCAATTCACAGGTCCAAAACGTGAAATTAGGCGGTCAGCAAACGTGTCTTTCAATAAATTGATTGTGGCACGAACTGTGTGACATGTTGCGCCGTCTTGTTGGAACCACAGCTCCTGGACATCATGATTGTTCAATTCAGGAATGAAAAAGTTAGTAATCATGGCTCTATACCATTAACTGTAACGTTGTGGCCTTCATCGTTTTTGAAGAAGTACGGACCAATGATTCCACCAGTCCATAAAGCGCACCAAACAGTCAGTTTTTCTGGATGTAACGTTGTTTCGACATACACTTGTGCATTAGCTTCACTCCAAATGCGGCAGTTTTGTTTGTTGACGTAGCCATTCAACCAGAAGTGCGCTTCACCGCTAAACAAAATTCGCTTATGAAAATCGGGAACAACGGCAATCTCGTTTTGGGCCCATTCGACGAATCTACGCCTTGCTTGATCATATTTAAAATGTAATGCCACAAGATTATCTTTCGAATAAAAAAAATTCATGTCAATCGAATAATACATCGTTGTTTTATTGCAATTTAAAGTTCTATACCTCTAAAAAAACACCTTTTATAACGAACTTATATATAATTAACTAATTTGTACTTAGTTTTCTTATTACTTTTATTACAATTAAACAATATTAACTGACAAAAAAATATATATATAAAGGTTCTATGCAATGACAAGATGAAAAAAGAAGGCTCTGCAAATAAAAAATAAAAAAACACCATGAAAACACCATATCCTTTTTTATAAAGCTTGTCTTCGCTTAATGTCAAAGAACAGGACCCGGATTTTTAATATTTTTTCAGGTATAAAGGGGTACTCCAACATCAATATCCTATTCTGGCTTCGCTTTCCAAAAGAGAGCAGGATATTTTATTGTATTATTCGTTTTTATCCGAGTTGATCCATTTTTTTCTAGTATAAAATGCGTTCCGTAATTTTTCTCCTACACCGTAACGCTAAATGTGTAAGCTCTATTCCATTACATATTAAAAGAAAATTAATTAATTATTTATGGAATATTTTGAAATTTTAAAAACGCTATATTATAAACAGATATATGAATTACAGCGTTACAAAAAATAATTATCTTCAAATACCCTCTCTCATCTTTTTCTCTATAATAAACACCATACAATATCATCCTAATACTAAAAATTGCACGAAAAAGATAGCAATTTAACAATTTTTTTTTAAAAAAAAATAAGAGGTTTAATAAGATTTATGGTTGTTTTTTTTCATACTATGACATTCCGTTTCAGATGCGAAGATATTACCTCCCTAAGTAAATCTATATTATATGCGTACATATTTAAAAATATATATTACTAAAAAAAACTATAATCCTTAAAAATTAAATAAATTTTAAAAAGAGAAAATATTTTCATCGACTTCCAACAGATCCCAGTAAGAGAAATACTATAAACCCTTATTAAAATTCCATAAACACCAAGGTGACCACCTAGACCCAGTTGAAATCCCTGCTCTAATCAATCTGTATGAAATTAACAACTGCATACTAACCAAAAGAACAGATTAAATATCAGTAGACATTACAAATTCAAAATCTTTTGAATTTTTCGATTTATATATAAGACCACATTAATTTCATATATTTTAATGAAAAATTAAATATGTATTTAAAAATGTTATATCAGTACCCATAACATATTGTGGTGGTGTACAAAATTTTGTAAATAATAATAAATTTAAAAATCTTGTATGTAAATAACACCAATTATTAACACTAAACGTTAATAAAATTGTTATGGTTATGCGTGATATTTTGCAGATAAAAAGCCACTATTTCAAGGTTAGGTAAGCATTTACAAAACAAAAATCCCACATTTGAGGAAAGCGTTCAAAGTAAATGACAGAAAATCGACGGAAAATTAACTTGACAAAAATAATATTCAAAAAACGATGTAAAATTCACCAGAGAGACTTTTTCCTTGAATAAACACAGGGACAGCATTGTAATTAGAAAACCATCGGATCGTAACTAAACGATTTTGGTGCTTCCCAGCTAGCCTAACCCCTTGATCGATTCGTTAAAGATAAAGAGTGTATGAAAATGTATTATTAAAGTTTATAAGCCATTTTACGATTACTGTCTCAGGAAAAATAAATAAATGCTTTTAAAATAAAATTTTAAAAAATGTTAAAACTCTACATTTAAGGCTGATATATAAGTTAAACCAAAAGTTTTGTCCTGATTATTGCTGAAATTCATTAGAAAATAATCGTTTAATACAACAATGTATCTTTTATATCACTGTATAGGGCAGTATAAGTATTTAAAAAATAGATGACGAAAGTGCTCTTTCAAGTGACTTAGGATCATTTTCGTCCGAAATGGCGTCGATTCAAAAGAAAGCCCAATGTACGCTTTGGTTTCATAAAACAAATTCATCCAATTATGTTCAGCGTAAATTTCGACATTCTTACGTCTTCGTGTAAAATCAATGAAGTGATGGTATATGAAATGTTTAAAGAAAGAGGCAGCGTAACCGAAGACACGTTGAAGAGCACTTAGCAGGAACTGGAATACCGCCTAGACATTATCCGAGGTATCAGAGATGGGGGGGGGTCACACGTTGAAATTTACTGAGGTAAATGGTATCATAAAAAATTTTACAAGAGTACTTTCAATATATTCAAACACAAATATGTCTAATTATAATAGTTTGAGAGCAATAAATATTTAATAATACGGGCAAGACATTCGATTCACCCAAAATAAAAATGATTTTAAGAGAAAAGAGAGAAAAATAATATATTCCTAGAAATTAGAATTTATTTTCTATTAATCCCAACTACTATCTACTACAAAAATATCAAACATACATTTAAACCAATTTTTAAAGCTAATATTTACAAAACGTATTTTAATGAGAATTAATAATAAGTGATAAAAACATAATGATTATATAGATGAAAAATTTGGGGATTATTAAAACCAATATCATCATAAGTGTTAAAGAAAATCAAATGATATTTTAGTTTCCAAATTTGTTAAAATATACGAACATCCAGCAATTGAAAATATTTTTAAAAGAAGCGGTATCTAAATAATAAACTATAAGTTTTCAAAGTTCTCGTATATATACTTTACATTTTTAGGCAAACTATTTAGAGAATGTATCGAAGAATGAACTAATAACAAACACCGTATTTACATACATTATATATAATTGTAAACACATATTTCCTAATCTATTTTGGATTGCAGAAATTCTTATGAGGATTACTAACAAAATTTTGGAAGAACGATAAGTTTCCAAAAATTATCAGAACTTTTGATTTCTTTCACTTCGATAAGTCCCTGAATTTAAAAAAAGAAATCGCATCATATTATATATATAAATCATTTAGCACAACTGTAGTAAACAAGATCACCGCATGAGAGCTTGTTTTTAGTAGGATAGAACAAACAAACATTTCAGAATCTAAACTCTAAAAAAAGTCACTGAAAATCACGCATCCTAGTGTATCAAGAACTTGATTTAATCCGGCACAACTGAGAAAATGTTATTGAAAATATTTTTGTCGGAGATGTTAAGAACAGACTATTAAGTTACAAAACTTTAAAGCAATAAATTCATCGCGTATAAAACAGTAGTCCCCGGGCCGCACAAGGAACGTTAAATTATTCCCTTTTTATTTACTGTGGTGTATTTCTCTAAGGTTTGTGCGAATTTCCATGGAAACCACTTTATATTCACTTTTTGGTGTAACTGCCTTTTATTCTGAAGGAAGTTAAATTAAAATATTAAATCAAATCTAAAATATAAGCAATCAACTCCCCCCAAGGTGGGCCGTGGTAAATTATCAAACGTTGACCGGTCCGCAGCGATAAAAAGGTAGGGAAACACAGGTTTAAAACTTAAGAGTTTGAATTATCAAAAAGATTTTTAGCTATATTAAACAGAAAGTTCATATTCTGCATGTCGCTAAAGCAGAAAAATACATAAAAGAAATATATAACGTCACAAAAATATAACGCGCAATTGCATTATTTAATACCAGTTCTGCATTCAAGTAAATGAATTATCTTAACGCAGCTAAATCATTTAAGAGCAGATGTAGAAGAACAATTTATAACTGACAGATGGCACTTTTGGAAAAGAAAAAAAAGTGGGGGAGGAGTGAGGGGTATAAAGCGGAAAAAGCTGCTAAACGAATTAAACACTTAAATACGATTTCCTTGGAGGTCAGATGTCATAAAGATATTAGAGCATTCTGTATGATAAGTCAGTTCATTCCCTTGGGCAATATTCGGTCTTCCAACAGGCAAAAGGTCGAGATTAATACCGCATAAAAAAAGCACTTTTCTGCCTAACTGATTTCAATATATTTAAGACACGTATGAAGGAAGCAATTTCTTAAAAGGATATATATATATATATATGTACATAATCATTAAAATACTTTTTTTTAAATTTAATTCTGGGGAATGATGCTTCATAAAAAACAGGATAAGTACAGTTGGACTTCTCTGTTCAAGAAAGCCTCTAAATCCCAAAAAAATACGTTGTGTGGAAAATTCGTTAAATAGAGATTCATTTTCAATATATTTGATATACTTGGTTTCAAGAAAAAGTTCGTAAAGTGGAGAGATTCGCAAAATAGAGGTTCGTAAAATGGACATTTGACTGTATATTTTTTTTAAAAAGTTACATACATTTTTCAGTCAAAAGCACTTAATAAATTTGCTTGTGTATCTGATCCGGATATGTCTATTGCATACGTTGATTCTCACTAAGGTTATCGAAAGTATAGAGCATTTGTTGATAGAGATTATTACATGCGCAAAATATTTATTAAGAGGCAAATGTTGATAGATATTAAAAACTAAGAACTGCAAAGCACTGTGAAAAATCAGTGTTGCTTATTTATTTCACAACAATTACTAACAAAGTCCACATCTTTAGTTATCTTAAAAGTTTATTTTTATAAAATAAAACTGAACCAATTCTTCCCATTTGATTTTCCTTCGGTACCATTTTATAATTGTATTCTTTTGAAAATAAAACATTCAATAAAAACTCTTGAAATAAGGTGTTCGACAGCCTTCCGAGATTCATATAAAGCTTTCGGATTCTTATTGAAATCAACCCAATATTCCGAATACATAATTAAGTTTACTGAAAAATGTTGTTTCCTCCGAAACGACTTTTAAAAATTTTTTATCACTGAATACAAACAAATGGTTGCATATGTATGCGACTATTTTCAAATAATGACATAAAAAGGTAATTTACATATTCCTTCACTCAACTGAAAATAAAGCGTATAAGATTTATGTATTCTTCAAATATAATACACAACTCAAACCAATATAATTCAATAACAAACATAAAATGCAAATAGGAGTGGCTACTTCAAAACGAAAAATATCTGCAACTGCGATCGAATTTAGCATTCTATTGTGTAATACTGACAATTTAACTAATGCATTCTTATTCTCCACTGAGTGAAAGAATTTAAAATATTCGTAGATTTTTAAATTATTACAAGAAGAAAGAAGTTCCGATAAAGGAACCTTGTCACGTAACTGATTGCATAAGAAAGCGACAATATTTGGGTTTCTTGCTTTTTACGCAGGAGACGGAAATCCCCCCCACAACTTGATTTAATATAAAGTTAAAGCGAGACATTTCGTCTTGGAAATATAAGTTTAAAAATATTTTTCCATGGCGATATTTTTATTAGTACAGGCAAAACAAGAAACTTATTCATTTTCACGACTTAAAAAAAAACCCTATCTGTACAAACAGAAACCACAAAATCGAATTCTTTTAAAAACAGAGACAAAACCAAGTTAAAAAAATAAATACAAGCCAATAATTTTTTTTTAATCTTCACGTTAAAAATTATCGGGAGAGATAATAATTATTTTTAATTTTTCAAAGTATCACAAAAAATAAGTATAGTGTAACATTCTAATATGGGTGAATTCTAAACATTAAGCTCAACACAAATTAAAGTTTACCTTACAGAATAAGAAAATATTGTATTACAATTAATCTATTGAAAACTATGTTTAACTGGTTAAGAGTTCTTAATGCGTTTATCTACTAAGTCAATCAAAAAATAAAATTTATATATATATATAAAATACATTTTCACTTTGGAGCTCAGCTGTGATTTGAAATATATTTTAAGCACATCAAAAAAGCTACACATTTTATTTAACTTTTGCAAAATACTTTTAGGTTTTTTAGCCTAAAAACTGATCGGCCAACAATTTTCGAAAGAGATTAAAATTTTAAAACAAACTGATTTTTACTGGTAACTGAATAAGAAAGAAATTTCAAAGAAAGCGGAAAATATTTTTACATTTTAATGAGTTAGATCAGTAGAATGCCAAAATAAATTGTTCAGCAAGAAACATTTAATAACGAATGACACATAACAGTGCCGGTTTATCCACTGGGCGCATGGGGCGGCGCCCAGGGGCCCTGGAGGGGTCCGGAAGGGCCCGGATCAGCTGGATTTAACCACATTTTCTGTTTATAAATTTCGATCCTCCAATGCCAAGGGAGCCTGTAGTTCTGCGCCCAGAGCCTGAAATGAGCTTAAACCGGCACTGACACAAATCAAAAAGTACTAAAGCAATTAAAATCTCATTAAAAAGCATTTTAAGCTAAAGATATATGTAAATAAGTAATTATGTATACATATTTTAAGTTCATTTATTAGTTCAACAAAAATTTATGCTAAAAAGCTCGAACTACAAACCTCCGGACCTTTGTCAGAATGTATATGTTTTACCATATAACTGTGTTAAAATAACTACCCCTCCATTGAAAAAATTTTACACAGAATTTTCGTTTATTATCAATCCAAATATATAATCAAAAAGTTGTATAAATACTTTTGAAAGCTGCAAAATTTCCAAATACAAATGTTAAATATTAAAATAAAAAAGTAATATTTTTTAAACCAATAAAAATTTTAATGTTAAAAAATAAGTAACAAATATCATTTTTTATCAGTACTTTAATGCATATCGGCGATAAATGTGCCATATACTTGAAACGTTTCAAGTAAGGGGGAAAAGTTGACAAATTGCTAACAGATTAAAACCAAATTATATTACACAAAACCAGCTAGATACTAGATATGAACAAAACAGTACAGAAATTTTTCATACAGAAACATGAAAAGACAAATGGCGTTGGATATCTCGCTGAGATGTACCAAAACCAGCTCTATTATGTAACCATAAAAGGAATAATGATAATAAAAGAAAAATCCGAAGTTGCACGAGGAAAAAAGTAAATTGCGTGATAAAAACGCATGACTGTCTTTCCAATGTTACAAAATTCAAAATTGAGGGAAAAGGAACAAAATGTTCACCGATTGAAGCGAACCGAACGACCAACGTGAGAGAATTGATCTGCAGCACCCATAAGCATCGATGTAGAATAACTCGGAAATTTTACGGATCGACGAAGCAAATAAAGTAACAAACAAATCTACCAAAATACCAAAATTGTTACAGGGTAGCCCTTTCAATTCACAGCCACATGAAGCACGAACAAGACATTTGTGTGTGTGCGTAAACTTCAAGAAAATTTTTCAAGCAACAAATCATTCAGACTGGTAACTTTATTGCTAAAATGGAACACACTTTGGCAAGATAATAAAGGAAGTGTTTTGATTAATAAGGCTGAAAATTCTACTATTTATTAAAATAATTCAAATAAGAGGAAAAACTAAATATATATATATCCTCTAAATTATTCAGAAAGTAATGTTAGTTGGTAAACACTTTTCTCTTATAAAATTAGAGAAACATGTTTTTATATATCTCAACGTAATTTACATTTAAACTAAATTCAGCTCTAGGCAAGCTATGTAAGGCGCGACTTGTGTTCTTTCAGTACTTAGATATATAAGTGCCTTAATGTTGATTTGTACGTTAACCCTTTATAAAATTGTAACTGAAGTTGATTTTTAAATTTTTTTTAAAAAAATTATTTAAAAGGCATTTTTTTTCCTCCACCAAGTTTTATTTTATAAATAGAACGAATCAGAGCTACGCCTTTTTTAATGAAACGATAAGCTTTTTTACTAACTCTAGTGTTTAGCTCTTAAATCTAGCAAGAACCCTATTAGACTAATATTTTTGTTTAGGGATTTTATTCAGGATTATTATCGCAAACAGGTATTTTAATTACAAGAATCCCACTGAGAGTGTTGAAAATTACTAACATGTACCTCCCGGCAATTTTATTAACACTTCTCCATTTTTATAGAACTTCACTGAAATAATGGAAAATACATAATTTGTTCATTATAGCGTTGATTTAGTTTCAATTCACAATCCGAAGAACAAATAATCAACTATGTTGATAAAATTATTGATTCCAATAACTTTTTTTATTACCTTTGAACATAACAAAAATACTGCTTTTATTTTGCTAATTCTAACTGAAGGAGAGAAGCTACGTTAGATTCAATGAGATAACATTCAATACTTAAAGACTATTCATAAAGATTAAAAGAATATAAACTAAATAATTTTTTTTATTTAATGGTGTGAGTTTAAATGCAGTAGCAAGAAATTACCTAAACAGATAGTGAATTATTCCACAATGTCAGTAACTGCAATAAATGAATTGGAGTTAAGAAATATTTTTCCAATTTAATCCATAAATATTCAATGCCTAATTCAGTTACAGCGGAATCACGAAATAACTAAGATAAAAATTAAAAAATAATAAACAACTGCAGTTTATTGTAAATCATAAAATTCGTTCATCAGTGTTTTAAGGAGGTAAAATGTTCATGTATTTAAAAAAAAAATGTCTTAAAATTATTCATGAAAAAAAACACCTTCACAAAATGTATCAATAATAAGTATCATCGGCAAAAATGAATTCAAAATAAACATGTTTTTAACAAAGCCTTTAAGTTTTTGTCCAAGTGGAATTCTTGTGTGTATATATATATTTATAAAGTCGGGCCTTCATTTTACGAACCTCTGTTTTGCGAATCCCTCTATTTTACTCACTTTTCCTAGAACCAAGCATATGAAGTATATTGAAAATGAATCTCTATTTGACGAATTTTCTACATAACGAACTTTTTTTCGGGATTTAGTGACTTCGTTAAATAGAGGTCCAACTGTATATACATATATACAAATATATAGCATACCCTTTTAACACTATCCGAAAATGTATAACACGCTTAAATAAAAAAAATGACGAAATTATTAGATACTATTTGCACCACGGTGATGTTAATGGCTTAGATTTTATTTTACCGATACGTTTAGATTTATTCATGCACAACAATGAAAAATTCTGAATAATCAGTATAAACACATGAACATTTTAAAAAAAATTATGCATTTTTAAAATCTGAGATGTCAAAAAAGTTGCAGCAAGACATTTCCCACGCACTATTTTCATGTAAAATTTAGTTCCCTCTCGTAATGAGCAGGATAACTAGATTACATAAAAACGCCATGAAAATTAAAATTGGAAAAAATAATATACTTAAAAAAGGACCTACAGTAATTCCTTTAAGTATTTTAACACCCAGCTATAATAATAAGAAGGATGTTCATCAATGCAAAAAAAAAATGTAGATCTACTTAAAACATATAAATTGACTTGTTTTTTTTTCAAAAAACAGGATATATTTTCTTCCCTAAAACTTCTTTAAGAAAGGGACGGAGGGGGGATCTAATAGTAAATTTCAATTCTATTTTCGTTCATTTAAGTTGTATGTGGGAAAATAGAAAGAAAAAAAAAGGAAGGGGAAAAAACTGCTACAGTTAGAAACAACTTGTCCCATAACTGATAACCAGAAATGCACGAAAACGTGCGTCAAATATTAGGTAGCTTTCTTGCACGAAGTAATGAACTTTATATATGTGCTTTTGTACATTTCTCTACAAAGAAATTCTGCGGCTATCTTAATTTTAATAACGTTGCACGGCATTAAATTTATAGAATATTTCCCCCTTTCAAATGTATCGACTGAAATGAATACAAACATAGTGTAAAGAATGGCGATGTGCTTCCGCTTTATAAAAAAGAAATGAAAAATAATTATCACTTAAATAAGCACAAAAAAATGGAGTCCCCCATTTGCATGTTGAAAAACAAATGCAGAGTTTTTCACGATTAAGAAGTAAATGCTAAAAAAAATGGGAAAAGTAAATCTTTTTTTAAAAAAAAACAACTAAATGATAAGTACAAAATTAAACATATAATTTTATCATGTTATAAGAGGAAATCATACTTTTTTAAAGTTAAAAGAAAATATATTGCAAAATTTTACATTTTTGATTTATTAATAGATTAAAAAGAGAGAAACAAAAGAAAAGTTACAATCAAGCAATAATATCGCATATAACTAACTAAATAAAAAATTTAAATAAGAAAGTTCTGCATTTTAAATGAGCATTACATCACAATTTTTGCATGAAATTCAAAATATTCAGCAAATTTAAAGTTATTTCAAGACAAAAAATAATCACATTTTCGTTAAACCGATTAACTCGGATAATTTTCTTCCCTGGAAAAGGAAAAAAAAGCAACTATAATCAAACTTAGGGGCACAGGGAAACATAAAACCCAGCATCTGAACTGGAAGGTCAGGCAGGTGCAAAAATCTAACCGAAGGCTGAACGTGTGTGGAAACTGCAACAAAAGGGAAATTGTTCTTTTTCACCCACAAGGACTTCCTTTCGTCTTGCAAAACATCATAAAATTGCAACAAGTGGACTTTCCGATTTAATTTTGCTACTACTGTAATTTAAAAAATACCTGTATACATAGAGGCAGGCTTTGACAATTGCAGTTATTTTCGAGTGTTTTATATATTTAACTAAAGCTGACATTTTTAACTGATTTATATTTAAATGCAATAAGAATAACAAAATTCAATACATAAATAATAATAATTAATTTCAAAAGAAAATTGGAATCATTACATATATATATATATTCTTTTTAAAGATTAAATTCCCAATTTATATTTACTACCATTGAATGAAATAACATTACTATTTATTAGATTATTATTAAAGTGGAAATTGTTTATATATTCCACAAATATTTTTTTACACTAACTCTTCTTTTTCTAAAAATTGATTTTTTTATCCTCAACATTTTTCATTTTGATTAATTCACATTAAATACATTATTTTGACAAATATATTTATCGGTTTTTGTTTTGTTTTTTCACATCTATTATCATTTTCTTCGAATTTCATTCATTTTACTTCTAAAAAAAATATTTAGAATGCTTGAAATAATGAGAGAAGCTTTACACTACCCCATTCAAATAAGATACTTTTAAGCAACATAACAAATATATTACTGCAACAAGCCTTTCAATAATTCAAATAGAAAGGTGTATGCAAAAAGAAAAGAAAAAAAGATAGAACAGCATTAATACAAATTAGTTTTAAAAAAATATTTAATGCTTATTAAATCACTGTAAACTATTTTACGGAAAATACAACCGAGTTTTCCTGTTATCTATTTACCTGTAATTCCACGGGTAAACCAGATTTATTATTGAAAAAAAAAGCTTACTCATGAACGTTATAAGGACATAAATTTTACAAGAATATTTCTTAAAATAGAAGTCCAAAAAGTTAAAAATAAAAATGTCTCAAAATAGTTATTTGAAATACACAAAAAGGGGAAAAAAATTATGATGAAAGAAAGCTTCCTCAATTTTCTCCACAAATTTTTTGTAATCTTTAATTTTATATAATGCTTTTGATTGATTGATTGATTGAATATTAACGTCGCACTGTTCAGCTACACGAGGGCTTTTTGGCGACGGACCACGTAATTTTGAACCATGGTCAAGTGACGTGGACGACACTTTATATAATGCTAAATTCTTTAAAAGTTTGTAAAATTGTATCGTTGAAAAGGAGGCAAGAGGTTTAATTTGAGTTTAATTTAAATCGCACTCTCAAGCAACACGAGGGCGCTATAAGTGGCGAGAAAAAAAACACACACACAGTAACTTTAAAAAGAGAAGAATTAGATTTAAGTATTAATTCAATTAAACTTATGACTGTTAAGAGACTTAATCTAAGCAATCATTCACAATTTAATAAAAATTCGTTACAACTTAATAAACTTCTTTAAGGGTAATAAAAATAAATACTATACAAAACAAATTTTACACAACAGCTATGCATACTACAGAAAACAAAGATATTAATGAGAAGAAACCCACAAACACAGTTAATTACAAACACCACAATTGTTTTAAATGAATTATTGCATTCATGTTATCTTAAGCTCATTAATAATCATAGTATCAAACAATGGCGGGGAAAAAATTAAACGACGTGTTCAGAATCTACACTCCTGCCATTTTATAGTTAGAATAACAAATAAGACTGACGCCGCGAGTACAGTTTTTATAAAACCCAAGTTTTTGTTCTACCTAGACATAATATACTTCAAATTTATAACAAAAAAAATCCGTATTTTTGTCAAAAATTATATAACAAAATTCTTCTAGTCATTCGTTCGTAAAAGAATTTCGGCAGCAACTGTGTATGATTTAGAATAAACGAAAAAAATATTTCCCTTAAAAAAATCGAAACTACAAAAATTAGGTGATCTGAAATTTAAGTAATAATAATTAACTAAAAGGTGTAATGATATATTTCTGAGACCCATAGTAAAATTATATTTAAAAAAGACACGAACAAGTATGCTTTAAAAATACTTAAATAATTACAATAAATATATATTAAAAGAAAATTTTACACAACTTCTATTATGTTTAGATACAAAATTTTAAATAAAATAAATCGTAAAAGGATAACGTAAAATTTTTCAAGATATTTATAACTACATCGCATCTTACAATTAATTCTCCATAATAAAGCTTTTTTGTAAATTTTGTAAAACTTTCAGTGAAACATAAATTAAATAGTATCACAAATGGGTAAAATAATATGAAACTACGATTTTGTTACAAAAATTATACTCAAACTGATTTCAAATGATCATCAAAGTTAACGATCAATTTCGTATATCAACAATGTTTGTAATTAGTAGCATGATACTATATTGCTATTTAGAATGTGGTAAACTTTACTTTTCTTTTAAACTTAATTTTAAAGTTTGTTATAAAAGAAAGGGTTTTTTAATGTTTTTATTTTCCAAAATACTAATGTTTGAAATTTCACTTTTAACGACAAAACAATCTTTTCTTACAGTTGTGTTTTTTTTTTTCAAACCATGAAAATGCAACCACATATAATTCTGAGATATCATTCTTGTTTTGCTTTTTAAAAAACGCGTACGCAAAAGAAGTTTGCATTATCCATCTTACCTCAAAAAGTTTTATCTAATCAACAAAGAACATTTTTTAAATATATATATAATTCCTAATTTTCGATTACAATCATCAAATTCATTCAGTGAAAAGTTTATGATGAAACAAGAGAATCGATGATAAACTGAAACATAGAGGTAAATATATATATATTTTTTACTAGAGAAATTTCGGTTGAAAATTTTTACTAATAGCGTGCTCTTTTAAAACAAGGTGTGCATCCTAACACTGAAAAAATAGTACTTAGTCATTATTAACTATATCCATTCTTGAAACAGTTTGAAGCAAATATTCGTATTTAAACCAGATTTTAAAATCAATTTTTATCAAAATTTTTCAAAAACTTAACAAATTTGCCAGTAGTTTTATTAAAAATCATCTCCATTATTACAGCAGTAGAAAGACTGGATAATTATTGAACGAATTATCACGTCCATTTTATTTGTTTTCATCGCTACGTTCAAAAGTTCAGGGCATTTTTCACATTTTTTTTTCTGAGATTTCTTTTTTTTATGTATGTTTAAAATTTTAATATCTAAATCGAAATATGTGATGGTTCTTAAGATTAATAACATCAATTCATTTTATGACTGAACTAACATAACAAACATTAACAATTTTAATCACAGGAAAAGGGAGAAATCAATGCCTCACCACATTATTAAGGGAAAATTGATGCATATATTGCCCTTTCAAGAGACAGATAGATGCATTACTGATTAAATCATATCTATATTTTAAAGCTAACATTTCTTCATAATGATTGTCGTCGCTCGTAGAAGCAATACGTGGGTTATTGGTGATGACCGTCAAATTTTTCCACAAAAATAAACATAATAATGCACGTTAATAAATATTTTTAACTAATGAAGAACGAGCATGCTTTTGCATGCTTTTATGATCCAACCACTTAAAAAAGGTAAGCTTAATAAAGGCACGAAATGGCTTCAATATACTTCGCAAGAAAAGGAAAGCATATAAAAATAAAAAGAAAAATGGCCAGCACTATTTTCCTTTTCATGTATTGCTTTAAATCGATTGGCCTCCTATTTCATTGTCATTTCCTTTTCAGGAGTATTAAATTAGAACCACTCAAAATAGTATCAGGCAAATAAATTGCAAACCAAAACATGTCGATTGAATGAATTACAAAACAGAAATTAAGGATTCATTCTAAATATGGAAGAAAGGTAAGAGTTGAAGAAAAAATTGTGTTACTCCATAAAAAGGTACGATTCCTTCAAATAAGAATAGAAAACTTTCCAATAATCTTAAATCACTTGTAAAACACGAAAACTTTAATCATTGACATATGAATAAAAAGGCAAAAGGGATGACAGCTTGTGACATATGAATAAAAAGGCAAAAGGGATGACAGTTTGTGTGTGTATGGTCTACAGAACATGTAGTGAGCCGCACATCAAAATATACGTATGAATGATATTGAAATACACTAATAGGTGAATGACACACATTATAAACGGAATACCCCTGAAATTTGTCATTTTTTAACGTCATTTAGGATTATCATCTAATAACGCTGGCATTTACTTGTTTGACTGACATTTAAATACGTCAAAACTTAAAATTGTAGTTATTTAACGTAGTTTTACAACCTTAAACTCCATGTAAATAACCCTAAAATGTTTTGAAACATATTGATTTACTTTCACATTCATATTTGAACTGATCAAGAATAACCGATTCATATATTTTTAAATATTATTAGTACGTACGCATGTAACTTACTTTTCCTAGCACATTAAAATATTTATATCGAAAAAATGGATCAAATCTAGGATGGTATGAGTCGGAAAAATTTTTATTTTAAACAGTATCCACTATTTACTACTTCGCATAAAGGACGCATGATAATCAAGAAATTTTGCATTAAAGGGTATAATAATGGTTCAACATTTTATTAAAAGGGTACATTACTAAAACTGAGAAAAAAATCATTTTTATTTTTAATAAGCTTA
The DNA here is from genome assembly GCA_019973935.1 of Trichonephila clavipes. Classification (NCBI taxonomy): domain Eukaryota; kingdom Metazoa; phylum Arthropoda; class Arachnida; order Araneae; family Nephilidae; genus Trichonephila; species Trichonephila clavipes. The sequence continues at coordinate 956,149 of BMAU01000272.1, read as the reverse complement.
AAATTTAAAACCACCACCACCCTCGATAATTTCACAATGCGATGTTATCAATTTGATACGGTATACAAACACATCCGAATTTTTCATCGATAAGAAAACTTTGGTAAATAATTATTATTAATGTCCATTAAGAAATTTAGGAACCAGAAATCAGACGTCATGACAAAAAAAAAAAAAAGACAATTCTAAAAGAACTAACTTCACAAAAACAAAAAATAATCATCGAGTTTGTATTTTTAACTATGTTTATCATGCTTTGGAAACGAAGTTTCATAAAAGATAAAATTAGTTAACAATACAGCTCTATCTTTTCTCAAACAAAAATTTCAATTTATGTCTTAAAAAATTATCAGTAGCCTAATATAACGAGAAAAAAATTAACGAATTACTGTTAAAAAAACTAAACTATAAATTATATAAAAAAAAAATATAACTGTGGTTCTAACTCCACATGATATAAACATAAGACATAAGAGCATAGATCATGAGCGATATTTTTTTTTAAAAAAAAAGCAGTATTTTTTGCGATTTTTTTACTGCAATAGACATCAAAAGAAAGTAATAAAAAATACTTACACAAATCTTCTCCTTTTGTTAATAGGGGAGGCAGATCCAGGTAATTGTGTGGGGGTGGGTGCTACCCCCGTCATGCCCCCAACGCTAGGCATGGTCCCTACACTAGGGGCAATATACGATGTAGGGGGCGTATAATGCGGGGGGCCCGCGTAGGCAAACATGACCGTGTTCAGAAGCACTGAGTTCTAATACATAGCACTAACATAGTCCTAACACACGTGATACGCTATCCACTGGACACAGCACAAATCCAAACAGACCTCATCAAAATAAAAGCGTACGTAGCCAACACAACCGTTCTCAGTTAACGCCAACCCACCGACTGACTACGAAACGAAAAGGCAGACGTCTAACCACCGCAACACGGCGCCGATTACGTGGGGACCGGTCACATATTGCGCAATATTTTAATTATAGGACTCATTCTTCTTAAATATGAGTAAATAAAAAAAATCATATTAAATAAATAATACAACTTGACTTAGTTAAACTTTAAGAGAAACGTATGTTCTTTTTTCCGCAAGAAAAAAAAATTGTATGCAAGAAAAAGAAACCAATAATATAAAATTCCTATTTCATTGATTGAATCAGCTTAATTTTTACACGTATTATTTACGTTTCTGAACCAACGAATATAAATTTAACGAGCAAATTAATTCTTTATTATTTTGAAAAAATAGTTTTAAATAATAATGTGCCAATAAACAACCCACCCAATTAACGATATAACTTCTGAGAAAACGATTCTGAAAGTTAAAAGTATTACTTAATAAGAGAATGAAATAAAAATCCTTCAAAACCGATTAAATTCATTAGATAAACTCAATACAAATTACATAAATAATTGGGAATAAACAAAAAAAAGACCAATCGGAAGCACAACAAATTCAATCCAATCAGAATCGAGCCATATAGAAGAAAAAAAGCTGACATTGCTATTGGAGATTTTGCGACTACATTTAATTTGAACGTGAATTAATTAATGGATGAATTTTGATCAATAAATGCATGAATTATCAATTTGTTATTAAATTAATACATACTAAAAAGTTTCTGAGTAAGTCATATATATATATATATATATATATATATATATATATATATATATACACCTAATTAAATTCTTAAAAAGTAACATTTAAAACAAAGAAAATTTTTAGATACTCAATTATGATAAACTCTGAAATATTCGAAATTAAAATTTCCATACGTAGCAAATATATTTCTGTGAATTATAAGAAATACTTCAAATTATTATTTAAAAAAATAACTATAAGAACATTGCGCTATTAAAATCCAAGTTAATTCTTTTAAATTTATAAAAAAAATCAACTTTTACTATCGAAAACCAAATTTCAGTACAAAGGAAAATCGAGAAAATCAAGGTATATAAGAAAAATTATTTTTATTTAAAATAGAATATATAACGTATAACAAAAAAAAAGTCAAATATGCAATTCTATTAACAAAATAAATATACTAAACTAATGAAATGTATTAAAAAACACAAATTCATATTTTCTTGTTTTGTTAAAAATTTTAAGAAAGACTTAAATAATGTGTTTATGACAAAAACATATAAAAAGTCCCCCTCCCTTTTTTAGCGTAACAGAACAATGAATTTAAATAAATTAGCAAAAAGCAAAGTGGGGAGAGGAAGGGGGTAATTCGAGAGCATTAAAAGTTGAAAGGAATAAAAAACATTCTATAAATCAAAGATCCTTAAAAACAATTTAACATATTGTTTAGCGGAACTTTTTTTTTCTTTATTAATTAGTGCATCCGAAAAAAGAAAACGTTTCGAAACTTGCTGATATTTATATTATAACGAAATATATTTCAGGAAAATAAAAAAAAGAAACGAAAAAATATTATCAAAATATCTCTTTCCCAATTAATAGAAGTAAGATTTAACAAAAAGATTAGATATACAGAAAGATTCATTTCAACAGTGGATAAAAACGATATAACTCATAGAACAAAGTTCCCCTAGAAACAAATCAACCCTGAAAAAAATATATATATATATATATATATATATATATATATATATATATATATATATATATATTCTCAAAAGTTCATTATTATTAAGTATTACATGAATGTATGTGTGTGTGTATACATAGGTTAATCTTATTTATTTGTAAAGCACTTTGTTAAACCATACAAGAAAAGCCTTATCTTTAAATAACTCAGCTGTGTTACTTACGAAGATAAAATCATCTTTATGATTGAAAACAAGGCATTCGAAGATAAATCGTTCGATTTTTGAAAGAAACAAGTCATCCGATAGCAGGAATTCAAAACATTTTCTAGAAAAAGCCTCGCTTTGTCACTCTAGTAAGTACAAAGTAGCATAGTGACATTTTCATGATAACGAAGACAGAAATTATCATAAACAAATTTGTTTCTTTACATATTTATATATTGCTAACAATTCAAATCCATAAAAAAATTCTTCCCGCAAATAATTAGCATTTGAGAATAACGTGATTCGGAACTTTATTGTAGAAATTCTGTGTAAAAAAGCGAACAGTTTTCAACGAAATTAATTAATCGGATAAAGTATACGTTACGAAATATGTAGGTTTTATAGAGTTCTCCCTCTCTCTTTCTAAAGAATATATTATGAATACTCTTGATGAACCAAATATTCCCAAGAATATCATTCCAAGATTTTTTTAATGCTACATATACAAAGTGAAAAATGTATTATTCATAGCGATATTTATTTTATATATTTAATTATGACATAATGACGTAAAAAAATAACTTTTGTCGACGAATGTTAACTACGATTCGTAAATCTTTCACTGGTTGAAGACAGTCAAATAGGCATAGTCGTGATCTCGTGGCCGGAGATGTTTCAGTCGATCCATAAGTGATTTCACAACACTATGGTGCACGTTAAATCTGTCGAGGCTGAAAGTCCTCACATCAGTGGGAAAATTAGGAAGTGAGATGCCCGCTTTTCGTTACTTGACAGCGTTTACAAGGTCCGCGTCGCCAATGCTCTTGTTCCTTCCAAATGTGACGGCTATGATAATACAATGTTGTTTACTCAAATTCATTGGTTCACGGGATAATATATAGCGGTGAATATGGTAGGAAAAACCTCATTACAAATAACTTCATTTGCTTTCTACGATGAATCTGTCTCAGTTCAACTAAAAATTTACATGTCAAATTTTTTTTATAAATTACAAAAGAGTAAATTCTGATAAAATATCGAGCCAGATAAAGGTCCTTATATGTCCAGAAGTCGTCTGCGCAAAATGTTTTTGACCAAACATGCATCTATCTACCATGAATTAAAACTCTAAATAAGAGCTACACATAACATGGAATCACCTTGCAAACCCTGTTAGCAAGCATGGATAAATGGTGAGCAATAACGTGGAAAAAGTAAAAGGCGTCATTTGCAGTTAACCCCTTCCTAACGTGATGGTCCCTTACCTGGCGGTTGCTGAAGCTCCGCCTTTCAAGGCAGAGATCTGGCCAATAAGGCGGAACGAATGGGCGGCGAGGCGGGAAAACACGAGGCCAGGTAGGGAGGGAACCTGTTCCAACATCGAAGAGCAGAAGGCCAAGGACGCTGCTGCCTTTCGCCGTGGACTGACCACTTACATTTTAAAACTCTTCTCGACCACTGGTATACGGATTCTTAAATATTATTATTTATCTTGGGGGAAAAAATCCGAGTTTCTTCACATAACTCAAACTATATAAATAAATCATTTTTCCAAACATTTAGTTTCCATGAGGCAGAATTAGTTAGAAATTATTAGGAAGGATGTAGTTAATGAATCAGAAACAATCTAAATAATGATTCATTCGGGTTAATATCATTTCAAGTAAAATGAAGTCATTTCTTTGATAAATGCGCATTTTTAATAAAAATATTTTCAAAAAAAAATAGATTCGAAGATAAGTAAGTCAAATCATTTGAGATACGATTCTTAGAGGACCTACGGTAATTTACCACTGGGAGAGTTAAGGGGTCTCAGGGGTGTTAAATTTTTCTAGAGGTCTGAAAATATAAACGATTTTCAAACGCGTATAATTTTTTTAAATTAAATTATTCGAATCTTTTATGTATTATTTAAAATAGAATGGGGCTTCAGAAAAGTATAAAATGTTTAAAATATACTAATAATTTTAAAAATCATAAGCATATGAAAATTCTATAATAAATATTAAGTATTTTTTGCTTTGCGCACACTATTTTCTAAAATATTAGCCTCTGATGTATAAAATTTTATAGAATTATACACACACACACACACACAATGCATCATACTCTTTAAACCCTACCTAATTTTAGTATTTTATATCTTTTGTATTTCAAAATATTTGTAAAATATTGCAATTTTTTAAATATTTTTTAAAAATACATGTTTTTAATTTATTAAAATATGTAAGTTATTATTCTTTTTATATAAAAGTAGCTACAAAGTATTAAGAATACATTTGTCTTTATAAATCAACTTAAAGCTAGTAATTAAACCTACTCTTTTAGAAAATAACATGCGCGACGTAAAACTTAATAAATATTTCTTATAGAAAAGTTTCTTATGTTCATATGCTTATAATTTTTAAAATTATGATTATATTTTAAACATTTTATACTTTTCTGAAGCCCCATTCCTTTATAAGTAATGTGTAAAAGATTCGAATTATTTAACTTAAATTTAAAGAAAATATACCTGTTTGAAAATTGTTTATATTTTCAGACCTCCAGAGAAATTTAACACCCCTGTGACCCCTTAAGTATTTTTATGTCATTTTCACCCGCAAATAAAAATATTACGTAAATATAATCAACACATGGCACTAAAAACAAGTAAGAAATAATTAATTATAAAAACTTTATGAATATGAAATTTACTACTACATCAAAATTGAATAAAGCCGCAGCTACATACATTGTTTCTAAATATAGCTCATAAAAAATTACGATATAGACAATATAGATTTAAGTATAAAAATTAATTCAGATTTTTTTTTAATTGATCCAGCTAATGCAACGAAAAGTTATTAATGAGAAATGTTACAACCTTATTATATAGTAATTTGTTACATTCATCTTTTTAAATTTTTAGAAGGACAGTAAACTTTCAAAGGGTGGGGTACGTACAGGTAAGCCCACTGATTTTTTTTAATTTTAAATTTTTCATTAAAAGTCCAATTTTTTCGTAGCTGATCTTAATGAGAAAAAAAAATAATAATAAATAAATAATTGAAATTAAAAAAAAATACATTACTTAATTTACTAATTAAAAATTATCGAGCATTATTTTTCAACATTGATCGCTAATTTTTCATTAACGTCGTGTGTGTACTTAAAAGAAATGATAGCTACTGGCGACGGAGCTTGGTTCTTTGAGTTACGATCAAGTGCCAAGGACGAAACACTCCACAAAAGACTTCCACATCATGTCAAATGTCAGGGTTTATGGTAATCAGAGAAACTTTTAAGTAATGTAGAAAATTCACTTTAGCTGAATTTGTTCCAAATAAGGATGTTAATGTTTTGAATATCAGGAGTAAATACTTTTATTTACAATTGCTTACTTTTAACCCCCCTTTCAGAAAAATCAAGGTATTCTAAATACATATTACTTTAAAGCAGAGGTTCCCAAACTTTTTTTGTCTCATAGACTCCTTGCCATGATTTTCGGTTTCGGGTAGACCCCTGCTTACTTAATATTGAATTTTTGCAAATTTATCAATTTAAATGTCTTTTCAGTAGCTACTTACTTTAAAAGAATTAAATTTCTAACAGTGGAGAAGCATAGAGTTTAAAACTTAAGTAGTACATGTATTAATGAATTAAATTAAAATTAAATCAACACACAAAATAACTGAACAACAAACAAATGCTTTTAAGGATAAGGAAGAATCCGGTGCTTAAAAACAAATTTTCGTCATTTAATATATCAATCTAGTCAAGTTTTACCCTAAATCTCCTTTGTTAATACGTGACCAGTTTTTGTTTTTTTGAGTGATTGGCAAACTCACTGAAACTCCCTCTCACTAGGCAAAGCAATTAAAAACTTTCTCACGATGTTCCATAATTCGCGACAAACAACAGGTATGTCTTTTTTAAAGCCAAAATTATTGGCATCCGTTTCTAAACTTTATTTTAAGATCTTCGTTAGGGCCTATTCTGATCAGTTCCTATTGTAATATGACTTTTTTTTTCAATGTGACAATATGAATTAATTATCTGCTGTGGTATTATTGTAAAAAAGCAATCTCAAACCTAGTTTCAAAATCTGAGTAAAGGGCATTTAAATGTTGAACGTAGAGTAAAATGTCCTAACAGATTGTCTGTGACAAATTGAAGGAATTTGAGATGTCAATTATTATATTTCTTTAGTTTAATTCTGGAAAGAAATGCTGAAATAGTCATTGTCTTAATAAAACTTTTGCCGTCACAAAGCAACCACAAATTCACCTCACTAAATTTAGTAAATAAATCAGTTAAATTGGTAAAATCTGGTTTCCATTAGATCAAAATTTTTTTAAAGATTAAAAGTCACGATCTGGTTTAATGAGAGCCACTATCATAGACCCCCATTTACACTTCGTGGGCCCCCAAATTATTTTTTCGCTGGCGTGGACCCCTTGGAGGTCGTCATAGACCCCTGGGGGTCTATATGGACCATTTTGGGAAACACTGCTTTAAAAAATCCCAAAACTTTTCTTATGTGAATTATTTCAATTGAGAATAGAACTAATATTTCAACCAGATTTATAAGCAAAAAAAAAAAGTTTATTTTAAAGTAATGATTGCTGAAATGTTTAAAATGCAGAGCCTGTAATGATAGTTGACACAGTTCTTATGAAATCGCATTTAAAATACCCTAAAGCATATGGTTTCCTTTTAAAAAAAACTTTAAGGAAAAACGATGTGCTTTAAACATTAAAACAACGCCTGAAAGATACAAAAGAAAACTGACATCCTTAGAGCAGTTTTCGCGAAATTTTGCATGTACGTATACATCTTAGATCATGCTTGTCTCAAGTGCTGCCCAAAAGCAAAAATTATGAAAATATTTAAATTTACACATTTTTATTAAAAAATAAAAGTTTGCAATATTTTTCACATATAATCGATTCGTTGACATTTATTTTGAAATAAGAGTTTAAATAAAAACATTTTAGTATGGCATGAGACTTTACGTTTCGAATTATGTGTGTATCCACTCGACGGCGAATTTTTTGAAGAATTATAACATTTGTATGCAGTATATTTGCATTGTATTTTGATTTCCTATAATTCTTGTATCAAATTCTTTAAAGAGGTAGGAATAATACATATCTATTATGGATATTTGTTTATAAAATTAAAATTTGGGAATGTTTCTTTTCTGAAGTTTTATAAAAATTACCTACCCCACGACAAATTTCCTAATTTTCACAATCATGCTTTATTAATGTCTTCAATTTTTGGCAGTACCTATATTTGTGAGCAATTATTTTCAAGAATGAAGCATACAAAAACAAAAAAATAGGATAAATATCACAGACAAACATCTTGAAAATGCATTAAGAATTGCAACCTCGTCTGTTGAACCCGATATCGATTTGCTTGTTCAAGAAAAGCAAATTCATCCATCTCATTAATTTAAATTTTTTCCATCTTTATGAAATCCAAACTATAAATGAAACGAAACTTTTATAAATTTAAAATAAATATGTACCTATACATATCTGATTCAAATTTTTTTAAAATTTATAGTAAAAAGAAGTTAATTTATTTTAATAAAACTAATAAGAGTCAATTTTTATTTCAATTTGTGGAAAAAATACTGTAGGTGTGGCTCAGAATTTTTTATTTATTTACTTATTTTTGTAATATGGCCCTCAAACGGTCAGTTTAGATATGGGATGGCGATCAGAACGGACAAAACAGAAAAGATTATTAAGGCATCAAGGAAATGTGTCTCTTGTGTTGATTCAAAATACCCCCTCCCCCATGTGAAGGGAAAGATCATTCGGATATATCGGGTAGTAAATCTCTTTAGGTTAGAAAAGAGAACTAACTTGATCCTTTCATGGTAAGGATTAATGAAACATGAATAAATTAACAAACATGCGCAATATCAAGATGAGTTTGCGCGCTTTACAAAAAATATACAACAAAAATTTACACCAGTACCTAATACCATAAAATATCATTCAACTCATTAGTCAAAATGAGGCCATCAGTCGAGCCAGTTTGTGCCTAGGTTTTTGAGATAGTGAGTCGTGCACATTAGTTTCAAATTAGCATTTGAACGAGTATTTGGGGCCGTGGGTAGCCTAGTGGTTAGAGCATCGGACTCCAGACCGGAAGGCCTGGGTTCAATGCCCGGTGCCACCAAATACCCTCCGAGCACACACGGAGTACGTGCTCGTTAAATCAGTGAGTCCGAAGTCTTGTGGGCTGAGTCACGAGCGCAGGGACTGAAGAATATTTCCCTCCCCTTCAGTTCCATGCAGAAATTATGGAGGTGGAGATAGGTGGTGTTGCCATCTATCGTCCCTTCGGGGAATTTCGCCGAGCTAAATCGTACTGTCACCTGTATGGTGCTCAAGGACAACGACAGGCGTACCTCTTGCCAAGATGAATTTCGTGGGCCTCGATCTGACTTCGTCAGACAGGTGGCATTAGAAACAACAACAACACGAGTATTTGACACAACGCATGCTATATACCCGGGGTGGGCATTAAGTCGATCGTGATCGACCGGTGGACCGCCAAGACATTTTGTGGTGACCGTCTTCACTAAGACCTAATAATCATTCTATCATTTAAAGGTCTAGAAATGCTGCATTTATTCGAATCTAAGCCGCCATCGATTCTAAGCCACGCCCCAAATTCTGAACACGATTTTGTGCAAAATCAAAACTAGTGTAAAAGGGTTCATCGATATCCAATTTTACGAAACTAAAATAAATTTAAAAGGAAAACTAATAAGAAGTGAATAATTAGTTATTTTATCAGTATTACAAACGTTTTTTTAAATACATGTATGAAGCCGTAATTGCTCTACATACCCCGTCCAAAAAAAATTTCCCTTCGATTCACAGCTGCCCCCGAATTTTCGTAGCATTAACATTGGAGAAAAAGCGCGGCTTAGATTCGAGTATGTACTTGGTATTTTAAAAAATACAGAGGGAAAAAAAGTCGTATAGTCGGAGGAGCCGCACCACCTTGAAAAAGTTAGAAGTAGCCCGTACCCTGGAAAAGACTGCCCACTCCTGCTATGTACTGTCTATTTTTAAAGATTTTAGGTAGAGCCTACTTTTCCACAGAGGCCTTAAAGAGTCTTAAGACGTCCCTGCCTGTGGAAGCAGTAATCTCCATTTATAATTCTTGAGAACCCATGGAGACTTCAGATGTATCGAATCTCTTCCACAATGCTCTATAATCAAATTTTGCAAGTAAATATTCAAAACGGGGAAACTGACGGGTCCTTCACTGCTTAAGGGTTTATAGATTTCTGCTGAGTATGTTTGATGGATAATATGGCAATGAGTTATAAAAATTTAAACCAGAAGTTTTGTGTCAATAAGTAGAAAATAAAACACGATGCAGGGCTTACTTATTTGAACTCAAGCTGTTAAATACGTAAGTGGTTTCTAAATAGAAAAATTAAGAGTCGTACATTTTAAATGAATTTCTAATTTCTAATAAAGAACTAAAAAAAATATATACAAAAACTTAATGATTTTTTTAATCCCATTTCGCCTTATTTCAAAATCACATACCTATCATTTAAACCATTTTTTCTAAACGAATTGCAAAGATATGTCTTAATAAGACAAGGTACCTTTAAAAAAAAGATCTATACGAGCCCTTGCTTCACTGTCTTCTCACCAGAGGCACTAAAACATATGTCATAACTAAGATGCAAGCAAACGCGCCTGTCAGCTCTGACATTAATACCAAATAACTAATAGAAACCAAGATAAGCATGATTTTGCCTTATTTCATTTTGATTTCCTCATACATAAATTTCATGTTATAAGTATTGAAAATCCGGCGTATAACGTATACGTTTAACACAGAAATTAAGATCGAAATTTTCGGGTGCGAGTGATCCCACGAATATAAAACTGATAGAGATGAGCATAAAAAAACTAGAAATCTACATATATTGAAATACTGTTATTTAAAAGAAGATATGCCTTATGAACTTGTACTTTTAGAAGTAAACTATTTTTTTTTTCAAAAGCCTGGAATAACACCTCGAATAAATAACTTCAAAACATAAAAGCATTGCACAAGTAAGTTTCAGGTTTATTAGAAAAAGAGGGGGGGCGCGTTATACGGCACAAATATACTGTATATTGAATATAACATTCATTTGATTAAACACTGAGGTTAAAACCAAGAACAAAGAAAAGATAACACTTAAAAGTTAATTTTGACGAAACTAAAAAATCTGACGTATCAGAGGAGGTCAAACTTTTATATACGACGGCAAACTTAATTGAGAAATAAAGTTTACAAGCGATTAAGGATTCATTTGTAATTGAGATAAATCACCACAAATAAAATTGAATGTTATACAATAGGGTGGTTTTGAAGATAATGTGTCGCATGCTCAAACAACTCATAATAATAAACTTATAAATTATAAAATTCCTCCTCCACTCGTTTTTCTACTTCACTCGTACAACTCTAATCGCTCTTATCAGGTTCGTGTCAAGGATACTTTGTCTACAACTAAATTTATTAACTGTGGAGTAGCACAGGGCTGCTGCTTGACCCCTGCTGTTTAATCTTTACATTAACGACATACCAGAATATTCTCTCACTAAACTAAACATGTATGCAGACGATACAGCTGTGCACACTACATTTAAGAGAATCACATCAGTCACTTTTGCTCTAAACAAACACCTTAAATTGCTAGAAAATTACTACGACCAGTGGAAAATCAGCATTAATGTTGAAAAAATCCGCCACCGTATTATTCACTAAAAACGTAAAATCCCACCACCACCTAAAATGTACAACACTACAATCCCATGGTCTCAAAGTACTAAATACCTTGGTATTACATTTGATAAAAATCTCACTTGGAAAACACACATTCAAAACACGCGTCAAAAATTCCGGAAATTAATGTTTAAACTTTTCCCCCTAATTGGCCGGAATTCGGATTTATCTAGAAATAATAAAGTGCTTTTATTCACAGCCGTTATGCGTCCCATATTATCTTATGGGTGCCCAGTGTGGGGATACGCCGCTAAAACTAATATCAATATCTTAGATACTTTACAAAATTCAACAATCCGAATGATCGTTAAAGCCTCAAGGTACATGAGAAACAACGACATTCGGAAAGCTATTAAAATCAAAAGTTTTAAATTCTATATCCAGAAAATAGCTAAAAAGTTCTTTAACTCTCTGCAATTCACTAATAATAGCAATATGATTAACTTAAATACCTATACTCCTCATGATTCTACCAAAAAGACCGAGAAGAATACTTCTCGACTCCTACAATCCGCCATAATTTTTATAGCCAGTGCATTTTTGCACAACTAATGCTAAATTTTTAATTCTATATTTATCTTTATTTCTCATCTTAAATTTTGTCGTATCCCCACCATCCGGGCTTGCCCCCTCCCTTTAGTCTTAATTTTCTCTTGAGAGACTTGAGCAGCCTATGAGAGTCGATTTCATCTCCCGCCATGCACCAATAAGAGAGCTTCCTTTCAGCTCTCCGCCATGATCACAGAAATCCGCACGACCCAGGAAATTACTCCAACGATTGGCTCGACCAATCAGCTGCTTCCTACATGCTAGCAGGATACAGCCCACAGTCGTTCCTCATATATTTTTCGGATATGGATGGAGGCTCGCTTCGCGAGCCATATGCCCAGATAATGTCACCGTAGTCACTCATAATAATAATATAGGGTTTAGTTTCAGGGTATCATTGTGGAACAATTCAAAATCAAAATTTAATAAAGGACAAAAAAAATTTAATAAAAAAATAAGCTTAATTTAAGAAGAAATTTTTAAAGAGACAGACTAGTTTTTCTTATTGTACTCAGCATATTGTACTCAGCTTATAAAGCCCATAAATATTTAAATAGTAAGTTACAGTTTTTACAATGCATAAATATATACTCTCGATGTTTCCCTATAAAAGTGGATTCTCTTAAAATTATGTACATTGGAACGAAACATAATTTTCGACCATAAAAAGCTCCTACCTGAATCTATTAAAACGATTTCATCAGAAATGAGAAGTTATAAAAAGTATAACTTTAAACTTTCCTTTGGATTTTATAAGTAATAAAAGGATTAATTATCTTCAAACTAAAAAGCAGTATTCGAAATTCCAACAGAATAATTCGAAAATCCAACAAATAATTCGAAAATCCAACAAAATTCAAAAATACAACAAATAATTTGAAATTCCACAACAGAATACTTATTATATTCTTTTAATTTCTTTCTAAATGCAAACACCAAAACTGGATAAGTGACAAACTTAAATGTCAACAAGTAATTGCAATAAAAGTGCTACGCACATTAGTAATTTCAAACTTCAACAGTGAGTTGTCCTTACTATCAGCGATAAATGATACATAAAAATTTAACACTGAATCGTAAAATTTAAAAACAAATAACACATATTTGAAACATTTTTCTCCGTATTTTCCGAATTTTCTTCTTTTCTTTTCAATTTATATTTTATTAATTAAAACAGAAAAGTTAATTCAAGAATGTCATCGCATCAATATGAATGTATATAGCAGCACACACACAAAGTATGTATTAAAATTAATTTCTAATTCCCATAAAACAAATAATCTTACCTCCAGATCCCCAAAATTTCGAGTTTCAGGAAAAAGTGAAAGAAAAATGCTTTATTTTTGAACGATCGTCATAAAATGTTGGCAAGTCGTCTTTATTACAAATAGATAACTGTTATATACACAATTTATTTGTACTTTTTTTGTATTTATTTTATAAATTAAAATAAGTTATCAAAATAATCAAAGACCCAAGCATGATTTGATTATTTTTACAATTAATAATTTCAAAAATTCACGATTTTCAAGCGAAATTTTAACTATTAGAAGCATTTCGAATATATAGAGAGAGAATTAAACCGAAAAAAAATGTCCGGTTCATTATTCATAAAACATTTAAAATGAATTAAAAAATTCTCCACTTCGAAAACTCTTTATTATTATTGATAAATTAAGCAATATTTTTTACAAGCTTGAGAACTTTGTGTGGGTGTGATAAAGGTCTCTTAAAAGATTCTTCCAGATTTTAATAAAGACGTTTCATCGATGTCCTATCTTCATAAACCTATTGTATAATGACAAAATAAAAAAATTAGTTTCAGTAATATAAAACCGAGGTAATTATCTGTAGATTTTAAAAATTTTGATTCCGATAAATCATTACCACGTGGTCTATTACCTTCCATTCAAAATTGTTCCTCAGAGCATAATTTCATAAGACAAGTACAGGAATCCGGGGGCACCGAGGTATCCTACTAAAATTTCTTATTTGCTGTGGGTTTTATTGTCTATGTTAAACATGGGTAAAGTAAAAGTAACGTTTTCCTTTCTCTTCCACCCTCCTCCTCATCAACCAATAATCATCATTTTCTTTTTTTCACCATTTGTATAGATCAGCGGTTCTTAAATTTTTGATAGCGAAGACCCCCTCCCCTTATGTCTCAGCCTGAAATCGCGGAACTCCAAAAGAGAGAGAGATTTTCAACATTTCTCCCTGATTCCCAACACATGGCTGAGTGATTTAAAAGTTGATCGAAATACTTCTAGTAGAGTTTTTTCATTGGGGTAAATTTAGTGATCTTGTCTAGGATAGCACATCTTTCAATTTTCCCACGAGGCCTTTCAGTGTCTGTAAAAAAGGGAAGGTAACCTTAGCAATAAATAAGAGACCATCTCGGACCCCTTAAAAAGGCGCTGAAGATCCCCGAGGGTCCACGGACATATGTAACCATAATCACAGACATACGTCATTACACACTATCTGCATGATGCACTAAATTACTAGCAAATTAATAAGCGTTTGGCGCATAATGGTCAAATACGGTTTCTGTATTTGAAATATTGGTCTTCAATAATTAACATATATTAAGTCAACGATGTGTGTCCTCTTGTTAATACAATTGGACCTCTAAATAATGAAGTCGCTAAATCCCGGGGAAAAGTTCGTTAAATGGAATGTTCTTTATATAGAGGTTAATCTTTTAATATACTTTATAAACCACATAGAAGAAATATTTTAAATTCATAAACATTATATAATTTTAAAAAAAGTAATTATTCACACCTTTTTTAATATATATATATATATATATATATATATATATATATATATATATATATATATATATATATATATAAGCTTATTTTATATATCTTACCCATCAAAAAATGAAGAAAAACTGCAAGGAAAACAAGAAAAAAGAATGTCGAGAAGAATTCACTGTATTTTCAATATTAAGAAAATAATTTTGTAATAAAATTAATGAATTTTAAGGACATTTTGTAATTTAAAGCATACAAGTAATATTAAACATGCATTATTTTGTAATTTTTATAATTAAAACATGGGGACACGGGACAACTCTACTGAGGGTGAAACAGAATATCGAAGATGTTTATAGTGAACTAGGCAATGGAGGTTAAAGTAAGCACTTCTTGGATGAAACGTCCAGAACTTATTGCTTTTGGCGAGTTAGAATCTAATAAAACCAGTTCAAGAGTTATGACCACCATAAAATGTGTTAAAGAGAGAATAACCTGAAATTTTTACAGAAATACTTTAAAAAACGGAGAACAAAAATTGAATCACAAAAGAAAAAGTTCGTTATATAGAAAATGCACTTCGCTGTAGAGAGGTTATTTTACGAAGAAAATCGTGAATTATTCAAGGTTATAGGAAAAAGTTCGCTATATAGAAAAATTAGCAATATAGAGGTTCGACTGTATTTTTAAAGGGCATGTTACTGTTTCCTGAATTAAAATGATAAAAGAAAACTCAGCTTTTGAAAACAAACACATTAAAAATGAACAATATATTCATACACTTCAACATATGCCAAATAAAAAATAAAAAATACTACAAGAAAGAGGATGAAGCTTATTTTACATGAAAAACAAAGAAAACTCTTGGTTCTAAAATAACTTTCGAAGACATTTTGGAACAACATATCTTTCAGAGTTAACTTAAACAAGTCAATTATACGAATGCATTTTTTAAAAAAAATTATTACTTTGTTTTATTAATCATTGCATTCAATTTATGCTACGTTCAAAAATTAAATTTTTAGCATATTTATCTGAATGCATAATGTGATATTTCAAACCAAAATATATTTTGGATTTATGCAAACCAGGGCTTTGAACCGGAACTGAACCGAAAACAAATATCGATATATTTTCTAAGTCATTTTATTATTGTAACCACAAGTTATCAATATTTTCTAATTTAACGTTAACCAAAAAATTGTCATCATGACATGTATATTGCTTTTCGATTTCATGTTTTGATGTTCACTAGCACTTTTCTGTATCAGTTTTGCATGAAACTGTGGCCGCAGTAGCTTAGTGGTGGTCAAGATAACAGACTCGTGGCAGACGTGTCACGAGTTCGAGCCTAGTACCGCTGAAGACCCGCCGTGCAGGGGAGCGATGAATGCTAAATCTGTCGAGAGTTTCAGCGTCCTCCCCTTAGTGGGCTGTGGTACTTAGGAAAAGGGGTGCCAGCTCAGGTGTCATCCTCATCACTTGACCGCGGTTCAAAATTACGAGGTTCATCGCCAATAGCCTTCGAGTAGCCGAACAATGCGACGCTAATATTCACTCATTTGCATGAAACTACTCGTAGAAGGCAGAATTAATTTAGATGAAGGAACTAGAAGAAGTTTTTTTTTAAGAAAAAATATCATTCCTAGTTATATTTCTTGCATCTCAGCATGCGATCATCCACTGATGTTTGTATAGGCTGTTTAGATAGACAACCCAGAATCATAAACCTAGTTATCAAAAGCGATGGGCAACAGCGCCATTGCTCGCCACTTGAATCGTACAAGCTGGTTAATTGTATCAATTCACACTGTATATTAATTAAAAAAAAAGAATAAAATATTCTAAATTTTGATAGAATTACATTTCTTGTTTATGATAGAATTATATTTTTAGTGCAAATAAAAAATTATTCACATCCGGAACTGAACCGAAAAACAAAAACCGTTATTTTTGGCGGAACGAAAACCGGAAACGAACCCATATGTTTTATTTTAGTTGAACCGGAACAAAAAAAATTACGGTTCGAAGCCCTAATACAAACTATTTGGCATCAATTAAAATAATAATAGTACGAAAAATAGACGCGAAATTAAAAAAGGGCAACAAAATAAACGTTTGATTCAGAATACCGAATTTTGAGGTTTCTTTGACCATGCTTCAGACTGAATAGAAGTAAAACGGTTCTTCAATTTATTTTTATTCAATTGAATAAAAGTATAAAATGGTTATTCAATTTATTTTTATTCAATCTAGGACATGAAGAACTCGAAAGAGTGACGATATAGGCACTGACAAGAAAGGTCGTTAGCTTATCACAAGTTTTGGAGAAGAGAAGTTACTGTGTGATCACACTTACATTGTTCAGAACCAATTAGAACTAATCAATTCTGAATCAGTTCATTCTAGATCTGAAAATGGGCATAGGACCTTTAAAAAAAGAAAAGCTATTTATTTTTTTAAAAAACACGCGCGCACACACACACATACATTTTTTTTAAGCTTGGGGACAATATAAGTCAGATTTATTTTTAAGAAATGAAACATGTGTCAATAACATTATGCTATATAAATCATTATTTAATTAACAAAAGAAGTACATGAGATGTTAGCTTCAGACTCAAAGGGCACCCAAGGTGGTTTGTCTTACAAAATCTTCTTTGAAAGAGTTCTGTTTTTAGTTACATGCGACTAAATTGACAACTATCAATAAAGAATAAAATGGAAAAGGCAAACTTTGTGAAACAAGAAAAGTCGAGATGTCTTTTTTTCTAAGTAGGAATGCAATTTCTATGAGCCAAATTAAGCCTCAGATCCGTTGCTTCAAATCTATTAAAATCAAATTTGGCTAAACGAAACAAATATACATTTACAAGCGAAATCCAATTCCTACAAAGAATGAATAGAAATCATAATGAAAATAAGAGGGTAATTTTCCTGTCACTGGTTCTAGTACTGTATTATTACTAGTGCAAAATTCCATTTTTTTCCACCAGTGAGACTGGTAGACAAGAGAGTAACCGTTTCATGTCTGTAAAAAAAAATACGTAAGAAGCCTGTAATGAGAATCCGGTTTTTCAACTGAAGGAACCTAATGATAATAGACAGGTAGCACAAATCCGTTGAGTTTAACTGATCCCCACTCGGTCACAACTGCGCAGAATACAAATAAAAGACAAACGATTGAAAAAACCTATTAGACATCTCATTAATACACATCAGTACATTCCCATCTGCTTACAGCTACTTAATAATAATTGACCTTTTGATACAGCAAGACCTTTATCCACGGAGGTTACAAAAGATATTAAACTAGGGGACATTTCCGCACAAAAAAAATAATACATTTTTATTTCTGCACGCATTATAAATCGAGATAGTGTAAAGCAATTCAGTTTAGTAAAATTATGATCGAAAAGACGAGAATATTTAAAAATAGATAACTTTACGAACGAAGTCAATAGCATATTTTTCAATTCATACTATTATAGTTCAAACTCTCCCTATATATATCCAGTTGGACTTCTAAATAACGATGTCGCTAAATCTCGAAAAAAGTTCGTAATATGGAAAATTCGTTATATAAAGGTTTATCTCTTTCAATTTTCTTTATAAACCACAGAGAAAACTAATATTTTAAATTTATAAACACTATATATTAAAAAAGTAATTATTCACATCCTTTTGTAAATTAATACATATTTATTTTATATACTTTACACATAAAAAAAACTGCAAGAAAAGTTTCTTGACGCCTTTATCCAACAGAATTATTTTTTTTCTTTGATGCTCAAGCACTTATATTTTGACATTTTTGAACTACAAGAAACGAAGTTACTTGTACGACTGATCAACACTACAAATGAACGGAGACTAGTTCAAGGACACGAGACTCCACTGAGGGTGAAAGGGTCGAAGATGTTTCCAGTGAACTGGACAATGGAGGTTAAAAGTCGCCATTTTTGGATGAAATGCCCAGAACTCGGCGAGTTAGGCACCTAATAAAACCAGTTCAAGATTTATGACGACCATAAAATGTGTTAAAAGAGAGAAAAATATTTAATCATAAGAGATAAAAGGTTCGCTATATAGAAAATGCACTTCGCTATTGGGAGGTTATTTTACGAAGGAAATAGTGAAATGTTCTTGGTTCCAGGAAAAAGTTCACTATATAGAAAAATTCGCAATATAGAAGTTGTTAATATTGAGGTTCGACGGTATATTTATTTATTTATATATATCTTGTTCAAATTTTCAATCGCTATTGAAATACTTTTTATTCATCTATTCAAGTTCAAATACATTTTTTTAAACTTGTAGTGGATGACACTTGATGTTGATACAGTTTTTTCAAATATTAAATTAAAAAATGAATAAAGAGTAACAAACAAAAATAATAGTCCAACATTATTTATAAATCTTTCGTTGTGTGCAATGAACTTCTAATCCAAAGGTCGTAGGTTCGAATCCATTGTGATTCGGTCTATGTATATACATATTAATTGCAAACTATTTAATAAAAAGTAGCTAAAATAAAAATTTTCTTAGTTAACCTAAGTAGGAATTGACTTAAAAAGCTTTTTTTTTTATTTTACTTGTTAAATTAATGATACATAACAAAAATCCATCCAAATTTATTTTGTTGTAAATGGCATAATGTTGTTAGTTTATACGTGGAAGGACCATGAGAGAAAGGGTAAAAAATTCCGTTGGAAAATAAACACTTAAATAATTTTAGCATATTATTTTTAGCTCTGTCATCCATTCGCAACTCTAAATACTCCAATTTCGTGGATTTAAAAATTGAGCTTTACTATAAATGAATCTAATGGAAACAAGTGTCATACAATTAAAACAACTTGTGAGTCATCCGTCCATAAATACACAGACTTCAATGCAGAATAGCACACTTCTAAGAAAAAATAGCAATAACTATAAAATGAAAAACCAGAGAGCAATAACGTTATTAATTTGCATTACGGCTCTCGTCTCTGAAATGTATTTCGTAACCCAAATCTAATTTGCATCACTCAAAAAAGTAAAAGTTACGTTACTTTAAAGCGGAGGAAGAGTCATTGGCGTAACGGAGAATATTAGCCCTCCTCCCATACAAAGTCAGATTTTGAGGCCGAACTCTACAAAAAATTGCAAAACCATAACATTTGGACCCCCTAGAATCCTAACCCCCTCCCGGCGATGCGGGGTGTACGTTACGCCACTGTGTGTGGGTAGAGTACCTCTTTAAGTTAGAAAAAGCTGCGGTATTTTTTTAAAATTGAAACAAGGCCTCATTCAAGAAAATTCAGTTAAAAATACTCTCACACACTATCTATAGTAATTTCAATATTCTTTAGTTTGAAATAATTTTAAGCGTTTTAAGAAAAAACAATAAGCACTCTAAATATATATAAAAACGGTAACATGACAAAAAAAAGCATATAAGACTATCTTTGCGTAACAAAATATGCGAATATTAGGTCTAAAAAAATATGACTTTAAGTCGGCAAGATTTTCCAGAAAAAGTTCTCCGACGTTACTATTATTTTCTGACTTAGCTTCGAGAGTAGTATATATACAGTGGACAACAAAAGTGTTCGTACACTTGCAATTTCCAATAAAATTTAATGTTTCCGACTAATAAAAATTAATGGATTTGAATTTAATTTTTTTATGATATCTGTAACGTGTTCTTAATAGAATGGCATAATCAATTTTTTTAAAAAATAGTGTAACGATTTTTTTTAAAAATTAATAATCAAAAATCTACTACAAAATTTCGCCACAAAAGTCTTCGTACATTTAATAAAAATCTCAACATAGCTTTAAATATTGTATTTCTTTCTTAATTTAGTACTTAGTAGGATATCTTTTTTAGTGTCCACAGCAACTTTTAAACGTCTTGGTATAGATTTGATTAGTTTTTTGTAATTTCTTAATCGATTTTTTTCCATTCCTCTGTGAGTATTGTTTTTGCTTCACAATGTGTGTTTATATGTCATGTTTTTTTTAAAAAACAAATTCTCACCAAATATGTTCTACTGGGCTAAATAAAGTGATTGAAGAGGTGTTTTCATAATTCGGGGACAGTTATAGAGACACCAGTAGCGTTCATTGAGAGCAGAGCGCTTAACGTCATTATCCTGTTAAAAAATGAAGTCGTCTCCAATATCCAAATTTTGGGTGGATAATTTAAAATTTCTCTTTAAAATATTCAAATGGGGCTCATGATTCAGAATACCATAAAAAATACCAAATTATGTAATTCTGAAGTCAATTTACACCCCATGCAAGAGCACCTCCACTTCCATGCTTCAGCGTGGAGGTGGAGGGGTGTATAAATTTATGGGATTAAATTCCACATAAATTTATGGGATTAAATTCTTCATTTTTATGGAGTATGCATTTTTTCCACGTCTGTTCCTCACAAGCGTTCATTTTTGATGTGGATAAGCTCATCAGGAAAGCCAAAATTTGAATTTCCTGTCATCCCAGTCAATTTGCTGTCAAATTTGAATTTTCTTTGAAACTTAATGTTGTGTGTGTCCAAAGAATCTTTGCAGGTTGGATCAATGAACTATGAAAGAGGAAGTGTTCTTGCGTGGGGGTGTCAATTGGCCTTAAAATTAGATAATTCGGTATTTTTTGACGGTTCGTCTTTTCCGTGGTGCTGTGGGTGATATTGTCAATCATGAACTCTATTTAAATATTTTAAAGAGAAATTTTAAATTATCCACACAAAATTTCGATAATGTGGAAAGACGATTTCATTTTTAAAAAGATAATGACGCGCAGACCAAATGAACATTTTTTTTTTTTTTTCTTTCAGATGTTTC
This sequence comes from Trichonephila clavipes, assembly GCA_019973935.1. Taxonomy (NCBI): domain Eukaryota; kingdom Metazoa; phylum Arthropoda; class Arachnida; order Araneae; family Nephilidae; genus Trichonephila; species Trichonephila clavipes. Next base: position 934,424 of record BMAU01000272.1, on the reverse strand, counting down.
ACAGCTTTTGTACTAAATATTCTTTATTCTCTCAATGTACGCCTTTAGTGTCTCTATAACTGTCCCCAAATTATGAAAACACCTCCTCAATCCCTTTATTTAGACCAGTAGAACATATATTTGGTGAGAATTTGTTTTGAAAAAAAAAAAAAATGTACGCCTTTAGTGTCTCTATAACTGAAATTATGCATGACATATAAACACATAATGTGAAGTAAAAACAACAATCACAGAGGAATTGAGAAAAATCTATTCCGAAATTACAAAAAATTAATTAAATCTATACCAATATGCTTAAAAGTTGTTGTGGACACTAAAAAAGATATCCTACTAAGTACTAAATTAAGAAAAAAATACAATACTTAAAGTTATACTGAGATTTTTGTCAAGTGTACGAAGACTTGTGATGTAATTTTTAGTAGCTTTTTGATTATTAATTTTTTTAAAAAAATAGTTACACTATTTTTAAAAAAATGATTATGTCATTCCATTAAGAACAATCTACAGATACATGAAAAAATTTCAATTCAAATACATTAATCTTTATTAGTGGAAAACATTAAATTTTATTGAAAATTGCAAGTGTACGAAGACTTCTGTGGTCCACTGTATATTACTCATTTTTCTAAAAAACAATCCATTTTTTCTTAAATTATGTTTCATATTTATCTCATATACTATAATGTTAAATAATAAAATGCTCATTGTATAAAGGAAAAAATTGCGTATTCGTGAAACGTTTCTGAACTTTTAAAAGGTAATATAATAAAGGAATGCTCGAGTTACAATGTCACGAATTTATTTGAAAATTCAGACATTTTCCTGTATAAAAATATATTGAATTTGATTGCTTTTGAATGACACTGTTCGAATGTAGCTCTAAGAGGATTTTTGATAATGACAATAACGAAATATGTTCACTTGTGACATTGAAGTGTTCACATTCTGGAGAACAAAAAAAAAAAAAAAAAAAATTTATTTTGCAAGTAACTGAAAGAGTGCACTAGATTTTTTTTTCACTCACTTTATTTGTGGAAGAGTTAACTTCCAAATCCTTCAATAATCCGATTAAGTAATTTAACATTTCAACTTTTAATATACAATTATGGAAATATTTTTTTAAAGTAAGTACGTTAACCTAAATATTTAGTAAGGAAACACTGAGGTAAATTGAACCAAAAAAAAATCCGTAATTTTTCTTCATTTGCTTTTGAGACAAGATAATAATTAATAATGATTTTTAAAAAATTTCCAAAATCGTTCAAGGTATCACAAATCCCGCTCGTCTAAATTATAAGTTTCGCTTAAAGCAATCTTCGTCTCCTGTTCCTAAATAGGAACACTTTTCCAGGTAGAAAATATCCGAAAGTTTTCAGACATTCATGTCTTTTACAACCAAATCTGCTTTAAATTTAGAAATATTCTATTAATACGTAATATTCCACAAACATATAAAAAGAGAAATCCATAAAGCATTGCGTAAACATTAGACAATGACAGCCTTTAAATGAGATGAAATGCACTAAAATCTGTTTTTGAGCGGAGGATACGGACCGCATAACAGATAAACGCATTAATAAAATATCCTGAAACTTCAGAAGTAGCTATGTAGAGCGCTGAATGTTAAAGATTAAACTAATTATGGTAGATTCGAAGTTGGGTTCAATAAAGTCAACTCTTTAGTGTGGTGTGTAACATTTATTATTTTAAATTAAGTTACACAAGGACAACAAATATCAAACAAAAATTACGGACAAAGAACATTGAGAGTTTTTCATAGCGACCGAATTCATTTTTCACTAGGCCCATGTTGTAAATTAAATGTAAAATAAATATAGATAGCGCTACAAGTCATCTAAGAGTTATACTTTTAGAATCAGTTATGTAATGTTCTTTATGCTGTATACATGTCTTCTAAGAAAATAAGTCAAAATGCCTAAAAGGATGGAAAGATTCATAGGAATAACATAAAAATATAATCGTCTAACTCAGAGGTTCCCAAACTTTTTTTGTCTCATAGACCCCTTGCCATGATTTTCGGTTTTGGGTAGACCCTTGCTTCCTTAATATTGAATTTTTGCAAATTTATCAATTTAAATGTCTTTTCAGTAGCTAATGCTACTACTTACTTTAAAAGAATTAAATTTCTAACAGTGGAGAAAAAAAAAGCATAGTGTTTAAAACTTTAGTACATGTATTAATGAATTAAATTAAAATTAAATCAACACATAAAATAACTGAACAACAAACAAATGCTTTTAAGGATAAGGAAGAATCCGGTGCTTAAAAACAAATTTTCGTCATTTAATATATATATATCAATCTAGTCAAGTTTTACCCTAAAAATCTCCTTGGTTAATTACGTGATTAGGTTTTTTTTTTTTTTTTTTTTTTGCTTTTCAGTGATTGGCAAACTCACTGAAACTCCCTCTCACTAGGAAAAGCAATTAAAAACTTTCTCACCATGTTCCATAATTCGCGACAAATAACAGGTATGTCTTTTTTAAAGCCAAATTTACTGTCATCCGCTTCTAAACTTTATTTTAAGATCTTCGTTAAGGCCTATTCTGATCAGTTCCTATTGTAATATGACTTTCTGTTCAATGTGACTATATGAATTAATTATCTGCTGTGGTATTATTGTAAAAAAAGCAATCTCAAACCTAGTTTCAAAATCTGAGTAAATGGCGTTTAAATGTTGAACGTAGAGTAAAATGCCCTGACAGATTGTCTGTGACAAATAGAAGGAATTTGAGATGTCAATTATATTTCTTTAGTTTAATTCTGGAAAGAAATTCTGAAATAGTCCTTGTCTTAATAAAACTTTTGCTGTCATCTAGCAACCACAAATTCACTTCACTAAATTTAGTAAATAAATGTGAGTTAGATTAGTAAAATCTGGTTTCTAGTAGATCAAAATTTTTTTTAAAGATTAAAGTCACGATCTGGTTTAATGAGAGCCACTATCATAGACCCTCCCCCCCCCATTTACACTTCGTGGACCCCAAAATTATTTTTCGCTGGCGTGGACCCCTTGGAGGTCATCATAGACCCCTAGGGGTCTATATGGACCACTTTGGGAAACACTGGTCTAACTGATTAGTGGAATTATAGCAGCCCGCACTGAAGTCAGGTAGTCATTAGAGGGTGCTTCTGCTGATTGGGACTATCAGTATACAAGTACAAAAACAAAAACAATTACAGCTATAATAGTTGTATAAGATTTAAAAAAATATTTTATGAGGTAAATACAGACCGCATGAAAAGATCGCACTTTAAATATATGTAAATCAATACCTTCCGATGTAGCTAGAAACTGGTTTTCAGAAACAAAAAATTTAATTTCCACACAAGTACATTTTTAAAGGTTTTATTTGCTTACATCAAATATTAGATTGGAAATTCCAAATGAATATATAAAAATTATTTTCGTAGACAAGGAGGTGGATTTTCTTGTGGAGAACTGGTTCAAAATCACTTGCGTCACTTGAAAAGAGATGGCTACCTCGCACTCGTAGACATTTCTCGTGACACAGCGTGTCGATGACCAGTTTTTGCGACGATGGTTTACTGGTACTGGTTACTTGAACAACTTGCGGTAACCAAAAACATACAAGATCTCGCAACTTATTCTGGAATTTCAAAGTCCTTTCAGAATTGGTATCGATTGCAAGAAAATTGCTTTCTAACATACCAAAATTAAAGCCCTGCATTCCTAAACAAAATGCATAAAAAAATTGTCATTTTTATTCAAAATATGCATTTGATGGACTTTTTATTATGTATCGCATAAAAATCGCACAAAAACAGCGCTAAAAAGAGCACATAAGAGATTTGAGTGTAATTGTTAAATGAGAGAAGTGTGAACTGTAAGAAATGAAACATTACAAAACTAAAATTACTGATTTTTAAAATCGCTGGGAAGGTGATGCGAATATATTTAGAACGTATCAAAATCATATCTAAAATCATAAGTTACATTAATTAGAAGATAATTCAATTATTGTTTGGCTCTCATTATAAATTTTACTTGGGTATACATACGTATATTCTTGTAATTCTTATTTTTTAACCTACCTTACTGCTCATACAATGAACCTTAGAAACATTTGAAAAAATGCATACATTTTCCAAGTATGTATTCGAAATTTTCTTTAAGCGGTGAAATAATGAATGACGATTTTTTTTTCCTTTTAAGTTAAAAAAAAGTTGTTTATTTGAGACCTAAAAATTTTTATAACAAAAGTTCCACAAAACGTTTTTTGTTTGTTTTTTTAATTACAGAATAAAAGAACATTTCGCCAAAAAAAGCAGGCTTCGATCTCCATAGTTTCTTTACACCCACAATTTTGAAAGTATCAAACGATAATTTTAAGTTCAAATAATCTGTTCCAGAACTTTTTTCCTAAAAATATTTGCACTTCTTTAAAATCCGTTATCAAAGTGTTCTTAAAGTGCGGAAAACCCCCTGTATTAGAAAAATCGTTAAATTTCCAAAATTAAATTAAAAAGATATATTTAAAATTATTTTTAATCAGAAATTAATTATCATTAACAAAATTTGAAATACACAACAAAAAAAAACCCGCCTTCCTTTTTATATTTTAATGTTCTATATTATCACATTATTCAAAAGTTTTAATTTACCTAACAGTTACGATTGCGACTTACTGTAAAAATAAAACTTTTTTAAAGTTAAAATAAAGTTCAACTCGACGAATTCACACCTAAAACAAAATATTCGGCTTCAACTGCTATATACAGCAATAAAAAAAATGTGTTCGAATTCACAGCCTGTTATTTTGATGAAAATTTTATATATCATATTTTTAGTCTTAAAACCTAAATTTTGATGGGTTTTACTTCGGTTAGAAAGTGTTAATAAATATATGAGAAAAAAATTTTTTAAACTCTCTTAGTAATTTTTTTATAATACGGAAGGAGCAAATGTATTTCACTTCTGTATGCTTAAGATAATTTACATTCCCAATTAAAACTAATCTTTAGAATTGTAACAGTAAAATTGTCTAAAAGATTTTGTAGTTGCCTTTTACCAGGTAAAATTTTTTATTTGAAACAAAAAAAATACATTGTTTTATGAAAACAGCACTTACTAAATTTCTTTTCAGAGTTGCTTGAGTATTCTAAAAAGTAAAAGCATAACACGGCTTAAATATTAAGATAAAATGATATGCGACAAAGATTTCGTCTCTTCTCCCTTTCATTTTTATTTATATATGAATGCATATCACTTGTTTCTTCTAGAATACACAACCACAATGGCATGATTTTTTATTTTTATTTAAACTGAAATGGAATTCCGCTCTCTAGCAAGTAAAAAGCTTACTCTAAATAATCAAACCAAAAGTTATTTACTTTTTGAACGAAACACAAAGGATTGTTTTATTTTTATTTTTGAATCACATTAATGAAACAATCTGCCATTTTTTAACTTAAAGTATACTTTGAAAGTAATTTCTTTAGAAAACATTTAAAACAGAGAGAGAGATCAGATTAACAGTCCACATTATTAATATAGAACTGTAGGATTCATGACATCCGGGATCCTTATAGGACTAGGATAATTTATTGAGTTGGGAAATTTTATTAAGGTATTGATTGAATCCCATAAAACTGAGCAAACGAATTGCCTCTTTTCGTTGTACCTCTTTATTTTTCAAAAATAAAATTAAAGGTTTGTCAAAATCGATTCACGTCGAAAAATTATTCTGCATTAAAATAGAATAGTTTTAAATATTCATGTACAATTTGCAAATTAAATTATTCACAAATGCTTTAGGTACTAAGAAAGATTTTTAAAAATAAGCTTTCGAAAGTCAGCTAGAAAATGTTACTAAAATCGGGAACTGGATTGAACTGTAGACATTTCTGGCAAAAGAACTTTTCAACGATATCCTATTAAAGATGCTTGAGGCATTGTTTGTAAACAAAAAATAAACTAAACAAAACTCAAACATTAAAGCACATCCACAGTAACTGGGATCAACACACGGAGATGCCTAATGCAACCTCACAGAAAAATAATCGACTACCCAGGGTCAAGAGGTTACACCGCTAAAGCACGCTTTATCAGTTTTCATGGGAGAAAGTATGATAAAGGCTACTAGATCTGCAGATGGTGCAATAACCCCTGGATATATCATAGCATCCCATATTCAAGATCCAACTAGTTTTGGGAACAGGTGCAGACCTGTTGGAAAGAAATGCGATCATTGGTCATACTTAGGATCTCAAAAGCAGAGCAAAAGAAAAAAAAAATCTCATTCTTAAAAGATTTAGAGGTTAAAAAATTGTACTCGCAGATAAATAAATTTAAAAAAAACGCTTTAAGACTCGTTACTCAGCTAGCTTGTGTTATAAAAACAGGTTTTAAAAAATTGAGTATTTACTTTTCATTCCAATCATAATTCTTCAGTGGAAATAACGATTTTCATTTTTTGATTTATTTCTCCTCTTCATATTTCAGAAAGCGCGCACATTCCGATAAAAGTAAGCTTCAAATAAAAAAAAACTTAAAAAATCTGAGAAATGGAAAAATAATCATTTATAGTTTAAAATTACTTAAACGATGGATAGATATATGCAGTATCAGTATAATAATAAATTAGACGATTTTTTTTTTTGTGATTTTTAATATAATTCTTATATATTTTAACACATATTGCATTAATTTATCGTTACAATTTTAAAATTGGAAAGGGTTCAAAATAAACAAACAAAAAAACTTATTTATTATGTAAAATAGAATGCAATTTTATTTCTGCCTTGTTTTGAATGATAACTGCAAGTGCAGAACTACAAAAAGAAAAGCATTTTTTAGAATGATTATTTCCAGCTAAAAACAGAAAAAGCAAATTATAATGGCAAAAAAAGTTCCTATTTTTTAAAACTATTAAAAACTTTATACAAGTGAAACATAATTTTTCGAAATGAAAAAAAAAAACCATTCCTCTGTACTTTTTAGAAGCTCCCAAGCATTACAAAAATATTTTCAATAAATTACTCCGCAATTTTTTCATCTTATTTTAATGCTATACATTTGCAACCATGCTGCCATCTACCGTAGAAAATACGAACTATTCTAAAGATTGCTTTTAAAAAAATGTGTGTGTATAGTTTCAAAACACCAAATAAAAATTTATTCCCGAATAAAAAAAAAATAAGAAAATACGTACACAAATACTGATTTAAAAAACACAGCGCAGATAATACATCCATAAATTAAAATTTATTTTATAATAATTTACATGATGTATCTAAATTCCTTCACTAATGCCTAGACATAAAATAGCATACAAAAAATTAGCACAAAATAAACAATATCGCAAATTAAATGTTTCAATATTTCCTTTTTTCCCTATAAATGAAACATATAATTATAATTTCACAAGGCAGAATAAAAATTTAATTGAAATCTTAAGAAAAACTGTAATAAAAATTTTAAAAAATACATAAAAAAACTGATGAATACAATTCATTAATCTAATGAAATTAAGAACTTAACACACAAAATTAGATATACAAATCAAATATAAAAAAAATTTATTTGTTAAATATTATTATTATTATTGTTAAATATTACTTGTTATAAATATTATTATCAAAAAAATTTTTTTTTTCTACCAGGAAATTTAATATCTTTGACTTCCTTAAAGATATGAATGATACAATAGCTTTAAAAATAAAAAAAACAAAATCATTTTTTCACCATGCAGAATTTCAGTAATACTAATATAAAAGAATAAGAAGGATGCTTGAAAATAAAAAAATGAATAAAGTGTTTGTTCCATGATTTTAGGCTCTATAAACTAGTATAGAAAAATATCTTGTTATCTAAGATCAATGTTTTTAACACATATTTTAATAATTTTGTTCCTTAAAAAAATAAAATACATTTACTCCAATGAAACTGAATAAAAAATACATCCAGAAACTACTTCATTAACCAATGAAGAAACACATGGATTAAACTCTTACACAAAAATGTAATAAAACTAAAATATTTGACTCAGCAAGAGATATTGTCATGCATAACTCAAATGACATTCAATACAAAAACATAATCCACAATAAGATTCCTCAAAATGAAAAGTAATCTTATCTTTTTTCAATTTTTTAACAGCTGTTAAAATTTAATGAAAATGCAAAAGCACGTTTTAATCAATTTATAAATTATGAGGATTTACACAGATAAAAAAAAAGACAAAATCTCCGATAAAGCAACAGTATGAAAAAGAAAAAAATTTTTATAACATTACATAAATAAATCTTGACAATAAAAAGTTCAATTTCTTGATGCATTAAAGCTTTTTTTCACACTGAAAATAAGTTTGGCTTTTAAAAATAAAATTTGAATGCCAGTGCCTTTTATTACAATATATATATATATTACATATATATATTAAAACTACAAAATTAACTCCATTCAGAAGGCTAAATTTATTCAGCTTTGTAAAAACATTTTAGTTTTAACAATGCAAACTATAAAAAAAAGTTTTGATTAAATTAAATAATTAACAAAACCACTGATCAAAACTTTTAACTCTTAAATGAATATTGTAGCCAACTGTCTACATTTAACTTCCACTTAATTTTATTCAAAAACCTGAGTGACCTGAACACATGTTGATAGCCAAAGATAAAAAATCATTTGTGAAAGAAAAAACTTGGCATTACTTTCGGTGCATAAGGTGTTTTTTTTTCTCTGACATTTAAAGTTGAGTGTATTACTTGGAAGGATACTTTCTTTTTGTGAGTTTCCTATAAAGCAGTGATTTATCTAAGTAAAAAAAGTTACTTCTCGCCTGTTGCCAGGTAAGCTAACAATGTTTGAAGTTGCACTTCAAAATTTTATTGGCTATATGCTAGATTTGGGGGAAATACTATGTGTTACCAATTGTCAGCATTATGTGTTTGTCACTTAAATAATTGCACTATTTATGAGTAGAATAATTTCAACTAGAATTCCTGACATACTAACACACAATATGTCTAAGTTTATAAGATCATATTACTAAGACCAAAGAAAAAATCTTGATCTTTAAGATACATTTCAGAAATCCCAATGCAATTAATAATATAGGATGGAGTTGTTGAAATTACTTGCCGATACATAAGATGTAAAAACTTTTATTACTCACAAAAGTTATATGGCTAGTGTGGCACATCCCACCATCTAACCCAAGCAAAATATAACTATTTATGACAATAGAGAGAATTTAACTATATACTACTAATTAATTGAATATTAAACTTCAAAAAGTAAACTTTTGAAATTGTGTAAAAGAAAATAAGTAAAATGTGTATATTTAAAAAAAATTCATCCTGTTGTGTTGTTATAAATCCAGCACAGACTAAGTCAAATAAGATCCAATAGATGACTTTTAAAATGTCAAGCACAAGAAAGGGATCCATATAAATATCTTTCCCAGAGATCCATACAATTCAAGATATACTCAGGAGAAACTTGATGAACCTGACACCTGGCATAGATAGCAAAAATCTTTTTTATTCTCCGAGAATGAGAGGCACTGGATGACAGGACATGAGAGTGTAGTCTGAAAATCTCAGTCCCATTTGAGGTTTGTAGCCGGACAGGGTCTATTAACCACAATAACTATGATGAGTGTGGGAGGTACCCTCTACTCCACCAAATTTTGAGATTTTTCAGTGAGTATAATTCCAGAAAATAAAAAGGATGTAAGTGTGTCTATACAAATTTCATTTCTTTTCAACCTTATGCATTTGGAAATGTAAATACTAAAACCATGGCAAATTAATGTTCCGTGATAGAATAAATGTATTGATAATCGTTTATCATTACTCATGAAGTATTGAATGTCTACTTATGTTAGATTTACAATAACTACATAGGTATTTATCACAATGTTTTAAACTAGGAACTGATTTAAAAAGTGATTAGGATTTGACTCAAAAGGTTAGGATAGCCTAAAATACTAAACATACAATTCTCATGCCTTGAAAATACATAAAATTAATTTTCACATATTCCTTTCAAAATTCAATCGCATAGTACTGTGCTACAGTATTAACTTTACATAACATATTTTACAATTTAAGTCAGAGACCAATTATGAGCCCTAAATAAGCTGAGCAATAAATATCAATGAAAAAATTGCCTCTTCAAAATGGTTTTAAAAAACTTCAGCAAGTCTCATGCCAGTTAGATTAATTTTAATTATAATAACAAAGAAGCAACATTTATAAATATATATTGTAAACACAATTTATGGGTCAGAACCCATCATGTCTCTCCATAAGATCTAAAAATTATGCTCCTTGGGTTACTGTTTTTTTTTCTTCTAATTCATATGTATTAAGTCATTTTGTAAAGAATAGTTATCTTATGGAGAAAAAAAGCTAAGTTTTTTAAAAGAACTGAAAATCTTTTCATAGATTTTCATTTTTTCTCAGTAACAAAATCCAATCTTCTAAAATCAAATGTATTTTCTTTGCTCCACTTTCCCATTTATAAAAAATAAAAAGGACTCCATCATATAAAAAAATGTTAAATATTTTCATAAATGAATTCAAAAAGCAAAACTTATGTCAATGAACCTTTTAGTATTTCTTCTGAAATTTCAGCTAATTATCATTTAAAATTTTCATACAAAAAATAATTTTCACTGTACTTGCTTAAACATTGCAACACATGCTAAAAAAATGGTTTGAATATAAAAACTACAGATCACTCTAAACTTTGAAATTAAATGCTAAAATGTCTATTAAAGAATTTTTTTTTTGGAAAAAAAAATGAGAAGTATATTAAGCCATTTATTTTGCAAAGCCAAAAAGATATAATCAATTTTAAAACTGTTTAACATATAATATCACTGAAAGTTGTCTTGCACATCTTAGTGAATGGGTGAACAGTCAAACTCTTTGTTATGATCAAACACATCACCCACAGTGAATTATATCAGACTAGCTGCATGGCCCGGCTTTGCATGGGCTTTCTCTTTCCCTCATGACACCAGCAAGTATGTGTGTGTGTTTGTACACGTGCAATGTGAGTGATTTCTAAAATTATTTCATTAAACTTCCCTTTTTCGAAATTTGTTCCACATATTTTCGATTTAAGACAGGTTTTTTTCCCTCTCTCTAGCCCGGCATAACACGGGGTTTTTTTAGTGTAAAATTACTGTTCCCTCTTCCCCTCACAGATAAAATATAGCTTCAAATTTCGATGTATGACTTTTAAAAAACAATATTGCATTAGTTAAAAAATTATTAATGTGAAGCAATAAAAAGAAAATGATTCCAATGCTAAGAGTAAAACAAAAAACTTCCATCATTTTTTTAATAATAGTTAGTTTCTAAGAAACTAAAATAATATAATAAATTTAAGATTTTCATGAATCAATCGTTACGTATAGTTAGCTTAAAAATGTGTCTCTGATATGTATTTTTATTCAAAATAATAGATGATGTACTTTTTAATTAACAAATAATTAATTTAGTAATGAAATAATAGAAATAATTCTTTTAAAAAACGTATATATATATATATATATATAGTCAGGTCTCGTTTTATGCGGTTGATACATTCTACCCAAAAACGCATATAAAAAAAATCGCATTAAAAAACACATTACTTGAATGGAAAATGTAGGGATACGTTCCTTATTTTTCTAAAATCGCATAAAACCAAAACAACTAGTTAAAATTAACTTAAAACCGCATAAAAAAATTGCAGAAATGAAAAGAAATAGGCTGCATGATAAATTACTTCGAATATCTGAAAGAAATTCATACAAAAGCTAAAAAAAAACTTGTATTCAAACCTTAATTCATTTTATTTTATGGAAAAGTAATACACATAGTCTTACATTTTTAATCATTATTGCTATCTGATAATGGTTTGCACCGTTTGCGAAGTGGTTCCAAATCACCTTCATCATCAGAAGAGACTGTCTCTGCAATAGATATTTGCGGTAAAGGCCACGGATTTTCACAAACTTCATTCTCGTTCTGTGTAGCTCTTCCTTTTCTGACCATGTAATCAGTAATTAAACTTTGCGATGAGGAATCTTTTATTTTTTTATATAGTTCACGATATCCAGACATGCAGTTCTGCAGCTCACGTTGTAATTTAGAGGCTCGTTCAGAATTGGGGTCATTCATAAGAAAATGATTTTCTAACTTACTGCAAAGTTGAAGAACTTCTTGAATTAATTTTCCAGAGAGGGGAGTTGATTTTTCTTCCTCATCATTATCACCTTCTAGACCTACGACGCCGTCTACAGCTAGATCTAAAGTTAAATCAATAATATCATTGTCACTTAATGCATCATCCACAAGCAATTCATCTATATCATCGTGGCTGAAGGTATTAAAACCATCTCTTCCAATTTCATGTGCCAAATTAATTATTTCATCTGATAGTGTCGAAGTTTGAGTGGTTGTGTATTGTCTGTCACACATGCTGGCCAAATCTTTTTCCAACAGGCATTAAAATTTATGAAGTGCATTTCTTTTTAAGAACCCAGTTAGCCACATCCTTTGCTAGCTAAAAATTCTTTTCCAGCTTGGGAAGTGGAAGTTGATGGTTCTGACTGTTTCATTGACTTATAAAACTGAAGAGCTTTTTCTTGGATTAAATAACCACTTACAGGAATCCTTCTTTGAACTTGCTCCTCAATCCAAATTGCGATGGCTCTTTCCATTCTTTCTAATAATACATCCCTTGTGTACGATGCAAATTTGGTGCTTCATTTTGTACCAGAAATGACCGATTTTCTTATTGCAGCTTCATTCTTTTTAATTGCTCTGACAGTAGATTTGCCTAAATTAAAATGTTTTCCAATAGCCGTAGATTCTTCTCCTTTTCCTAAGCGATCTAAAATTGCAATTTTCGTTTCCAACGAAATTGACTGTCTTTGATGTTTTTTTTTTCTCCATTGGGCCAAATAAAATCTTAGAAAAGAAATTTTTAAAAATTACACTTACGATTTTCTAATGAAAAATAAAACTTTATGACACTCACTTTAAATCCAGAAATCAAAATTTGCTGCTTATTATATTGCAACTTAAATTCGCCACTTATTAAAGTGAAACTTTTATAAAAATGAACAAGGCACCGCTAAGAGAAAATATAATTTCGAAATAATGATATCCTATCGGTATATTACTGAAATAACGAATGCGAATCTAAGACTGTCGCAGCCGAGCCGCAGATGTAAGCACCAAAACAATACGGAAATTCTCGGAATACTACGATCTACGTCTCAGTATAAAAAATAATAATAATTACAAAAATCTAGAAATGTTTGGAATACAAACCGCAAATGTTTGAAATACAAACCGCACAACTTCAAAATCGCATAAAAACAATCCGCATAAAAAGAGACCTGACTGTATATTAAAATCCATTTTCTATAAATAATAAATAAAAGAAAAATTTACAGATAGCTATTAAAACGATTGCTTTTTTAATGCTTGAATAAACATATATATAGATCTACATTATAAAAAAAATATGGGGGAAAGCGTATATATATATTTACATGTACTGAAAAAAAACTAACTGATAAAAACATTTTGATATTTTATTTTAATTTCATAATTTTTGCTTCCACTGTCATTGTTACAAATTTTGTGTAATGAACGCTTAAAATAGTGTAAATAATTTATATCAGGAAGTGTAATACATTAATATTACTTTTTGTTGTATTTATTTTATGTTAAAATCTTGCCACCACCTCTTCCTTCAAAATCTAGTTTTATTATGAAATAAAAAAAATAGTGATTACACCGATGAACAGAATAAATTAAAAGCGAGATCGCACTGAGGCAAGGCCTAGACAAAACAAAAGGGATAAAAAAGATAGATGAATGCTGTCACGAGCTTTTTTGCAAATGGCATAATTTTTTCCTACTTTCTTGACAATTGTTGTTATATTTTGAAAACTTCACATAATATCTTTATAAATTATAGCCTATGTGTTCTTCTGATTTATAAGCTATTTTATTGCAAAGTTTCATTAAAATCCATTCAGTTGTTTTTGCGTGAAAGACGGCCAAACATCCCCACAAACTTTCGCTTTTATAATATATGTTAGGATATACAGTAATTAATATCAGTTCTTAAAATAAAGAAGGAAAATCTTAATCTTTAACCTAAGAAATATAGACAGCAAATTTACATATATCAAAAAAAAAATCAAATAGAGCAACATATTTATTGAAGGTAAGAATCAATATAAACTTTCTTTTTACAATGAACTTATCAGAAAATAAAGTCATCAGAAAACTCTGTGAAAACTTTATCTCATGTTTAACAATAATATAAATCCAGCAATAGTCTCACCCACATTTTATGAGTAACAGTTTTGTCAAACAAGACATTATTAATAATTATATTATTGAGATGAATCTAAAAAATATAAAGGAGCTTTAGTTCAAACTTCAAGCTAAAAGCTGAAGTTGGAAAGATAGCTGAATAGAATTTAGAAATACTGAGGATTATTTCGGGGAAAAAGTAGTCTAAAAAAATAAAAGCTCAATTCTAGCATACTTATGCAGGTAATTGTAATGCTATTTGAGAAAGAAGCAAAGAAACAATTTTATACAAAACTGTGAACGATCTGAAGAGTTAAAACATTTGAAGGAAACGCAAAAACTATTAGGAAACTGCACAAAAAAAAGATCAGGATCTCATTTAAAGTTTCAAAGTTATGCGCAAAAATTTAAATAGTATTTATACATAAGCATAAACTTAATTATTAGAGCACACACTAAACTATTCTTTTCAAACACAAATTTTTTTAAAAAGACATTTACTCTCTAAACTAAGTAATAATGAAAATCAAAATCATAGTCAGAATAAGATTTTAAAAATTTGCTATTTTCCTTACAAAATTTACTTTTCAAACATTCAGTTACAATAACTGATCACTTTTCAACCATGTACAAAAAAGTGCCCATATAATATCTTCCTTTATTTAGTTAGCAAAGAATAAAACTTGAAGAAATTATAAAATTTTTTTTAAAAAAACTGCTTCAGTAATACTTAAACTTACATATTTTTTTCTAATTTTTTTTTCTAATTTTACATAATGGTTTTCAAAAAATTAAAAACACATTTTGCCACTATTAATTTTTTATATACTCTTTGAAATATTGTGTCTTCCCATCTTAAATTCAAATATTTCCTCTGGAGATAAATACAATCCAAGAATAAATACTATATTCTTAATTATTGGCTAATAAATATGACACAATACTTAACATAAGTGTATCTTGATAATTTTGCCCCCTCCCTCGCCACCTTTCCTATCTATTTTAATTCTATATATAAAATATATATGAATCAAGTTTTAAAAGAAATAAAAAAATATTTCTCTTCCACTTTATTCTTTGGGTAACGAAACATGCAACTACACTCAGACAATTTTGCCCTTAATCCTGATATATACGAAGTCAATAAACTATCTTCAACCTAAACCTTTGTCCACATATCTTTGTAGCTGCCAAGTTTGGCTTTGCATCTGGTATGATTTGGTTCATTGCCAACTTTACTAACATATGATTTAGAACTGTCAGCTCAAGTTCTATTTTCAAAACTAACAGTTGCTTCAGCTGCTGCCTAAAATGCAAAAATCTGGTTATATTGTAGTGTACTTGGGAAAACACATTAGTATACTTTATTTTATGCAATCTATGCTGAATCTGTACTTTTGCAATAAGTGTGAGTCACAGTCCACTAATTTTATTTAGTTTTGAACACCAATCTTTTTAATATCTCTCTCAATAACTTAAAATTTTAAGTCTTATTACATTGGTCAATTTTAATTTCATTATATTTCTATTTTGTTTGAATGTTTTGCAAATTATTTGATTTATTGCTGTTTTTAGAATTGAACACTTTTGTATTTTTAAAACTTTCTATGGCTTGTTTGACTGATACAAATATCACAGCAGTGAGAAAAAATGCAACAATAATTTAAATGTCAACATGTTGAATTTTTATACATCAAAAAATAATATGAATAAATGAAAGGGAGAAGTAATTCCTTCAATAATAATAAATACTAAAAGGACATTATAGATGTGATATCTTTTTTATGAATTTATAAAGTCACACAATTAAAAGAATAAATATTTAATGATATTTGCATTGCTTTACTTTAAGTTACACTTCTTAATATAATTAACGTATGCCAATTTCACAAACATTTTGTGTCTTTTCAGGAACACAAATTATTTAAAGGTACTGCAAAATCTTTTACAATATTTTTTTCTAAATATCACAATAAAATCAATGTATTTGCAGTCAAATATTTTTCATTTAAAGAATAATACAAATAATCTAGGCTTGCAAATTATATGCATTCCATTCACATCTCTTGAATCTTCTGTGTTAACCCTAAACAATATATTTGTAATAAATATAAAAAATTTACACATTTAACAAAATTGTAAAACCAATTTCAAAAACAGGAAACAATTGCTAAAAAAGTACACGATTAATATGCAAATAACAAGAAAGGTACAAAGTACATTATTTTGTATTTATTTCAAACCTTAAACTTGGTGTAGTTAATTTTGGGGCAATTAACTTTAAAACTGTCACTAAGTAGTTAAGCTATAAAAAAAAATTGAATGTAACTAAGGTCACCAAATAAAATTTTCAAATGCCAGACATTTCATAAATAAGTTTAGATTTTAAGATATTAAAAGGATTCACTGGCAATTTGAATTTCCTTAAGAGTTTTTCATTTGTAGAACTATTATACTATGCCACTGCTATGCTGTACTGTGTAACTGTCTTTCCATTTCCTACATTTTATTACCTTATGGTTTACAATAGTAGAAAAATTCTTATAAAATTATAGAAATTAAAATAGAAAAAAAATCAATCTATGTAACAAGTTTTATAATGTAAATTGTACTGAAAACTGAAAGTACACAAGTGCTTTCCATCCAACAACTTTTGTATAGCAAAACATTTTGTACCATAAAACATGATGACCAGATTTCAAAAAAATAATGAAATGAAATGGATGGTTTTGATAAATATAAAACTAATCTAATACATTAATATTTTGATCTCTTAACTACTTTCCACATTAAGAAAATCAGTAAAAAGCACCATTAATGCCGCCAAAATCGAGAATATAACTTTTTAAACCTTTCAAAAGGCAATGTAGATACTGCTGATAAAATAAAAGCCAACTATTCTGTACCTAGAATAAGTTTTATGTATTATATATATATATATATAACAAGGGTCTCCTCTCCCCTCTTAAATACTGTAAGGATTTTCCTATTATATTCAAATTTAGGAAAGAAATTATAGGAAAACAAAGATTATTTCTAAAGCAAATGGCCTCAGACCTAATGAAATGTCATTTAAATGCCAAATCTCAGATGCAAGCCGCGTCAGATGAAATAAAACTGGGATTTTGCTATTACTGTCTACAAAGGGAGAAAAAAAGGCTATATTAAATACAACAAGTTATACCTCCAAATGACACCATACATGCTAGTGACTTTTGTGCCAATTTAACCGAGTGATCAAAATCAATTTTTTAAAATATGTCAGCTTCAACCAATTATTAATATTTTTAATATTTATGTTTAGTATTAATTTTATGCTAATATATTCATAATAATTTTTCAATTCTTTAGAAAATTCATTTTCTATTAGATAATAAAAGTTTAACCTAAAAACAAAAAGATTAAAATGCATACAAAGTATTTATTTTCAAGTGAAATGTGACAAAAAGTCTTACATGTGAGTTCTCATATTATGGAATTAAGCAATTTTCATGGATTAAGATAGGTCATGTATTCCAAATATTCATCATTACTTGAAGTCATTTCTACTAAATGTGAACAATCCAAATCAAAACTTCATGTTAACTATTTGCATATATTTTAACCAGGTCCGGTTTTAACCCACCCCAAAATTTAATCAGGTCAGTCCCTCCCAAAATTTAAAAAAAATATTTTTTCCAAGATTTTGAAAAATTCAAAATAAAAATGGCTTTCAGTTGGCAGAAAATCTAATAAACCTATATTTTACAGAGAAATCAAATTAAATTATTTTACAGTCACAATAATAACATTCTTCCTGAAAATTCCAGATGTATGGCCTCCTAAATTTCACAAAATTCTGATTGGATCAAAACTCCTTCAAAATATGTAGCCAAAATCAACTCAATTACCAGATGATGAAGTCATTTCAATAAACAGAATGAAAGGTAAAGGGAAATTTTTTTTAAAAACTGCTGCTGCAGTCCTGAATAGCTTGGTGAATGTAGTATGTATTGGGTTTTAAAAACAAAACCAACACATTGATCATAAAGATCACAATCACTAGTAATAAAAATGACTGCCAAATTAGGAAAATAGCTTCCATGCAGAAAATGTCACTTTGTGAAATAATCAGGACATCAACATTGAACATTTCAAAGAAAACAGGATACTGTTCATAAGTGGATATTACATAAACCTGTTTAAAATGTCATGAAGGGGAGAAAAGACTTCAGTGGGCTTCCAATCACATGGCTTATGTTCTGGTTTTCAAGGGTAATTATTAACATAAGAAAATGGAATTTGGATGGCCATTTTTTTTATGGATGATCAAGCTACTGACATAGGAAATTTTACTATAGGCAATAAGGTGATCGATCACTCTGAGAGATAGTTTAAACAAGTTTTACTTGCAATGACTAAGAATCTTAAGCTTTCTTAAGTGAAAGCCAAAAATCCAAATATTATATACAAACTTTGAAAAGTAATTTGATGATTTTCTGAGAAATAACAAGCGGTCCAAACTGTGTACTGCAACAGCACATTATTCTCATTTACACCTCAAATTTCACAAAATTTTTTCTTGAATTGAAAGAATGTTGCAATTCTCGATTAATATACACAAAGTTCAAATCTGAATCTCATTGAGAACATATGAGGTATGTACATAAGTAAAAGTTCATGAAAATGGGGGAGACAGCATTGTTACTTTTAAAGATTTGTGGGAGGCTATATAGAATGCATAATGCAAAATGGATATACAAACATTACAAAAGGTAGTACTTTCAATGGAAATTCATGTATCAGAAGCAATGGGATTATATGGGAAGTCCACAAAATATTAATTATAGAATATTTCAATACATTTTAGTTCCAAAGAAGGTTTAGTTTACCCTTGTTTTGCTACATTTCACTTTGTTTTCTATTAATTATTTATATTTCCTATGTAACAAATCTTCACATTTTTTGTCACTAACAATTTTAATTTTCTTCTACACATTGTAAGACTTTGACATTTTCTTAACTTCTGGGACAGATTTATACCTCCTTTTAAATTCCCATTTTACACACAACAGGTCAAAAAAATATATATTTTGAACTACATCAAAACATATATTATTAAGCTCATAATGCTAAATTTTATAACAACTAAAACTAGTTCAGCTTTTACCCTTTATTCAATGTTCTATAATTGAATAGAAATCAATGAATATTCCTTTTTTCACTAGTCCTTTTTATTAAAAATTAAAAACAGGAAAAGGTTTTTCAGCATTGAAAAAAAATTCCTGAGTAAAATCTTTTTTCATTTCAATTATTTTATCTATCAATTGTCCTGTATTAAAAAGAATGCATTTTGAGAGATTGTTCTCTGTGATATATATAAAACCTTTTAATTTAATATGAATGATTCCTACAAAAATATGTTTAAAGAAAAAGAAATATTACAGGATTTGACATTCATAAATTTGATGTTTTAAAAGTTCTTGATGTAGTGACAGAGTGACTTGAAATTGTTGGCTGGCCAATAACATTTATACAATATCAATTCATTTGAGGAAAGGGAGACTAAATGCAAATTTAGAGTAACCACAGATAAAAATTATAAAATTTAACCTTACTGTATTTAAAATTTAACAAAGGTGTTCAGAAAACAGTTCATGTAAAAGAAAAATCATCAAAACATGGGTGTAAAATTTGATAGTACTCTTTCCCTGTAAAGTATTTGCATGCATTTTCTTTTTAATACTATGATATAGATTAATTTACTTTTAACAAGATATTTTAAAGTTTATATAATATTGTACTCATTTTTTTTCAACACAAAACTTGAAAGAGACTTGTAAATAAAATATATTTGAGAAATTGTCTGTAAAAAGATCTGATATATTTGATTCGTTAAAAATTTTAATGATAATTCCTCCTCTCATCACCTTTTGTGAGACTGGAACAGTTTTATGATATTTTAAGGTTAATGTTGTTTCAAAATGATAAAATAGTTGTGGATATGTTTAAACTATGGGAGAAGGAATAAGCATTTGTATAACAAATATTTCTTCTTAGTAAATTGTTTAAGTCAAATTATATTCTGAAAGACAGTGCACTGTGTACATAAAATTAACAATTAATTTTATTGAGTTTTTTATGCTAAATATTGAAATATATAACAAAATCCATTTTAGAAAGAAAATTGTTGCATTAATGTGTTATGCAGAGTCTTGTTTTAAAAAAAATTACATCTACTAATAGATAACAATGTGTATCATGGGTTTTAATTGAAATCATGTGTTTTTGTAAATATTGATAAAAAAACAAATATAATACTTACTCCTTGATACCAGGCTTCCTTTTTTTTATGCCTTTGCTGGCGTCCGTACCTAAAAAATATAGAAAAATTAATAATAATATAGAACAATTGTAGTCAGTTGTCGAAATATGTTATATAATACAACTGAATTAAAAATATTTCAAGCACATTCACAATAAGCATTCAATGACTTTCTTTATGTTTCAGTTACCGACATTTATGAACCAATATGTGAAATATTTTGAAATTCTTCAAGAATCAAAAATCAAACACTTAAAATAACTTTTAATCAAATACATTCTGATCAGTGGCATAACAGAGAACATTTGGGACCCCTGTTAAGTCATGTGTTAGGTCTCCAAGTTGAATTTTACAAAGGGTAGGACAATAAGGCACTTGGCAATAGTCAGGCTTTGGGACCCTTAGAACCCTGGGCACCCCCGCAATCCTGTGGTTCCTGGGGTGTACATTACCCTACTGATTCTGATATATTTACTTTGAATATCCTTTTCAAATGACTTGAACTAAGAATTAGGTAAATGAGCTTCCCAACTCAATGTATTTGTTTCCCTTCAAGTGAAAAGCTAAGAAATTTAAATCCAACTTATATGTTAGTTGGTCATAAATATCAAAATTATATTGAATCCTATTTCTGATTAATTTATTTCAATACTTAAAATGAGAATATGTGTATATATATATATATATATATATATTTAGAAAGAGAAATATAGAAATATTAGTTTCAAAACAAAGAGCTATTTTATAAATCTATACATAAAAGTTATGAGTACATACAGACAATATTTAAATAAACTTTTTTCCAATAATGTTGTTCAGCTTTCAGTATATATGTACACGTACAATGAATATTAGACAGATTTCCAATTGTAACTAGGAATAACAAGCAAGTGAATAATATGTTCTTCAGAGATGACTAGAGCACATAGCTCTCAGTTCTTATACATATTCTTACTATCCATATTAAATGGCAAAATCCAGTTCTTTATTCAAACCATTTCATTGTTCTTTTTGTCTCTCAATCTGATCTTTGCAGGTCATAACATGTTTATCTGCTCTTTTCATCAATCCTTTGCAAATTGTAATCTGTTCTTTGGAATGTATTAACCCCCTTTTTTTTACTATGGTAAATGCTATCATGTTTGAGATAATAAAAATTAAGAAAACATTAACAAATCAAAAACACAATATAAATGAATATTAAAACATTAAAAAGGTAAACTTTTCCTTATGTCAAAATGAATCATAAAAACATGTCAGGATTAGGTAAGAATGTTAGGGACAAAGAGCCTAATTTAATGCAAATCTTGTATTTGAAATTAAATTTATTGAGGCAATGTAAGTACTTTAAAATGCAATAATTCATGAGATATTTAACACACGGCAAAAGTAGATCATGCAATTTCAGAAATTCAATTATATTTTATATACATCAAGACTAGGAGTTCAAGTTAATGAGTAAGTGTTCATTAATGTTTCACAATAAAGCAACACAAGGGCTACTGGTGAGGATGACACCTAAGCTGGTACCCCGCTCTCATATATTTAATGATGTATACTTTTATATACTTAAATAATAAATATTTATACAATTGTATTATCTTGAAGCAAAAAAATTTCCCTTCATGATGTGTTTCAACAGTCAACTGCCTGATGTCTTTAAAAGCATTTATCAGTATTAACATGGAAAGACAAATATCCAGCAATACATTAAATTTAAAATTCAAATTACTTTTTGTGTTAAGGTTATTCTTTTTTTTAGGGAGTAAAACCATCAAAAACTTTGTTTTCATAAACCTGTATTCTCTTATCTGAATTTTATATATATTTATAAAATTTATATACTATGATAATCAATTTTACTATTGAAGTAATTAAGTAATAAAGTTTAGTATAACAGTTGATGTAAAAGAAAACTGGTTTTTTCCCCACCCCTATTTCCAACCCAGGCAATGGGGGGGAACCTCTATGAAAAATATTTTAAATTATAGTACCTCATATCTCTCAGGAACAGAAATATTCCTGTTTCAATCAAAACATTTTAAATTCTTTAACTGTATTTTCCCCTCTATTCATTTGACAATATACTTCATATAAAAATGAGAAGAATGGGAAATTAGCACTTTATATCAAAATGCACTTCAAATGAGTTTTTAAAAAACTAAAGCACACACATATTTAATAATATATTCTTAAAAATTTTGAAATAATAAAAACTAAGAAAACATTAACAAATCAAAAACAATATAAATGAATATTAAAACATTAAAAAGGTAAACTTTTCCTTCTGTCAAAATGAATCATAAAAACATGAGGATTAGGTAAGAATGTTAGGGACAAACAGTCTAATTTAATGCAAATCTTGTATTTGAAATTAAATTTATTGAGGCAATGTAAGTACTTTGAAATGCAATAATTTTCGCACATATCCACAGACAAGTTTTTATAAAGTCTCTGGATAGAAAAATAAAAATATGTATAGCAATCAATCATATACATAAAATACACATACACAAGGTTAAATATAAATCAAGGAAAGGACAGGATACATAATTTGTCTATTAGGGCATGAAATCAAATAAAAAGGAATTTTACTTAGTTAGGAATACCTATCTTTTTCATTTTGAAATAAGAGTTTTTCATGTATGAAAATATGATATAAATTATTTCAACCATCAAATTAAAGAAAACTAAGAAATAGATAAATAAAATGACACAATGAACAATAAGCCATTGATCCAAAAGGTAGAAAAAGCTGACTTATAAACATAATTTGTATAAAATTACTATTATATACATATTATAATATGCATTGTACTTTATTAACCATGTAAATCAAATTAATAAAATGAAATTAATTACAATAATGATTTTTAACAGAAACAAATAATTAATTTACACACAAATCATATCAAACTCTTCATCTTTTGTGTTTTCCCTCTTTTAATTGAATCAATTTTATTTTACCATTAAAAGGAAATGTTTTACTTTTTTCATTAAGAGTTACTTGAAAAAAGCATTGTAATTAAGGATAGGTGATTAAGCAAGTGTGATAGATTGGCAATATTAAAAGATAGATTACTGTTTTTTTTAAATTACGTGGTACTAAGAGGGACTTGAATGACATTCTAAATAAGTGACTAAAAAAAAACAGTCAGACTGGTTAACTGAATTAACTTCTGAATACCAAAAGCCAGCCAGAAGTATACACAGACTGCTTTTCTAGGAAAATACAAACAATAAAAAAATACGAACGAAAATGCAGAGGCATAATTTGTATGCTTAAAATTAAAAATCTCTTGGTGTACAAAGGATAGAACCTCAAAGCCTCACTCTTGTGTACACCACTATCAAAAGCAGTTTTTGACTAAAATATCATCTGCTGATCAAATTTAATTTACATGTTATTATTTCTTATATGCAAGCTTGGAAATATGTAATATGCTGTTAAAATCCCACATCACTTTAGAATTTGATAATCTTTTAAGTTTAATACATAAACAGGGTTAAATATTTCAAAGTATATCATATCATTTAACAAGCAACATAGAAAAAACTAAAATGCTTATAATATCACTAAAAAAATTTCAAAGCATGATTAAAAGTTGTACACATAAAAATGCAAAATTCTTAAGTATAAAATGGAAATGTTATAAATTATTCTCTAGTAATTATTGTAAACAGAGACAGATTCTTGATTTATCATAAGAAACAATGAATTCATTAGAAAAACATTTCAATGGTTAAAATACAGAATAGGGGGCCCCTAAGTGAAGTAAATTTTTTGGCTCAATAGTTTATTTTTATAAATATTTTTTTTCTTCTGATTAGTATTACTTTATTTTCATGGCAAAATCCCACTATGTAGATTCTTGGAACACATATCGCTAAATTAAGTTGCTTGGCGACCAATTCCGGTCGCCAAAAAATTGACTTTGCCAAGGCTCCCCTATTCTATACTTTAACCAAATGTTAAATAACATTGTATTTTCAATGTAATTAGTTGGCAATCTGTTACTTAGAAATGGAATAATATTCTATTTGTGATCTAATTTGATTGCTATTTTTTTGTTAGCTTTAGGTAATTGTATTAATAATGCAATTTCTTCCATGTAACAAATAATGAATTTATCGTATAAATAACAGTAACCATATTACAACCAAACATTTTTTTGCTGATAAATGTGATTATTATATAGATATACTATTTATCACTCTCTTTAACTAGAAGATATTGGTGTATTAGCAGTATAAACAGATTTTTAACTTTTTAACTGTAACATATGTGCATATTAAAAATCAATATTTCAATAATGCATATAATAGTACCTAGATAGTTACCAGATGAAAACAAATAATTTGCAAGTTTATATGAATCTTTAAAAAGCATGACACTGAATAGACTAAAGTAAATATTAAGGTCTCAACATCATACATTTAATAGAATTTTTTGACATATCTAAAAAAAATTGCATTTTATTATAAATTTTAGGTTAAGTCAATGAAACTTAATATAAAAGCAAATATTTGAACCTAATAAATCAATAAATATATTTCTTTTATTGTTACTCCAAGCATGATTATTTGTAACTGTTAAAAAAAATTGCCAAAAGATTTCAAAAGAAAACTTTAAAAAACATTAGTAGCTACTTTAAAATTTGACTAACTATTAATAGTCCATATAACACTAGAAAAAGAGACAAAACATACTTTACAAACTAAATTAAATGTAATTAAATAGTTTTAGAACAAAAAAAGATTAATCACATAAGCAACTTAAATAAATGCAGAAAAACTTCTCAGTTATTCAAAATAAATTTAACAAGTTTAAAGGTATCTAAATAATTTTTATTCTTAATTATATATAAATGACATTATAACTACTGTCACATAAATGATTATATATAATTTATATTTAATATACTACATAAACTTTTTTTCTGTAATTGTAAAGCAAAAACACAAAGAAAATGCACATCAAAAAGCAAAGAAACATTTTTTCCTAGACATAATTTTCAAGATAAAAATGTATTTAGAACTAAAATGTATTATTTAAAATCAACAAAATTTTAATAAATAGCTTCCAGGTAAATCAAAAATAACTGTTATTCTAAAAAGAACTGCACTTTGAAGAACTTTTCTCTTTTCTACAAATGCATTTCCATTGAGTTTGAAATTTTAATGAAAATATTCATTAACAAAAGTTTTTAGAAACTTCTTCCTATCAAAATAATTAACTGTATGATTTTCCCAAATGCTAATAAAGTATTAAAGGAGTATTTATGCTAGCAATTTTACTTCTTTTCAGTACATTTTCAGTTTAGATTATATACAAATACTCTATATATACAATGCTGCTGAGAGCAGAGAGCAAGACACAACCATTCCATATCACATTCTTCATTTTTTAATAAATTAAATTAAATGCTTAAATACAAATACAAATTGTGAGAATTTACCTAGAATTGATTAAACATAAGAAATATCAACCAAAAAAATAGTTTTGTAATAAAACATGTTAGGTTCTAAGATATAATTGTCAAGATAAAATAATTATATATGTAACTACTAATGTCACATATTTAATATACATTTAAACGGGTACAATCTAACAAAATAATTCCTACAGAATGTTCAACTAACATTTCAAACTAATTTCTGATAATCATTAGTTAACAATTTAACCACATAAATGAGATTTTGTAAATTTAGTATGTGGAAAATAATTACTCTTAATAATTTGCAGTTTCAACAAAATAAGCATTCAACAGTAAATACCAAAAAGAGAGAGCTCGAAATATAGTTACATATATTAATAGCTATATAACATTTGAACTTTGAAAATAAAAATATACTTTCTAACACAAACCGAAAAATGTTGAGACAAAATTTACAGAATTTGGTAATGATAATTAACTAATTTCCACCTTTTTATCTGCCTATACGGAAAATTATACTGAATATTATTCTGAAAATCTTTAATATAAAGCATTTTGATAGTTTTCATATAACAATAAATATAAATATATATATCTATGTATATAATATATTCTCGGGAGAGGGATTAAAAAACAGTATTGACCTCTGGTATAAAATATATTTTAAAACACAACATGTTTAATCATACCCACTTATATACAGGCAATATCAAAATCTTATTGCCATGATTATTATAAAAATGTGTAAACAGCTAATACTTGAATCAAATGCTGTAATTTTTCAAATAATCAAAATACTTATAATTAATGTTACTGCAGGGTCTTGTGTTTGAGTAAGGCCTACCTGGAAGAGGTTGTGAAGGTGTAGGTGCAGTTGTAGTGGCCATCGATTAAAACGAGGACCAATTTATAGAATATACCAGTCTTTTACCACACTTTAGAAAGTTCTCCTGATATTTAGTTGTACACATGAAGATGTTTACAAATAGTAACTACAAATTTTCTAAACACAACAATGTACAACACAAAAACTCTCGTTACCGTTGGTGAACGACTCAAGGGTTGCCATACAACCTCACTGCATGCATTTAGTTGGCGATAAATGAAATACAGAAAAAAATCGCCACACAAGCTCTTCTCAATCATTCTATCAATTTTTCTTTTCCCCTGCTATAACTTCCAGTAACTCGTTTCTTTTTTAAATCATATTTTAAGAACACCTATTTTTAAAAAAACGATTTAACCAAAATTTTAATTTCATTTTTTATGTAACTGAAAAGATTTCGAACTTTATTATTATTTTTTTTCCTTCTAAATATAAGACTTATTGAGTACAATAATTTTCTTCTTACCCGTGGGAAACGAGTGCTAAGACTTTATAGGTAACAAAGAACACTGATATATACAGGTTGAATTCATATTAAAATTATTATAAGAAAAGTAAGTTAAATTCTGGGATAACATGTTCAAATTTTAAGTAGCCGATAAAAAAAGCAGTATTTCCTAACTGTAAAATTGTAAATTTTATATTCAGTGTATTCTCTCAAACAGTAATTTTTCCCCTGGAATATTTTTAATCATAATGGATTTACTGAGCTGTTTAGTATTTGAGTGGAACAGTTATTCCTTTACGTTCATTTCGTTTCTTCATTTTTTGTTGTTCTGAATAATTTTAGACAGGTGTTGCATTTAAATCAATACATACTGGTTGAAAAATTTGTTAACATCGGGTTCTTTAAAGTAAAAACTTTGTGACAAGATTTCTTAAAGTTTCTTTTGGTCTTTTTTTACTAGAAGATGTTTTACTAATGTTTATTTTCATAAGTTTAAAGAGAAAACAATCAATTTCGCAGGAAGTAAAACAATTCATATTTATTAGAATAGTATCTCATTATATTAAAAGTTTATGAATTGTGCTCGCCTTTTCACCCTTTATCATTTTAAATAATATTTTTTAATATTAAATGTATATATTTATTACTTATAGGACTCAAATTAATGATTAATATCTGCATCTCTAGAACAAGTTAAGGTGGTGGTAGCCGAGTGGTTATGGTCTCGAAATCGTGGGCAACACTGTCAAATCGTAAGTCAGAGAGCCGCAATGTAGAGTGGCTGATGCACATTAAATCTGTCGAGGTTCTATGTCCTCCCGTTGGAGGGGTGTGGAAATTCGAAGAGGGGATGCCAGATCAGGTGTCCTCTTCGTCACTTGTGTGTGTGACTAGGATTTTCAAAATTACAAGATCCTTTACTAGTTGTCATTATGTAGCTTCAAGGAAAGATGTTAATAAACAGTCAAATCCAATCATGTTGGATTACCCAAAAATTTTTCAGTTTGCTAATTGTGGGGGAATTAAACTTAACTCAACTTATAAAAGAAATTATAAAACAATATCCATATATATATAAATGTAAGGATAATTAAATTAGATTAAAAATTAAATTCCCTATCTAGCACTTGACTCATCTTTCTCACTCCCCATATTCAAGTATCAAACTAATCACCTATTTACTTCTTCCGAACATATGGCCTAGCCAATAAACATGTCTAATTCCAGATCATTAGATTTAATAGTCAACATATGTCAGCATTAACTTGCAAGCACCTTCTTCAAAGCAGCGATACTTACCATATGTTTTTCAAGTGTTATCCACTTGAAACCCCCACCATGGCGTGCTTTTTCCTCCTCTTTCGGTATCAGAACAGATGTACAAACGATTGAATAAAGACCGTCCCTTTTTCTAACTTTTAATCTGATTCTGTCTCCAAAATCATGACATATATATATATATATATATATATATATATATATATATATATATATATATATATATATATATATATGTATACGTCTGCACTTTGAGGTTCATTATTCCATGTATGTTTATGTATCCTAATTTTTTCAATGGAATTTTTCTTATTTTTCCTCTCTATGAGGAACATTATTCTTCTATTTTATTAATTTCATTTTACTTTATACTGTCTGATTTATCATCCACGTGTGTTGAGAATAGGCTTTACTTTTCAACACGGCTCTTTTTTTCTATTATGTCGAAAATTTCTGCTGTACAGGGAAGGTGGATCAATAAAGCATTGCTTATCCCTAAATCACTGGCCTAATTCAGCGACAGCTGTAGAAATCGAAATAGCCTTCCAGTTTAGTCCAAAGACTCTTTCTGTATCTACATTTGTTGTGTCTCTTGAACTCCAATTTCTTTTTTCATGGGCTTTGTAGGTTTTACAACTTTTTCACTTGATTTCTTATTTTATTTTATTATAATATAAACATATATATATATATATATATATATATATGTGTGTGTGTGTGTGTGTATTAATTCCCTCTAGTATCCTTTTTATTAATTAACTCTTTGTACTAAAATTTAAAATAACTTCAAATCTTTGGTTTAAAAATAACAGCGTAATTTTAATCGTAATCGGCTAGTCCGAAATCCTTGTCCGGCCCATTCTAGCCAATCAGAACTACTATTACGTAATAACCACTGTAGATATAAAAGCAAAAATCTGGTGTTATCGCGATCTTTGTCTGCTTGCCTTCATCATGTAAAAATGTAAATAACTGCAACTCTGTGTCTTTGTGTTGTGTCCGTCAAGATGTCGCTTCTGTTATACGTGTCTGCTTACGTGTTTTTAACGAATAGATGTAAAATATAAAGTGATTGACCAGTTACGCTATGTGTGCTTCAAAATAAAAGATGAAACTCAATTCTAAAGATGAAACCAGATATGACAACAACCAACACCGGCCAACGCTACTACAATACGTTACAGAATACTTAACATATATATATATATATATATATATATATATATATATATATATATATATATATATATATATTTATATATTTATATATATATATATATATATATATATATATATATATTATATATATATATATATATATATATATATATATATATATATATATATATATATATATATATATATATATATATATATAAAGCAAGATTTCTTGATTATAGATTTCAGTAGCTATAGTCAATATATAACGTGCACATCAATAATTCACTACAAACGTAATGTGTTTTCTCCAGTTTCAATTTTTTAAATGCGCACTTAAAGGAACAGAAAAATTGCGTGATGAAAAAAAACGATAAAAAAAACTACAAAAGCCATTAAAAATTCATAAGAGGTAATGAAAAATATCGCAAAAAACAAATAAATCGATTTCGTAACCCAAGTGTCAAGCGGAGATATCTCCCGTTACAACAGCTGAGCTGAATGCTTGATAAACTACGAAAATTGCGTAAGGTAAAATTCCCTTTCATCTATCATATTTTTCATTAAGCATTTGCAAGAATTGAATTTTAAATTAATGCGAAGCAATTAAATATGCGAATCTAAATAAAAATAACAATTGTCTAATTTCATTACGCAACAAAAAAATAAGAGAGGATTCACAGAATTTGAAAGAAAAAAAAAGGAACGCGTGGATTTACTTTTTTTCTAGCGAATACCACTTTATTGCTGATTGAGCGAAAGTCGCGAATTTTTGTTATGACGGTTTATTTTTATTGAACATCTGGTATATAAAGGAAAAAAGGGGGGGAACTACTACACAATTAGTAATCGTTAATAATCGATTATAGATTTATAGCTCATACAGAAAGGAGCGAACAAAATTATTTTATACTAGCTGGTATACCCGTTCTTCACACGGGTGAACTAAAAAATTAAACAACACAGATTGAAGGAAAAAGAAGTTTTTAATGAGTTAATATTATGTGAATTGAAAATTAAACAAAAAAAGCTTTTTGCATATCTCAGCTAAACAAAAAAGAAAGAAAAAAACACATTTGTTAAATTTTAACTATGTAGATCTAATAGCCGATAAAAAGGATTTTTTAAATTTATAATTCCTCGTAACACTCTTGAGGGTCGATTTTTCAAAATACCTCCCTAAGCTGATCTCTGCTCAGCAAAAGTAACACATTCTTAAAAGTTTTGCGTAATGAACGCTTAAAGTAGTGTAAATAATTTATATCTGAAAGTGTAATACATTAATATTACTTTCTGTTGTATTTATTTTATTTTAAAATTGTAATATTCGCAAGCAACGCCGTTTCTTAAATTATAATGGCGATTCAATGAAAAACATAGCGAAATGTTAACGATAGAGTCAAGTTAACAAATGCCTAGCTACTTTCGTAGCTCGAGCTTTATTAGAGCTTTGTAAGACACTCCACTTTGGAACATTTAATCCGTTAGAGCTAATAAAGTAATTAAAGATATTCCACTGTAAAATTAATTATGTACACCGTTCACTTAAAATAAGTAGTCAAATCATTTTCCAAGGTTTTTCACAAACTTTCACATTTATAATATATATTAGATTAATAATCTAATTTACATTTTTTTCCCGTCAAAGGAAATGAAATAAAAATGAATTTATTTTAACGTAGCTTTCATATCTCTACGCCAGAGGTTGTCAACCTTGTAGCTGTGGCGTGCAAAACCAATCTACCAATATCATTCAGAGTGTCCCACTGTAGGAAATATTTGAAAAAATTCGATTTCCATTATGAAACATATGGTTAGAGAAGAGAAATCAAGAATATAGATTTAAAGTGTTAATATGCATTTATATTGCATCATTTAAAGATATTTGTTAACATAAAAAGGAGCAACTTAAAAAGTGTAA
Source organism: Trichonephila clavipes (assembly GCA_019973935.1). Taxonomy (NCBI): domain Eukaryota; kingdom Metazoa; phylum Arthropoda; class Arachnida; order Araneae; family Nephilidae; genus Trichonephila; species Trichonephila clavipes. Next base: position 902,669 of record BMAU01000272.1, on the reverse strand, counting down.
TTATTCCTTCAACATAAATAAAAAAATAAAATTTTACATGTTATGTATCTTTTAAGCATATTTTTTTTCAATTACAAATAAGCAACATAAAATATAAGTACTGTCGGACCTCTATATAACGAAGTCGCTAAATGCTGGAAAAAAGTTCGTAATATGGAAAATTCGCTATGTAGAGGTTCATCTTTTAATATACTTTATAAACTACATAAAACAAATTTTAAATTCAGTAACACTATATATTAAAAATAATTATTCACACCTTTTTTAAAATTAATCTATGTTTATTTTATATATCTTACCCATCAAAAAAGAAAGAAAAATTGCAAGGAAACAAAAGATAGAGGAATATCGCAGAATTCATTATATCTTCAATATTAAGAAAATAATTTTATACTAAAATTAATGAATTTTAAGGACATTTTATGTAATTTAAAGTATACAAGTAATATTTAACATACATTATTTTAAAATTAAAACACAGGGACAGCTCCACTGAGGGTGAAAGAGGATATCGAAGTTGTTTCTAGTGAACTGGGCAATGGGGATTACAGGTTGCAGTTCTTGGATGAAACGTCCAGAACTCGATTGCTCTCGGCTAGTTAGGATCTAATAAAACCACTTCAAGATTTAAGTTCACCATAAAATGTATTAAAGAGAGAATAACTTGAATTTTTTTAGAAATACTTTTAAAAAAGGAAGAAAAAAATGGAATCACAAAAGAAAAAGTTCGTTATATAGAAAATGCACTTCGCTATAGAGAGGTTATTTTACGAAGAAAATCGTGAAATGTTCACGGTTCCAGGAAAAAGTTCGCTGTATAAAAAAATTCGATATATTGAGGTTCGTTATATAGAGGTTCGACTGTATTTTTTTTTTCAATTCTCAGTAAAATAAAAAATATATACATTTTAAGGTGAACCTTTCCTCACACACCACTCTACTTCATATCCCAATATCAGGGGTAGAATTTGTGACTTTCAGTTATCCATGATTCTGAACATTCAATTGTTAAACAACTTCTTTGTGAGCTCAAAATATATTGTCGAGAACGAGAACGAGAAGAGGCCTTGGGCTCAGGCCCAGTTGGCCCATGCCTTAAGACAGGGGTGGCCGACACGCGTGCCACAGTGTGGCATGGAGTTGTAATAGTAACACAGTGATAGACTTACTGAAAAAATTTGAAAATTTTGAAAATCTAATTGAAAGGTAACCATTTTTTACAATTTTATTGAAGTGGTTGTCTTAGACAAAAACCTCAAAATTTGGATCAAAATATATTTATGAATTAATGTTTTCTGCTATGAACATAATAAAATAAATATCACTCTAAACTAGCTGATGTGTAACTATAATAACCTAATTTTGTAGGCATTTGTCAGAGCTAATCCTAATATAGATGACTTGGTAAAAGAAAGCAGTAATTCAAAAGTCACACTAAGTAAATATTAAACGATTAATAATTATTTTGAATTAAATGATTTAAGTTACTCTTTTTTTTATTTTATACCTAATTGATTGGGCTAGTAAAAAGTTTACTAAAATAAAAACCTAAATTTGTATGCGTGTACTTTCGTCTTATTTATTATATATTATTTTTAAATATCAACTACACAGACTTACATTAATAAATGTGCTATTTGTGTAAAAATCCCATAATAAGCTAATAAGTAACATTTTTTCACTTTTCCACATTTGTTTGTAGGAAAAGTTGAAAATGGCACGGTTAATTATTTTTTACCAGATAGTGGCATTCTTCCCCCAAAAGGTTCGCCACCCCTGCCTTAAGACGTCCCTCAATTTTTAGAGTAGTGCAGAGTGCCACTGCACCGAGTGCCATAGGTTTCCGACACTTGCTCTGCCTTTTATAAATAAGTTTCCTCACCACTTTTTGTTTTCTGTCTTAACTCCCGAAAACATATACCCTCTTCCGAATTGTTTATTTACATATGCAATGCAGTATATTTTTTCACGATTACTTATTTCATAGAATTATTTTACTCTTAAATTGGGGAGGGGCATATTTTTTAGACTGTACTAATACACAGTTTCCAAAAACAAATTTACCTTTATTCTTGATAATGTTCTACTTTCTATATTTAAAATGTCTTCTGTTTATATAAAATGGAAGAAGTCGCAATTTGTTTGGGGTTTTATAGTACTTATATTCGATATCCATGGTAATGGAAATTTTTTATTACTAGCGTGTGATAAAATTCTTTTAAACCAATGAAAATTTAAGCATTTTTTTTCTGGAATTAAGCATTATTGAAGTCAAAACAGAGAAAGCGTTGCCATGGGAGCAGGGTAGTTACAGGTCCTCTTTACGAGTCGATTTGCGGCATTTTGTTTTTAAGATACTCAACCATAAATATTGTGGATTCCTGTCAAGCTACGTATAAACCCATATCCAAATTCAAATTAAGAGTACGAGTTTGTTTTAACTTAATTAATTTAAATGAAAAAAGTTTTTACATGCTATATCATCGCAATCATGATTTTATACATTAATTTATATAAATTAAAGAAAACTATTTGATAAATCGGAGTAGTTGATGCTTGAAAGTAAAGATCTGTTTTCGAAATGCCTCCTTTTTCAATTAATATGAAATGTAACAGCGTAATATGCTGAGAAATAAAAATAAAACAGAAGAAAATTCAATGGACATTTTGAAATGTATTTACTATTTGCACCTAAATTTTATAAACACATATCTCAAAATCGTCTAAAAAAATTGTTGGTCTTTCCAGCATAACGCATTATATGCATAAATTTAGTCATAGTGTATCAATTAGGAGAACAAAAAGTTTTAATTAATAGTTGCAATCCAATGTGTCTATTGAAAAGATTTCAAAGTTTCTATAAACATTGTTATAAATTTGTATTCAAAGAACGGTGCCTTCTGTTCATTTTCTTTGTCTTTTACGGAGAATAGCTTTAAAATCATAACAAATGCTTTAAATGCGAGCAACTTGTCATTTTGTATTCAGAAATAGAAATATATGAAATCTATATTCCCTCTTAAATTTAAACACATTTGTTGTACATTCTTTTTTAAACAATCTGATCTATAATTAATTTTCTCTCCCAAATTATGGATAGGTGAGCTTTTTTCTCCAAATTGCGGCTTAGTACTGTAGTCAGACTCTCTCAATTTACACTAGTGTGCAAAAATTAAGGACGAAGTCGAAAAATTAGCATATCAGCTGAACGAAGAAGCAGAGCGGACAGAAAGACCAATCAGGAGATTAAGTAAGGTGATGTACGGTAGCACATGCGCAGATATGCAGGTAGACGTAATGGGGGAGTGTCTGAGTAGTATAAAGCATGTTGTCGGTGTAAGATCAGTATTTCTGGCAAAGAGATTGCACGCCGTATAGCAGTTAAAATCACACCGAGTTGCTGCCTCAGCGAGAAATGGCGAATAATCAATCTGTTAGACGACATCTGGATGCTTTTACCCGAGGTCGAATCATTGGGAAGTTGGAGGAAGGCCGCAGTGTGACAAGTGTGGCTGCAGAGTTCGAATTTCTCACAGCATCGTTTCACGACTTTGGAGACAATTTCAAACTACAGGAACAGCTATCCGGGGGTTCAGTAGTGGTCGTCCACGAGGAACCACACCCGCAGATGACCGGTACATTGTCTTACAGGCCAGAAGAAACAGGCGGCAGACAGCGGGACACACGACACAGGTGACTGGACGACCGATATTGCGTTTTACCGTGGCCAGAAGACTGCACGGTGGTGGTCTGTTCGCACGACGCCCTGTACGGTGTGTACCTTTAACGCCTGCCCATCGGAGAAGGCGTTCTCTGTGGTGCCGGGAATACCGGAATTGGAGAGACAATGAATGGGGACGAGTACTCTTTACAGATGAGAGCAGATTCAGTTTGAGTAGCGATTCTCATCGCATACTCATCTGGAGAGAGCGGGGAAGCCGCAATCATCCCTCGAACATCATTGAAAGGGACAGGTATGGAGGTCACGGTGTTCTCGTTTGGGGAGGTATCATGCTTGGTAGTCGTACAGACCTTCACAACTTCGACGCAGGTTCAGTCAACGGGACCCGTTATTGTAACGAGATTCTTCTTCCATATGTGCGTCTTTTTAGAGGCGCTATGGATCTGCAGTTCCTTTTCATGGACGACAATGCACCATGTCATCGCACAGTAGCTGCCGAACAGCTCTTAGAGAGTTAGGATATTGAACGTACGGTTTGGCCGGCACGATCTCCGGATCTCAATCCCATCGAGCATGTATGGGATTTTCTAGGCAGACGCTTGGCAGCTCGTACCTTACCACCAGTAACGATTCGGGAGCTTCGATTGGCGCTGCAAGACGAATGGGCAGCAATGCCTCAACAACTCATTGACACCCTCATTCTCAGCATGGGCAGACGCTGTGAAACCTGCCTAGCAGTCAGGGGAGATCATATCCCCTACTAAAGACCGGATGTTTCTTGCTGGACACCCATCACAGGGATGTTTCGGCCTGCAGTCGCATTGCGCTCCATGCTACTTTTTCAATCAAGCTTCTTTTTATCCCTCTGATTTCTCTTTTAGTAAGTGTTGCTTACATATTACACATGTCCTTACGTATTGGGGATCTTACGGTATTAAATGTGTTGATTCGGAAAGCTTTTGTACAAAGTTATATTGAAAAAACCGTCTCGTCCTTAATTTTTGCACACCAGTGTATGTCAATATCTGTAAGGAATACATTATCACGGCAAAAAGAATTAATGTAACGTATTGAAATATAGGTAGGGAATCAAAATTTAGCTTCATATACACCGTACAATTAATTCAATTATATATTCAGTACATGAACGTAATAACATTATATATATATATATATATATATATATATATATATATATATTAAAAGGAATTCCTGAAAATCAATAACAGATTGATACATATGACGATCAATAGATTGTTACATCGATTGTATAGATCAGCGGTTCTTAAACTGTGGTCCGCGGACCCCTGGGGGTCCCCAGCGTTTTTCTAGGAGATCCGCAAAGGTCTCTCGGTACTTACGTACTATCGCAACACAATGCCAACTTTCAAAATAACTCTCCAAGTGGTAACCCTGATTTCGCATGTGTCGTACGCGCTAAATCGAAAAACCATGTCCTTCGTTTCATATAATGTCACTAATACGGTTTTGATAACGCGCACGTGCCGGTCTCTCGTATAATACGTTAAATTTCCCTCTTTCACAGACTCTGAAAGGCCTCGAAGGGGAAATTGAAAGAGAGAGATGAGCCATTTTAATTACTAAATTGCCGCCCATGAAAAAGCTTTAACAGACCATGTATTTCGATCAAGAATATTAATTCAGGTGGAGGGATGTTCAAAATCCTGGGATTCCGTGATGTCAAGCAAACACATAGAAGGGGGCCAAGGTGATTGAGACTTTAAGAACTGCTGACATAAATAACATTAGATTACATATTTTCTTTTTGTATTCATATTCGAATGGTTAGAATTTCATTCACTGTATATGTGTAAGCTGAGCGCCCTCTGAACTGCTGATTTAACCGTATAAATTGAGAGATATAGCGAAACGTTCTGAGTAGTACTTAATTGCTACGAAAATTCCAGGAACTTATTAATATAAAATAACTCTATAGTAATATATATCTTCACCAATACCATCAAAAATAACATTAGCACTACCAGTGAAAGCAAAACTATAAATTCTCTTCATCTCAGACCTCCTTCCCATATCCAGGGTCTAATTAACACTAGATTTACAGACACTTTTGGATACCTATCTTTACGGATACCCGTCAAATTGATAGGTGCAGGAAATCAAATATTTTTTTTAAAATACGGGGTTGACTTAAATTATAAACAATTCAAATTTTATAAAATAAACTAAGAATCAACTCTAATCAGACACACAACCCAATACAAAAAACTAAAACTCTCACAAATCAATAAACACATTATCTACCTTTTCTATAAATTTTATACTTTGCTTTTTGATTTATAACTCGATCATTAAGGCTCAATTAACTTTCGCACATAGCAGTTGCACTAGCACTCACTCATTTCCATACACATCTTGCAGCAACTATTTTCATCTTCAACCACAATAAACGCAAACAACTTTCAATCTTCATTCATTTTTTAGTAATGATTGTCCCCCCTCCCAAGAATTTTTTTTTTTAACTATTAATACAAAAAATTTAAAAATTTCTTGTAGACTAACAGTAATTTTTCCTCTGACAAACCAAACTTCAATAACCAATTTCAAACCATAAATGAAATGTGTTAAGGCGCAGGTACCAATATCAGTTTAAAGTGTGTTCTCAAGGCATTAGAATCAAAAGTATAATTTTGCTTAGCTGACATTTGATAATATATATATATAAAGGGTTTTTTTTAACCAGCAGTGACTCAAAAACGTCAACGACGTTTAAAATAGCTTAAAGTTGCCTGCCTAGTGACAAAGGCTTTTTGAAAGCCACAAAACCTTGTGACGGGGCTTTCATCGCGATTTCTATTAATGTCCTCTTGGGGTTTCTGTGAGGCCAAAATGACAATTCTCTTTCCAGACAACTCGAGAAGAAGAACGTTACTATGCAAATTAGGAATCATATATATAATAGAAGTTTAGCGTTAGCAGGGTGGCTATGTGAGGCCTATGTCTAAGTGTGGAAGTGATTAAGATAGCGTTTTAGGAAGAATACCAAGTCCGAGAATTAACCTACCCGTAACTGTATATCCAAGCTAAAGGTGGATACGAAACCACAAGGATTAGAGCCGGATAAAAGCCACGTCAGTTAGGACAAAGAAAGTAGCTGTTTACTATGGATATAGCGGTAAGCGACTTTGATTAAGCTATAAGGAAAGGGAGTGTATTAGTGAGATTAGAATTAATCTGTAAAGTTAGATATAATGGTCAATTACACGATTATTTGGTAATACGAGTTGTGTCTTCTCATTCCAGATCTGCTTACTTTGATTATTATTATTGTTGTTAAATTGTGATTAAGTTAAGATCTTAATAAACAGATATTAAGATGAATGATATGCCTTGTTCTTCGTTATTTCCTACAGAAACAGGTTTTGTAGATAATGGAGAACAGGGGCACCCACGGGTGGGTGCCTCACAGCCTCAGTTACGACAGAAGACGCAATATGAAAGGGGACTAATGATTATGCTTCGTGAAGAGGGTTTTTCTTATCATGTAATATAGCAATTCATATAATGTCATCGCAATGATATGGGAGTGTAAGCTGTAGGTTCAAGAGAACCGGACGAGTAGGAAATCCTGCAGTGGACGATGATGGTAACGTCACAACGAGATGATAAGATAACCTCATCCATATGGCAGTAACGAACCCTTCAACTTTATTTCGACAGTTGGGAGGATATTGAAGTATAGCTATCGGTGTTTCACTATCTAAAAATGGTTTGAAGCTAACACTCTAATAATATAAGGAGTGATCGCAATAATAATAAAAAAATTCTCTAAATTAATCAAAATTTAAGTAAGAAAAAAAGATATATTTTTAAATAAAATTAAAGCGTGATACTGAATTGATGAAACTGGAGTCTTTTTTTATGATAAATTTCCGTATAGCAGGACTTTAACGCTGGGATTTGTTTTGAGGGCAATGTTTTGCGTAATCCAGCATTTCTTAAACTGTAGAGCGCACCCCCCTAGGGGGCCTGATATCCCGACGAGGGGCGCGTGAGGATATTGAAAAGATGAAAATAAAAGATTTAATATAAGTATTAATTTATTGAAAGGAAGCAAAACAAAATACATTCTGACACAAAATTTTTTTAAAAAAATACACATTTTTATACTTTTATAATATAACTATAAATGTATCGGTACTGCTCAATATTTTTGATAATTAGTTTGTCAATACTAAATTAAAAACAAGTTTAATAATTATTAGTTACACCCATGGGCTTGTCATATACAAAATTTAGTACTTATCTTGATAAGTTGTTGGTTTATAATTAAAGTCTTATTGTAGCTTTACGTCAAAGTACATTTTTATTGCATTCAGTCCATTGTTATTGTATAAAGAAGGATTGTCTAATGCTTTATATTGTTCGGAAACAGTGAAATCATATCTTATACAGCGGGATGTAAATGACGAAGTGTTTTCTTTTCTGCATTAAGTCGAAAAATGAACTTTTTCTAGTCAGGAATCAAAAAGATTTCCAAACATCTAACAGTTGGTATTTTAAGATTTGAAATTAACAGGCGCGTAATAATTCACTAATAATATTTTTCGCTGTGGAATAAAAACTGTAAAATTTCCAACTATGGATATTTTTTGTGTAGTTGCTAAATGTAGAATTTCCAAAAGGTAAACGCAAAAAAATTTGTATTTTGTTTGGACCCCGGTAAAACGAAAAACCCTCGATTTAACGAGCAACATGTTCGTTCCCGATTTAACGAATTCGTTCAAAATACAAATTTTTCGCTCATCTGTGTGTGTTGGAAATTCTACAAAAAAACAACTACGCAAAATATATCCACAGTTAGAAAATACACACTCTTTATTCAACAGTTAAAAATACAATTCGTGAATTATTACGCCTCAGTTAATTGGAAATTTTAAAATACTAACAAATGTTTGAAAATGTTTTTGATTCCTAACTCGAAAGAGTTATTTTTTCGACTTTAAGCAGAGAAGATAGTATTGCGTCAATTACATTCTGCTGTATAAGGTAAATTTTCTCAGTTTCCAAACAGTGTAAGGCATTAGAAAATAAAACATTTTTTATAAGAATTTAATCATCAATTTTTGCATCAGAATCGTTTTCATTGGTTCCGACAAATCTAACAAATTCAGGACTTCAGTAGTACAGATAAGCAATCCGTCACATCAAATGTAACATATTCGTTAAAATATTAAAATGTCGCCTACATTGTGGAGTGGAATGAGATAAAACAGGAGTTTCCTGTCCAATTCAAAACTCACACAATAGGTTGCACTTATGACTCATCTGCACATGTTAAGTCAAATAACGCTCGGCATACTTTCCCGTCAAAATCTGCTAGTTTTAAGACAAAACCTTTTTTTTCTGTTCCGGACAAAAATTAAATCATTTGAAAAAAAAATCCAATTTTTTCTAACACAAACTTATACAAATTCTTTTTTTCAGCCGTTAAAATAATTCGTACATTCGGGGTTTATTATTCGATGAATAGGGTGTTTTGTCTTCATATTAATCGGGGAAAGAGAAAAATTAGTTATGTAAGGTTTCGTTAAATCGAGGTCTTACTGTATATATATATACAGTCGAACCTCTTTATAACGAGCCTCTATATTGCGAATTTTTCTATATAGCAAACTTTTTCCTGGAACCTTGAACATTTCACGACTTTCTTCGTAAAATAACCTCTCTATAGCGAAGTGCATTTTCTACATAACGAACTTTTTCTTTTGTGATTCAATTTTTGTTCTCCCTTTTTTAAAAAATATTTATGAATATTTCAAGTTATTCTCTCTTTAACACATTTTATGGGGGTCATAAACCTTTGACTGGTTTTTTAGATCCCAATTCGTCGAAAGCAATAGAGTTCTGATCGTTTCATCCAAGAAGTGCTTACTTTAACCCCCATTGCCCAGTTCACTAGAAACATCTTCGATATCCTCTTTCACTCTAAGTGGAGTTGTCCCATGTCCTCGTGTTCAAATTATAAAATAATGTATGTTTTAACATTACTTTTACGCTTTAAATTATAAAATGTCCTTAAAATTCATTAATTTTAGTATAAAATTATTTTCTTAATATTAAAAATACAGTGAATTCTTTGACATTCTTTTTTCTTGTCTTCCTTGCAGTTTTTCTTTCTTTTTTATGGATAAGGTATATAAAATAAAGATATATTAATTTTAATAAAGGTGTGAATATATATATATATATATATATATACATACACATATATATATATATATATAAAATACATAGTGTTTATGAATTTAAAATTAGTTTTATGTGGTTTATATATAAAGTATATTAAAAGATGAACTTCTATATAACGAATTTTCCATTTAACGAACTTTTTTCCAGGAGTTAGTGACTTCATTATATAGAGGTCCGACTGTATATATATATATACCGAACATTTTATTTGTTAATTTGGTGTTTTTCGTTATATCGGGGTCCAAAAAATGCAAATTTTGCACTTACCATTTAGAAATTCTATAAGAAATTACGCAAAAAAATATACATAGTTACTCGTAGAAACTACCCACTTTTTATTCAACAGCTAAAAATATTATTAGTGAGCTATTACGAACCAGTTAATAGGAAATTTTAAAATAGTAACTAATAGATGTTTGACAATCTTTTTGATTCCTGACTCGACAGTTCTTTTTCGACTTTATGCAGAGAAGAAAATACTACGTTATTTTTTACACCATGCTGCATGAGGTAGGCTTTCATAGTTTCCAAACAATGTAAACAGCATTAGAAAGAAAATACTACGAACATCAGTTTTGACTAATAGATGTTTGACAATATCTTTTTGATTCCTGACTCGAAACAGCTCTTTTTCGACCTTATGCAGAGAAGAAAATACTACGTTATTTACATCATGCTGCATGAGGTAGGCTTTCATAGTTTCCAAACAATGTAAAGCATTAGAAAATGAAACAGTTTTGATGAGAGTTTCATTATCAAATTCTTCATATTTTACAAATTTTCAAAAACGAAATTTTCGACAAAACCGTACGCATAATAAACCTCATTTATCTCAAGAAAGAAAGCAAATGCTAAAAACTCTTGAAATATCACCTGTGTCGTGGAGTGGGATGAGATAAGGGAAGAACTTCCTGTCAAATTTAAAACTCACGAGATAGGTTACACTCATGACATCAGCACCTGTAAAGTCTAAGCATAGGGGCTACAATCCTTTCTGGTCAAAATTTGCTGCTTTCAAAAGAAGTCTTTTCTGTTTCGGACAAAAAAAAAAGCGTAATTTGAAAAGAAATCCAATTTTTTCAAATTAAAAGTAAAGAAAAATTCTTTTCGGCTGTTCAAATAATTTGTTATAATTCGGGGTTTATTATTCGTTAAATAAGAGAGGTTTTGTCTTAATTTTAATAGGGGGGGATTCTTAAATATAGGGGTTCGACTGTATTTTACTGTTGAAGAAATGAGACAAATTTTGGAAATTCTACTAAAGAAGGAAAATTCAATAAACGGGAAAGGGGAGTATAGTACTTATATATATTCTCTTAGGGAAGGAGCATCAAGAGAAAAATTGATCAAACTCTTTTGATTCCAATAATTTTTGAGGAAAATATCAAACGTTTTGATAATAAGTCATAAATATGCAAAACTTAAAATTATGATGAAAAGTGGGTAAGATTTTGTAAATATTTAGTGGTTGCTAATTATTCTTTTTTGGTAAAAAGTAAAGTATGCATGAGTAATCAAAGATGACCAGTACGCATCGTGACTCCATATAGACTAATACAAAACTCTTTTTAATACAAGATACGTTACATTTATCTATTTAATAGAAGATACATGTAACTTTTTTGTTAGTAGAAAATATAGGTATCTTTTCAATAACTCTATTTTGGAGGTGGCTGTTTGATTAGAACCACATCGAAACCTTTTAAAGTTATTTTTCTAAACTCTTTTTAAAGCTTTTAGGTGTTAAAGTACTTTGGTCACACCTTGTTTTTATCATTATTATTCCACTATATCTGTTTGTTTTAACTTGATGGGACAGATGCTATTTCCAAGTATATAGTCTTATTCGTATATCTTGATAAACTTCTGAAAAACTCTATCTGCAATATTTTACGAATATCTAGATTTTCATAATGGTTTTTGGGTGTATGAGCATAAATTTGTAGTCAGACTAATGCTTTGAGCAGTGGCGAAACGTACAGCCTAGCAACCTTCGCATTGCAGAGGTCCCAAAGCCTGACCGACGCAAAGTATGTAAGATACTCTTTGGGGCCCAAAACTTGAAGCCCTAATATTCTCCGTTACGTCACTGGCTTTGAGAGTACATCAATTATCACTATTTTCCATTTGGAGCGAAGTCCTGGAGTATCAAGATGTAGAGCTATTTTTTGATCAATTGTATAATCCACTTTGTGTATTTTTTCCCAATCATTTACACTTTCATTATATCTAATTAGTTGTTGATTGTACCCATTTCTTGGTATTGGGATATCTCTACATTCCACGTTACTTGTTATCTCTTGGTTGACTAACGAAAGAATACAAACAAAAGTAATTACCCTGGAATAATTAGAGATGCATATACATTAATAGACGCTTTTCTTTTGGAGCCTCCTAACTCGGAATTCTAACGTCTAAAAGTAATCTAAATTCCTTGATGGCAACTCAGTCTTTTATATAAAAAAACAGCACTGAGCCCCGATTTAAAAAAGCTTGAACTCCGTGTATTATTTTGAAAAATTTATTAATCGTATATCAGCTTCAAAAAGAAAGAAAAACCTATTCTTTAAATGTCTCTATCCTTCAAGATATTATTCATTTTTAGCAGTATTTTCAAATATTTATAAAGGCAGATGTCCAAAGCGTACACCATGCATATCGCGGCAGGCTTGAACGAGCCATGGAATGGATGAGAGCACAAGGTCCAGAAACGCGGTGACCACCGAAGTACAAGCAGCATACAGATGAGCAACTAAATCCGTTTGTGTTGTCACTACGTCTGCATAAACCAAATCCTTGAGATGAAGGGAAACAAATAGGGATCCCATAGGGAAAAAATCCTACAGTGTGATATCTGATCATCGTGGTGACCATAGAACCGGACCTCCACTTCCGATTCAGTGGCTGAGTTATGCAATATAAACCCATTAACGCACAGGAGCACATAAATGCGCCATAGCTCCATCATGAGCCATCATTCCTCATCATCTACCGTATTTTTCTCGTAAACTAGGAATCGTACAGGTATAGTTCCTTCGACATTTTTTATTTAATCCCAACGAGGAATCTGGCTGAGCAGAGTTTGGGCACTATATTTGGGACACCCTGTATTAAATTAGCTATATTTTTTTCTTGCGTTTTTGCATCATATTAAAACTGGACCTGACCTTTTTTGTGCAAAAAAGATATCTTCGTTATTTAATCTGACATGTGTGTGAGTGTCGAAGATAGTGATAACATATAACTTCAATTAAGAATTTAAATTATGGTTCTAAATGATGAAGTCGAGCCTGGCATCTGTAAAACAATAACTACTGAACGGTTAAGGTAATTGCATCTTATCGTTTCGCGATTTGTAGCTAGTCGAGATTTGGCTCTATTCCTTTTTATGATTTTAAACAAAACATTACTTCCATCAAGAAATCCCGTTAGCTTACTGAGATGGGTTTTTTCCTATTGATTGAGTGAGAAATATTTGTTGACACAGCATTTATGTTTATTTTCAGCTCCATAACGTTAAATTCACTTATTTTTTCAATTCTGAAAATCACTTTTAAAGAAGGATCTTCAGGATCTGAGTAGTTTTAAAATCTATTATAATTTATTTTATGTACATTAACCCAAATTAAAAATGAGATCATATGAGCAACATTCAAACAGTCTACTTAAATTGTCAAATATGCTGCTGAGAACAACATTTTTTTTTTCGCATTATACTCTTCGTAACAAGCCTAGTCTTTACAAGCACAAAAAGTTAAACGCTCCATAAAAATAGTAAAATTTATGTATGAGATGTGAATTGGTTATGCTTTAAATGCAAATTAATGGGGGGTTTTTTTAGAGCTGAAGTAAAAACTAATTCGGATATTGATAGCGGAGGAAATGTGGTTTTTCTTTTCGAACACTTTAAGCTCTCTTGCGTAAAGAAAGATAATTAATCTTTGCAAAAACTCTCTGTGACATTTAAAAAAAAGCTTCTTTAAATGATGTGCTTGTAATAACGAAGGTATTTATCCGATATTTGATTAATTAGGGTAGAAAGAAAAAAAACTGCCTCTATAGTATAGTGATAGTTATTTCGATTTTTCAAATATCAAAAAGGAAAAGTTGCCTAGAGATAGAGTGACGGTCTGGTGGTCAGCAAGTCATGAGCCTGTTTTTCTGAAAAATGCCATATGGAATAAAAGAGGTCGTTACAAGTTTAAGGGGACTTGACACCTTTTGAAATTTTTTTATGTATTATTGTATTATGTATCATTTTATGTGTTTAAAAATTATATTTTAGCATTTCATATAATGTTTCTATTCAAGAAACTGATGCGAGACGAAATTTTGTGTACATTATTTACACAATTTTAAAATTTTAATTTTTTAAAAAAGATTTGGAAATTTTAAAATTCTACTCCTTTTGTATTTATTATTTTTTTACCTGAAACTTTTTGTAATATCCTTAAGAATGTTTTAAACAGCTTTAGAGATCAATTTTACAATAATTTAATTAGTTTTGGTGGGGAAAAAAATAAAATGTTGATATGTATGCTAAATCTCCTGTATTTTAATTTTTTTTAAAAAAAAGTATTAAGTTTTTACAGCGAAATGGTTACATGGTTTTTGTTTTGTTTTGTTACATGCATTATATATAACACACAGGAAAAAAATCGAAGTAATAATTGTGGAAGGGGAAGCATTTTGAATGCGAAAGAACACAAACGGAGAAAACCCATTTTAAAGTTCAAAATTCCAAAAAAATTATAATTATAAACTTAAATAAACATAAAATACTACTTTAAAATACTAGCTATATATTTTTCTTAAAAATAATAGCATTTTAATATTATTTCAACCCATATACTTTAAAAATGATCTCTTTTTAGAGAGTATGATTGCATTAGAAAACTCAAGAAAAATGTTAAAAATTTTTTTTTATGTCATAACAGAAATTTTAAAGCTTTTTGCTTTCTGCAATATTGAAATGCTATATTTTTATGAAAAACATATGCTGAATAAGAACTGAAAAAAAATTATAAAATTATTAATACAAAGTACCTTAATTAAAAAATTTTACATGCATCTCAAAAGAAAAAAAATTACATTAATGTAATACTTCAGAAATATTCTGCTTTATTTGTAACACCTTCTTTTTTTAGTTGCTATTTCACTTTTTAAAGTAGCTTTTTTTAAATCAAAAAGCTTCTCTTTTTTTATCTAAAAAAGGGGCGATGTTAAATTCCGTAATTTGTTTGTTTACCTTTTTTAATTAAAATTTTTTCGAACTTCTAGTTTTCAGGTGTACAAAAGTGCTATATCAATCCAAAGATAATAATACAAAGAATATAACTAAATAAAAGTACAAAAAATGATATTTAGGTCATTTTTAGGGTGCCAGTCTCCATAATTCAACTGAACTTTGTTAAAGTATGGTAACAGCTCACGGGAATAAAGGGGGGAGGTTCCTCATCACTTATCTCCTACTGAAAGTTTCGAATCTCTAATAGCCGATGCTCTGTAGCTTCAGAGCAGTGGCGCACACAGGAATTTTCCAAGGGAGGGGGGGGGGTTGAAAGTTCACCATTCTTGTATCATGCTCCTTTTGATTTTGTCGATTTTGGGGGACAAAACACAATAGAAAACCAATTTTTGAATAAATAATCAGCATTAATTAATAAAATTAATCATTAATAACAAGTAATTAATTACATTTTACGTACTATATATTTAGAATTACAATCAATCGGAAAAAAAATCATGGGCTTTGGGGGTCCGGACCCCCAGGACCCCCTCCCTTGTGTGCACCACTGCTTCAGAGTGATGTTTAAGAAAACAAAAATCAACTCGCATTGGAAGTTATCTCTCAAAAAAAATTTTAATTTCATGGGTCAAAATTTAATAAAAATGTTCTGTTAAAATGTGAGAAAACAGTTACAATGTGTAGTAATATGAAACAAACACATGCTGAACTTTTTCGAAGCCAGTGTAAATTTAAGACGTAATAGCTCTCATATTTCATGTAACCGCCTTCATCTGAATTCTACCATGCTCTACCTACCAGGATTCACACCATTTCACCTTTAGGAATTGTTCTGAAAAAGAAAATTTTTCAAAATGCTTTCACAAAATTTAATAGTTTCGATAGAGTTTTTCGCTTGAACCATCGACTGATGAACCGAACATTCTTTCCCCAATCTACATACATTTTCATTAATAGAATTCTTAACAATGAACATTTCAAAATATTAAAAAAAAGCCATGCCTTCAGGCAGTTTATGTCAATATAGAAAGAATGCGGTTGAATAAAAAAATTTTTCGTCCAAAATACAAACGATTCTACCTACAGACCCTTAACAATAAAATTTTTTAACTATTTCCTTCTAACTTATTTATTTAATCGTCGGTATTCGACACGAGTTTAAATTTAAAAGTGAGAATATATTCATTTTGCTCCCAATTCAAACAGAGTTAGCTACATTTTTTATAGTTTCAGTATTTTTATAGTAGTACATGTGAAGGTACGAAACTGTTTATAAGAAAATGAAAATTTTCAAGCATTTCATATTTATATAGGGAACATTTCTTTGTGACTTGTGATAGTATCCACGTACAATCAATTTGATGGAATAGAGTTTCTTACACGCAAAGTGCGTTTTATTCTAGGATGTCTACGAGAAAAGGGATTTCATGTCTCCATAAAATGGTATGTTATCCAATGATGTTAATGGAATCTTAAAATAATCCATTACGCTTTAGAACCCTAAGCTAATGTTTTATTTTCTGATCAAATATTAAAACAGTGTGATTCGCCAAGTCTTAGCTGATAAAATATACAAAAAAAGCAATTTTCAAGGAAAAAAGTTTTTATCGTATAAAATTCAAAGAGGTGAAAACATTTCTCCTTAGCATCTTGTATAAAAATATTGTTTATAATATACAGTTGAACCTGTTTTTGTGTGGTTGATAGGGACCGTATAAAAATAAACGCACATTAAAAGTATTCAAAAATTTCATAAATTCTTACATATAAAGAACTATATACAATTCGTGGAAATACTACAGAATATTTTTTATGCGATGGATAGGGACCGCATAAAAAAAGTCGCATTTGTAAAATATGCCAATTATTTACGAAATTTATGTAAGAGTACTTTCATAACAAAATAAATAATTAAATATTACACATGGAAACATTTTAAAAACATATAGTTTCTCATTGTATACACGGATAAGTTATCAAAATGCACATACATAATTCATTGCCACTCATCGTAATCGAAAGCCCAGTGATGAATAAGTTCAAAATTGCTTTCGTGAATTGAAGGTAAAATTTCAATTGATTTGTTTTTTGGCAACATAAAGTAAGAGATAAGTTTTTGTGACGACGATCGGGTGGTTAGTTGCTTGTAAATGTCACAATAAGCGACTATATATGATCGAAGCCCTTTTTGGAATTTTATACTCCTTTCTTAATTGGCATCTAATTTAAGAAAATGCTTTTGCAATTTGTTAGAAAGCTGGATCCCTGCATATTTTTATCCGCTTTCAAAGAATCCGGTTCTTCTTGTTCGTCTTCATAATTTTTCAAATTATTGATAATGTCACTGTCGTTGAAAGTTTTGTCTTCAATCAAGTGCAGGCTGCTGGAGCGTTGAGAGAAAGCAACTGAATGCGCATTGTCGGGAGACTGTTAATAACAAATGAACAGAGCGTCTTGAAGTGTCTACATTTCAGTAGCGTAACATGCATCTCCGCATCACGGAGGGGGGGGGTTAGGACTCTAGGGGCCCAAGGCCTGACTAGTGCTAAATACGTAGTTACCCAATTTATAAAATATTAAAGGTAAAACCTGACTTTCAGAGAGGGGTCCTAACATTCTCCGTTACGCCACTGGTAAATAGATAGAAAACATTACAGTGACGCCAAAGCCATTGAAATTCATAGACCTCATAAAAAAAAGATCACACAGAAAAAAAAATCGCATAAAAATAAAATCGCACAAAAATAAAATCACATAAAAAAGGACTGCACAAAAACAGGTTCTACTGTGTAATATCAATAATTCTTTTATGAAGCATCATATTCATTCAGTTAAAAAAAATTGTAAAACTTAGTGTGCTATATGAATATTAACCCTGAATGCTCATAATATTTTTGTTATGTAGAATAAACATATATTTATAGCAAAAAGGCTACGACGTTGTGATTCATATTTATTGTTAATAAATAATCATCAAAAATGTTTTTTTAAATATTTGTTTTTGATTTTGGGGACATGTAACAGTTGCGTTAAAATTTCATTTTACAGAAAGAATTGCGTCTTCCAGCTGCGATAACTTAGTTGTCATGGTTACATGGCTCCCGAAACTCAGGTTCGAGTCCGGATGCTACAAAAGACTCATTTTGTAGAACGATTGATGCACGTTAAATCTGCCATGGCTCAGTCCTCAGGCTCGCTTAATGTGGGAGTTATGTTCCATATATTACTTGTCAGGCATAGTTCTGTGTATCATCCACAGAGTAACCCTGTTGAGCGATTTCATCGAACGTTAAAACGACTCTTACGAGTCTTATGTTTAGATGCAGGCTCCGAATGGGACAAACATCTTCCGTCAATTCTTTTAGCGTTACGAACTGTATCTCACGAAAGTACAGGGTATACACCGTCAGAGTTGGTGTATGGGAAAAATTTGCGAACCCCAGAGACGTTAGTAATAGAACATTGGATGGAACCGGAAGAAGAGGGTGATCTCGTCACTGAATATATGTTTAAGTCAGTGCTTCTCAAACTTTCAATACTGGTGCCCCCCTTTTTGATCACAATTTTTATCGCGCCCCCCTTATACCTTAATAATGTACTGAATGCAATAATAACGCACTTTGACGCTAAAGCTACAATAGGCGATCTTAATTATAAACCATACAAAATAGTAACATAAGCATTAAAATTTTGTATACTACTTTTAAGCAAAAAATAAATAAATAAATAAAATAATAGGATAATTATATGTTATTTTTCCTTCCTCTAATTTTTAAATTGAACATATTGCAAAATGCGGTGGCTACTTAGAAGACAGACAAAATATAGATATCAGCTAAATATAGAAAAAGAACTCAGAGGGTGAATTTCTAATCATAAGCATTCCTTATAAAAACTTTGCTTTGCAAGACAAGCCCATGGAAGTCGTTAATACTTATTAAACTTGTTCTTAATTTAGTATTAATTAATTAGTTATAAAATACTCTATGCAGCACTGATACATTAAAAGTATACCGGCTGAAGTGCCCGCTCTTTGCTCTTGCGTTTTTCGCGTTATGCTTCATATGTATAGAAAACTCGTAAAAATAATTCTAGGCCAAGTAATCCTTCAAAAAGCTCTCCGTGGTTTACCAAACATCATAAAAATCTTTTGCATGCAAAAAGCCTAACAGAGAAACACATTGCTTACAACTTCCCTAAATGAGAAAGAAACACACATAAAAGAGGGGGTCATAACTAACTGTACCAATAACTTAGAAGGTTAAACAGATTACAGCTATAATGTGCAGTATTTCAAAAATAATGACAGTGAGGAATTTTTTATGTTCCTAAATTTTTTTCGATTCTGCGTCTGGGATCTGTTTTTCTCTGAAAGAGTTGTATGTTATGTTTATAAAGAAAGCGTAATAAAAAAAAATATCTCATCATGGGAATACAGCAAATCAAATAAAAGTTTTTTATTAGGTTATAGGATCAAAAATAGCTAATTAAGTATTTAAGAAATTTTTAATTTTTGTTGACTTAATATCGCGCGCGCCTATAAATTATATCAAAGTAAAAGTCCATTTTTTATTATGTTTGAAAGTATTTTGTTTTAATTCATTCCAGTAAATTAATTATTTTTAAATCTTTTATTTTCGATATGCTCGCGCCCCCCTTGTAAAGTTATCGCGCCCCCCAGTTTGAGAAACACTGGTTTAAGGTAATAAATAGATTAAAAAGATGTCAAGAAGTAGCTATAAATAAAATGGAGGAAATGCAAGTTAAGCGGAAAACTTGGTATGATAAAAACGCAGTAAAACGTGAATTTAAGGATGGGGATTTAGTCCTAGTGTTAGCTACATCCAGAGCAAATAAATTAGCAGTGCAGTGGATAGGTCCTGGGACAATTTTAAATAAAATTTCGGAAACAAACTATTTAGTCGAAATCCCCGGCAGACGCGAAACATCTCAAATCTATCATATAAATATGCTAAAACCATATTACAAAAGGCCAGAACACGTTAACGTAATTATTAATGATGAAACAATAAACTCTCTCGCAGATCAGGAATTAGAAATCCCATACTCAGAAAACAATTCTCTCGTTTATGATTTCGAAGACGTAATCCAGGCTAGCGAGTTGAACAAACACCTTCACGACAAACAAATGGATCGACTGCGCGAATTATTAAATAAATACTCTAAATGTTTTTCAAACAATCCCGGTTTAACTAATCTGGTTGAACACGAAATCCAGTTAGTTAGCGATCAACCAGTTAGGACGAAGCCCTATCGAATGTCGCACCGACAAAATGAAATCGTAAAAAACGAAATTAACCGAATGTTAAAATTAGGAATCATTGAGGTAGGAGAATCGGATTACATGTCCCCTATGATTTTAGTTGAGGTAGCTGGGAAAGAACCTCGTCCATGTATAGATTACAGGAAATTAAACGGGATCATTAAAACGGAATATTTTCCTCTTCCGAATATCGAAGAACGTGTAGAAAAAGTATCGGCGGCTAAATTTATTACCGTCTTAGACCTATCTAAGGGATATTGGCAAATACCTTTGAGTAAAACTGCACAGCGATACGCAGCCTTCTGTACTAGCTTTGGTACATACAGACCCCTAAGGATGAGTTTCGGATTAAAGAATGCTCCATATTTCTTTAGTAAACTCATGGCTGAATTACTTAACGGTCTAGAGGATTTCGTTGTCCCGTATCCAGACGATATCGCAATTTTCTCAGATACTTGGGAGTCGCACATTAAACATATGGAAACGGTTCTGCAGAGAATAAAGAGAGCTAAGTTAACGATAAAACCTTCAAAGTGTAAGTTTGCGCAACAAAATGTCAAATTTTTGGGTCACATTGTGGGTCAGGGTTTTCGCACCCCTTCCGAGATCAAAGTTCAGGCTGTTCTGGAGTTCCCTACCACTCGCACGAAAACCCAAATACGTGCTTTCTTAGGTCTAGCGGGTTATTACCAAAAATATATAAATCTGTTCTCGGTAATCGCTGCTCCGTTGACGGACGCGTTGAAGGGAAGAGCAAAGAAGGGAGAAATTACGTGGACGACCGAGTGTGAAAATGCATTTCGAGAACTAAAAGGGAAACTAATTGATAAACCCGTCTTGTACGCGCCAAATTTTGAACGAGAATTCATTGTTCAAACGGACGCTTCAAACGCAGGTATGGGAGCAGTTTTAACCCAATTAACTGAACAAGGTGAGGAGCATCCAATCCTTTACCTGAGTAAGAAATTTTCAGAGGTAGAGAAGCGTTATTGTACGACGGAGAAGGAATGTGCTAGCATTGTTTTCGCAATTAAAAGGTTACATTATTACTTAGATGGAAATTCATTTTTAGTTATGACCGATCACAACCCGTTGGTGTGGTTAAATAGAAACGTTAGTTCTAACCATAGATTGATGCGATGGGCTTTGGCTTTGCAACCATATAATTTTAGAATTGTACATCGGTCGGGTAAAAGTCACAAAAATGCAGATAGTCTCAGCAGATCGGTGATAGATAATTAGGACTTGTTAACAATGTTCTCTTGCTCATGAATAATAATTGTTGCTTATAATGTTTTTTTAGTTAAAGATTAATAATTGTATTAATTTTATTTATTTACTAGTACTGTATATCATATCGAATGGAGATGCGCGTCAAAAGATAAAGCCATGAAAAGCAAATGTATTAATATGCTTAATTTTGTGTATAGGGTTTTAAAATATACCTTAGTATTTAGTTTACGCAAGAGGCATATTGTGAAAAATATTGTGTGTATAAAGTTGTACACTTCGCATATGATATCAACATGTCGTTAGTATAATTTTAATTAAGTATCGTGGCGAAGAATATTTTATGTTTAAGGTCTTACACTAGCATTTGATGTAACATGTTATTAGTATAATTGATAATAGGCATTGTGATAGGAGTGTTTGTATTTTTATTTAATGTTATAGTATGTTTTCTTACATTGCTATTGATCATTTTCGTAATATGGATTTGTGTAAGTTCCCTAGCAAGAACACTCACTCACTAGAAATAAGTAATTCCAAATTTAGTTCAGCGTTTTCTTTAGTAATTAAAATTGCAGCTCAGAAATATAGTGGTGCTTGATGAAGGGATGTGTCGGTAATCTGTCAGTTGTCTCATCGTCATTCCATTAAACTTTTCTCAACGGAAAAGTTCTATAAGAGAGGGCGAGCTGTAACGTCGCTTCTCCGAACATCAACATCTAGTCGGCATCTTTTTTGTTGGACCCGACACCCACACGTGCATCTTGCACCTGCAACGCAACCCCTTTTTGACTCCCGAGGAATCTAGCTCGTCGACCGGAAGATGAGGGGAGAGATGCTTTGAACTTGCACGGGAGCGGTAACCAACGAATCCTCCTCTCACAAAATATTGGACTCTAACAATCTATAATTAAATTTAATAACTTTAATGTATCATTTAGTAAATAATTTTCAATAGTTGAGACGTAAATAAATTCCATATTTTAATTAACCAAGAATACGCTACCGTTATTCTTTCAAACGTTACAACACGCACCCGAAAAATTCGATCTCATTTTTTTGTGTTAAAAGTGCGCGTTTTACACCGAATTTTATGGTAAATGGAAAATAGTGCAATGCTTCATGACACAGAAGTTGAGAAATTACAATTCTTTCCAAAGCAGGAAATAAATATGTATTTCATTATATATTATATTCGTTTGGAAACATTTATCGCATCATTTAACATACTCTGTGAGTAATTTTCAAAAACAAAGCTAATTAATGTATTCTGAAGATATCTGAAATTAATTCAGCTCAATGTAATAATGGAAATATTTCTCTTTCATCATATTAAATGAAATAATTCATTAAAAGAGAAGAAATAAACATACACACACACACACACATCCAACTCTTTTTTTTTTTTTTTTTTACGCTATTCTGAAATAATGCAACACGGTACACGTGTTGAAGGAAAAATTTAACGAATTTTTCGTTCTAGTACGAGAGTTCATAAAAAATTTGGGGACTCGTGCCCTTTGGATGAGGACGATTTGAACGAGTTTATGACAGTTTATGATAATAAAAAAGTCGATACTGGCGAAATCGAAGGGGAAGTTTAGCTATTAACAGCTGATTTAATTCGCGACGGCTTAAAATTTACTTCAAGTATAGAACAACATTTTATTACTCATGATTCTAATGTTGAGCGTGGATTAAAATTTCTACGTAATCTTGCGTAGCAGGATATCAAGAATCATATTATTAACTTGAGAAACCAAAAAGACAGCCGCTAACAAGACTTTGCAAAAACAAAAAACAAAAACAAAAAAAAAAAACCCAACAGAGGCCGTTAAGAACAAATGAAATTCTTTATTTGAATCAAAACCGACACTTGTTATAAACATATCTGACACATTTGTTGATGGTTGCATTTTTGATCCAGTTCGTAATAAACTTGCACACTTGTTACCATGTAGCGATGAATAACACACACAGTTAGTAGTTTTATTCCTAATTCCAATTGGAATTTTTGTATGTTGTATGCATCTACAGACTAAATTTTCACTGTGCATAAATTAAAATTTTTTTTCCGTAACAAAAATGAATGGTTTTTGCTTTATAAATATGCAACATGGATTTTATTACTTTTTTTTGCACAAATTTTTGGGAAAATATTTAGAAATTTTCCATCTTTCACGATTTTTTTTTAAATTGTGGAACATATAACCAAATTTACGAAATGTCGTATGTAGTTTTTGCACGATTTTTTGTACGGTTTTCTAAGCAACGGGTCTACCGTGTAAAAAAGAGTTGTGTGTTTTTAATGCGGTAAATTTATAGTTTTGTTAAAATTAACTATTATGCAGAATATTCCTAAAATCATAAAATTGATGAAATTCCTTGTCTTTTTTTCACTGATACTGTTCTTAAGAACATGCAAACTTAAAGTGATAATCTAACGTAGTAAGAATAATATCTTTTGTATCGAAGAAGTTATAAATATCTAAAAAAATAATATTTAATTGTATTTTCGCTACATATTGTGTATTCCTCAGAATTATTTCTCAGGTGATTGCTTTAGAGAAGAGTATGAGAATTTTTCGAAAGAAAGCGATGCGGCATTCTAGAAACAATCTCTGCTTGCTTAATCAGCCATGCGTTACTCTTTCTGCGATTCTTCTAAAGATAGGTTAATGCCACACAGCGATACATAATCGTAGTAGATTTTGTACATCAGTGGTTCATCTAAATAAATATTTCTAGGCTACTTCTCTTTGATAAGTATTGTTCTAAGAAGACTTTCTGTGGTGTTCTTGAGGCGTTTTAAATCCTGAGTTACACAGAAATTTTGAAGTTTGTTTCGATTGTAATTTTTACGATTCCATTTTCGAATAGACTCTCTAGGAATCAGACTAAGAAAAAAAACTTTTTTATTTAGTTATTTATCAAACATATTTAAAACTTTCAGCTTCAGGGAAATATTAGAAAAGGAATGTCTCTACTAAACTACATCAAAACTCTAATTTCTATCTAAACTTGACTCCTCAACGTGACTAATGAACACATTAAGAGTTAGATATTTCGCAGTCATTTAACCCCTTAAGCGGTCAATTTTTTGCCCAAAAAATTCCAAAAAAGGCATATTTTTCGTTGCGTATACCTAAGCATGATACTCAACAGAATGTGAAAATGGAAGAATTTTATTTTAATTTTCAATTTTAAAGTTTTCACCTTATTTTTTATTTTATAATTGTGGAGCACAAATACCCCAAAATGTTTACTTTTTATAAGTACATTCTGCATGCTAAGAATATGTTTCATACATATTAAAAGAATTTCTCTCAAACATACAAAAAAAAATTTATGTTCGAGCCTCTTTTTCAAACGGCTGAGGATTTTTTTGTGTGTGTGCATACATAATATTACACAATTTGAAGCATTGTGTAATACTAAGTCTTACATTGCAATGGGGACAGAGATAATATCGGCTTTTTTGCATTGTCTTTCCATTTTCATTTCTTCTTAAGCAACAGATTGCACATTACCTTGCCAATTCCTGTTCTTTATCAAATATTTTCAAGAATCTAAACTCCTGCTTCAATGAAAACTCCCACCTTCACCACAAAGAAAATCCCGGATGAGTATTTCAGTACCATGGACAAACTGCATTTCTTAAAAACAGTAGCACTAATTATCTCACTGTAAGAATTAAAAATATGTGCAAATCAAAGATAGAAAGAAGAAAATATCAGGGCCCGTACAGTGTACGTGCAAACCGGTTGTGGCCAGCTTTCGGTACCCCGTACGATGTACGGGCAAACCAGTTAAGGGGTTAATAAATGGAATAGCTATCACTAGTTATGGAATAAAAAGCAGAACCGAAATCACTAATAGTGGTTTCACTAATAGTTGAAAAGCAGAGCAACAATTATTAATTAGTAACTAATAAACAGAACTAAAATTTGTGTGTGTGAAAAATAAAAATATCTCGATAGTTTTTGCATTTGTTCGTGGACTCACGGGTGTTTTTGGAAATGAACGGGCCGATTTACTGGCAAAGACTGCCATCAAGTTCTGAATTGACATTGTTAATATTCCTAAATCCTTTTAAGAGAAGGTTATGAGAAAAAAATTGTTTAGTCTTGGAACCGAGAATATCTCTTTACAAATAAAGGGAGCTTAATAAAGAAATTTTTTCCATCCGTTAATAAGATATTGCCATGCCGTCATTTTTTTTACTTATTACAAAATAACCCAATTTCTTACTGGTCATAGTAACTTTAAAAGTTATTTGAACAAATTTCATTTGGTTCTGTCATCTTCCAGCGATTGCAGTATTGGTAGCGAAAAAAATGTAGAAAAAATATGCTCCTGCTATGTTCCAAGTTTGACAAAGAAAGATCATAAGACTTAACTCTCGGTATTAATATAAATTGGCCTCTAGATTTTCATTAACATATTTTTACCAGAAGTGCTTTTGACCATTTTGGTTAAAAAAAAGTTCCTTTTTAACATTTAAAATCTCTTTCATAACTTTTAAGTTTTGTTTCTTTCCTCTTCTTTTTTTTTTTTTTTTTTTTTTTTTAGTTTTGTAATGTGTTTCATATTAACTTCTGTAAGTCCCGTGTGATACTTTGTGGTACACGGGGAATTACAAATGTTTTCAACACAAAAATAAATAAATACAGTAGAGCCTCGTTTATCAGAACTTTCATTATCCGGAGAGTCAAATATCCGGACCAGTTTTTTTTTCTTTTGTCAACTTTCGTCAATTTAGAAGGCAAAAAAGGCTACAATGACGACCACAGGGAGGAGATTACCGACTTTGTCCAATCGATCCCGGGTTTTCAAAAATGCGACGAAGATGTAGAAACCTGGATGGCAAGCGATGCTGAAAACTGTGGATTTCAAATGCTAAATGATGACGAGATTCTGACTTCCATGCAAGAAGAGTCCGATCCTGTCAACGATGAAACGGATGAAGATGAGGACAACAACAGTGAAAGTAGCAAGGGTCCATCAAATGCTGAGACAGCTGTGAAGTGGTATGAACATCAGAGTGCTATCTTACTCAACTACTGCTGCTCAAGAGAATCAGAGACCTTGCAGCGAAAAAATGAAGGTGTACAATGATACAGCGAAAAATAATGATTTTCCACATTAAAGGTAAAATTAAGACATTTTGCACCTATTTTACTTTTTCTTCAAGCACGTCTCCCGCATATGATGATTTTCAATATTCGCATATAGTGTCCGGTTCATATACTGCATGGACCGCATTTAGTGTTCGGTTATCCGAACGGTGTCCGGTCGCAATTGATTCGGATAAACGACGTTCTACTGTAAATAGAACAGCAATCACTACTCAGTAACTAATTAGAAAAATAGCAATATCTTCTACACTCTGTCTCAACTCGATCTCTCCTTTTTCTAATTATCATTTTTCCCCTTGATTATACACTGCTGGACAATTGCTAAGGACGGATAACACTATCATCCATAGCAACCACAAAATGAAAGGAAGCAAAATGTGGAAAATTTGAATAAGTGCGGGATATTAGTAAGAAGAAGTATGAGTATGCAAATTTTTTTCCCAAGTCTGTTCATCACGTGATAGCGTTCATAAGAGCTTTAAAGGTTTTGACGCGTGTGGACAGTTGTTGTTTCAAGTCAAAGTTTTACAGGAAAGATTTAATAGACGGACTTAAAATTTTTGGCATGTCTTCCCGACATCACATAGATGATTTTATGCGTGGCCGAATTATTAAAAAGATCGAAGAAGGGCGAAAAATAACAGATGTTGCCAGGGAGTTTGACATCGATCACAGCGTTGTTTCACGGCAGTGGGAGTCATTTAAAACTACTGGAATGTGTAGTAGACGGCACGGGGAGGTTGTGTTAGAAGTACGACGCCTGCAGAAGACAGATATATCGTCCTATCAGCAAAAAGGAACAGGCGCATCACAGCTCAGCAGGTGGCAAAGCAGTTTCTTGCTGCCTCAGGAAATCAGATCTCCCGAAAAAGTGTTGCCAGACGTTTGAGGAGAGGAGGACTATACGCACGCAGACCTGTTGTGTGTGTCCCATTGACCAGACATCACCATACTGCCCGTTTACAATGGTGTCCTGAGCATCACAATTGGACTGAACAGGATTGGGCATTCGTACTATTCTCAGATAAGAGTAGGTTCAGTCTGTCATCGGATTGTAAACGCCAACTGATCTGGCGCGAGAGTGGTACTGTTTATCGTCCAGAAAATATCCAGGAAAAGGACCGATATCCGACATGCAGTATCATGGTGAGGGCCGGCGTGATGATCAATGGCCGCACGCGCCTACATGTGGTTGTGAATGGGACTATGATGGGCCAACGATACATTGATGAAGTTCTACTTTCTCATGTTCGTTTTTTCCGTGGTGCTGTCGGTGATAAATTTGTGTTTATGGACGACAACGCAACATGTCATCGAACACTCGCTGTTCAGGAATGTCTAGACAGCGAGGGTATTCAACGTCTCGTATGGCCAGCGCGTTCTCCAGATCTAAACACCATTGAAAATGTGTAGAATGCTTTGGGGAGGCAAGTTGCTGGTCGAAAGTATCCTCCGACAAACAAGAACACCCTCATCCGTGCACTCACAGAGGAATGGGATAAATTGCCTTAACAGCTGCTGGATAATTTTGTGCAAAGTATGGTACGACGCGTGGAATGTTGCATCCCACTCCACGGTGGACATATCGAGTACTGATACCTTTCTTTAAGGTGCCTGCTGACTTTTAGATGCATTGTTCCATTTCTCCGTACGCAGATCAAATGAACATTTTTTTTTTCTTTCAGATGTTTCACAGCTTTTGTACTTTCCAGAACAATAAATGTTCTTTATTCTAATGTCTGAACAGTGTGGCAATTATATTTTATCCTACTAGGCCTCATGTCTCGCTTAATGTTATGCTACATAGCTATTTTTGATCCGTCCTTAGCAATTGTCCAGCAGTGTATATCGAGAAAGCTTATATCGAAACATTGGAGGATGCAGTTTATTCCAATATTTAACCTAATCGTATAAACTTCGAACAATGAACACGGGATAGCTGGAAGAAATAGAATCAACAGAAAAGAATAAGATCATACAAAACGATGCAACAAAACCAAAAGATAACCTCGCAATATAATATTGATCTTATTGATAGCACTATTAATTATTGTCCATAAAATTACTCAAATGAAATTATTTCAATTGCGAAGTTAGTTTATCTTAGTTCAACTTTGATTAACTTAAAAATAAATATTAATGACCAACTTAAACCTTTCCACCAGTCGTAATGGAGAGATTTATAAATCTTGCAGCCTTCTGAATCGAAAATATATTATTTGAATTCAGCTCATTATACTTTCGTAACTTATTTTTCTCATGTGTATATATTTAAAGTAAATAGTCTAACGAGTAAAAAATTATTTACCAGTAGGATTTTGATTTTTTTAAAAAAAAAAACATATTTGAGTTAAAGATTGTACTCCGCTGCTTTTCTAATAATCCATTGTAGCGACTACGATTTGATTATGCTTGAAAATTATCATTTCTATCTTGTTAACATAATTCCTTTGAAATTGGTACTCTATCATGAGCATTGAATGTGATTATATCTACATATATAAAGGAGAAAAGTGACGCACTCGCTCATCAGGATATCTCCAGAGCTATTAGATCTATAGACTTGAAAATTCGCAGGTATGTTCCTTTCATGGTGTAAAAATCAGTTATGAGCGGGTATTGCGAAAATCTATGCCCAAGGAGGGGAAGAGGGAGGTTATGTGGGCCTAAGAGGCGTTATAGATAAATATTTCCGTTTTTGAATTATTTGATCCACGGACTTGAAATTTGGCTGGCTTGTTCTTTTCATGGAGTAGAGATCCGCTAAGAGGAGGTTTTGCTAAAATCCATCCCCGAGGGGGTTAAGATAAGTTCAAATATTATAGATATTATTTGCAGATATCTATATATTACAGATAAAAATTTCATTATAGAGGAAAATTTCAGAATTCAAACTATTAAACTTACAGTATTGAAATTTGGTATGCACGTTTCTTTTTTGTTGAGTTGAAATCCATTAAGAGAGGGTCTTAAGGAAATTGACTTTCAAGAGGAGTCACGGGGCATATTGATGTATAACTTGTCCGTTTCTGAACTATTAGACTCAGATTTGAAATTTGGCAAACGAGCTTATTTTGTTGAGTAAAGATATACTAAAAATTGTGGAAATCCACTTTGGAGGAGGGGGTTAAGGGAATAAAAAAGAAATAGTTCTATTTTCTTAGAAGTTCTTGCACTTTTTAAAACGAGAGGTGGGAATTATAAGAAAAAGAATGTTTTTCAATACAATTGAGAGCTTAATGCTAGTAATCTAGATATATATTATAAATGCGGAAGTTTGTGAGGATGTTTGGCCGTCTTTCACGCAAAAACAACTAAATGGATTTTAATGAAATTTTACAGTAATATAGCTTATACATCAAAATAACACATAGGCTATAATTTATAGCATAGTCTATAATTTATAAAGATATTGTGTGAAGTGTCCAAAATATAACGATATTTGTCAAGTAAGTAGGAAAAAATTCTGCCATCTGCAAGCAATTCTGGCGTGCGTTGCAAAAAAGCCCAAGACAGCATATATATATATATATATATATATATATTTTGTTTGTGAAGAAACCCTTTTTGTTTTGGCTACGCAAGGCGCTCGCTTCTAATTAATTTCTGTGATCAGCA
This sequence comes from Trichonephila clavipes, assembly GCA_019973935.1. Lineage (NCBI taxonomy): Eukaryota > Metazoa > Arthropoda > Arachnida > Araneae > Nephilidae > Trichonephila > Trichonephila clavipes. The sequence goes on along the minus strand of BMAU01000272.1, from coordinate 872,238 downwards.
TAATCTCTAATTTTTTTATTTCAGAATAAAACTAAGTTTTGAAGGGAGAGGTTGTTATAAATCTCTCTTTATTTGAATGGTTTTTTTATGATTTTATTATGCACATTTGGTAGTAAGAAATTGATCTTTTGTCAAAATAAATGCTTTTTTATCGGTTCCGGTACTTAAAGTAAATAAACTTTCTTTTTCACACTACATCATTTGGACAAATTTTCAAAATTTGTTTGTGGCTATTAGTTAATTATAACGTTATAATTTTAATTGAATAGGTCAGATATTGCATTTTTAAGTATAAAAATAATTATAACTACTGTACTGTATTTTTTGGAGTGAGTGAGGGAATACACACACACACACTAACGTTACACTGTTCAGCTACACGAGGGCTTTTGGCAACGGACCACGTAATTTTGAACCATGGTCAAGAGATGTGGACGACACCTGAGTTGGCACCCCCTTCTCCTAACTACCACACCACACCAACTTAGAAGTAATATTCTACCAATACTTAGCAGGAATATTCATTGAAATCTACTCTTCCAAGATACATGGTAGCACGGGTTCTATTATGAGTATTTTAGCGGGGAAGGCGAATAGTTTTGTAGCAGATATTGCGTTTTAAGCTGACGGCATTTTCAGCGGATTGCAAAGAATATTATTTTTGAACCGAAAAAATAGTTCATGTGAAAATTTAAGTGTCTTATGTTTTTTGTATGTTAGTGGAAGACCTTAGAAAACGATTTGACTATTTATTTTAAGTGAACGGTGTATATAATTAATTTTACAGTGGAATATCTTTAATTTATTTATTAGCTCTAACGGATTAAATTTCCCTAAGTGGAGTATTTTGTTTATGCATGTCCCTTAATTTTCAATGTAGTGACCTAAAAAAATATTGCATGAAAAAAATTGCAGTAAATCATAATGCGGTATATATAAAGCATTAACGAGCATCCCTCTCCTACACGGCGGGAATTACAAAGCTCTAATAAAGCTTGAGCTATGAAAGTAGCTAAACATTTGCCAACTGGACTCTATCGTCAACATTTCGCTATGTGTTTCATTGAATCGCCATTGTTATTTAAGAAAAGGCATTGCTTGCGAATATTACAATTTTAACATAAAATAAATACAACTGAAAGTAATATTAACGTATTACACTTTCAGATACAAATTATTTACACTATTTTAAGCATTCATTACACAAAATTTATAACAATGTGTTACTTTTTCTGAGCAGAGATCAGCTTAGGGAGGTATTTTCAAAAATCGACCCTCAAGAGTGATACGTGGAGTTATAAATAAAAAAAAATCCTTTGTATCAGCAATTAGATCTATAGACTTATAAAATTTAACAAAGGTGTTTTTTTTTCTTTCTTTTTTTTTGTTTAGCTGAGATAAGCAAAAAGCTTTTTTTTTGTTTAATTTGAAATTCACGTAAAATTAACTCATTAAAAACTTCTTTATCCTTCAATCTGCGTTGTTTAATTTTTCAGTTCACCCGTGCGAAGAACAAGTATACCAGCTAGTAATATATAAATAAAGGGTGTTTTTTTTAGAGGTATAGAACTTTAAATTGCAATAAAACAACGATGTATTATTCGATTGACATGAATTTTTTTTTTTTTATTCGAAAGATAATCTTGTGGCATCACATTTTAAATATGATTTCTGGCATATGACTGCCACGGCTGGCTCGGATGTAGTCCAATCTGGACGTCCAATTTTCGATGACTTTTTCCAACATTTGTGGCCGTATATCGGCAATAACACGGCGAATGTTGTCTTCCAAATGGTCAAGCGTTTGTGGTTTATCCGCATAGACCAATGACTTTACATAGCCCCACAGAAAATAGTCTAGCGGTGTTAAATCACAAGATCTTGGAGGCCAATTCACAGGTCCAAAACGTGAAATTAGGCGGTCACCAAACGTGTCTTTCAATAAATCGATTGTGGCACGAGCTGTGTAACATGTTGCGCCGTCTTGTTGGAACCACAGCTCCTGGACATCATGATTGTTCAATTCAGGAAGGAAAAAGTTAGTAATCATGGCTCTATATCGATCACCATTGACTGTAACGTTGTGGCCTTTATCGTTTTTGAAGAAGTACGGACCAATGATTCCACCAGCCCATAAAGCGCACCAACCAGTCAGTTTTTCTGGATGTAACGGTGTTTCGACATACACTTGTGGATTAGCTTCACTCCAAATGCGGCAGTTTTGTTTGTTGACGTAGCCATTCAACCAGAAGTGCGCTTCATCGCTAAACAAAATTCGCTTATGAAAGTCGGGAACAACGGCAATCTCGTTTTGGGCCCATTCGACGAATCTAAAAGCGTTGTTCAGGCGTGAGTCTATTCATGATGAATTGCCAAACCAAACTGAGAATAAATCACTTGACAGCTGTTAAATCGGTCGCCATCTTGGAAAGTAATGCCAACTTAAACTTCTATACCTGGAAAAAAAACACTCTTTATAAACAGTATATATTCATACAGCATCATGAAATACCCAACGAAGTGGGCGGGTAATGGCTAGTATATATGTATAGCTAAAGTGATTAAGTTAATTAAAAACAAACTTTTTTATATAAAGCTTAAGAACTTATGTTTATTATTTTTGTCATTAGAATTTTCTTTGTTCTTTCTCTTATCATTTAAGACATCCAAAATCACACACTTCCTTTCAATTAAAATAAGTAGCTCTTATCTAATTAATAATCACATAAGATCCTCTAAAAAAAAGTTGAAGTTTAATTAAAATATATAAAAGTAAAAAGTTAGTAAAATAGATGAAATGATAGAGAGATACACATGTTCGCAAGGTTATTAGTGGTGAGCCATGCCTGCTATGTTTACCCATTTTAGATATGAAATCTTTAGGAAAAAAATTGTGGATAGTTTTAAAATTCTAAGGATAAAAAAAATTAATTAACTCACCTCTTCTCTGGAAATTGGAAATTTGCAGGATCAGGTAGGTAGGTTTTATATATTCCTGAAAAATTTTTGTTTCTCTCAAGTGAATCTTACGTTAATCAACTCTTCCATCTTGTTACTTTTTATATAAAAATAAACTTATAAAAATTATTGAAGATAAATTTCAATAACACAGAAAATAATACCTTATATTTAGATCACAAACTACGTCATATCTGTGACGCATCTCCCAACATCTATGACGCATCGCAACATTATTGGCAAAAATAACGTTCTAAAAGCGGCCAGTTAGCTTCTGATTTCTTTAAAGCTCTCATTACAAAATCAAAGTTGACTTTAATTATACTTACTGCATCTATAGAAAATCTCATTAGTGTAATGATGCGTCTAATTTCCTATTGGTGCAATACTTGCTTTGATCGGAGACTGGGTCTCTAAATATATATCATCTATTCATCTCAAAATCCTCACCTTCACTTCATCAACAAGTCGGCAGAGATTAGTCGAGAAGAGAAGGCCTCTGAGACATGGCTCAATTTCGCCCTAGTATTCTGACCAAAGGTCGTGTAATATATGGAAGGTAAGAATCTCGAAATACAGGTTTGTTCATTCCCCCTCTATAGTTTATTAGATATTTAAACTATTTTTTTAAAAAAGAATACTCTCTTTTTCGATATTTTCTTGGAAAATAATGAGATCCGTCTTAGGAAAAGTCTGCATTTTTATGTCGGCGGCACTTTTGAAATTGAGTTGATTTAGACAGAAATTTTAAGAACAATTTTTATCTTTATTATTTTTTTAAGAATTTTTTTTAGTTGTTGCGAATTTTTATCAAATGCTTCACATAAACATGCAGCGAGACATTCAGAAATTTATTTCTTTTTTTCGTCGGAAATTAAATTTGTATTTAACGAGGAAAGACTTTTCAATTCCTTGAATTTCCAAAATTATAAATTTCTACGAATTGACTAGATGGCTGATACGAATTATTGAGGTTTTTGCACCATTTTCGTAGTGTAATCGGGGAAAATGAGACGAATTGTTGCGAAATATAATGTGAGTTTTGTAACGCGATAATATGCGTCTCTGTCTCACCTCGCTTCACCATTATTATTATTTTTTAAATCGTGATTCTTTTTTGACAAAACATTCAACAAATTTGACTATAAGTTCCGTATTTACCAATACGGCACTCTATGTGTTTTCCCTTTTTTACATGGTGAAACTGCCTTTTCGAGGTAGTCGCTTTTAGTCTAAAAATGCACTAAAAGAAAATTTGATTCGAATGTTGATGGGGTTCCACGAAAACGACTTTCAGACATGTGTTTCGAGGATTGGAAAAATTGTTTCATTGAAGTCAGAGAAGAGTATATTGAAGGAGATGTAATAAAATTGTGACCAATTTTTTTTATATTCTTTGTTTAATGATAGCTTTCAAGGTACTTTTTTTTATCGCGGTAGTATATCAAAGGAATATGTTCCATCTAATTTGAAATAAATGTTAAAGCCTCGCAACATAATGTTTGGGAAAAATTTAAGCAAAAATTTAACGAAAAATCCAAATCTTTCAAAATGGATAAAATTAATTTTGTAACTATTGACATTTCCTTGGAATGTATATAAATATTATTAAGCTATGAGAAGTACTTTTAATATTTAAGTAGAAAAATTTAAGTACAAGAAATTGTTCCCTTTTATTGAATAATTTCGTTATATATTCTATATATAAGTAAAAAAATTACGTTATAAGTTAAACAGCTTTTTATTTGAGGAAAATCATTTGAAAGGATTGTAAAAACTCCGGAAATTAGTTGATTTTAAATAACATGATGTAATAAGAGAAGAAAAATTCTAAAGTCTTTACTTAAAAAAAGACATTTCTTTTTTTTAATTGAGCATTTAAGAAATCGAAAAGCTAATTTTTTAAAAAATAATCCCCCCTCCCTCAAATCCAAACGCTTACAAAGTTCTTAAGGATGGTTCTTCTGAATATTAATTCGTGTGTGCTGGTCTTACATCTGAAACTGTTCAGTTTTATTTTACAACCTGAATTATTTTGATCTTTTTTCATTTCTCCATTCGAGGATTTTTCAAAGTATACTCTTTGAACTTAATATTTCAGTTTAAACAGGGTTTAGGAAAGTTATTGTTCTTCTAAATAATTCAAAGTAATTGTTTGAAAAGATATTTTAAGGAATCTGATCATTAAAGAAGAAAGAATAAAACTCTTGAAAATCGGAACTATCATAGTTAAATAAAATATGTCCGATAATTGAAGCAACATACTTTGGTTTTTTATTTCCTCATTTGAAGAAACTTTTTTGGTCAATTACTATCGATTTTGAAAAGAGACAGTTGCAGATATGAAACGAGATTCTTATACTTTTAATAAAAAATTTGAATTTTTTTTTCATTGTATCCAATAGTTTTCTCTTTTTCGTTATTACATTCATATAAAGAAAATCAGAAAAAGATTATATTATGCCTTTATGACATTGTTTTCGAGCTTTAACATTAGTGCCAAATACAACTCTGAAGCTAAATTTACATTTTCAACATACATGTACTACACAATTTCTAGATCGGGAAGTATTAATGAAGTTTTTGAAGCTCTTTTAGCCATGTGATTTCTTTTATATTTATACTTTGAATAAAGAAAGTGAATATGTGCGGGAATAATTTTTTCAAAGAATGGACAAGCAAAATGTGTAATATTCGCTGAAATTTTCCTTTATTTGATTACTTTAATTAAAATATAAGATCATTTGAAATTCAAGCTTGCGTCAATGAGGATAAAAAAAACTCTTGAAAGTGTTATTTGTTCAATATTATCTAAACACTAATCTAAATTAATATTATCTAAATTCATGCTATGCGAAAAGAGAACACATAGCTAAGAGTTTACTGTATTTCTATAAGCTAAGTTAATGTAATACTTTTGATATAAAAAGTTATTGTTTTCTTCTATTGTCTAGCATCCCTTAGTTATAACATAGCGTACAAATTATTAAAATAGTTAAGGACTTATTCATTAATGAAAAGTTTTTATATGTTCCCCTATTCATAACTTAAATACCGTAAAATTCGGAGTTTAACGAGCTCTTTTAACACAAAAAATAGGAACGAAATTATCGAGTCGCGCAATACTCCGGGTATAACAATAATAGCTTTAAAAAAATAATAAAAAAATGAGCATTAAAAAATGTAGACTTATACATATATGGAAATACTGTTTATTTAAAAGAAATGAGACACTTTATGAACTTAGAGTTCTAGATCTAGAAGTATACTATTTTTTCAAAAGCTTGGGATAATTCTTCGAATAAATGACTTCAAAACACGACAACATTGCATACGTACATTTTAGGTTTCTTCTTAAAAAAAAAAGGGTGCGAATAAACCTAAAAATTAAAATATCCAGCTTAAAAGTAAAGGTGTGCGTTATATACACAGTCCAGTCACATTAATGTGACCACCACGTACTTTCGACTTTGACGTTAAATAACCAATCACAGAAGGATGCTGGCATCGCAGTGCTATTGAGCGTATATAAAGAGTGTGTGAGGGCTACAATCGTTGGCGTAATGCAAACATGTAAAGAGTTATCCGAAGTCCAAAACGGCATAATTTTTGGCTTTCGGGAAAAGGTTGGAAGCATTTCCGAAACGGCTAAGTTTGTGGACTGTTCGTGTGTCACCGTGGTTAAAGTATACCGTGCATGGCAAAATGGGACCGTCCAAAATCAGTGACGTGACAAATGTGGTGTACCACGGGCCATAGGTGATAGAGGTGACTGATGGCTGTAGAGGTGAGTTCGGGAGAATAGACGTGCTACCGTTAAGCAACATACCACCCAGATGAACCAAGGGGCTACCAACAGTGTCTTCCAAACTACTGTTCAGCGATCGTTGTTGCGTCTGGTTCTCCGAAGCAGGCGCCTGGTTCATGCACCTATGCTGACTGCTGTTCATCAGCAACGAAGACTGGAATTTTCATACAGGTACCGCAACTGGGCATCCAATGAGAGGCGACAGGTAGAGTTTTCTGATTAATCACGCTTTATACTCCATCGGACGGATGGTTGGTGGCAAATACGGCATGAAACGTCTAAAAGCAAACACCCTGCAACAATTGCTGGCAAGGTTCAGGCTGGAGGCAGGAGCATTATGGTCTGGGGAATGTTTTCCTTAAATTTTCTGTGTTTATTCATCATTGTGGAAAGCACGATGGATCAATAGAAGTACGCATCTGTCCTTTCAGACCATGTCTACCCCTTTATGCGCATTGTTTTTCCTCAGGATGGTGGCATCTACCAGCAGGACATTGCGGAGTGTCATACAACTGACAGCATACGTGCGTGGTTCAAAGAGCACCAGGATCAGTTTATCGTTCTTCCGTGTCCAGAAAACTCACCTGACTTAAGTCCAATCAATAATCTATGGAACCCTCTCGATCGGGTTGTTCGCGTCATGGATCCTCACGCGCGTAATCTAGTGCAGCAATAGAGTCGGCATGGCTCAACATCCTAGTGAATACCTTGAGGATCCTAAATGACTATTTTCCCCTCTGCGAAAGATGGTTATTCTGGCTTTTTACAGTGGTCACATTAATATGGCTGGACTGTGTATACACCGGATTTTACGGTAAATGAATTGAACAATAGAAGGGAAAATATATATGAAAATGTATTATCACAGTTTTTAATAATTAAATAGTTTCTGCCGTTGTATATTGAAACAAATGGTATTCTTTTTTCAGCGGAAGTTAAATATGAGTATTTATGTAATTTCTGAAAAATAAATGCTTTGCAAAACATTTGTTACAACATTATCTGAAAAAAAATGCAAATCAGTTGTAAAACAATACCAAAGCAATTGAAATGGACTTAAGGAAAAATAACTACATATATTTCCTGCCATTCATTAAAAGAGATGCGTTTTCCGTGTATTATATATACATTCTACATGATCGCTATGTAGCAACATAAGACCTCTCACACGTTAACGGAAGACTATAATTGATTCCAATTTTCAGTTCCATGAATGCTTATAATTAAAATCGGATTTTCTAGATTGTAAAGTTCTAGAATTTTAAAACTCGTTGCTTTTAGAATACCTCGCAATATAACCGGGGAAAAAAGATAGTTTCATGCATAATAAGGCATTATTGTAAAAAACGATTTTGGACAAATGCCAGGAAATGTTGTACGTGATAATATGTAAGATTGTATTTAATAATAATTTTCCTAAAGGTAGAAGAAACGAAAAAGGTTTTTGAAAGGTATTACAGTTTGAAATATTTTTCAAGCAATGGAAATTCTGTTCTAACTGCTTCAATTATATCTTCTTATTTAACAGACTACTATTTGTTTTGTTATATAAAAGATGTTTTGACTATGATCTTTCGAAAAACATCAATGAAATATTTTAAAACGATCTAAGAATTTTCTTAAAAAAATTTAGGAAGGACAAATTTTCAGAATTAATTTTTAATTTTTATTTAATTAGTTCTAAATAAGGAAACGAATTGAAAGAATTTACTAATATGGTGATATTGATCTTACATGGAAAGACACAATGAAGGAAATTGTAATAAACTGTACTGGCAATGACAGTAATGGTTAAGTCTGCAAATGGAGCTGTAAAAAGAAATCATTATCTCCTATAGCTTGTAAGGAAGCGTAAGGAAGAAAAATACTTACTGTTTATTTGTTCTGAACGAAACGAAAGACAGAATTGCTCGTGATGAGCAGTAAAAGTTATTTGGTAAGTATCCGCCATCTAAATGTAGTTAATTACTCATTCTAGGACAAATAAACCATGTTTTTAATCAAGAGATACTCTCAGTGGTATTCTGCTATGTTAATTAGTAAATACATATGGCTCGTAAGTTTAAAGTGCTTTGAAGCATTGCTTTCAAATTTTTAACATGAAATTTAAAGAATATCAATATAGAAACGATTTATATATAGAAAAAAGGATTGCGTATGCATGGAAAATAATAAAAAAGATTATGTATGCGTGTGTGGAATTAGTATATTAATTCAGATTTTGAAAAAAAAAGTCTGGAAATACGGATAAAATAGAAAGTTTGCAATAATGTATTTTAAAGCATTGAAAAATTATCTTTCTTCACAACCATTAACTTTTTAAATTTTGAAATAAATTATCCAACTAGATAGTTATACATCGATGTATTTTGTCTTTCATTGATATTAAGTTTTAAAAACATCATGCAAAGGTCGTTAGTTATTTACTCGTACATATATTAAGTGGGAAAAGCTCAATAATTATTTTATTCGTTTGTAATAAAAGCTTGATTGAAGCTTAACAACTTTATTTTAATATTTCGTGCTTGAAAAGAATTGAGGAACAAAATAAATAATTTCAATCAGTTATCAATGTTGGATAAAAAGGTATAAAATTAAAATAAATTCCTATTTCAGTTGTCCTAAAATATTGCGAAGATCAATAAAAATGGAGACAGGAAAGCTTCATTTGTATATTCTCTCAATTAATGAATTAAAAAGAGCTTATATTTATTATCTATACATGCACAAGTAGCTAATATTTACGAAATATTTTATTAGTAACAAAGTTCAATAATGTCTAGATTTCTTACTATACAACAGCACAGTTAAAAAATAGAACTTAATTCAATTATTACATTAGTGTATTTTAGTATTAAAAAAACATCTGATCCATTTGTTGAGTCACAAGAAAAAAAGCAAAATAAAATTCTTTCAGTAGTAAGTGTAATATGTTTCTGTTGGATCTTTTAACAGTGGTTAATAATATTTGCAATCTGTGAAAAACATTTCATTTCTTGATTTCCAACATAGAAAAATTTTTATTCTTTGATCTTGTATGCGATACGATTAAACAAAATTAAATTACGAAAATTCGATTATCGGAGTTAATGTTCCACATAGTAAGATTAAGTAATAAGTAATTAAAAGTAAATTAAATAAATAATCAAAAGAGGAAACAGAAATGAAAAAAGTGCAAGTAGAAGATATTCTTTTTTTTATATATACCTATCTCGAAAAACTGTTTTAAAAAATTAATTAGATGTTTTAAAGCCTCTAGTGTACAATATGGATCCTAAATTTTTCACAAGTATAAACTGAATTTTCTTTTGTATGATATTTAAATAGTGTCAACTAATGAATAATAATAATAATAATAGTTTGTTGAACTGAAAATTATTGCGTTTACTTAAAATTCTCAAACAAGAAGCTTTTAATATTTTACTTGTTCCTGTATCTAACAATTTACTTAAAAATATTCAACCGAGATTATTTAAGAAAATGAAAACTACCTTAAATATACAGTGGTGGCAAAAAGTCCTGAATACACTCATTTTTTTTGCGTAATTTTTGTGTTTGACTGCATTTTTGGTTATGAAATTATCGCACTATCTTAAATATTGTTATTGATTTTAATGTATTTTTTCATGCTGATTTCAAATCTGTTTGTAGATTTCATCTAAAGTAAATAGTTTCATTGATATGTTGAAAAAACCTTGACAATATAGCACAAGGTCAGTGTAAGAATGAGTGAGTGTGTTTTCCACCAATGAAATGCTCCGTTATTTCAACCAATCAGAGAGAGCAGTAGCCATAAAGGGTTGAAAGAAAAAGGTGAAACGTGGTTTATTCTATTGAATGCAGTTGTGTGTTTGTGGAAAATAGTGTATTGAAAGCAATTTGAAGTGCGTTTGTGGAAAATATTGCAATTACGGCTGAATTTTCATATCTGCCTGAGAATAAAAGGTACAAAATAATACATTTGAAGGAAGAAGGTTGTTCTATGCGCCAAATTGCTGCTAGAGTACCATGTAGCCTTTCTACTGTTGTGAGAACTTTGAAAAGATTTTCTGAAACAAATCTCTTTATGACCAATAAAAACATCTTTACGTGAAGACAGGTTATTGCACAGAATTTCACTTTCAAACAGAAAGCTTAATTCCTCGTAAATTTTGAAAAAATGGACTTTGACATCAAATGTGAGTGCGTCCCCAAGAACTGTTAGAGGAAGACTGCTGGAAATAGGGTTACGAGGCTGTAAAGCGCACCCAAAACCATTACTGGCTGAATTTCAACGCAAAAGGCGATTGACGTGGTCAAGGGAACATTCATTATGGACTATTAAAAACTGGGAAAAGGTAATAATTAGTGACGAAAGTCAGTTTTGTATTTCTAGAAACCAAAGTAGTGCCTATGTAAGACGACGCATTCATGAGGAATTCAGCCTTCAGTGTCTGAAGCCCTCAGTAAAGTACCCGACAAAAGTGATGATATGGGGTTGCATGTCTTCTTATGGTGTTGGAATACTTCACATCGTTAGCGGAACAGTGAAAGCCATGGATTACATTGAAATACTACAAAATAAATTGCTACCAACTGCGAGAGATCTTTTTGGGAATCAGTCATGGATTTTTAAGGACGATAACGCCCCTTGTCAGAAAATGGTTGAAAGACCATACTGTGAATATAATGAACTGGTCAGGACAGTCTCCCGACCTTAATCCGATAGATAACTTATGGTTTAAAATTGGTTATGAAATTTCAAAGAAAAAAACCTTCAAACAAACGTGAATTAATTGAAGCTTTAATATTTTCCTTCAACCATATTGTCACGAAAGATCTTCTTTTGAAATTGGTGCATTCCATGCCAAAAAGATGTAGAGCCGTAAGTAAAGCAAACGGCTGGCCCATAAAATATTGTTTTTGTAACATGTGACAACATTGTAATTTTCAAAATGCTTATATATATATATATATATATATATATATATATATATATATATATATATATATTAGATATAACGTATTTGTCAATTTTCGTGTTATTTTTCTTTGCATATTATGTTATTCTAGATTGTTTTATTCTGCACATATTTCACATTATTGTGTTCAGGCAGCTTTACTACAAAAAATATTTTAGTCATTAAGAAACTAGTAGTAGATTTGAAATCAGCATAAAAAAATACATTAAAATCAATAACAATATTTAAGATAGTACGATAATTTTACAACGAAAAATGAAGTCAAACACAAAAATTACGCTAAAAAATGAGTGTGTTCAGGACTTTTTGCCACCACTGTATGTAATCGATAACTTAAGGAAAAAGATAGCTTTTAAAATCTGGAGTCAAACAAATGAATTATATTTATCTCCATTTTATTTAAAAAAATATATAGTATGAAATTTCTTATCAATTAACAGAAATGAAGAGCGTAGAGACCTCTTAAAAAGCAATAAATTGAAATTTATAACAAATTACTAAAATTCCACATTTTTTTCTGCTTTGAAAACGTGGAAAAATAAATTCAAATAAAATAAATTTAAGGTATTTGCATTTCTTTGTCAAGTTATATACTGAACGAAAAAGATTTTAATTTCAGGTTGTTAATTCTAATTTACAAATCAATCTCTTTTATTTTGCGAATGTTAAGAATACGTAAGACAGAGTAATTTGTTCACTCAAAATTGTAGGATATGAATGTTCTTTTCGCATAAGTTTCGAAAGCAGTTAAAAACTTAAATATGGATACATTTTCCTACACTTGTGATTTTTATTACCAATGGAGAAATTAATAATAAACTTTAAGGGGAAAACATATGCAGCAAAATCTCATTTTTTTTTCAATTTAAATTTTAATGCATTCGACTACATTCGGAACCGTGATTTTTAAAAAAAGCGTATAAATGGATAATTTTCACGATATTTAGTATCACTTAGAGTAGAATACATGCATAAAATTATTTTAAGGACATTTTGATAAAAAAAACTTTATTTAAATACAATATTTTGGCAAAAAATTAACTTAGAATAACCTTTTATCAAAATGTTCTCCTTTTATAGAAAATGCTTCTAAAATAATAATATTTTGCTTATATAAAGTAAAGACTTCCCTCCAGAGGGACTGTACTATTTTTTTTAAAAAAAGTCACATTATTTTCAGAGTTACAACCCAATTGAAATAATTATCGCCGTTTTTTTCTGAAAACTTCTCCCCTCTGTTGTAGTACCGTGAAGTCTTTTACAAGAAATCTTCCTGGGAAAAATAGATGTCCAGTGATTTCAGAAAGTTCTTCACAGCCTCTTGCATCTCTTCTGCGAAGTGATGTCTCCATAATACAAATTTCATTGCGAAAAAAAAAATGAAATGAGTGAGTGAATATTAAGGTATCTGACTACGTTCGGAAGGGTGATTTTGCATAAGTGTATAAATGGATAATATTTATGATATTTAGTGTCACTTAAATTAGAAAAAGTATATAAAATTGTTTTAAGAATATAGTATTACAATAAAAAATTATTTAAGTACAATATTTTGACAAAATATGGGCATAGAATGTCCAATTTTCAAAATATTATCCTTTTGTGAAAAATGCTTCTATTATAATAGTATTTTGCCTGTATATAGCTCAGACCTCTGTACAGAGGCTCAACTAGAATTTTTGAAATATATAACTTAGAAGTGGGTTTATCCATGTTTTACGACAACAGTGGGGAGAAATATTAAGAAAAAAACGCCGATAATTATTTCAATTGGTTGTAACTCTGAAAATAATGGGAATTTTTCAAAAATCATAGCTGAGCCTCTGTACACAGGTCTGAGCTTTATGCAGGCAAAATATTATTACAATAGAAGCATTTTTCTCAAAAGGAGAACATTTTGAAAAAAGGTTATTCTAAGTTAATTTTTTTTGCCGAAATATTGTATTTAAATAGTTTTTTTTTTGTCAAAATGTCCTTAAAACAATTTTAAACATGTATTCTAATCTAAGTGACACTAAATATCATAAAAATTATCGATTTATGCGCATTTTTAAAATCACAGTTCCGAAAGTAGTCGGATACTTTATATTTTAAAGATTATAAACTGTTCCGAAATTTTCTGACGCTTCCGCGGATGTTAATTTAATTTATAATTACTGCAACGATTTCTTTGAACGTCGCCCGAGAAAAATAAAGCTTTGAAAAACAAATCAGAATACTTTTTCCATACCGCGCTTTGTCAGCATTTACTGTAATTGAATTTCGAAATCAATTTCAAAATATGCGGCTTTTATGTATCTTTTTATTTTCAATTTTTATATAATATTACTGTAATCATTTTTATCTGTCTTTTTTAAATTTATTTTTGATAGGAGTTCAGTTTTTGGAAAATATATAATAATTTCACATAATTTTTTTACTCGAAATAAATTCAAGTTCCATTAAATTAGCGGATTCAATCGAATTTAATGAAAAACCCGTATGCAAACTTATAAGAATCGGAAAAGGATAAATAATTTTCTCTAGATTCTGTGGGGAATATTCATTATATTCATCAAATTTTCGATTAATTTAAGAAAAATTGTAAACATAAACGCGAAAAATGTAAATAAAGAATATTATAATAAAATATATCATGCAAATAAAAGTTGAACTTATTTTGAAATAGAAAGGAAAGAATGAAATTAAAATGAGAAAGATAGCCGATGTATCATTTTTCTTTATAATTTTTGCGTAATAATAGTAATTATTATTATTATTGAAGATGCCTTTTTTTGTTGTATTATTGAAGACGCATCGAACTTTAAAATGACTTTAAATGTTAAACAAATAAAAATTAAGATAACCTGAACAGAATGTGGATTAGAATAGCTTTTTTTTACTTGGTCTTAAATGAAATATTCTTGCAAAATTGTTGTAATACAATATATTTAATGGATTCAAATTTTATTTATATTAGAAATGCATTTAGTATTTAAATCCAGGAATGAATTATTTTCATTATTATTCATTCCTTATTCAAAGAGACAAACAAATTTGCTGAGAAATTTTAAGCAGGAAAAATATCTTTCATTAAAATAATTATTTTTCACTTGCATAGAATGAAAAACATACTTCTCATCAAAACCGAAGATGTGACTCATATTTTTCTATTACTCTTGAATTCAATACACTTAGATAGTGTGGGTCAGAATTAAATGCGGTCGTGGTAGACAAGTAGACATGACCGTGAATTTGTGGCCGGTGTTATTTCTGTTGAGTCCTGGTCCTAAAGACCTGCCATGTAGAGAGGATGATGAGCGTGAAATGTGTCGAGGTTCAAAGTCTTCACGTAGGCGTGGAGTGAAAGTGTGGAGAGAAGGGTGTCATTTGATCAAGGCTCGAAATTAACGACGACAGTATAACCTTGTGAAATGTTAAATAGCAATCAATTAGAATTAAAGTACCCCCGACAGCCCGAAAATCATGAATTTTGCTGTAAATTGACATTTTTTTTCATGATTTTATTTTATATGCCATCTTATTATATTTATAAAAATACAAAGTTAATTATTTGCCATTCGCTAGAACAAAAGCTACAAGCTTTTTAGTAAAAGCAGATGTTACAACTTTAAGCAAGATGTCAAACCTTAAAATTCCTTTTACTCGAAATGTGTGTTTTTTTTTTTTTTAGAAAATGCTCAAACGAGGACAGTGATTGCTCAAAAAATTTTTTGAAAATAATTAACTGAAATTTTTGTGTGTTTATTCTGTATAATAGTAAAAGTGTTTTAACTTTCAGATTTATCAATCACTTTTTTATTACAAAATTTACAGTCCCTCATGGGAATATAATCACTGTTTTTGTAAGCAATTTCAAATAATAACTAAGATAAAGTGCTCCAGTTTTTGTACAAATTAAAATATCTATCCTGAAGGTTATTTAAAAAAAAATGAATAGCATAGCAACACATCAAAATTGAAAAATTGAAAATTTGTTCATAAACTTTTTGTACAGAATGGGCCCTGTTTATGTAATTTTTTGTAAATTTTTACCAATTTTTTTACATTTTTGTAATAGTAATTTCTTTTTTGAAGTTAATACTTCTTATTGCGCGTTTGGGAAAAAGGATGAGGGTAAATTTTTACGGTGCGTGCGCACACAGTCACGGATGTGACGCAAAACCGTCACGACACCGATGCGCGCGCGCACCGTTGTCTAATATTTTAACATGCCACTTTTTCGGTGCTAGGGGACTGATATTTGGTGGACCGTAATAACTATTTTTATAAACCATATCTGTTGGGACGCATCCCTCCCGGTTCATTCCCCCTCCCTCTACAGCGTTTTGACCAATATCTCGGCACCCGAGCCTGGCTCATTCGATCCCTCTCTATCTGCTCTTCCAGTTATTATAATTTCATACTCATAGGGCTATTTTTTCCATAGTTTTTGATTGTTTTAAACTTTTAAAGTTGTTTAAATTCAGAATATCTTGGTTCCTGTTCGAGTCTTGGACATGAGATTTGAACCGACTGTTCCACTCGTCGAGACCCATCCATTCAACTACTTCATTCGCATTGTGTAGCCCTGGGGAGGGCTTAAGCACTAAAATTTCATGCTCCCGTGTTAATCTTATAGGGACTGGAAAAAATTTCAACCCCCCTAAGGAATTGAGCTTGGGACTTGATTTTTCGAGGTCCACCATATTTTCGTTTTAGCGCGAGCTTTACGTGGAATTGGTCCCCTCCGGTGCTCTCCCCCCTACAGTGCTTCCCCAGTAATAACTCGAATCTTATGCCACCTTGGTCGACTGCACCGGCTGGACTCGATTTTTCTCCCTATGAGCATCCTAGATACATTTTTTCAGGACCATAGACCCATTTTTTCACCTATATTTAACATTTTAAAATTATTGTAAAGTTATAATTTTTTTTAAAATCCCGCATAGTTTCGAGGATTTTTGAGCTTCGTTAATGAAACTCGGACCATAGGTTCTCCTCGTTAAGCGCTATCATCTGTTATCATTTGTGTGTAGATAGTGGGCCTAGAGGGGCGTTATCACTAAAATTAAAATCCCCATGTTATTCCTATGAGGTTCGATCTTTTGATGTCGTCACGATATTACAGAGATAGAAGGATGAAACTTTGGAATCACTTACTACTCTGTGTATTGTTGGGATGTATGTGACCATTTACGTCGCAGTTGTTTCCCCCCGGGGGGAGTTAGTTTCGTTTTCCTTTCCCGAGCTAGCTTCGCCCCATTTGCAACTACAGACTCCGGACCGATTCGAATGGATTCCTCTTGTGTTTCCTCACAACCAGGCCAAGTTTCGAGTTAATGGGTGCCCTGCTTCTATTTTATTTAATTGTTTTAAATGTTTTAATTTTAAAATGACCATAACTCAGGGGCTCTTCAGGTGAATGTCTTAATTTTCTCAGGAACGATTCTTCCCACCGAGACATTCAATATGAGGTCTCAGGTGCCACATTCGGTTCACCTCATCTCCATATACAGTCTGCTGAAATCCCCCCATATCCTATTGTCCCTGTGCGGGGGCGTTTAAATTTATTTAAATCGTGTTTATCTCGGGTTTGGCTGGTCCGATTGACTTAAGGTTAGTATCGTTCAACTCTGCTCGTGACCGCCTTTCGTTCTTGGCCCAGCTTGACCTGTTCAAGATTTTTAGAAGGATTTTAATCTTGTTACGCCAAAGAAGTATAACTTCTTACATGTGTATATAAGTGCACACACACACACACACACACACTTTTTTCTAATTAATTTTAGCCTTTATTTCTTAAAATGTACTAAATAAATGTAAAAACCACAAAAGAATCTCCATATCTCCTTTTTTTAAAAAAAAGTTGTCGCAAGTAGTCGGATACCTTAAATGTTAAACGAGCATTTTTACCCTTTAGATATAAATATTCCGCCGTAATTCTAAATAAAGTTCATGTCCCTGTCTTAGAAAGCACAAGTATTTATAGATGAATCATGTTTTCTGCAACCTTCATCACATGTACAAATATTTTAACCGTATTTTTCAAATACCAAAATAGAGATGTGACAGATAAGTTCATTGCCAAAAATTATAAATTTCTGGTTGAATAACTTCTCATAACAAAGCCTAAATTAACGAAAGAAAATATGATTTAAAGAAATATGTTTGAGAGTTAACCCTATATAGTACACTCAGGAACATTGAAAATAGCGACCCAAGAAGAAAGCATCGGATTGAAACGAAATTTAATACACATAATAACACAGATGATAGATTCACTTGATCTCAAAAGCAAGACAATTAAACGAATACAGGGTGCGCAACGACACAAATACTGGGCAACTTCAATAGCGCTTTGGACCACCTCCAGCAGCAATACATGCCGCCACACGGTCCGGCATTAGACACCTTATGTTGTCCTTAGGCAGATGGACCCACAAATCTTGAACAGCCAACTCTAAATCATGTACAGAGTGACACGATGGCATCTGCCGTTTTAGCTGATCCCACACGTGCTCTACAAGGGACAAATAGAAGGAGCGGGCCGGCCATGGAAGAGTCTGAAAATGACGTAGGAAGTCTTGAGCAACTCTTGCTGTATGCGGACGAGCATTATCTTGCTGGAAAATTGCCCCTTGGAGACCATTTAGGAAAGGTCCTACATGGGGTCGAAGAATATCATCAACGTAACGTTGGCCCGTTAAAGTTCCACGCATCACAATTAAAGTGGACCGGCTATCATAGGCTATGGTCCCCAGACCATTACACCAGCTGTCTTGGCAGTGTGACGTAGAACAGTGTGGGGGAATTGTACCGCTCACCAGGGCGCCTCCACACCCGTACACGGTTATCATCTATCTCCAAAACAAACCGGATTCATCACTAAACACAACCTTTTGCCAATCTGTGACATTCCACATTGATCTGGCTTGGCACCACTGTAGACGCAGTTGCCGATGTTCTGGTGTTAAAGGGAGTGCACGGAAAGGGCGCTTGAATTTAAGATTTGCTTCTGCAAGGTATCTGGAAATTGTTTGTGGAACAATTGCTACGTCTGCTAGTATCGTTGAAAGAGTCACTGTGGGGTCCACAAGTGCTTGTCGCACGATCCTTCGATCCTCTCTCCTCGTGGTATTCCTGATCGCCCCAGACCCGATTTTCCGCACGTGGGTACCTTCTCGTGTCCACTGCTCCCAACAATTTCTAACGGCACACTACGAACGATCCATCTGGCTAGCAACACGGCGCGTCGACCAGCCTGCAGTTTTCATCCCGATAATCAGGCCTCTCTCAGACTCGCTTAACTGTGAGAAATGTCTTCTTGCAAGTTTACCTGGCATGTTTCGTTTACCAAAGTCTTCCTACAATCGGCGGGTAATCATCACGTTTATCCTGATTGTAGCTCCACTTCGGCGTGTATGAGCATGCGTATTGGCACAAAACTTGGATCATTTGCATATCACATTACGCTGTACTTATTTGCAAAGTTTCGCGATTGTACTTAGCTTCCTTCTCGGGTCGCTATTTTCAATGTTCCTGAGTGTATATACACTGGCCTCAAAAGTTAAGGTACAACCGGGTTTTTGTGTCTAATTTGCAAATGAATGAATGTAGAAACAAAAAATTTGGAGGATATGTGCATTAAATAGTTTTTTATTGAATGCGTCATAGAAATTTGTATAAGTGTATTGCAAAAACGATTTATAACAAAAAAGCAATCTCTGCGGAAAAGTCCATTCTTGGAGAAAACAGCACATCACAGTGTTATGTGGTAAAATGGCATAAAAACAATACAAAAATGGGTTCTAATAAGGAATGTGTCCACCCCTAACTTGAATGCATTGGCGGCATCGATTTCCCATGCTGTTTATTAAGTTGTCGGACACCGGAATAGGAAGCGAAGACCAGACACAGAGTAAGCCTTGTTTCAGCTCATGTAACGACCTTGGAGGAGGATTTAAAGCAGAAACCTCTCTGCCAAGATAATCCCAAAGATGTTCCATCGGATTCAGGTCTGGAGATCGAGCTGGCCATTCCATTCGTTCCAAACCGTGATCCTCCAGATACTCCTCAACAATCCGAGCTCGGTGAGGTCGTGCATTATCATCCATCAGAATGAAGTCGTTACCAATAGCAGCAGCATATGGGCGGACATATGGATCAAGGATCTCATCCCGATATCTAAGACCAGTTACGGTTCCTCCATGGAACACATGCAGGTCAGTGTGGCCACCGAGCGAGATCCCTGCCCAAACCAGGATTCCACCACCTCTATAACTGTGTCTTTCAACAGTGTTGGATTGATGGTATCTAGTGCCCTGTTCCCTCCAGATCAGTAGACGCCCTGAATCACTCTTCATTGTAAATCTGGACTCGTCTGTGAACAGCACAGAAGCCCATTGTTGCTGCGTCCAAGAAACATGTTCTCTTGCCCAGCATAAGCGGTTCCTTCACTGTCGTCCGTTGAGGGGAACGCACACACAACTGGTCTTCTTGCATACAGACCTGCATTGTGAAGACGATTTCGCATCGTAGTAGCGGAGATTCTTCTTCCTGATGCTTGAAAGTGGTCTGCAACGAGCTGCGGCACAGTAGTGGTTCTTCTCCTTCGTGCCGAAAGAGCTAGAAAACGGTCTTCTGCAGGTGTTGTAGCTCGTGGTCGGCCTGGAACAGGTCTTCTGGACACAGAATCTTCGGATTGGTATTGATCCCAAAGTCGCTGAACAACACTACGAGACACATTGAGACGTCTAGCAGCATCAGCCTGCGACAATCCCATTTCCATCCATCCAACTGCCCGCCACCTTAACGAATTGGGTAAACGACGTCTCTGAGACATTTTCTAAACTCTATTGACTATTGTCACCGAAACTGCCAACAACTGTTGAAAATCAACACAACTTACACACAAAAGTACGAAAGCTTGATATTTGCATATTTTTCTCTCACTCATAAATATACGTTCTTTTCTATAAAATAAAAGTGGTAGCAATCGTTTTTGCATTAATGTTTTTAAAGTTCGTTATTATCATTCATGTAAACTATGCATTTTATTGTTACTGCCATTTTTTTATGGTGAGCTTCGAAAAACATGTTGTACCTTAACTTTTTGAGGCCAGTGTATAAGAACTGTTTATGTTCATTTCAATTTAATTTCAGTCAGAAAACCAAGTTCAACAACAAGACTTTACTTTTTTATCCTTCTATTACTATACTACCTATATAAAAGTGACATTACCTAAGTAGGTTTGAGATTATCAAGTATTGTAATTCTACATTACGGAAACATGGGTAAACATATTCGACAGAAATGTCATAATGTAAGTGAAAACTAATAAACTGAAAATATGAAGCATTGATTTTAATGAATAATTTGTTTCACAGTAACAAAACTCAGTACATATGTGTCACAGTGACAGAGGATATGCAATGAGAGTTGGCAAACACATATATATGATGTTACCGCGAAAGATTAAAATTAGAGAATGTCAACTCACACCAAATATAATGCTGAAAGACCAATTGTTTGGCTATATTATTATACATTCAAATAATCACTGGTATGCGTCGCGAAACAGAAATAAGCTCTTGTTTAAGGTCGAAACGACTATTAAACACCCCGCGTTGCTTGGGTTTTGAATGCTTTTAATAAAGCTTAATTCTATGATTAAAATACAAATCTGAATAGAGTTGAAGTTTTATCAAATCTCGACCCCCTTTTCGTTGCCAAAAAATAAATAAAAAAGTGTTAACGATACGTTGGAAACAAAAATGGTACCCTCAAACATATTTGTACCGATAATAAATTTACCATAATTTTTGAAATGTTGCTTACCATACACGAGATTTTTTTTCTTTAGTAATGTCGCTGAGAGAAACAACTAGAACTAACTCGAATAGAGGACAAAGTTTTACACGCTGTAATTGCAAAAAGAAGTGTTCCCGACTAAATGCATTTGTAACAGCAAGGGATTTTTAAGCAATTCCAAGTGTTATAACTGTTAAAATTGTTGCAATAAATGATTGTATAACGTTAACCACATAATTTATTTTGTAAGTTTATCATTGGTAGTATTACTGTCTTTTCTGATTTAAAATGGGATACATTTTGTTTAAAGTTCAATAGGTATGCATGTGTAGCTATTTAAGCTTTTCCTCCCACTTTGATATGTGCCCGCGGTAGCCGAGTGGTATAGGTATCGGACCGTGGCTTGCCTTGTCATGAGTTCGAGCCCAGTACCACTAAAGACGAGCCGTGTAGGGCAGCGATACACGTTAAATCTGTCGAGAGCTGAAATGTCCTCCTGTTGGTGAGGTGTGGTAGTTAGGAGAGGGGGTGCTAGCTCAGGTGTCGTCCACGTCACTTGACCATGGTTCAAAATTACGTGGTCCGTCGCCAAAAGCCCTCGTGTAGCTGAACAGTGCGACGTTAATATTAAATCAAATCAAACCCACTTTGATATATATTATAGAATTATTTCTTCTGTTTTGATATATTACAAAGTTGCCTTTTTGACTTAACACAATAAAAATATTTTTCTTCGAAATTCACCTGTAATGTACGCTGAATGTTGACATTTGACGGTGTATAATTGAGAGAAATAATAATACTTAGCACAGATTTTGTACGAACACCAAGAGAGAATATGAATGCTGACATATGTAAATAGCGCAATTATTGAATTTTTAGCTCAAATTTGCAAAAGTCTGTTATTCAAAATGCTATATTATTACTGCAAAATTACACTGGAGTGCAAAAATTAAGGACGAGACGGTTTTTTCAATATAACTTTGTACAAAAGCTTTCCAAATCAACACATTTAATACCGTAAGATCCCCAATACGTAAGGACATGTGTAATATGTAAGCAACACTTACTAAAAGAGAAATCAGAGGGATAAAAAGAAGCTTGATTGAAAAAGTAGCATGGAGCGCAATGCGACTGCAGGCCGAAACATCCCTGTGATGGGTGTCCAGCAAGAAACATCCGGTCTTTAGTAGGGGATATGATCTCCCCTGACTGCTAGGCAGGTTTCACAGCGTCTGCCCATGCTGAGAATGAGGGTGTCAATGAGTTGTTGAGGCATTGCTGCCCATTTGTCTTGCAGCGCCAATCGAAGCTCCCGAATCGTTACTGGTGGTAAGGTACGAGCTGCCAAGCGTCTGCCTACATGCTCGATGGGATTGAGATCCGGAGATCGTGCCGGCCAATCCATACGTTCAATATCCTCACTCTCTAAGAGCTGTTCGGCAGCTACTGTGCGATGACATGGTGCATTGTCGTCCATGAAAAGGAACTGCAGACCCATAGCGCCTCCAAAAAGACGCACATATGGAAGAAGAATCTCGTTACAATAACGGGTCCCGTTGACTGAACCTGCGTCGAAGATGTGAAGGTCTGTACGACTACCAAGCATGATGCCTCCCCAAACGAGAACACCGCGACCTCCATACCTGTCCCTTTCAATGATGTTCGAGGGATGATTGCGGCTTCCCCGCTCTCTCCAGATGAGTATGCGATGAGAATCGCTACTCAAACTGAATCTGCTCTCATCTGTAAAGAGTACTCGTCCCCATTCATTGTCTCTCCAATTCCGGTGTTCCCGGCACCACAGAGAACGCCTTCTGCGATGGGCAGGCGTTAAAGGTACACACCGTACAGGGCGTCGTGCAAACAGACCACCACCGTGCAGTCTTCTGGCCACGGTAAAACGCGATATCGGTCGTCCAGTTCGCCTGTGTCGTGTGTCTAGCGATTTCTCCCGCTGTCTGCCGCCTGTTTCTTCTGGCCTGTAAAACAATGTACCGGTCAACTGCGGGTGTGGTTCCTCGTGGACGACCATTACTGAACCCCCGGATAGCTGTTCCTGTAGTTTGAAATTGTCTCCAAAGTCGTGAAACGATGCTGTGAGCAGTTCCGAACTCTGCAGCCACACTTGTCACACTGCGGCCTTCCTCCAACTTCCCAATGATTCGACCTCGGGCAAAAGCATCCAGATGTCGTCTAACAGATTGATTATTCGCCATTTCTCGCTGAGGCAGCAACTCGGTGTGATTTTAACTGCTATACGGCGTGCAATCTCTTTGCCAGAAATACTGATCTTACACCGACAACATGCTTTATACTACTCAGACACTCCCCATTACGTCTACCTGCATATCTGCGCATGTGCTACCGTACATCACCTTACTTAATCTCCTGATTGGTCTTTTTGTCCGCTCTGCCTCTTCGTTCAGCTGATATGCTAATTTTTCGACTTCGTCCTTAATTTTTGCACACCAGTGTATATACTTAAAAAAATATTATTCAGCTTCTTACTTTCACGCTGTACTAATTTCTTGTGAAATTTTTTCAATTGTTTCCTTGTTCAGCAAGTATATTGAGTAAATTTATAGCTACGCTTTTGTTATTTTTATAAAAATTTATGATAATTAAATTTTGAGGTAATTGTTTAATATTGAGAAATTATTCTGCATGAATAATTTGGCATATAAATTTATATTCATGAATTATATACATTTGCTAACCTTAATAATACTAATTCATTATTAAACTAAATAATTAAAATTAATATTTCAAAATGTTTTCTCTATTCCTAGTTATTGCATAAAGAAGTAATTTCCCAGAATTGTTTTGCATAAAAAAACATAAATATATTACCTAACTGTGTTTTTCACTTTCTTCAAACAATCTTTCATAATTGCTAGTGTGTACAATGCTCTTACATTTTGCAATGTTTAATTAAGAGATGAAGAGGAAATTGTTTTGATTATTTTTACCATTATCTTCGAAATCAGAATGAATCATTTCTACAAAACAAATTAGTCAAAAGAACAATGCTTATTTTTAAAAAATTTTTTTTTAAAAGATAAATGTTGATTAGAGTCACTAATATCATTAATCATCATTTTCTTCACTCTTTTGTTTAATCACTAATTCATATTATTGGTTGAATGAATAGGTGACAACTACATTTTCGGAAGAACAGTAGCACATCATAAATAAAACATCTTTAATACATCTTACACCTGAGTCTGTCACAAATAAGAAATATTGTGTAAAGTTACAAAATATTTCGAGTCTACACAGAAATTCTTTAACTACTGAATGTTCAGAATCGTGTCAAACTGAAAGTCACAAATTATACCTCTGATTTTGCGATATAAAAGTAAAGCGGTGCAAACACTAAGCTCGCATTAAATTTTTAAAATTATTTAACTATAATGAAGGGAAATACTTATATTTTATGTTATTTATTTCTTATTTTCATAAATATGTTTAAAAATACATAATATATGTGCAATTTTATTGATTTTGATTTTTGTTGAAAAAATAGTTGTATTTTATGCTGGTTATTTTTATATTAAGAAATATATTTAAATGATGCAAAATTAATACATAATAAAACTGTAAATCTATATTATTGACCTCTATTCTCTTAACTCTGCATGCATTATTGCGGAAATCGAATTGTTTCAAACATATCCTACTGTGCGGCACGCTGAATCATATTGGTAGATTGGTTTGGCACTCCAAGGCTAAAAGGTTGACGACCTCTGATGTAGAAGTTTGGAGAAGAGGTGCCAGCTTAGATGTTGCCCTTGCCACTTGACCATGGTTCAAAATTACAAGGCCCGTCGCCAACAGCCCTCGCGTTGCTTTATTCGTTCGACGTTAATAAAACATTCATTCGAACGTTTCCTGGAGGAGGATTCAAGCCAGAATTTTTCTTCACAGAGAGAAATGAATAACAATACGAATAAATATCGGCAAGAATTCCGAGTTTGATATTCGGATGGCAAAGAATTTTTTTTTTTTTTTTTTTTTTTGTCAAGCAATCTATTTTCTGATCTAAACAAGCCTTTTCAAGAAAAAAAAACATCTCAAAATCAATTTCAAATTCAAGTTAAAACCTTGCTGCCCTTTTCGGAGTTTGAATGCTTATACTGGCTTTTATAGTGATAAAAGTGTCACTTCATCCTAGATTAATAATATTTTCTGAGTTTATATTTCACATAATTTATTTTAATAATTTGATCACGGGAATACCTTTTCTGAAAATGCCTACAACAAAATTTAAAGTCAACATTTTATTTTCCTTAGATTCTAATTTAACTAGAAAACTGAAAACTCTAGAGAAGTTGGTATCAGGATATTAAGACAATTTTTTTTACTGGGGAAACTAATTAATTTTAATAACTAATTGATAAAGGTTTTAAAACATATATGAAAAAGACAGAATACTGATATTTTACTGTTATACATTCCATATTTAATATTACCTTAGTTACGTCGCTTCTATAAGAATGTAAGTTAAATGAAAAATGTTACGAATTAATTGCAGTTTTGGTTTGAAGTTGAATTTTGGAGAAAAATGTAGATCAATATTAATAATTCAAACAATATTACTGCAATTAAAATTTTAGGTGTATAAATTTGGAGTATAATATACAGTTTACACACCATTGTTCATTTCCCACGATCATTAATTTTTAGGTCAGTTGGTAACTTGGTAATAAGCAAAACTCACTAAGCACAGAATCTATTAATAAGAAGCTAACAGATAGTTGTAGTAATATACTTATTCAGTAAGATTAAGTTTTCAGTGATTGACATAAAGTAAAATTACATAAAGCATTATTTTCCGTAAATTTACTGGCGTTCTTCATATGTCCATTCTCTATTGATTACCAGATATTCGGCTCGAACATAAATAGTGACAAGTACGAAAGTGAAAATTCCAAAATACTTATAACAATCTGTAATATGAAAAAAATTCATACAGATTGAAGCTTCTATTTATTACTAAAAACTTCTATTTTTCCCGCAACTTTCTTTTAATAGTTGCTCGAGACAAAATTTTTAAAAATGTTACTTTTCAACAAGTTGCCTCTTTTATGTTCTCCCGGAATTGCGTCTTTCTTGAAAACTTTTACATATTTCTAGTGCTTTTCCTTTCTAAGCATGGGAGCAGTTGATTGATCGAAAATAAAAGTTTCGCTTCGAGCCTCTCTTTATTTACTGTGCCTACGTTGCCATTTGTAAGCAGTAACATGGGTTAGTACATTTCAGAGGAAAAAATCATATTTTATGGAAATAGAAACATATAACATTGTCTTAGCCTGTCGATAGTAGTAGTAAACGATCATGAACAGAAACTAGGAGAAAGTAGAGAAGGAGCTTTATAATAATAAAAAAAATAATAATGATACAAACTTATAACTTAAATACCATCTCCAAGCAAAATTAAGGGGAGGGAGGGACCAAGTGAAAGAAAACTAAAATTTCGCGACAGTATTAGATTTAATAATGGGGAGAAAAATTTCATTTTGTCTACCCCGAGAACGATACACAATTTGTTTTACAAATAAATGATTTATTCAGTTCAAAACGTTTGAAGTATTTACACATGATCTAATCTAAATTGTTTTAAAATTCTTCTCAGATATAATCGACGAGGGATGACCACATTATTTAATGACGAACTTTCATGATTTTTGAAATTACAATTGCATAACACTTAGTTAGATAAACATTTCCACTAAATTCACATTAATGGGCTGTTGGGGTGGGATTTCGAAATTTTGAATTAAAGTCAGACTACGAGGAGGATGAATCAATTTCTCATTCTCTAAACTCTTAAACTATAAACCGCATGAAGACTTTGAGATCGTCCGACATAAAATATTTATAACTCCATTATTTCACACCTTGATACAAAGATGTTGAGTATTCAATTGACAATTGACCTGCAGATAAATTATAGTTCAGCAAAGTAGGCCTTTCATGAGAATCTGTAAATAAAAAGAAATAATAAATTTATACAACTGATATTACGAAATTTCCTTACGTCATAAGGGAGAACTTGTGGAGGTTCAGTTCATTTCGTACTACCTTGAAGATTGTGAAATCCGCTTTTTTTATGTTCGGGGCCATAGACGAAATCTCGGCAATGATGGAGCGGACAAGTTGGCCAAAGAGGCAACTTGCTAGGATATAGTCCTTTCGATGTCTGTGCTGTTGTCCGACTGGAAGCATTTAGCTTGGGAAAGAACGGTTTAGGCCTGGAACACCGAATTCTTGGCCTCATCTAAAGCTTTGTGAACTAAAAAATTTTTTCCGACAATTTTTCAATGGCTAAAATGCAAGAAATTTTTTACTTATTTTATATTATTCCAGATTCTAACAGGACATGGAAATTTTAAGAGTTATTTGTCTAGGTTTAATTTAACTGATAGTGATATTTGTGTTCATGTGGTTAGGACAGTGGTTCTCAAACTTTCACTACTGGCGACCCAATTTTCAATCATAATTTTTATCGCCCCCTATACAATAATAATGCGCTTTGGTGTGTGTCGCTAAAACTACCATACGATCTTAATTATAAACCGTACAAATTCACAAGAAAGTATTAAATTTTGAATTTGATACTTTTAAGTAATATATATTTTAAGCAAATTACTTTTAAGTAATAATATTTTAAGCAAATTACTTTTAAGTAATAGGATAATTATCATGTTATTTTTCGTATCTATAATTTTTAAATTGGAACAGATTACAAAATGATATTTATTTAAAGATTTATTTCTTCCATCATCCATTTTTAGAAGTTTAAATGTCATTAGAAAAATAGTCTAGTCTATGTTGCTCTCTATCATATCCGTCTTAATTAGTATTGAAATTGCGGAACATGTCTTGTTGTATTGTAACCTATATTTTTGTAAGCGAATTTTTTTTTAAATGATTTGAAATGTTTATGTATTTCTTGGCCAAATGTTTTGTCTTTGTTGGCCAATTGTTCTGAAAGCCTTAATGCTTTAAATAATTTTGATAGCTGTAAAATTTTTTAAATTTTATAGGCACCTCTTTATATTTGTATTACTCCTTTTCCTTTTCGTTTTAGATTTGTATTACAAATGTATTTATATTTTTAGATTTAAATTAGATAAGCTGTTGCCATACGTCTGTAATTCTCATGTTATACAATGTGGAGCATGGGGAGATTTGCAAATAAATTTATTAAAAAAAACTGCCAGGTAATAATACTTAAACATGTTCATGACTACTTTTTTTTTTTTCTCTTATGTAATTGTAAGTACACTATGATTAAAATGATAGAAGAAAATATTCAAAGGTCTTTTTCCTAAACTCATGCATTATAAAATAGAAAAATAGTGGATAATATCCGAAAAACAAATACTTATGTATAGTTAATACGAGAAAAGTACTCCTCTCTTTTAAAACTCACATTTAATTCGTTTTTAAACACACACTAACTTTGTTGAAGTATAAATATTCGAATGTTATGAAAATCGATTTATTTTCATTTTCTAGAAAGCAATATTTGATTAAAAAATATACTCGTATTCGACATAGAAATCCAATAATAATAATAATAATAATAATAATAATAATAATAATAATAATAATAATAATAAAAATCACAACAAATACATCTAGAGAAATATTAGAATAACGGAAATTTTATCATACGTCTGTCATACTTCTTATCAACAGCAGTTTTCTAGCTATGCTCACTGAATGGCATTTGGAATATGGGTTGGTAGGATTCGCATTTCTAGGTGTCCTGACAGGTGATAGATACCATGATTTACCTCTAGACATATATTGACATGAATAACACCACCGTCCATCTATGCAGAATACTACTCCATCATCGTCAACTGCACTGAATGCTATTTGCTTTGAATTCATAGCACTAGATTTTGAAAATATTTGGCTTATATTTCTGTGAAATAGAACAAAAAATTTAATTTTTTGGAAAGAATATTTCAAACTTGTATTATTCTGAATACAATATTATTCTTCCAACAGATTCGCATATTTGTTACAATAATTAAGGACTGATTATTCATATATGGTATTCAAGTATTTGAAGCTGTTCTAAGCGAAAGATTTACAATTTTTTTCATCAAGTTGATACAGCACCTTTTTTGTGAAAAATCCTCCAATAAAACAAAAAATCCTGATAACTGACACCAAATATATAGAGCTTATAGTTTTTGTGTTCTTCGTCTCTTTAACAAAAATAAACTAAAATTAAAAATAACAACATGTTACAAAATAATTTCGTTTGTTTTATTTTTGCTGTTGTACATATTACTACTAGAGAGCCACCCAGAAAGATCCTATAACATAAATTTAAAGTTAGCATTAGTGTTTTGAAAATGCTGGTAGCTTGTGTAATGTAGCAAATATACCTCTTTCTACGTGATAACTGCATTGAAATACACCCTACTCTTTTTTTACACGGTAGATAGGCTCCTTAGAAAATCGTGCAAGAAAATTGTATAAAAATACATGTGATAAATTTGGGGATATGCTCCACAATTTTAAAAAATCTTGGAAGATGAAAAAACTCTAAATATATTTTCCCCAAAAAACCGTGCAAAAAAAGTAATAAATGAAATCCACACGTTACATTTTTATAAAACAAAATAATTCATTTTTATTACAAAAAAAATTAAAATTATTGCGCAGTGAAAATTCAGTCTAAGTACGTACAACATTAAAAATTCAAATTGAAATTAGGAATAGAACTACTACAACTATCCATTGCTACTTTTTACAAGCGCGCACGTTTATTACTAACTGGATTAAAAATAATATCATCAGTAGATGTGTCAGATATGCCTGTATCACAACTGTCGGTTTTGGTTAATGAAGAACTTCGTTCATTATAACGGCCTCTGTTGGTTTTTTTGTTGTTTTAAAGTTTGTTATTAGCGGGGGCTGTGTTTTATGGTTTCTCAAGTTGCTTATATAATTCTTGATATCCTTCTACACAAAATTTAAGATTACGTTAAAATTTTAATGCACGCTCTATGTCAAGATCATGAGTAAGAAAATGTTTTTCCATACTTTTAGCAAATTTCAAGCCCTCACGAATTAAATCAACTGTCAGAAGCTGAACTACGCCTTCGACTTCATTAATGTCGACTTCTTAACGAAGTGGTTTTAGGCGATAAAAACAGCATATGAATATTTTGATCTTGGCTCCGTTGAAACCACGATTTCTGCAGTATTACCTTTTTAATAGTAAAAAATTATCAACAACACAAATTATGCTGGAAATTTCACCATCAGATTAAAAAACAACTTTAATTCGGGTATTCTTCGTAACTCCAGAATACAGCGTGTCCGAAAAAGATTATACCTTTTTTTAAAATTTTATTACAGTTTCTCAGAGGTACTATTGGAATGTTTTTTATTATGCTAGAAGTTAGGTAATATGTCAAACTTTTTTTATGTACCAAAGTTTTACCTTACAAAAATTCAATATGGGCACCCTTCGTGACACGGCAAATATCTAGGCGATACTCCATTTCCTTTCATACTCGCTCCAATATGTCTCTTGTAACGGCAGCAATTTCATTTCTAATCCACCCTCGTAGATCTACCAGATCTCGAGGCAATGATGGGACAAACAACATGTCTCTTGTAACGGCAGCAATTTCATTTCTAATCCACCCTCGTAGATCTACCAGATCTCGAGGTAATGATGGGACAAACAGCATGTCTCTTGTAACGGCAGCAATTTCATTTCTAATCCGTCCTCGCAGATCCACCCGATATATGCGAGTATACTGAAGTAATGGAGTGAGAGGATGGACGGAAATGGAGTATCGTCTAGATATCTGTCGTGTCATGAAGGGCGCCCATATTGAATCTTTGTAAGGTACAATTGGGTCCAAAAAAGAACTTTAATATATTACCTAACTTCTGGTATAATAAAGCATTCCAATAGTACCTCAGAGAAACTAGGAATTTTTTTTAAAAAAAGGTACATTCTTTTTCGGATACGCTGTACAAAGTAAACAAGCCATGAAGTATGGGTATAAACCGACCGTCTTTTGATTACACTGTCAAAATTAGAATTAAAAAAGATGGAAGGAAGGGGATTCGTGGTAGAACAAAAAATTCGTGTAAAAAAGTATCTTGGCGAACCGTGTTATTGCAAAATTGTTGAAAAAAAGATAGAGTAAAAAAAAGAGTTCGGTGTACAAGCTTAAATATTGTCTAAAATGGAGTAGATAGAAGTATTTAAACGAAAAATATATGAAATTATATTAAATAACTGGAGCATACATCGAGTCATTTTTAGCATTCAATTCAAAATGGAAGATGGAAGCAAACTAAGCAATTCCTGTTCTGAAAGATTATTGTCTGTGTGAAGTTTTCCGGGTTTCTCCTTTATATTGTCTAGACATAGAGGAGGAAACGTTAACCAAAAGAGGGAAGAGGAAATAGCACCTTGGAAGAAAGGTTGTCCACCCTCCTCCTTTCATATAATTGTAACAGAATTTTTTCAACATTGACTCCGTAGCCGTAATCGAAAGAACAATTGTACTAATTTAAAATAAACCAATGCAATTTAATTCAATCGTAAATAAAAAAAAACGAACATACTATTAAAAATGTATTATTAGGTAAAAACGAAAGGTTTAAAGGAATAAATTGTAGACATTTCTTAATAATTAGTCAAATGATATAGCAATATATATATATATATATATATATATATATATATATATATCAGTGGCACACACAAGGGGGGTCCTGGGGATCCGGACCCCCCCAAAGTCCTCGATATTTTTTACGATTAATTATAATTCTAAGTATATAGTACGTAACATTTAATTAAGTATCTGTTATTAATGATTAATTTTATTAATTAATGCTAATTATTTGTTCTTATGCCAATGATAATTAAATACGACTGATAATTATTACAATAAAAAATCTGAATTGGTTTTGCACATTTGCATGATTGCTAAGCAACCTCCGAATCCTTCAAAAAACTGCTGAGATTAAAAAATATGCTAGGAATTCGAAATAAACTTCATTTAGTAGTTTTATATATAACGATGTTCTTAGATGCAATCGGGAGGATAAAATGATGTTGGAACAGGAAAAGGATTAATATTGTGAATTGCACTTATTCATGAAGTGAAAGTACATATGATCACACACACACACACTATATGGCTATAGCGTGCAGTTACCTTCAGTTGAAACTTTTTTTCATTATGCCTCTTAAGCTGTGAGTGTTAATTATTTAAATAAAAGAAGCTACCTGGTTCGTAAGTATTAAGGTAAAGTATCTTGTTTCCTGGAAATCAAGAATATATATATATATATATTTATATACACATATATATTATTTAAGTTATTTTTAAATACCATTATATCTTATGAATTTATGTATTGTTATTTAAAATGCTACAAAACATGCAAATCTGACTATATTATGCTTTTATTATGTGTTAATTAATGGTTTTGAAAGTAAACTGATTGGTTCTTTACAGTTTGATTTCAAGTTGATAAAGGGTGTTTATTTTAGAGGTATAGAACTTTAAATTGCAATAAAACAACGATGTATTATTCGATTGACATGAATTTTTTTTATTCGAAAGATAATCTTGTGGCATTACATTTTAAATATGATTTCTAGCATATGATTGCCACGGCTGGCTCGGATGTAGTCCAATCTGGACGTCCAATTTTCGATGACTTTTTCCAACATTTGTGGCCGTATATCGGCAATAACACGGCGAATGTTGTCTTCCAAATGGTCAAGCGTTTGTGGCTTATCCGCATAGACCAATGACTTTACATAGCCCCACAGAAAATAGTCTAGCGGTGTTAAATCACAAGATCTTGGAGGCCAATTCACAGGTCCAAAACGTGAAATTAGGCGGTCACCAAACGTGTCTTTCAATAAATCGATTGTGGCACGAGCTGTGTGACATGTTGCGCCGTCTTGTTGGAACCACAGCTCCTGGATATCATGATTGTTCGATTCAGGAATGAAAAAGTTAGTAATCATGGCTCTATACCGATCACCATTGACTGTAACGTTGTGGCCTTCATCGTTTTTGAAGAAGGATTCCACCAGCCCATAAAGCGCACCAACCAGTCAGTTTTTCTGGATGTAACGGTGTTTCGACATACACTTGTGGATTAGCTTCACTCCAAATGCGGCAGTTTTGTTTGTTGACGTAGCCATTCAACCAGAAGTGCGCTTCATCGCTAAACAAAATTCGCTTATGAAAATCGGGAACAACGGCAATCTCGTTTTGGGCCCATTCGACGAATCTACGCCTTGCTTGATGATCGTTTTAATGAATTGCCAAACCAAACTGAGAATAAATCACTTGACAGCTGTTAAATCGGTCGCCATCTTGGAAAGTAATGCCAACTTAAACTTCTATACCTGGAAAAAAAACACTCTTTATGTTTTTAATACGGTAAGGAAGCATAGACAAGAGGAAAAATCCAATATTTAAGGGTCCATGGAAATTCTTATTTTAATGTATTAGTATAGATGAGTTTCATATCTATATATATCTAAATCTTTGGTCTTCAGCCTTAAACTGCTTTGTTTTTACATGATAGTAAGTATTTCGTTCAGTCTATTGCGATTCTTTGGTTTTTTTTATTCAATGAGAAATTATTTTTGGATTTTTTTTTATTATTATTATTTTGGATCATTGGTGTGTTTTGAGGGAAAACATTGTTCAGGTTGAATAATTTTATTTTGAAGTTTTATTTTGTGAAAATTTAAGACACTCTGAAGCATTGATTAAATCTGAGTGAATTTTTACATTTAGAAATAACTTAAAATTTTTTAACATAGGATAGGGTAATATAACAAACGCATGGCATCAATCATATCAAAATTCTGATAATTTTAAAGCCAATGTTATCAAATAATCTACATCAACTGGTTCTGAAACATTAATTTAAAGTAGTTAAATTGTTTAACTTAGGATGGAATGTTCATCTATTGGCGTTGGCAATGAACCTATTAACTGCCGAAGGAATGCACAAGGCGTGTAATCTTTTTAAAGCATAATCTTACACCATTAAATTACGGGACAACCATTAGATTATATAATAGAGTAATACCCCGAACTTACACGCAGTGAGTCGCACTATTCAGCTGCACGAGGGCTTTTGGCGACGGACCTCGTAATTTTTAACCATGGACAAGTGACGAGGACTACACCTGAGCTGGCATTCCCCTCTCCTAACTACCATACCACACCAACGGGAGGACGTTTGAGCTGTCGACAGATTTAACGTGCATCGCTCTCCTACACGGCGGATTTTCAGCTGTACTAGGCTCGAAATGACACGCCGGCCACGAGTCCGTTACCTAGACCACTAGGTACACGGATAGTTACACACGGATAGGTAGGACTGAGTCATAACCGCGTAATTCGAGGTATGATTTCGCATATAAATACATATAAATTATTTTTAAATGGGGCCGGAGACGAAAGGAAAAAATAATTTAGAAAAAAAGTTTAATAAACTCCTAGGTAATACAAAAACAAAATCGCGCAAACCGTAGTTACTTTGATGTTGAAGGTTTTATAAAATCTGACAAAGAAGTCAGTTGGCTGAAGATTTTTTTTTCCTTCCGCACAAAAATTTCCTCTTAACCTTCTAATGATTTTTTTTATTCTTTGTTTTGTTTAAAAAATACGCTCATTGTTGGAGTCTATAGTTTCTAAAATTTTTAACCCTTTTTTACTTAAGCTGAGACCTGTCAAATTCTCAAACGCCATTTAATCTTCTGTTTGAACTTAGTGTTAAGTCTTTTCTTCAGCTCATCAATTGTCAGCTCCTGATTGTGAGAATCCAGCAGTTCTTGAACGCCATCTCTATCCAATTTTAAATTTATATGCTGGCAAGATTGACAACTTCTTCAGTCACATTATAAATTTCGCCCCAATTTTACAATTTTTCCCCCTCTTATAAAAGACGAATATACGAGATTTGAAAACCGCGTAACTCCTGGTTCGCTTAAAACGAAGTAACGTAAGTTGAGGTATTTCTGTGTTTCAAAATAATCATTATAATGAATTAAACAGTGATTTAAGGAAACGCTTCTGTAAACTTTCTAATGTTGTTTTTATAGCGTATTATGAATGGGAATTGAATTAAAAAAAATACAGTCTGCTATACAAATAATTCGTTATTATCTAAAGAGTTTTGAAATTAAAATAATTATGGCAGTATTTGTAAATATGGATAAAAAAATTAAGTAAAATAATAATGATGATAATAATAATAAATTTGCAAAAATATTTTGGAAAAATTTAATTGAATGAAAATTTTTATTGTTTCTTTCTGCAGGTATAACCTTAGTTTTAATTTCTTTAATATGTTCACTTAAAAAATACCCTTTTAGATGTTAGCAATGAGGATAAATCATGATCTGTAGAGCCAGTAAATCCGCAATTGCTCCTATACGGCTAACATCAACTCAATCTAGTATTTCACAACAATAAATTATGATAACGAAATTATTTAAGATATATTAAATCAATAAAAATATGTGATTTCTTTTAACAATCATAATTACAATAAATACAACATTAATTTTTCTTTTACGGTTAATCATGAATTCCATTTTTGTCTGCCTTTATCTATTTAAAATATTCTCATGACCTTTTCAACCTCAGAATCCTTTAAAATTAATTTCTTCTCAGAAATCCTTTAAAACCTACGTCGTGTACATGTGCGATCCCGATTCGTATAAAAACGCGTGAGGCGAAAGCTTCCTGGGAATCAAGGGAGAAGTGAAGGAAGAGATACAATAATGTATAATACACTATCCTTTTAGATCAAGTGAGTGTTTTTTACAATTCAGCCAGCAGTAGCGATTACAAGCCAAGAATAGAAGTTGACCGATGAGAACATACGGTTTGCGCATGCACCGAATCTCGATTTCCGGTCCTCCCACATTGTTATGGCTGCCAAGACTTGGAGATGAGTGTACGATTTTGAGATAGATGGCTATTTCTTGCTTAAATGACTAAAGATTGTGCCAAAATGGGGTATGTTTTATTTAAATTTTTATACACACGTAATCACATCTTTGGTTCGAAATCCCGCTTATTCTAGCCGTATCTGCGGGAAGTAATTTAACATGTGCAAAGTGGTTTCCGAAGAGATGCTCACCTCATCTCCCTTGTCGAAGGAAAAAAAAATGTTTTCTTTTCTCTGACACATCTTGAACACATAGTCTTACGCGTTTCCATACTATAGGATCTGCCGCACGTGGAAAGTTGTAGTTAAATATTTGGAATCCGCGCTTTTCCTGATAAACTGATATGAGAACAACCGATAAGATATAATAAGTTTGCCGCTCAATCTTTAGTATGATGAGGGAATTAAGTAATCATCTTCATTGTGTTAAGATACTATGTAGGAGGTGATGCGGTCAAGATTTTGGTCTTAGTACTCTTATTAGTCGATTTTTAAACCTTAGTTTCAAGGTATTTCATGTTGCATGTTCAGACCATGTGTGCGGATTTAAATAAACCGGTTTGGGTGTGAGTACATAGCTTATAAAATCTATATTCGCTATGAGGACTTACGGAAATGACTGGCAAAGTTAAGATTTAAAGAAATATGTTCAAATATGTAAAACTAAGCGTATTTAAAAAATATCTTGTGCGAAGTGCCTAAAAAATTGTGTTTAAGATCATTTTCATCCATATGCTGAATCATAACACACAATGACGTTTCTGGATGTCAGTTGAATTAAAATTTTAGGTATGTTGAATAGAGGGCTTAGTACATTCATTCTGAAATTTCAAAAGATAAAAATGAACAATATAGAGTTGAAGCATTTCTGATTTATGTATAACAAAGTTAATTTGATAATATGAGGGAGAACTTTTTATGCTAAATTTAAACTATAAAAGCATCATTATCAAGTATGATTGCATATAATGTTTCATTAAGCAGTTATCTTTGCTTTGGGTTGAAATAAACTTTTGATTGTATTGATGAAGATTTTTAAGATTTAAAAAAGATTTTTTGTCGAAAGAAAAACCTAATTTCTTTGTTATCAAGAGATAGTTTGGATGCTTTTTTCCTTATAATCTGTGTATTCTAGTTACACAATGTTTTTGTAAAAATTAATGTATATAAAAGATGCATAGAAAATATTTCGTAAGTTTAGTATTTTATTAAAAAATCATGCTACAGCTTTTGGAGTATGTGTAATGTATTTAGTTTTCAAAAAATTTCATTCTATAATTATTGCTATTGATTATCATTTAAGAAAATGCTTTTTGTTTTAAAAAGTAGGCAATGCAACTTTTTATATCAAATATAATTTTATAACTTAAAAAAAATATTCTTTCTTCTATTATTATAAATATTCTTCATACCTTCTGGGAAATATTTGATTTATTTAAATCATAATTATTAATGATTCTACAGTATTGCAAGAAACTTTTTGGTTAAATACATTTTTCTTGTTTATAATTTTTTCATTAAAGAATGAATTAAGTATGTGATAAGTTCTATTTTTCTTTATTTATAAATTCTTTGAATAATTCTCAGAAATTGCACTATTAGTGTTCTTTCTGGGTCATTAATATATGTATGTATATATATATATATATATATATATATATATATATATATATATATATATATATATATATATATATATATATATATATATATAAAAGATGAATCGATTGCTCGTATTTTTGCAAATAAATTTATACCTGATAATCTAATCAGAAGAAATACAGTCTTGTATCTGTCTATGTAATATAGATTTAAAATTTGTGACTTGTT
The DNA here is from genome assembly GCA_019973935.1 of Trichonephila clavipes. Classification (NCBI taxonomy): domain Eukaryota; kingdom Metazoa; phylum Arthropoda; class Arachnida; order Araneae; family Nephilidae; genus Trichonephila; species Trichonephila clavipes. The sequence goes on along the minus strand of BMAU01000272.1, from coordinate 833,891 downwards.
ATTTCTGATTATAGACTATTTCCTTCATAAAACTAATTCACTTTTAAGTTTACTGAAGATGAATTAGCTGAACATTTATAACTGTAAAATTTATCTATTACTTTATCATGTATTTTAATATATAAATTTAATATCAATTTATTTTAAATTTTTAATTGTATGGCTTATTTTATCTGAATTCAATTTGTCATAGTCAAGTATTAAAGTTTTAAAAAGAGCTTGTCTGTTACTCTAATTTTATATGCTTTTTTTAATTGAAATATAATATATAACTTAAAAATTCCAGAATCAGAAAAAAACTAACCATATATTAAATATAGCAGTGGATTTTAAAGTAGCTTGTTTATTTTACCATTAGAATAGAATTTGTGTTTATCACTGATCATTTTTTATTCTATTGTATGCCATTTTTGAAAATTTTGGTTATTGTACACACAGCATCTTTAAAACTTTTATTTATTCTAGAAATAATGTGGTATTTCTTTATTTGAAGCAATATAAGCTAATTTAGTAATTTTATATGAATAAATTTTTACAAAATAAAACTTTTACAATTTTCAGCTTCTTACTTGGTATCGTATATTCCTTATATTTTTTCCGTCTTTCTTACAAATAACAAATTTTATGATCTAGAAATATATTGTAACATCAGTTAAATTTGAGCTAAGACAAATCAATTTTATCCATTCTAAGACTAGATGTGTTTAAAATTCAAAAAAGAAGTAAATGTTTATTCATTGACTTAAGATTTATAATTCCTGTTTGCATTAGTAGCATATTTAACTTTTAAAGGAATGCATTAATATAACAAACTCTCTTTTAAAGGCTTATTTCATTTTAATAGCCTCAGATCTTATGTGCTATATTAGGGGTATTAATTTGTCAATAATATGAGTGTAGTTTTATCATATTTTGTGTTAATAGAATTTGTAGAGTATATTGAAAATGTTCTTTTGTGTGAAGCAAATATCATTTGAGCTACTTTGATAAAAATGTGTGAGTTTTTTTTTTTAAATTTAAGATAACATTTTAGTAAATAATAACTTTTGCCATCTCTTAGAATTTATTATTATTTTAAGTAAATATGTGTGTGTGTTTTCATTTTATTAATATTTTATATTATTTAACTTGTGATGATTCATTGGTTCTTTGTACTTGAATAATATAATACTAGTAATGCTTTTTTTTTTTTGCTTATAGAACTGTTTTGTGTGCCATTATCAAAATGATTAATTGCATTTAATATAAAAGAATTTTTGATATATGCTGTTTCAAAGAATGTTATTAGTCTTCAGGGTGTTTCTAAATGCAACATTAATAAAAATTCAAAATCAATCAAGGAAGTTGATTGTATTGTAAGCCATATGAAAAAGCACAAAAACAATAAAAAAATTATGCATCACAAAAGAGGAATGCCAAGAGCTTTCATTGTAGAAATTACTATTGTAACAGTTTTTTTATATTTTAGTATTTCTCAAAATAATTAGTTCTGAAACTTTTGTATAGTTGTTAAAATTTTTTTTTCCTGACATATATTCAAAGTATGATTTGTGTGTATTTAAATTGCGTTCTATACTGCAAACTGTTTCTATATCCAGAAAAATAACAGTTGATATATACTAAGCGTAAAGTATCATTAGCGCAGTACCATTTGTGCATGTTATACTAATATTCTCAACTGAAATAATAATCATAATTCAGTTTCCTTAAAACATAACTTAGTTTAGTATTTTAGTAGATCTTGCAACTGTTAAAGTGCAGATTAAAGGTATACTTTTATTACAAATTCAATATTTATTTTAAGCATATTCACTGTGCTTTATAATTATTTTTAAAAAACTGTATTATAATTTACTCTATTCCTTTTTTTCATATTTATCTCATTCAATTAATATTGATCTGTATAGTGACTGTTTTTATTTGTTATGCATCCAATAAAATAGTATTCAATAAATTTAGGTCTGTTATTTTTAGTATTATGTTGTTTTTGTTAATTTTTCAATAAAAATCTTTTTTGAAAGTCACTGCAAGATACAGAAATATTTTTTTTCTTTTAAATATTTGTCATTATTTTAAGCTGTTCATGAAAACTATCCTCAAAGATCAATTACATTTATTTTTTTTTGAAACTGGTTTTTGAAAATCATTCGTCATACAACTGAATCTTACGTAATAATTGTTGAATTTTTGGAGGGAAAAAAAGAATCCTTGTTTTTCTGAGCAAAATAGTTCTGTTATGAGTAAATTGTAAATAAAATATCATTTAATTAGGATTATTTCTTTGTTTAAATGCAGTAAATATATTATATAATTACCGGTGTTATTGATAGTGTTTTAATAATTAATAGAAAAAATTCTGTTGAAAGCTATGAACTTTGTGAAAAATATTTTTCTTAAATTATGTTAATTTGCAAGTTAATGCTGTAAGAAAAATTATATTGCAAGGTATTAGTTCACTATAAGACCAGTAGATGGCGACACATACGCATATCAAATTTATCCAGTTGCTCTCTTTTGTTATTTCTTTACTGAAGCTGGATTGGGGGGGAGGAGGATTCGGTCTTTACGAATAAAATAGTTCTATACCTACGAAAAATAATTATTATAATATCTGTTACAAAACTTAATTTTTTGAAAGTCTGAATAACTTATTCAAAATAAGGCGCAATGATTGTGCAATTGATTTCATGGATCAGAAATTTTCGAGAGAATTTGCATGCTTATATTACAGAATAATATTATTTGTAAAAATATAGGTGTAAAAAGATTTGTAATAATTTAGCATGAGGAATTTTTGAAACTCATTTTGTTTTGTTTTTCAATGTAATGCAGTTATAAATTATTATTCTTTCTTTTTTTTAATGATTAGAAGACCATTTTTATGACTAGTTTTTATTAGATTTTTGTTCTGTCACTTTATACTTTTTAATAATTATTTATTCGGAAATAGGCTTATATTAAAAAAATAACTTTTTAGGAAAACCGTAAAAGAATTAAAAAAATTTTTTTTTGAAAAATAAATTACTATTAAATTAGGAAAAAGTTGTTTTTTTTCTAAATCTGAAAAAGAGTAAACATTTTAGTGGAAAAAATCTAGTATTTGTACCTTGTGAGTATTATTTCATTTTTTCTATAAATGTCTTGCAAATGTTGGGGATGAGGGGAATACTTTCTACTTAGAATATTTACCCCCTTGAATCGTCTTCCATTCTAGGCTTCGAATTCCATTCATAATTGACATAACAAATACGAAGGAATGCCATCAGATAATCTACAAGGTTGAAATAAACTGAAGTCTGCAGTTTATTTATTTTAACCTTACAGGATTTATATTTTTAAGAGTGGTTTTTAAAACTACTTCCGGGTTATTATTTTTTTAATGTATCATAACATACTGAAGATTCTTTGTTTATTTTAAGTTTATTGTCTATTTTGAAGGACCAGGCTCTTTTTTTTGTCCATACTCAGTTAAAAATTTAATTAACTGTATTTTTGTGTACAGTTTTTAAAACTAAACGAAAATTACGCGTTATTTTTGTTGTTATCTATTTTTGTTTTTTATGCATATTAATTCTTTTAAAACCTAAGAAGATAATTCAATCAGTTAATTATTGTTTATATTTATAAAAATCGCGTTATAGAAGATTTTTTAGTCGTTAATGTGTGTGGTTCTTTGTTAACTTAAAATATTTAAATTATGTTTGATTCATGTAAAATGATTTAGTTATTGAAAAGGTTAAAATGGAAGTTTTCAAGCAAACATTTTTCTTCGTTAATCTGGATATATTTTGATTCTTATAAGATCGAATTTTTACTGGTATAATTTTACTTTTAAATATAAATAAAATTACAATGATGAATGATATTCAGTTGAATTCTATTAATTGAAAAATAAAAAAGATTTTTATATTGAAATGGTTTGATGCAACTAATAGCAAGTTCATCGCGTTCGATTATATTCTAGAAGTTGTTGAAATAAGCAGGGTACCATATTCTCTTGTGTAATTTGTTAATTTTAGTTGCACTGATATGAACTATTATGCATACCAAATTTAAAAAAGGTTAAAACAATGTAGAATTTTATTATTTTTAGATGCACATAATTTTAAAAACAAAATTATGTGGTATTAACATTAGAAGCTGTAGAATTGTTTAATTTTATTTTACATTCTGCTTAAGGCGAGCCACGATTGGGATAGCACAATTTTTAAATGATGAGCGAGTGTCGAAGTACTATTTTCAGAGCTAAAATTGACGAAATTTAGAATTTTTGTGTAATGTACTTTCATTTTGCTTTGCAAATCGCAAATTGTTACTATTCGTAGAAAAATATGAATATTTTAAAAATTCCACGGTCAATTGCTGCACAGCCAAATAAAATCGTTTCACTATAAAAAAAAATTAGTGCCATAGTTAATTAAAATTGTGTTTTAACGTAAAAAAAAAAGAAAAGAATGGAATGAGGCAGTTGTGGTTTTCGACATAAGGCTTTATTTTTTTGATTTCATCCATTCTTAAATCTTTACTGAAGACTTATTTTTTTAATATTAATTATTCTGGTATATCAATTTCTTTCATCTCATAATCTGTTTCTACTACTCATTAGTCTTTTTTTCTTTCTGTATTTGGATAATGGAATTTAGGTTATAAGATACCGTTGGAGGACAATCTTAACTTTCATTATCATCTGGTGTTAGGCCAACTGGCTGCTGTAAGCTTGATGCCGATCATGATTCTCTATTTTAAGACACCGTGATAGACTGTTGTATTGTGTAGGCAAGAAGATCCCACTTTTTAGTATTCGAGTGATGCTTTTGAAGACTATTCACGCGTGTTACATTTTTTAATTTGTTTATATGTTTTTGCGATAACATATGATGCCGAATTGTTTATGTGTAAGATTCGAGAAATCAGCTGTTCTTTCTTGAGAGGTTTGGCTCACTTTCCGGCCTTACTCTATGCATCCATAACTAGCCCCTTGTGTCCTTTTATGTATTTTTCCATTGGTTATTAGAAAATTATTTGTTAATTCTGTGAAAACAAATTTTTTTTTTATTAAACTCTTATTTTAAAATTCAATTTCGGTTTGAAATTTTTTTCACAATTGAAAAAAATCGCACACTTTCGTTAGACAGCACCCTCCTCTCTCATCTTTCCCCCTTTTGTGCTATTTTTTAAGATGTAGAAAAAAGCCTATACATAAATATACCGGGTGTCCATAATTAAACTTGAAATTTGCTAGCAGTCTGTAGCAAAAACTATGGTGCAGAATTGCATGAAAATTGGGTAACGACGGCAAAATGAAATGGGGAATTTCATCGAGAAAAAAAAAACGTGTTTCAAATCACCACTAGATGGCGTTGTGCAATGTAAACTATTGGTATATGCAAATGTCGTAACTTTAGTAATTCTGTGCGCGCGGCAACCTGCAGCTTCGCTTCCTGGATCCCCCGACATGAGTATTTTCCACTTAAAGCTGTGGGGATACCTCAAGGCCATGGTCTACCGTGACCCCCTCCCATCTCTGTCCGAACTTAAAAAATTATAGTTTAAAAAAAAAACACGTTTTTATAGTGAATCGAACTAACAAGTAAAATAATAATAATTCTTAAAAAAGAATAAAATGATTAACGAGAAAATATTAATGTCATTGGGATAAAAGCGTGGTGTGCTCTATGTTAATTGTTATAATTTCTTACTAGTTCTATTCCGAAATGCTGAGTTAGTGTAAAAATGTTGTACAAAGCACCCCTCGCTTTTACCACAATGGCATTAATTTTCTCGTTAATCATTTTATTCTTATATTAAGAATTATTTTTTTTAGTTTTTAGTTCGATTCACACACACACGCACACACTATAAAAGCGCGTTTTTTAGTTTTTTTTAAAAAACTATAATTTATTTTTCCTTCTTTTAGTTCGACCTACAATAAAAGCCTGTTTTTTTTTAGTTTTTAAAAACTATCATTTGTTCTTTGTTGAATTTATCCTTGAGTTTGATATTTGGGACCAGAATTATGTGGCTGCTGGAATTAGTCTTACTCTTTAATAGATATTAATTAATGGATCTGAAGGGTATTTATTCTCTCCGTTAACGGGGCCTCGGATTGCTATAATGTTAATTTGTGTCATCACTTCTAAACGTATTGCTTTATAAAAATAAAAATAAAAAAATTTGGCAGTTAGAACATAAATTATTTTTATTCACATGCATGAGTCTTTTTTTTTTAATTTCCATTTTCAGAAAAACTACGCACCCACCCTACCTTTTTTCACATAAAGAACACTTTTTTGTTTTATTTTTTATCAAGCAGAAGCCTATTTTGCGGTTTTAGGGTTGCATCTTAATCTTTAAGTTGCTAAATCTGGAATTAGTCGCCAAATCTCGTAAATCCTTAAAATCCTTAATTATTAAAATCCTGATCAGGACAATGAAACAAAATTATAAAATTATTGTATTGTCATGGGTGCTTGACAAGTGTGTGAAATTTTGAATTAATCTGACCTTTTAAAGTGGGTAAAAATTGAGTTCAAAGATCCCATTACATACAAGTGTAACTTATAAAAACGTGTTAAAAAAGCATAGAACGCCATGTGCGTAACATTCCCCAGTTCATGCTGGTTTCAGCAGTCGAACATGCCATTTTATGCTTTCATATGATAGGAGACCATGGTGGACAGCATATCGAGCACACGTTTTGTAAACTTGTGCAGATTATTTATATGTTCTTAATAAAGCTATGATGTTCACCACCTAGGGATGGCTTTTGAAATTCATTGTTTTGTTTTTCCTCAATAAAATTCCCATTTCATTCTCTGCCATTTCTCAATTTTCACGCAATTCCACTGTATAGTTTATGCTGCAGACTGCTCGCAAATTTGTAGTTTAATTATGGACACCCTGTATTATTACATACGTAAAAAGTGGAAAAATAGTGAATCTTACATTAAATGTTTTTCTGATATCTATTGTTTGTTTTATTTTAAGCTAATGTATAATTTTCACGACAGTCCTAAAGGGATTGGGAACTTTGATGCATTTGTTTAGTTGGTTACAATTGCTGGTAATTGTATAGTATTAGAGATCGTGAGAGCAATATTATTTTTTTAAAAAGAATCCTCCGTTTTTGAATTTGCACCTCAGTTGTAGTTTTTGTGCATAATTAAGTGCTTTAAGTGGTGTACTTGTTTGTAGTAAAGTACTTTTTATTCATTTTTCCTAGTTAGATTTGTTTTGTAGGGAGCGAACAAAGAGTATGCTTTTTTTAAATCTAAATTTTTCAAGAACGAAAAAACAGTTCTTTTTGAAGCGATGCCATGAAAATCAAAATTTAAAATCGGCCACAATGAACATCAGAAACTAGTGAAATTCTCCCCCTCCACACCAAACGAAACATTAACTGTTTTTGTTTTTGCATCTTTTTTGAATTTGTTAAAGAAAAGAAACTTATAAAATAAAAGTATGAATTGAAAATTAATACGAAGACTAAAGTCTGTCTTGAGTTTTTTTCTTACAAAAAAAAAAAAGATCCACATTGCTAAGTTTAGCTGGAATTTTTAAATATTTTATTAACCTTTTTTTTATAAAGGTGTATATATATATATATATACATATATATAAATATATATATACACTGCTGGACAATTGCTAAAGACGGATCACAAATTGCTATGTAGCATAACATTAAGCGAGACATGAGGCCTAGTAGGATAAAATATAGTTGCCACACTGTTCAGACATTAGAATAAAGAATATTTATTGTTCTGGAAAGTACAAAAGCTGTGAAACATCTGAAAGAAAAAAAAATGTTCATTTGATCTGCGTACAAAGAAATGGAACAATGCATCTAAAAGTCAGCAGGCACCTTAAAGAAAGGTATCAGTACGGGATATGTCCACCGTGGAGTGTGATGCAACATTCCACACGTCGTACCATACTTTGCACAACATTATCCAGCAGCTGTTGAGGCAATTTATCCCATTCCTCTGTGAGTGCACGGATGAGGATGTTCTTGTTTGTCGGAGGATTGTTTCGACCAGCAACTTGCCTCCCCAAAGCATCCCACATTTTCAATAGGGTTTAGATCTGGAGAACGCGCTGGCCATACCAGACGTTGAATACCCTCGCTGTCTAGACAATCCTGAACAGCGAGTGTTCGATGACATGTTGCGTTGTCGTCCATAAAAACAAATTTATCACCGACAGCACCACGGAAAAGACGAACATGAGGAAGTAGAACTTCATCAATGTATCGTTGGCCCGTCATAGTCCCATTCGCAACCACATGTAGGCGCGTGTGGCCATTGATCATGATGCCGGCCCACACCATGATACTGCATGTCGGATATCGGTCCTTTTCCTGGATATTTTCTGGACGATAAGCAGTACCACTCACGCCAGATCAGTTGGCGTCTACAATCCGATGACAGACTGAACCTACTCTCATCTGAGAATAGTACGCATGCCCAGTCCTGTTCAGTCCAATTGTGATGCTCACGACACCATTGCAAACGGGCAGTACGGTGCTGTCTGGTCAATGGGACACACACAACAGGTCTGCGTGCGTATAGTCCTCCTCCCCTCAAACGTCTGGCAACAGTTTTCGGGAGATCTGCTTTCCTGAGGCAGCAAGAAACTGATTTGCCACCTGCTGAGCTGTGGTGCGCCTGTTCCTTTTGCTGATAGGACGATATATCTGTCTTCTGCAGGCGTTGTACTTCTAACACCACCTCCCCGTGCCGTCTACTACACATTCCAGTAGTTTTAAATGACTTCCACAGCCGTGAAATAATGCTGTGAGCGATGTCGAACTCCCTGGCAACATCTGTTATTTTTTGCCCTTCTTCGATCTTTCCAATAATTAGGCCACTCATAAAATCATCTATGTGATCTCGGGAAGACATGCCAAAAATTTTAAGTTCGTCTATTAAATCTTTCCTGTAAAACTTTGACTTGAAACAACAACTGTCCACACGCGTCAAAACCTTTAAAGCTCTTATGAACGCTATCACGTGATGAACAGACGTGGAAGAAAAATTTGCATACTCATACTTCTTACTAATATACCGCACTTATTCTAATTTTCCACATTTTGCTTCCTTTCATTTTGTGGTTGCTATGGATGATAATGTTATCCGTCCTTAGCAATTGTCCAGCAGTATATATATATATATATATATAATGGTATTTGGAAAATTGACTTGAAAACAAGCATGATAAATTCTCTCCTTCCGCTCGTTATTCGAGTTAAATATCACGTTTGGTTATTTCAGGCATGCCCAACCCGCGGCCCATTTGGAGAATTTTTGCGGCCCAATTGATGTTTCTGTCTATATTATTTTAGACGTTTGGACTACAGACGGTTGAATCGAAAATATCGTGTTTTGACCCACCCTCACCTCTCCCCGTGCAGTTTTTACCGAAATAATTTTTTCCCTTCATTTGATTTCCAAGCAATTGTAATAACAGGTGTTGATGGATGAAGGAAAGCAGATGAGCTTGGGTGTGTTATTCCTCTTTCAACGAGAACTTCGTTGAGATTGAGTAGTGTATTTAGTTCTATTTGTCAGAGAAATAATTTATGTCTATATTTTTAAGTTCAAATTAGTAGTCTTTTTCTTGTTTTATTTGGCAATGAAAGAATCCGATGATGGATTTAATGAGTTGCCTCAGAACTGTCATACCAGCTAGTAGAAATGTAAGATAATTACGGCAGCAGAATAAAAATGTTTAATATTTTAACCTTCTGAAATTATGTAACTTTTTCATTTTATGATATATATTTAATCACGGTGCAATAATTAATATCATACAATAAGAAACTAAACGTTTGGCTATCGGGCAGAGAAAAAAACTGTTTTTGACAAACAATGTAATAATTACAAAGCTGTTCTTTACTTAATTGCTTTTTTGCATGTGAAATAAAAATTTTGAAAATCTAAATCAATTTTATGCAAACATACTGTAACACAAGTATAAAATGTGAAGATGTTACGCTCATAGTTATGCTACGTAACCTCAGATGGCAGCATAAATCTACTGTAGATAAGAACCTTGTAGTTTAAGAGATATTCTTCCACCAACAAGTGCAATCGGTCGACTTTCAACTTTGTTGTGATTGTGATTCAGTAAAAGGTAAACTTGGTGTTTTTTGATCATATCAATAATTGAATGTTGATCATATCATATTTTGAATGCTGTACGATAGTAAAATATTTTGAATAATTTTTTTTATTTTGATATGTGCGGCACACCTCAGTTTAGTAAATTTTTACGTGGCCCACCATCCGATTTGAGTTGGGCACCCCTGGGTTATTTCTATTAGTAATATTCATTATACGTAAAAAATAATTCCCCCCCCCCTGCCCAAATGCTTTTAATTTTAATATTTCTAAGTATTCACTTTTATTAGAAGATGTATTTGTCCATTTTTTTCATAGCAATGATTCTCAAATTTGTGGTATGTGTACTCTTGAATATTCTAGAGAGCAAACCAAAAATGATTAAAAAAAATTTAATTAAAAGATTTAAAAATATATTTTTGCTGCGAAGGCAATTCGAAAAAGAAAAATTTGACACTTGTATTTAAAATTTCTGCAAATAAATGAGGTATACTCAGCCATTCCTTAGTGTATATATAGTAACTTGAAATAATATTTAATTTTATAATTTAAAAATTCTTTGCCAAGTAGTATTGCAAAGACCCCGGAATAGTAGCTGTTTTTTTGCTAAGAAAGTGGCCATGATATATAATTTTTACATAAATTATTTTTAACATATTAGGAAGACACAATAAATTAATACTTCGAAATATTGCCTTATAAATTTTCCTTCAGAATAAAAGAACTGAAATAGCATGGTTAGAAAGGCAGTTGGTTACGTATCTCGCAAATTGCAAAGTTTTTGTTAAAAAAAAAGGCGTGGAATTTTGATGGACCATCAAATAATAGAGAATAAATCGGTCAATCTAAGAAACTTTTGGAGACAACCATAATAAAAAGGGAAACTATCAACTATAAAAACGCCTAGTTTGGACATAAATTGAATTTTTAGTCATGGTCATAAGATACCCCAGGAATAAAATGATCAGATAAATTTAAAAATTTGGCTTATATAGAGAGAATTAGACTATATATATAAAAATACATATACTGGAGGTGCGGTCTTGGGCATCTAAGCCCTTGTTGGGTGAATTCAACTTTCTTTCAGTGGGAAAAAGCCGTTTGCTTATCATATAACGGTTATTTACTCTCACTAGGGTTGAAACAATTCAGTTTTCATTCTTAATTTGAAAAAGGATAAGTCGCGAACTGTACAAAAATGCATTTTGTATGAAATGGAGAGTTTCGGTAAATATATATATATATATAAGGGATGGAACCTGATAAAGACTTCTTTGTTTATAAAAAGTTACTTGTATAAAACCTCTTCATTATTAATGGTTAACGCGCTGAAGATCATTAAGGCACTAAGAGACCCGAAAACTAATCTCTTATATATTAAAATAACTGAGCTACTATCATAAATACTTCTTCCAAAACGTTACTCTTGTTTCTTTTCTTTTCATTTTGATTTGTAGTTAAACCTGTTTGACGCAGTTGACCATTATGTATTTTATCTTTTACCTACTGTTGTACGGTCTCGCAGACTACAATCTCTTTTCATTAGTAGTTCCGCCCCTTAAAATAATAACTAAGTATGGTTTTTCTCTGCATCTTCAGAGCTGGAAGTTTTCATGGTCAAATACCAAGAACCATTTCTGAAATTTTTTTTTAACTATCACTTTTAGTTTCGTGGCCTGGTATACCGCGCTTCAGCAGTTCTGAGATAATTTGAGATGCAATGTGCGTTACCAGCATTATTCTGATTTCTTGTGACTTTCTGCAGCGATGTTTTTATTTTAATGGTTTTCACACACACAAAAAAAGAAAGCGTCGTTTTTTACCTCACAATAAAGAAAATCAAATATATGTGTCCTGTTTTTTATGGACCTACTGAGGAATTTGGATCCCCGAAAAACTTGTCTTCGAGGTCCTATGAAGAAAAAACCGGAAACAGTATGATTACATAAAAAGGTAAAAAACTGTGTCTGATGTATCAAGAAAATTTTTATGGACTGTTATAGTGATGTACTTTTGCTTCTGTATGTCTGTGCAAAGTAAATGTTCTGAAAATTTAAGAATTACATGTAATTTTTTCAACCCTATATATATCTTAATTTATTTAAAAAAATTCACCTATCTTTTAAAAATAATATGCTTATTTAGCGAAAAGTGTTTAGCTTTTATTGTAAAAGCTTTGCTTATATTCGGAAATATATCTATTTACATTACTGGCCATTAAAATTGCTACACAAAGAAGGCGACATGCTATAGACGGGAAATTAAAACGACAGGAAGAAGGTGCTGTGATATGCAAATGATTAGCTTTTCAGCACATTCAGACAAAGCAGGCGCCGGTAGCGACACCTACAGTTTATTTAAAAGATGGAATTGTTCAGTTGGTTTCTCATACACAAATCGCATTTGAACGTCGTTGCCTGGTGAAATCTTGTTGTGATGCTTCGTGTAAGAAACAGAAATGCGTACCAGCACGTTTCTGACTTTGATAAAGTTCGAATTGTAGCGTACGGGGATTGCGGCTTACCGTATCGCAGCTTTGCTGCTCGCGTCGGTCGAGATTCAATTAATGTTTGCATAATATTGAATCGATGGGTTCAGGACGGTAATGCGAATGCTGTGCTGGATCTGAATGGCCCCCTATCCCTAGCAGCCGAGAAGACAGGCATGTTACTCGCATGACCTTAATGGGTCGTGCAGCCTCGTTAAGAACCCTGAGTCAAGAATTGGGGTCATTTGCTAGACAACACATGGCTGCACAAACAGTTCGACGACGGTTGCAGCAGCATGGGCCCGCAACTCGGAGACCATGGCTGCGGCTACCTTTGACGCTACATTACAAACTGGAGCATATTCAATGGTGTGATCTATGACGAACCTGGGCGCACAAATGACGAGACGCCATTTTTTCAGATGAATCCAGGTTCTGCTTACAGCATCAAGATGGCTGCATCGTGGTGAATGCGCATTGGCAGCGTGCATTCGACATCGTCATACTGGCTAATCACCTAGCGTGATGGTATTGGATACACGTCTCGGTCACCTCTTGTTTGCATTGACGACACTTTGAGCAGTGCACGTTAAATTTCTGCTGTGTTACGACCGGTGGCTCTATCCTTTATTCGTGCCCTGCGAAATTCTACGTTTCAGTTGGATAATGCATTGCCGCATGTTGCTTGTGTTGTGCGGACCTTCCTTGATACGGAAAATATTCGTCTGTTGCCCTGGCCTGCACGTTCACCAGATCTCTCCCCATTAAAAGACGTCTGGTTTATAGTTGCAGAGTGACTGACTCGTCACCATACGCCAATCGCTACGGTTTTTGAGCTGTAGCATAATTTTGAAGCTGTATGGACGTCTGTACCTGTACATGCCATCCAATCTATGTTTAACTCAATGCCCGGCGTATAAGTGCTGTTATTACTGTCAGAGGTGGTTGTTCCGCGTACTGATTTCTTAGGATCTATGCACCCCAATTTCTTGAAAATTTAATCTCTTGTTATTTCTAATATAATATATCTGTCCAATAAATATCATTTTGTTATCTGCATTTCTTCCTGGGGTAGCAATTTTAATGGCTAGTAGTGTAGTATATATTATTATTGATTATATATATATATATAATGGAAACCTAACTCTTTGGCTTCCCACTTCCCCCTCAGTATGACTGTTTCTACTCCCGGGGTACACGTACCCCACTTTGAAAATCAATGGTTTAGACCGCTCCGCAGCATTTGTGTGACGAAATTCATTGACAGTGGTTAAACCCTGAGGCACTGTGTTGGATATAAACATTTCCTTTCTAAATATTGCTTTGTTTTCTTTGCTAACTTACAACAGACAAAGGTAAATGTATATTATTTAAATTTTCGAATGGATTTTCATTTTTTTCTTTACTTTTATAAATTTCATTTCTCCAGAATAATTAAAATTATTTTCAAAATTTATAAATTTCAAGAATTCTCTTGTTAATTTTATTGAATTACTCAAATTATCAAAACGCAAAATATTTTAAAGTAAAAACATAAAACGGAAGCTTTTAGAAGCTAAGAGTATTTATTGCTTAATATATTGAAAGCTTCTCTGTATTTATTACTTTTGTTTCGGTTTGTTTTTAGTACAATCTGACGCAATTATTTCCGTCTTTCGTTATGATTAGAAAGTGTCATTCTTCATTTCTATTGTTAAAGTTCAAGGAAGTTAGCCGAACATTTAATAAAAGAAGGACATCTTGTTTATTTATTTTCTTCCTTGCACGCACGTCTCTAGAAGCGGTGCTTTGTATTGAGTAAAAATTTTGTAAAAACGTCGATAAAAAGAATCTGAAAAGTTTCGTTTTCTGGCCCTCGGCACATTAGCAACACAAAGGAAAAACTTAAAATCTGTTTCTTTGAACGTTTGTCTTTCATTGTTCTTGTTTTAGATAACTCATTACTTTAGAAAGCTGTATTTTTTGCTTGTAAACTGTGCGAGAAAGAGGACAAAGAACAAAAACCTGTCTTGGATTTTTGCCAATTAATTGAAATGCGTGCTTGTATATGATAATGCGTAAAAAACGAGCGCAGAATAATTCTGCGATAATTATCCTGTATTGATTAACGATCTACTGTAAAATTGTGATTTTTTTTATGGTCATTAAATAATTTCCCGTTTCTTTCGTTTGTATAGTCAAATGCAAACGCTGGTTAAATTGTAAAGATTCCCTTACAATTACCCCTTTCAGGAAGTAATGTTGACAGATTTTGTGTTTCTTTCTTAAGTAATTTTTTAAAAGTTTCTTTATACATTATTTTTTCGTTACACTACTATTCATTTATCATTTTAAACATTAATTACGGTTACGTTGAGAAATTTTTCAGAATTATTGACTATCTACGGATGTTAATCGTTTTAAAAAAGTGAGCGATTTAAATTTTTCTTAATGTTTTCATGTCATATTATGTTATGTAACTGTACGTTCTATGCAAATTTTAAGAAATTCTGGCGTTAAGCACTTTAAACTAATAATCAAGCATAATCGTTTATCCTGTACAACAACTAATAACTTTGAATCTTCGTTAAACTCGGAAAGGACTCCTTTAATAATTATATATGTATTAATTTTTTTACTACATGTAAACGAAATTTTGATCTAATTTGATTGCTCCTCTTAAGTGTATTTTTTTTCTACTAATCCATCAATGTAATAGTCATACTTTTTAGTTTAATTGTTTAATCGATTAATGTTTGATTACACGTGAAAATTTTCAGTTTCAAAGATTTCTAATCTTGATTTATTTTCTTCAATTTTTTCTTGCACTATTATGTATAAATTTTTTATTGAAGGGGAAGGCTTGGATCCTATAAAGCAAACTTAACCCACTTAACTACCCTAAGTCGGTGACAGCTGTAGAAAACATAATAGTTTTCCATTTTGGTCAATTGGTTTTTTTTGTATATAATGGTTTGTTGTTCTTAGTTTTTGGTTTCAAAATTTCTCCTGTCTCTGTTTTGTAGAATTTTTAATTAGTCCATCATGATAAAAAGGAAACTAAATGAAGTACTTAAGAGAAGGAGTGTTAAAATATATGTACACTGAAGAGTAAAAAAAAAAACTGGTACACCTGCCTAATATCGCCCCACTAGCACGCAGAAGTGCCACAACACGACGTGACATGGATTCGATTAATGTATGAAGTAGTGCTGGAGGTAACTAACCCCATCAATCCTGCAGGGCTGTCCATAAATCAGTAGGAATAAGAGGGGGTGGAGATCTCTTCTGAAAAGCACGTTGCAAGGCATCCCAGATAGATTCAATAATGTTCATGTCTAGGGATTTGGGTGGCCAGTGGAAATGTCTAAATTCAGAAGAGTGCTCCTGGAGCCACTCTGTAGCATTTCTGGACGTGTGGGATGTCACATTGTCCTCCTTAAATCCCCCAAGTCCGTCGAAATGCACAATGGACATGTGAATGGGTGCAGGTCATCAGACAGAATGCTTACGTACCTGTCACCTGTCAGAGTCGTTTGTAGACGTAGCAGGAATACCGTATCACGCCAACTGCACATGCCCCATACCATCTCACAGACTACTAGCTTGAGCAGTTCCCTGTTGACACATGTAGGGTCCATGGATTTATGAGGATGTCTCCATACTCTTACACATCCGTTAGCTCAATTCAATTGGAAACTAGACTCGTCAGACTAAGCAACGTGTTTCCAGTCATCAACGGTTCAATATCGATGTTGACGGGCCCAGGTGAGGCGTAAAGCTTTGTGTCGTTCAGTCAACAAGGATACACGAGTAGGCCTTCGGCTTCTAAAACCCATGTCGATGATGTTTCGTTGAATGGTTCGCACGGTGACACTTGTTGATGGCCCAGCTTTAAAATCTGCAGCAATTTGTGGAAGAGTTGCCCGTCTGTCACGCTAAATGATTCTAGACAATCGTCGTTGGTCCCGTTCTTGCATGATCTTTTTCCAGCAGCAGCAATGTCGTAGATTTGATGTTTTACTGGATTCCCGATATTCACGGTACACTCGTGAAATGGTCGTACGTGAAAATCCAAATTTCATCGCTACCTCGAAGTCAAACTCACTTAAATCTTGATAACCTGCCATTGTAGTTGCAGTAACATCTGTGCCAGACACTCGTTGTTTTATATAGGCTTTGCCGATCTCAGCGTCGTACTCTGATTGGTTTCATATCTCTTTATTTGCATACGCATGCCTGTACCAGTTTGGATCTTCAGTGTATATGCATATAAATATATATATATACATATATCACGAATCGAAGAATATTGCATATAATAAGAAATGTTGATTTGGAAATGATGGATACTTAGCTGCAGGGCCGTTTTTCCGCTTAGGCACACTAGACAGGTGCCTAGGGCACAAAAGATTTACCGGCGCAAAAAATTGGAGGGATGAAAACGAGAAAAAGTTAAAATTACAGAGAACGCGCGTACCACCACCTAGCGAGTAATGAAAGAAGCATTTCTGCCCCTAAGAGAGTAAAGACTGAAATGAGATCTACTATGGAAAATATAAAAAGTTTAACAGTTTGATATTGCTATGCACTCAAAATAACATTACCCTAGAAATTGATTACAGTAATGTTATTAATGATTTTGCAATGATCCAAGCTCGAAGAAAACCTTTGCTTGTACCAGTACAGTGACAGTGACTTAACAAAGAATAAGGATGTCTAAAACTAAAAAAACATTAAAGCGATAAGCGATGAAAAGATGATAATTAACAAGTTGAAAATACTTTATCCAATAATTTTTTGGTCTTTATTGTAATTGTAAACGATTTCATTAATTTACTGTACTAATTTACAAGAGGGTAGGTGGTCTGTGACGTCGTAAGGTAAGAAATGAACAAGTGTGGCTAAACCATGCCACTATCCTTTCCTTACAGTTGCCAGTCCAGGACACGGTGGGTCTATAGGTGGTGGATAATGGAAAGAGTCCAAACAGTAAAACAAAGAAGGGGAAAAGAGTTAGAGAGTTAAGGGAAAATCCCTATCACCAACTAAAACTGGCAAGGTAAGGACTGAAGGTGTGAAGTGCTCTGGAAATAATGGGGCGCGTAACAATTTGAAGTGCTTTGGGCGCCGGGGAGGTTAAAAACGGCTCTGCTTAGCTGATATAGCTAGGAGTTGTTGTGTTCATTTGATATGTGTGTATTTAACGAAATTTTTCAGTTATCTTTTAATTTTTCTTAAATTTCTATTTAGATTTTTCCATGTGAGAATATTCATAAAGAAGAGTGTTAAGTAACAACAGCATTATTCTTTGATACACGTGCATTCTATTTTAGGGAAAAGATTTCGTACTGAACAACGTAATATCAAATGCTTGACATTAATACCAAAATGTAATACCAAATGTTTATGACAGCGATAATCAACACTGTCTGGTAATTCATGCGAGACACGTTCAAAAAGACGCCAAATAACAGCAAAATGTTAACTAGAGTTCATGCATTGGTACTTACAGATGATAAGACTTTTCGCTGACGAGCGTAACTTAACAAGGGTGCTAGTTTTCCCGTGCCAATTACTTTATATATAAACGACAGCAATCAACATTACACTACAGTCTCCTGCTCCAACTAATGACAGTAATTTTAAAGTCGCGTTAACCAGACACTTTAAGCTTGAATGACTTATCGAAGAAAGCCTTTCTAAGTCTGGCCTGCGTCAAGTTGAAAGACAAGATCGTATTATCCAATAAAAAACTGGCTAGTTGTAATCAAATAATTTGTTTCATAGAGTTAGTTTGATTTGCTACTGCTTTTTCAATTATTGAAGAACAAAGTATCTTCCTTCGAGTGTATATATTTTGTTTTGATCACATTTAATTTATAAAACTTATTGTGTCTATATATGGTATATTTTTCATGGTTAACGTATAGGAATAGAGAAATTATTTCATTGTGCTTGATTTTTAAGAATTGGAAGAGCTCTTTGGGACAGAATTGATTCATATGTAATATGAGTGCTGGTAGAAAAATATCAGCCTTAATGTAAATAAATAAAATAAAATTAATTTGGAGTTTTTTCTAAGTAAAATCATACAGGGGATGTATTAATGTAATTAACCTTCACACATATTGACACTTTTATGATCAAAAAAATTTGGCTGTGTATATCATATTTCAGATTGTACACTCATAGTATAAAGTCGCTTAAATGCTGTCTGTGGTTAATAGAAGTAATTGAAATGGAAACTTTATGGCATTCATTTCACAAATAATTGATTCATATTAAAGGGAAAAAAAGAAAACGAAGTACAATTTACAAAATATTGTGATGCTTCATATTATACGTGCTCCCTTGTTAAAGTAAAAAACTAACAAATATATATTTTATGTTAAATTTTTGTTGAAATAAGAAGAGAGAAACAGAGTTTTGCAAACTGATTATATGTTAATCATTTAATATGCAAAGCTTATTAATTATGTACCAAAGTTGTGAATGACAGTATAGTTGAATACAATTATGTATGTGAACATGAGACACACAAGACTTTTTGAACAAAATACTAATACTAATAGTGTACAACTGGGTTGGCGAACCAATGGCACGCGGCACAATATTTTGGGCACGCCACTGATCTAAAGGGTTAAAGAAGAAGTTATTGAAAAATTTATTTCTGTAATTGAGATTCTTCAATCAAGGAATTTTCAGCGATATTTTTTCAGTTCAAATTGTTATCAGAAACGCTCAAGTTTATTATGTACCCTGATGTGACTTAATTTGATAAACTGAACTTGTTCAAATTAGATTGGTTAGAAATTGAAGAATTTGAAATGCTACTGATTGATTTCCAGTCTAGTTCAATATAGATTCAAAAATTTATTGAAACGAGGGGAAAAAATGGAATTAATTAAAATAGAAAGATTAACAAGCAATATAAGCAAAAATGCCGATGACGAAATTTTGGAAACATTGGAATTCGATTCCAGACACATTTAACTGTTTGAAGAAGCTGGCTTGTATCTATGTAATCATATTTTCATAGCCTGCGAGTCGTTATTTTCAGAGATGATAACGTAAAAGACTCGCTTAGATACTATTTATAAGATGACCCCAATTCACCATGTATTCTGCTAAAAGTAACATAATACAATACTAAGATAAGTTGTTTGTCATCTAATCTGCAACAACAGAAGTCACACTAATGTTATTTTAATTTTAATTGCACGTATAACTAGAACATTTACTACCATTCAGTGCAAAATGTATTTTTTCGTAGTAAATAAAGTCTTTTGTGTTGTTAGTATTCTCACTTTTATATTATTTTTCCAATAATCACGTCAAAATTATTTGACGGCACGTCTATACCTCAATAAACATTTCTTTAGAAAAAATGGCACGTTAATTCATAAAGGTTCGCCACCGCTGGTGTACAACATTTCAAACTATGGGAAAAAGAATTCATTATTTTCTGTGTTCACTGTTTCAAGTATTATTCTAATACATAGGTTAACAACCTTTTTTGAACTGGTGCCCCCTTTTCTAGTGAATATTTCGATACCACCTCCTCCCTCTCCAGAGAAATAAGAGCGTACTTAATACATGCTGAAAACAAGAAATAATTTTAAAATAATACTCTATTACTATAATAGAACATATTTTTTTAATTTAATTTTTTTTCTAAAGCTCCCAATTTTTTTCTTTTACGTGTGAATCTGAAATAACAATTACCACAAATATATTTAAATGTGTAATATTATATATTTTAGTTTTAAATAGGATATTGTTGGGGGGAATTGAAACACTATTGGATTTTTTCTTTATTTAAAAGACTGGGGAATAAAAGTTTTAGCTTACCTGTTATAAAGACGCTTTTGAAGGAAAGTTTCGATCAAATGAAGTAATTTATACAATAAATTATTGCTTTCAAAATAAAAAAAAATTGACAGTTTCAGCCTTTAAATAATCAGACGTTAATTCCTGGTTAACATATTTAATTATATTTCTTGGATGATATACGTAATGAAATGCAGTGGACGAAACATTTACCTACTGCTCATAGACAAAGACACAACACGTACACTACATAAATTAAAATTTACTGTATCATTCAATTCAATGTAAGTCTAAATGAAATGTAATCTTTTAAGTTTTTCATAAACTTCCCGAACTACCGAAATACGTGAATTTTCGTACACGTGATAGAAATGATTGAAATACATACAATTAGCATAAGGTAACCAATATTAAAGTTGACTTTTTTAAGTATATAATCAGCGTGTTTTTTTTAGTCTTTTTTAGACTATATTTGGTTAATCTGCCGAAGCCCCTTCATGTCATCTCAACGCCCCCTAATTTTCTTTGAGTCTTTAACCTCCCCTGGAAGTCTCAAACGCCCACAAGGGAATCCTATGTTCTAATGTACACTCATGTCCATAAATTAAGGATAATGAAGTTCAGGCAAAGAAAGAGACAGAAGCAAAACAAATTTGACTTATTTGTAAAGTCTATTTATTAAACAAAAGGTAAAGAGCAAAACAGATGCTATATGTTTGACATAATTTAAAAAACTTGCGATTTTCACTCCCTGGAGCAAATTTCAAAAAAAGAACCTATTTACAAAAAACAGTATAATATGGTTAGTATGATGGTTAATACGGAGTATGTCTCCCGGACGATGCAATACAGGCCTTACAACGCCTAGGCATGCTGAGTATCAAATTATCAATCTGATCTTGGGAGATATTACACCACTCATCAATCAATGCCCTCCGAAGTTCCGGTAGACAGGTGGGAGGGGGTTGACGGGCTGCAATTCGTCGGCCAAGCATATCCCACACATGCTCTATTGGATTCAAGTCTGGTGAGTATGCTGGCCAATCCATACGGGTGATATCCTCCGATTGAAGGCATTCGTCTACAATGTTTGCATGGTGAGGACGGGCGTTGTCATCCATAAACAGAAATTCAGCACCTTGGCGCCACGAAACAAACGTACATGTTGTTCCAGAATGACATCCCGATAGATGTGGCCTGTCATCGTTACACTCTGAACATGCAGGTCAGTTCTGGAACCAAGAATAATTCCTCCCCAAACGAGCCATCCTGCACCACCGTAAGGGTGTCGTTCAATGGTGTTCTCTTGGTGGTAACGGGTACCTGGCGCTCTCCATATTAAAGTCTGGCGAGAATCAGACTGCAAACTAAACCTGGACTCGTCAGAAAACATCACACAAGACCACTGTTGTGGTGTCCACAATGCATGCTCTCTACTCCAGGTTAATCACAAATGATAGTGAGTTGCGGTAAGTGGAACACATCTGACAGGCTTACGAGCATATAGACCAATGTGCCCTAAGCGTCTGTTCATGGTATTGTCGTACCAGTAGCTGAAGAGAGCTGACGAGACAAGTCTTATGCTGTGCTCCGTCTGTTCCTTTTGGCAGTAACTGCGAAATACCGGTCCTCATTCGGCGTTGTAACTCGGGGGCGACCTGTGCTGTAACATCTACTCACATTATTATCATCTTGGAATCGTTTCCAAAGCCTGGAGATGACACTCTGGGCGATTCCAAGTTCCTCGGATACTTCCAGCTGGGTACGTCCACATTCCAGTCGTCCAATAATTCTTCCACGTAAAAAATCATCCAAATGCTTCCTTTGTGCCATAACTATGCGGTTATTGCATTGAAAGGCGTTTAAAGCGCTTGTGAACAATTTTACTTCTTTGCCACCATTCCTTATACACCCCTCTCTTACACTCTCGTCATTGTGACGTACTATCCGCGCCATCTGGTGGTTTCCTGTAATTTGCATATTCTTCAAGATGTGTGTGATAATTCTACAGGTGAAATTTTTATTTTAGAGTTCAATTTTTGTGTGATTCTGAATTATCCTTAATTTATGGACATGAGTGTATATGAATATATATAAACTGGTGTGCAAAAATTAAGGACGAAGTCGAAAAATTAGCATATCAGCTGAATGAAGAGGCAGAGCGGACAGAAAGACCAATCAGGAGATTAAGTAAGGTGATGTACGGTAGCACATGCGCTGATATGCAGGTAGACGTAATGGGGGAGTGTCTGAGTAGTATAAAGCATGTTGTCGGTGTAAGATCAGTATCTCTGGCAAAGAGATTGCACGCCGTATAGCAGTTAAAATCACACCGAGTTGCTGCCTCAGCGAGAAATGGCGAATAATCAATCTGTTAGACGACATCTGGATGCTTTTACCCGAGGTCGAATCATTGGGAAGTTGGAGGAAGGCCGCAGTGTGACAAGTGTGGCTGCAGAGTTCGGAATTGCTCACAGCATCGTTTCACGACTTTGGAGACAATTTCAAACTACAGGAACAGCTATCCGGGGATTCAGTAGTGGTCGTCCACGAGGAACCACACCCGCAGATGATCGGTAAATTGTCTTACAGGCCAGAAGAAACAGGCGGCAGACAGCGGGAGAAATCGCTAGACACACGACACAGGCGACTGGACGACCGATATCGCGTTTTACCGTGGCCAGAAGACTGCACGGTGGTGGTCTGTTTGCACGACGCCCTGTACGGTGTGTACCTTTAACGCCTGCCATCGGAGAAGGCGTTCTCTGTGGTGCCGGGAACACCGGAATTGGAGAGACAATGAATGGGGACGAGTACTCTTTACAGATGAGAGCAGATTCAGTTTGAGTAGCGATTCTCATCGCATACTCATCTGGAGAGAGCGGGGAATCCGCAATCATTCTCGAACATCATTGAAAGGGACAGGTATGGAGGTCGCGGTGTTCTCGTTTGGGGAGGCATCATGCTTGGTAGTCGTACAGACCTTCACATCTTCGACGCAGGTTCAGTCAACGGGACCCGTTATTGTAACGAGATTCTTCTTCCATATGTGCGTCTTTTAGAGGCGCTATGGGTCTGCAGTTCCTTTTCATGGACGACAATGCACCATGTCATCGCACAGTAGCTGCCGAACAGCTCTTAGAGAGTGAGGATATTGAACGTATGGATTGGCCAGCATTATCTCCGGATCTCAATCCCATCGAGCATGTATGGGATTTTCTAGGCAGACGCTTGGGAGCTCGTACCTTACCACCAGTAACGATTCGGGAGCTTCGATTGGCGCTGCAAGACGAATGGGCAGCAATGCCTCAACAACTCATTGACACCCTCATTCTCAGCATGGGCAGACGCTGTGAAACCTGCCTAGCAGTCAGGGGAGATCATATCCCCTACTAAAGACCGGATGTTTCTTGCTGGACACCCATCACAGGGATGTTTCGGCCTTCAGTCGCATTGCGCTCCATGCTACTTTTTCAATCAAGCTTCTTTGTATCCCTGTGATTTCTCTTTTAGTAAGTGTTGCTTACATTACACATGTCCTTACGTATTGGGGATCTTACGGTATTAAATGTGTTGATTTGGAAAGCTTTTGTACAAAGTTATATTGAAAAAAACCTTCTCGTCCTTAATTTTTGCACACCAGTGTAGTTGTATATAAATATGTACAGCTATGGTAATTACAGCAATATAAGCTATTTGATTCTTAACAGAGAGCTTCGTGTAAAATGTTTGATGGCATTTTAAAGGCTATCCTTGCATTATTGTTAAAATAACGAAACCCACAATTTGTACACTGTTTCTCACAGATAAACAAGTACTTAGTAACAAAACTATACATAGTTTTGTAAAATGTTTATGGGGAATTTGTTGCATGCTGAAAGACATTTATTAATTAAAAAAAAATGAGTGTATTTTTAAAGTAGGCTTCTTTATATGAGACATTTAAATAAAAACTTGTAATACTTAGGTGTTTTTTTAAAAATTTTTTTTTTATCTAAAGAAGTTACCTGGCCATAGTTCAAAATTACTTTATCTTTTAAATGAATTTTTTACCATCAATTAATAGATCTCGTGCAGCTTTTAAAGTAAGACATTAATTTCAATTCCTATCTGAACAAGTATTCCAATTTTATAGATCATAATCGTTAACATTTAGCTTTAGGTGTTTGAGTGTTACTTCAGCGGAATATTTGTGAAAGTCATACATAAAGTAAATTGGAAATACGTGTGAAGAGGGTTACCTCAAATATGATCATCTGCCCGAAAATATTTTTATTCCGAACACATAAAATCATATCAATTCTTTGTAAGAATTTTCAAGTGAAAGAGTAAAAATACTAGGCTCTTCGCAAATTCAAGCTTTATGATTTGCAACACTAATCATGTAAAAATTTCATTGCGTGGCATAGTGAAATATTTTGTATAAATGTATAGCAGTGACATGACATGTGTGTACATATTTTTCCAGTGTTAATTTTATTTCTGAAGTTTAAATAGTCTAGGATTTTTAACACAATGCAGATTAATAATCTATACAGGAAAAGGTCTTTATGTTCTGTTAATTTTCTAAAAATTTAGAATTTAATGCACTGAATTAAGTATATCAGATCAAGTATGTTACCTTTAATTTATGTATTCTGGTTGTGTAATTTTGAAGTTTGTTGCTTTTCGATTAAAGAATACATAATGCGAGAAACACTGAACATATAATGCGTAAAGAGAATGTGTGTGTGTGTGTGAAATGGGAAAGATTTTCTTCGTCTAGTATGTAAATTTATGTTAACTTGGTAGTTTTCTTTACAGCTGTACAAAATAAATATATGCTATACATCATTCCACTTTTCTTTCATAAGAAGAATATCAATTTCGAAAGGATCTTCTTCACATATTTTTTCTTCTCACAGACTTTTGACTGATACTCTTAAAAGAAGAGCGAATTTCAAACGTGTGATGTTTTTCCACTCCTCCTTTTTAAGCATCTAAATGTTCATTGATTTATGTTTTTTCTGCGATCTGACTTGATATATATCTGTTAGCGTTAAAGTGTATAATACAGTTGTTTCATAGAATAACTAGGTCTTTCATGAAATAACTAGACGTCAGTTAAAGTATATAACAGCCGAAAAATTTCATACTTTACCTAGATATTCTATGAAATAATTAATGATAGACCGTTAAAGTGAAAAATAAGCAATTTCAAAGTTGTTTTATAAATTAATTCACCATAAATAGCTAAAATCTCTCGAAAAATGCATTTTATTCCTATTGCAGATGATTAATAGATAAATAATAAGGAAAGGCAGATGATATAATTTATTATTGCTCTTTTTTCTAACATTAGTTAAACAGAAAGGAAAAAAAAAAGAATCTGTTGCAAAAATATATAGTTATATTTAAATATATATATAAAAAAAATACATGCTGGGAAGAAAGACTGTTGCTTCATAAGAACATTGTGTAAACTTTTTCAAACAAAAACGTAAGAGAATATTAATTTGAATTTTATGAAATACCTTTATTTTACTTTTCATTATTTATTAGAGCAAGGATTGCTGTGATTACACTTTGAATTGCGGTTTAAAACTGACTAAAAACAGCTAGAACACAAGTTCAAAAAACTTTCGAATGCCGTATTTCTTACTTTAACGATGAAGTGATCGTTATTTTATAGAATACCTAGGTAAATTGTAGAATTCAATAATTTTATATACTTTAACTGACGTCTATTTCATGAAATATCTATTTATTTTATGAAATAATGGATTTCACATTTTAAAGGTAACATATCAATAGAGAAACTAACTTGAACAATGTGTTTTATTATTGATGCCTATATATCAGCTTTATTTTAGTGCCCGGTGAAGGATTTCTCTCGTGTCATCGCGTTGTGTGACATAACTAATGATTTTTGTCTTATTTAAAAAGAGTTTATTGAATAAAAACCGTTAGCTAGTGAAATTTTTTGAGGTGTTGGCTTTTTTTTATTGTATTTGCATCGAAACTTAGTGTAAATATTTTTTAAGGAATGGCGTTGGAGGAATTGTGGTAAAATAGTAATATTATAAGTAAAACGTTTTTGGTAGAGAATCGCAGAAGGTATGAATGAGGCCACGTTTCCAATTCTGTTTGATTTGGGGAAGATAGGAAGTTTTAATTAGGTGCATTTTATTTATTTTTTAAAAATACTCTTTTAGTAATATTTTTTGAAATTCTATTCTATGTTCGATAAAATTATTTTTGTTATTTATTGATGCTGTTTTCATTTTGTTCAACTTTTTGCTATTTGATGTAATTTGTCAGTTCCGTAGGTATGCAGTTTACAGTCTTGTTTACTTTTTATACGCAAATTAATTATTCATCACATAATAGAAAATATTTTTTCGTATTTCACTAGTGATTTTTTTTTAAAAAAAAATTATTAAGTTAAAAATTCACATTTGTGAAATATCTTTTGCCAATTCTATTCTTATTCGATTAAAATTGTGCTTTTGTAGAAAACAAGAAGGGTTCCTCTTTTGTCTCCCCTCTGCACAAGAGGGCTTTTGTGGCATCTGTTGTTTCGAATATGTGGTCTGCAGTAGTCGATCCGAGTGGTCATGGTCGCGAACTCATGGTTGGCGTTGTCGAGTCGTGTGTGCGAATCTTGTTGCCACTGAAGATCCGCCATCTAAAGGAGCTGCTGCACTTTCTGTCGAAGCTCTTCTGCGGCCCACCGAGCCTTTTTAAGAGACCCGGTCAGTGCCCATTGCTCTGAAAAATTCACTTATTTAAGAACAATAGGTTAAAAATTGGTGTTAAGAAATCAAATATATCAATTTTGCTTTTTGATGTCGATGTCGCACGAGTGTGAATTGATATTCTTTTTTTTATTTGTAACGATTACGATTAGTGATAACAGACAACAGTGGAGTAGTGTCTGTTTTATGGGTGAACTAATTTTTAACCATCTTTCATATCTTGCAAGCGAAAAATATTCCAAGAAAATATATCGTTTCAAGACGATTGGGAGGTTGACTATTTTGTGGTGTGAAACAAATATGGAGCAGTAATTGGTTGATTTATATATCACGAAAGTGCTGCATTTAAAAATACAAATAAACAGGAATCATTCAATGACACTTTTACTCGAAAATTCTTTCAACAGGTAATAAATAGGATTTTTTACAATAATTTTTGCAACAGCAACAAAGTGTTTTATCAGTGGTAATGTCACAGTGGTTACAAAGATATCTTATGAAGTTTGTTAGATAATTGGGGTTATCATATGAAACCGTTTACTCATACAGAGATTGTGAATGAGAGTTTATTAAATGTTTCTAATTCAGTGGTAGTGACAAAAATAAAAAAAATATAAAAAATAGTAATTAAAAAAAAGAGCAAACCAGGAGTTATAATATTTTGATCAATTTTCCGCTTTTTAACCCCTCTCCCCCTCTTTATCCTCATGATGCAGCCCGCGTGAAACAGCTGACAAATGTATGCGGCCCAGCAGAAAAAAAGGTTGAGTACCCCTGCTCTAAGTCCTCGTGTTGGAATTCTGTGGAAGTTTGCAAAACGGGGTTTTAGCCTTGGTCACTTGATTGTGGCTCAAAATCACGAGGCTTGTCGTCAAGATCTCTAGAGTAGTTTCAAAATGCGACGTTAATATACAGTCAATCAGTCAAATCTCTTTCATTCAGACATAATATAAATATAGTTTTGGCTGAATTATTTTAATATTAATGCTACTATGTTGTGAAAATCGTAATTTGAAGAAAGAGGGATTATCATCAGTCAGACATGTTGATAGATACATTAAAAATCCACGGCTGTTTTTTAATTAAGATCTTATATGCCAGGTTTTCTTATTTCCAAATTAAGCAATTGTATATATAATCAATAATAATATCTAACAACATATATACTAAATAGCTATTAATCAGTAACGCACTCTGGAGTTTCTCGGGGGGGAGTCCATGATCAAAAGTCCACCATTCTCGTATCATGCACCAATCCGCCTCAAACATATTCTTTTCATCTTGTCGACTTTCGGGAACAAAAAACAGTAAAAAATTAATTATTGAATACATAATTAGCATTAATTAATCAAAATAATTATTAATAACAAATACTTAATTAAATTTTACGTATTATATACATAGGATTATAATCAATTAAAAAAACATCAAGGGCTATGGGGGGGTCCGGACCCGAGGACCCCCCGCTTGTGTTCGCCACTGGCTATAATTCAAAATAAGCATAAATGGAAATTAACCAGACAGTATAGGTAAGAAATAAATACCCACAGTAGGTACAATACAAAACTGTTAGCGCTAGGAACTAAGAATGCAGGTTTAAGGCTGTCTTCGGTTAATGTTAAAGAATAGGACCTGAATTTGTGTGTGCAATACTTTTTTAGATATAAAATAAATGAAAAATTAATATGTGTGAGATATTCTGGCTTCACTATCATTTAGAGAGCACCATTTTTTTTATCATACTTTCCCATGTTAAATGAGCTATCCCTTCACGTATTAAAACGGGGGAGGAATTCATGGAATAGTTTGAAATTTTTGAAAACTATATTGTTAACTCTATATTGTTAGAGAGTTATAATACTGCAAAAATATCTGTGAGAATTGATGCATTTTTTTGTCTAAAAATGTGCTTCGCGTTTAGTTGAAGCTCTCGTATTTTTGCCGAAGACAGCCTTAATATATATATATATACTGTCGAACCTCTATGTAACGAACCTCTATATTGTGAATTTTTATATATAGCGAACTTTTTTTCCTGGAACCTTGAACGTTTCATGATTTTCTTCATAAAATAACCTCTCTATAGCGAAGTGCATTTTTCTATGTAACGAACTTTTCTTTTGTGATTCAATTTTTTCTCCGTATTTTCAAAGTATTTCTGGACATTTCAAGTTGTTCTCTCTTTAACACTTTTCATGGTGGTCATAAATCTTGAACTGGTTTTATTAGATCCTTACTCGCCGTGAGCAGTAGAGTTCTGGACGTTTCATCCAAGAAGTGCAACCTTTAACCCCTATTGTTCAGTTCACTAGAAACATCTTCGATATCCCCTTTCATCCTCAGTGGAGTTGTCTGGTGTCCTCGTGTTCCAGTTATAAAATAATGCAGGTTTAATATTACTTGTATGCTTTAAATTAGAAAATGTCCTTAAAATTCATTGATTTTAATTTAAAATTATTTTCTTAATATTGAAAATGCAGTGTATGCTTCGACATTCTTTTTTCTTGTTTTCCTCACAGTTTTTTTTCTTTCTTTTTTTTGATGGGTAAGATATATAAAATAAACATATATTAATTTATAAAAAGGTGTGAATAATTACTTTTTTAGTATTAGGTGTATAACTTTGCTTCCGCCGTTTTTTTCCGAAATTCGAGACTTTATTGTAAAAAACTGATTATACATTTATGATTCAATAATTGCTTTCGATAACGATCTCCTGGGATTGTTTCAGTCGGTTTTAACAACTCATAATACACTACGCTGAGCTGATCCCACCAAATGCCATGCTGGTCTTCGACGTCAAAATCACCGTTCTTGAAGCGTTGAAACCGCTCTCGGCATGTTCTTTCACTAATAGCGGCCTCACCATAGGTATTTGAGAGCATTCGATGAGCCTCAGCCGCAGATTTCTTCATATTAAAGCAGAAAATTAAAACCTCCCGCAAATGACGAGAATTTGGCTCGTAAGCTGACATGTTTAATCGAGAATAACTTTATGATGCAGACACAAATCGACTAATATTTCGATGGCGTTATGTTTACAAATACCTAAGCTTATTGTGTATGACATATTCGATCTATTTATTTCAACTACCACTTACTGCTACGGCCATCTATTGCAAAACGGCGGAAGCAAAGTTGTACACCTAATATATAGTGTTAGGGAATTTAAAATTTGTTTTATGTCTTTTATAAAGTATATTGAAAGACGAACCTTTATGTAACGAATTTTCCATATAACGAACTTTATATCGGGATTTAGTGACTTCGTTATATGGAGATCCGACTGTATGTATAAGCATGCAATATCATTTTAAGTTAAAAAATTATCCATGTTTTTCGAAAATACTCTGTGTCATTCTTGTTTGAAATATTTCTACTGGAAGAATCATACTTGGAATAATAAATAGCAATTACAGAAATAAGAGATACCCATATGAAGCCAGAAAATTATTGTACAATAAATTGCTGCATTTCATTAAATGCAGGAAGTATTAGGTATGACGTGAATGCTAATTTGCCTATGAATGGTCGTCCAGCAGTAGTGCGGAAAGACAGTGCTCTAGTGAAGCTTCCACATGAAAGCGTATCTAAGTAGATTTCGTTATGTAGGGAAGATAGATAAAGGTGGCTTAGCAACTGTTTCGGGTATTTCCATCGTCTGTGTATAATCATTCCTGTTCATAGTTAGTGTTGTCTAGGCTTGTCAGTCACTGAGATCTCAGCTCCTGTTCATAATCATATTAAAAGGATTCAGATGTCAAGTAATTCGAAAATGGATCATGTTGCTTGCAGTTCTACGCTGCGGCTTCTAGGAAAGTCAGTTGCTTGTCTCAGATAATAGACGACGTTGGAAGCTTATTACTTGTAAATCTCCATTTAGCAATTAGTTAGAATGTTGGAAGTACAATGTGTATGACTGTCTACAATCGTTTTGATGTCTCTGAATTAAGCTCAGGAGATTGTTCAAGTGTAACTTCTGCATATTGTTATAACCTGTAGCGCGGTAGTATGTATGCGCCTTATGCGATTCTCTTTATGGGTTTTTGCTATCATGAGAGGCTTTGTTTTTTTTTCTTAATTCCATTTGTCAATAATGGTAAATTAATCAAATTTATACATATTTAAAGAATGGGATTTTTGGATTTTTCTTCATAGTGTTTTGATTTAGGGATCTTTTGTTGTGGAAATTGTTTAAGGCTATTTTCGCCATATGTACGAGAGCGGGAACTTAATGCGGTGCACATTTACGGAAAGAAAAAATGCCTCACACACAATTTTTATAAAATTTGTGACATTGTAACTCATATATTTGTTTATAATATAGTGTTTTTAAAATTTCAAAATATTTCATAAATAATTAGTTTTTCCTTTTAACATGTAAAGGGGTAGCTCATTTAACGTTACGGTAGAGGAGAAAAAATGCGAAACACATTTTATAAAAGAAAAAAAATGTGTCGACTTGGATAAAAATGAGTGATATGATAAAATAAATGATTCTCTACAGGATAATGAAGTCAGAATGTAATATTAATGTTTGAATACTTTTATATCAGAAAAAATATTCGAATTTGGGTCCTATTGTTTAACATTAGCCGAAGACAGCCTTAAAACCGAGGAATGATATGTTGGAATTTCTTGAAAATCTAAGTAATTTATTTTGTGTATTAATGTCACACTTTGAAGCAACGTGAAGGCTATTTGCGACGGACCTTGCAATTTTTAACTTCGTCAAGTGATGAATGTGACACTCGAGGTGGAACCTACTCTCCAAACTTCCACATCATGCCTACGTGAGGAATTTGGACCGATTTATCGGGCATCAGTTCCTTAAAACGGTGGTTCTTCAGTGGCCCCTGGATTCGAATCCTCTTGATTGTAATAACTCTAGCCACGACCGAGGATACAATTCGTGTTTTGAAAATAAAAACGTCTTTATCTTTTTCGAATAAATGCTTTGAATTTTTCAATAAAAATATATACTAATTCCGAATGGTATTTTCAACTATTGTGTTTAAATACCGTTTTATTTTAGTTTTTGTTTTAAATGTTGATTAAAATTTTGGGAAATAATATTGTACGATCATATTCTCCTGTGTTTAATTTTTTCCTCTGTTCATTGTCAGCTATTGAATTAAACATAGCCGATTGACAACAATTAAATTCTTGAAACTCGGGAATTTCTTCTTATTCGTTATGGGGATAATTTTATTAATTCGATGTTTATATTAATGACTTTTTTTCAAGCAGTTGTTAAAAGGCGTTTAATTAAGTTTTATGGCAGTATTTCGCTGAATAATTCATTAAATTTAATTACGTTTGAGATTGTTATTTTAGTAGTTTTGCTAATAACTAAAGTTGACTGTGCTTTAAATTGTTATTTTATCAGAAATTTTTCTTATACGTACCTATGTTTTTAAAATTTATTTCTGAAGTAAGATCAATGTTATTTTTACGTTTAATATTTTGTAATATTTCTGTACATGTTTTTTTTATTAATAATCGCACTTTGGGACGGGAAGTTTATTTGCCTTACTGCTTATTTTCCTGGACTTGTTTGCTATTCCATTTTGTGTTTCGTTTGCGTGATACAAAAACCAATGAATCTCTTTCTATTGTTGGTTTATTTACAGTTAGGAAAACGAATGTGAGTCTTTGGTGGAATGAATAGCACAAGATTTCTCTTGAAAATTGCGGAATAATTGTTTGCGTGAGAAGTCACATTGTGTACAAGTCGAAGAAAGAGTTTAATTTTTATACTTCCTTAAATCATCAGAACATTTACCGTGTTTCTGAACAATTCTGCATTCTTTATTCTCTAATCTATTTTGACGAGCTTTGAATTCTAATTTCTGTTGCTTCTTCTCTTTTGCAAATTGTAAGTGAAACAGAAACAAATGCTTCAGACCGTTATCTACTGTAAACCTAATTAATTTCGAAAAATGAACCAAAAAGAAAGTTTCTTGATGACATTGGTTCTACTGAAAGCGTCTTTTCTCATTTTGTGAGACATTGTTTTATCTGAATGTGCATCATGTAGAGTAATTATCTTAATGTAATCGTGTAGTATAATGACAGTGGTGGTGTGTTTTGTATGGTATTTTCACCGTCTGCACAGAAAGAGACACCTTTCTTCGTCTTGCAAAACTCGGCACAATCACTATTGTCACATTTCTAATTTTATGAATTGACGACCTTTTTGTTTCTGTCTTGTAACTTTTGAAATCCTATCAATTTTTTAAAAAAAGCGATAAATATATATCACTCTTAAATATGTACTTTTATCTACAAACATAAGACGCCATCAGTATTTTAGGTTATTTTATGATCTTTTGGAATTCTTAATATATTTTTCGGCCGGTCTTATTTAATAAGGAGAGAATTACTTTTAATATTTAATAAAAATGATGTCAGGCATTCTCTTATATATATATATATATATATATATATATATATATATATATATATATATATATATATATATATTCAAGTTTGCTTCTGAATGTATTTTCTTACGTATAAGGAAAGATATTTATTATTCATCTTTGTTTTTCTTTTAAACAATAATAAAATGTATTATGTCAGCCGAGAGGTAAATATTTCAAGTTCCATCTAGATTCAATCTCTTAATTATCACTTGCTAAATTCCTTTTATGCGGGTTATTTTGATGCGATTTTAAATTTGTGTGTGTACGATATGTATTTCATATAAAAACTTTTGGGACAAACATTAAGAAATATACTTGTTTAGGAAATTCGCATATGAACATTCTCCAAAAATTATGGTACTCAAAAACCTTTCTCACAATTTGTTCCGCTGACATATAACATTGATGGACTGGTTGTCACTTTCAAAAGATGGCACTGCAAAATCTCAGTGTTTAAATCATTAAAAAACTTTCATTTGTTTTTAACTTTATTTTATCCATTACTTTTAGAAATTGCTTAAAACTGATGCTCACTTTAACAACGAAACAAAATGTTTAAAAAGTTCTTAACAAAACCTTTTCATTTCAAATAAAATTAAAAAATTTTTTTATTGCTTTTGAGAATTTGTTTTGATCTTATGTGGATGGATACAAAGGAAGGAACATCATTCTACTTAATTTGCCCTGAAGAGAAAGAATAAAAGTTCTCTTTTGGAATTCGTGGGGATTCCTTCTTGTATTAACTACAAACCTATTACACTAGGGGTGTCAAACTCGCAACCCACGGGCCGCATGTGTCCCCACAACGAACAATTTTGTTGTCGGGCCAGTATATCGGCACACAATAATATATACTCTTTGGGAAAGGTAACTGAGAGAGAGAAAAAGGAACTGACGTGCAGCATGACTGAATCAAGTTTAAATGATACTGCATCTTATTAAAAATACGCAGAAAAAATTTAAAATCTTTGAACTGAATTTGAAATAAGATTTAAGGAATTTAATTCTGCAGAAGACAAATTTTTTGTTTGTTTTCTTCAATTCTCTCAATAAATATAAACTCAGTACCCAGCCATATGCTAATGGAAGTAATCGAGATTCAGTGCATTTCAAATTTGAAGGGAAAATTCATTGAAGTTGGTGTGCCCGAATTTTACAAATATTTACCAGCCACGTTTGAAAATACTCAAAAATTCGCATTTGAAATTATTTCAATGTTTAGATGTACTTATCGATGCAAGCAATTATTTCGGTTATGAAAAGAAATAAATCTCCTGTTAAAAATAGCATTAATGCCGCTCACCTTAGGGTAGTTGGAAAAGTAATCAGCGAACAAAAGTTTCCCCGAAATAGGAAAGATAGTAGCAGAGAAGAGAAGTCAAGTGTCAGGACGTAAACATTAAATTTTTATTGCTCTTTTTTTATGTGTGTTTATTATAATGTATTAATCAAAATAAACCTACGTTTCCTTAAATATTGATTTTTTTTTGCGACCTACCTAAAGTTAAACCTTGTTTGCTTGACCCAAATTAACCTTTGAGTTTGACACGCCTGTATTACACCATTCTGAGCTTCTGTTTGAAAGGGCAAGCAGCAATTATTCTGAAGTTATATTTTGTTTTAGGTGATTTGTGTATTTTTGTACCGGCAAAAGTTTTTTAAGTTCTGTTCATTTCAGTTAGCAAATTAATTAGCGAATCATCGCTCGCATAGTTAATTTATAGATTATATTGGTAGAAAAGAAGGAATTAACGCAGAACGAGAATGAAATTTGTAAAAATCCATTGCAAGATTTAATGTTGAGTGTTTGTTTTGATGATGAATGTGATAGGAACCACATTTCGCGAACGGTTCATAACCATTATTTGGTAAATATAACGATGATTGGCGTTCCCCACATTCTTTTCTAGGCATTTCATGATGTTGTATAACTTTATACTGTTTTTAAGTTATTGATATGTAATCCAAAAATTAAGCTTTCAATTGTATTTAAAAACATTTTTATAGCCATCGCCTCTTGATTTTTTTTTTTAAAAAAAAATGGGACTTTCATTTTTAAAACGAAAGTATAATTATCATTTACTTTCCTATAACCACACCTCAGAGTCGAGTTCCGCAAAACCTATTTTTATCGGAACACTACTGAACAAAATAAACATGCTTGCCAAATTTCAACTCTGTAGATCTTGCTGTTCAAAAACAGACATTTTTTTTATCTCTACGCTCTTTTAATCCTTTTCACCTCTCTTGGGAGTCAATTTTGATGACCCGTTCTTAAAGGATCACTGCTCAACAAAAGAAACAAGTTTGCCAAATTTCAACTCTTAATAGTTGAAAAACGACTTTTTTTATATCTATAACGTCCCCTTAACCCCTCTTGGGAGTCGATTTCCTGAAAACCCGTTCTTAGCGGATCTCTACTCAATCACACACACACAAAGAAACATGCTTACCAATTTTCAGATTTGTAGGTCTAATAATTCCAGTGATCTCGTGATGAGTGTGAGTCACTTTTCTCCTATATGTATAAAGAGATAAAATGTGAAACTACTTATTTATATTTTAATAAAACAGAATGAATTCGGGTTTGAATACGTTTATTTTAAGCTTTTATTTTTTCAGACTTTCCCATTATTTACTGAGCAAACTATTTTTGTAAATAACTGCAAACTCTTTTTTACGGTTTTAAATTAATTTTAGGTTTTAACCCATTGTTTTGGTTTTGTACGATTTTAAGAGAATAAGGAAATGTATGCATAATTTTTCAAGTTGTTAAATCTTTTTTAAACAATTTTTTATATACACTTTTTTGTAGAACGTTATCCACCGCTTAAAAGGAGACCTTACGTTACTGATGTGTATTTCAGTAATCTCTTCTGCATCATTGGAATGACGCCTTTTGAACTTCTCGGATTTTTCGTCGGGCTATATAAACCTGAATCAATGTCTTTTTGTTAGGACTTTTTGAGAATGTTTTACTTCTTGATCTTCACCTATGACCTTGTGCTAGAGTTATTTTTGTATTTTAAATCAAGGCTCTCCCTTCCCTCAATTTTATTTCTGAAAGAGAGCACTGTGGCGTAGTTGTTAGATTCGGAATTTAATTGTTAACGAAATCTTGACTCGATTTATTTGAAGATCTTTGATGAGTAATTAGAACAAACAGAAGCTTTTTAGTGGAATGAATCTCAAATTCCTCTTGTGGCGTGGAAGTTTGAAAAGAGAAATACACCAACTGGCAGTGGGTACCTGTAAAGAAATATAACCGTGGCAGTGGGTACAACTTACGTGATCCGCTTTCTATAGTTCTTATGTTGTTTTAATAAGGAATGCCGTTTATTTTAATATAGAAAATGAGAGAAATTTATTGGTGTGTATGCGTGATACGCCATATATAAAAAAAAGATAGCTTTTATAAGAAGAGAAGATTATCATAAAAAATTATATCTCTTCGTATACCTATATATAAATGCTGTTCATTTAAAAGAAAGGATATATACCTTCTGAACATTCATTATTGGATAACATGAAAAAATTGTCATATTTGTCTTCCGCGTTGTATCTCCAGACACATCATCGTATTATGTTTAATCTTCACCATCATTCTCTTTCCCATCTAGATTGCTAGATATTCTACATTTTTAAGTGATTTAATTTCTCATATCCTGCTTTTATTATCCACTCACAGATTATTGCTAGACTGGCAAGGTGTATTTGGCTTCCTTTTCAAAATTTTTTTACCTTCCATATATCTTCTAATACCTCTTTTATTGCACTTTAGGGTTTTTGGCTTAAGAAGTGTGCCATTGTTTAAAAGCTTGGCATAATACTTCGAATAAATGACTTAAAATGATAAAAGTATTGTACAATATATATTTCAGGTTCCATTGAAAAAGAATGAGGGGGAGGGGTGTGTGAGTGTTATATTAACGTCGCACTGTAAAGTTGTCCGAGGGCTATTGGTGACAGACCTCGTTATTTTGAACCACGGCCAAGTGACGAAGACGACACCTGAGCTGGCACCCCTTCTTCTAACTTCCACACCACACCAACGAGCGGACGTTTGTGCCTCGACATATTTAACGTGCAACGGGGGGTCTTCAGTGGTAAAAGGCTTGAATTCATGACATGTCAGCCACGAGTCCTTGACCCTGACCACTAGACTACCGCGGTCACTAGAGGGGGTGGGGTGGTACGCGTTGTGCTGCGAATACACCTAAAAATTTCAAAAATTGTAGTTTGAAAGTATAGGTTCGCGTAATACGCCGGAATATATGATAAAGATTTTTTATTTTAAGTGGATTCTTTCAGTAATATGCTTTACCAATTGACTGGCTTTTTTTTTAAAAAAAAATTGTGTTTCATATTGTTATCGTGTTGTTAAATGTAAGATACTTTTCCCCCCTCATTCTCTTTTTGTGAAAGGAAGCAATTACTCTCATTGTTGTAATTTAATAGCAATTTCCAAACCAGTGAGTTTTGTTTACTATATATATAATTTTGAAACTTCTAGAATAAATGTATCTTCGAATTGATGGAGCTAATTTTTATGTGGACAAAGCCCCTATTTTGAATGAAAAATAAAGGTTTATTATAGTATTGTGTGTAAAATTAAATAAAGAATTAAACGAACAATATCGTTTTAGGGGCGTGTTAATTTAAATGTAAATTAAACGAAGTGTTGGTAAATAAGTCTTATCTACAGTAGGTGTAGTTTTCGCCTATTTCTGATTAAATTCTGCAATGAACTTTTAACTAGATTTTCTGTTTTAGGTACTACTTTAATAAGCTAACTAGATCAACTTATATACTAAGATCCTCGAAGCTTAGTAACAAATATTTGTTTAGTAAATGAGATTGGTCTCTTGAATTAAAAGTTTCATTTTGATTACATTAGTATGCAAATTAAATGGCGGAAAGATAGCGAAAAAGCTTTGTAGATGAAAAAGAAAAAGAAACACTTTTTAATTTTCTCTATCAAGTAGCCACGAGAGAAGCTGAATTTCACCCTTGAGTTTTCAAGAAAGAATTTGCTTTTTTTGTGTGTGTGTGTAATATAACTAGATATAATACTTGATTTTGCAGAGTTTGTTACATTTATTAGTTTCTTCATTATTCTTAGTTTAGAACTTGAGTTGCTTCTGTGTTAGAAATAAATGGGAAAAGAAGAGTTTTTCTTCTTGCTCTTGAGATAAATTTTTTTAAAAAGAAACTTTTTTAAAAAAAAAACGTAAGGGGTTTGTGCAGACGTTAAATAGAATATAATTTAAACAAAAAATTATTGTTAACTTGATTTTTTGTGTGAGCAGTTAATTTTAATATTCAATCTTATTAACGTGTTCAACAGATTTTTTGTTTTTAAGAAAATTAATGGTTAATATATCTTTGCAAAAGTAATTTTTTATTATTTTGTTCAATGTATAATGTAAAAAAATATAGGGGGAACCAAAAAGGTTTTCCTAATTTTAATTATTTATTGTGCTTAAACTATTGACCACCTGACCCGAACACTTCAGTGTCCAAGGTCACGAAAACTGAGATGGGCACAGTAGGCTTTGGCCCGCCATGAGCTGTTGTGCCTCTGAGTTTAGTTCAGTTTACTATTATAATTAGTCACATGTTTGTTTGGATATATTGTAAGTACTGTTGCTATTTTTTATAAGACCATTTACCTCAATAAATTTCAACGTGGGTCCCCTTTGTAGCTCGGATAATGTCCAAGCGGTACTCCACCACCCACCAAATGTTCTTTAACATGTCTTGCACTTTATAATCAAGCAACACTCCAAAACCTTTTTATAAAGAATTCTTACCAGACTATTTGTGATGTTTGAAGTTCACGTGATTTGATGCTTCACAATTTGATTTAATAGGACTCAGTTGAAACGACTGTTGAACGTGTTCAACTGTTGCTTCACTCACACTAGGCCTGTCACTTGTAGGAAGATATTTAGCACTGCCTGTTTCTTTAAACATTTCATACTATCACTTTACTGATTTTGCATCAGGAGATTTGCTTCCATAACAATGTCAAAATTTATGCTGAGCATTAATGAACGATTTAGTTATGTGAAACGAAAACACACATTGGGTTTTCTCTTGAATCGACGCTATTTCGGTAAAAAAAGATGTCTTCCTTACAAATGTTACCCAGAGTCACTCTTGAACAACGCTGGATGTCTCTGGGAAATGGAACGCGAAGCGTTCCTCCATCCCATATCTAGTTTGTTAATGTGGCCTGAAGTGGATGGGCCTTGATAAGAGAGAGTCTCCTGATTGGTTGGTAGGATGTGGTAAGGAGACGTGGCTACTGGAACAGTTTGGGTCGTATCTGTGGTTTCGGTGGGAAAGTCCTGATGTGAGCTGTAATGCCTTGTTGTGATTGGTCGAGGGAACTCGAAGAGTAGGCACTCAATTGGCTACACTGAAGCGTTGGAAAGTCACTCTTGAAGGAGCATTTGCGTCATTTACTGCAAAAAAAAAAAAAAAAAAAAAAATCCCTGACCTCTTATCCGATGATGCAAAAGTTTCATTATTATGTTAAACGGTTATTTTGTAATGAATTTTTATAATCAGGGTGAGACTTTTGGTTCACTCTATATTCATGCACATTTAGAGTGAAAACAACTTGGGCGAAAGTTCTAATGTCATATGCATGCATTATTTTATTAAGTATATACTTCATTGTCTAGTTACTCACACACACACACACACACACAATTCTATTTCTTTCGTATTCACGAAATCCGGACGTGTGTTTGTATCGACTGAAGCTAATGCCGGATAAATAAAGCGGTTATTTAAACCTAACGTCAGGTCTTTCTTTTAAGGCTACAGTGGACAGTTAAAATGTGAAAAATTGACTAAAACATCGAAATTTTTTTTTGGCTTATTTTAATATTATATTAGCTTCTCTATCAAACGCAAAAAAAATTTTTTGGTTTCATGCATTTTTTACTGAGTTATGGGGTAGTTCCGATTCAGTCATTCATGACCACGCCCCTTTGTTTACATTCTGATGTCATGCTGACAAAGCTGTCATGTACTTTGACAGTACGAATTTTATTTACTGTAGACATAGCCTCTCTAATTTTTATTTTTAAATGTTAATTTATCAAGGTCTGGATGGCAACAATTTGTTTTAACTGTATCTGAGACCTAAATCGGCATTATTTGTTTACGATTCGTTCGAACTTGCGTTTGCATTTTTCGTTCAATTTTATTCAAACTTTATATTGATTTTACCAAAACAAAAAGTTCTTTTCAGAACTAAAGTTCATTTTAAATTGCTTTTGTTATTTAAAATTTTTATAATGGATCTTATATCATCGAGATATAGAAAACCTAAAGGTCGCGTCCTACCAAAAGGAGAAAGATGTTGGCTGAAAATAGCAAGAAGCGATGGCAGAAATCTTCTAAAACTGTTGATGAAAAAACAGTAATAGTATGGTATTGCAGAGAGATACATTGTCTGAACCGAGTACATCTTCCCAACCTGAGGCAAGCTATATTTTCACCCACAAGGCTGTGTTTTCTGAATTATTGCAGAAAGTTCCTTGTAAATATTGTACAAACTGTACCCTTGTTATAAAACAACACCATTCCTATTCTACAAAGATGGAACTTTTATGCGAATCATGTCATGAAAGCTATGGAAGTGTTTTTTCAAGTTTCCAAGAAGAGGCCAAAAATTCACATGATATAAAACAGCAAACTGGTGAGTGCCTTCCTATCCATAGGCAGAGGGCATGCTGCTTTGGAAACGTTTTCATCTGTGCTCAACATGCCAACAATGGACCGAAAAACATTTGCCAAATGCATGCACAACTTATCCGTGAAAAACAAAGAAGTGAAGAAAAAATGCTCGAAATGTCACGTCAAGCTGCTAGAGAAGCTCACGTAAAAGTTGATGCTTCTCTAAAAAATCAGGAAATAATTGATGTGAGTGTATCATATGACGGTACTTGGCAAAAGCGAGGACATACATCTAACCTAGGATTAGGAATAATCATCGATATCCTTAGTGGACTTGTCCTTGACTTTGAAGTATTGTCGAAATACTGTCATAATTGTGTAGTTGCTGGTCGAGATATGGGAGTCGATTGGGCGGAGTTCCACATATGGCAAAAAGGACATGCGGATGAGTGTGACAAAAATTTTGATGGAACTTCTGGAGCCATGGAGATGCACGCTGCACTAATTATGTGGAGGCGATCAATTAGTGATTGCCAAATGAGATTCGTTTCCATGCTGAGTGATGGTGACTCAAAAACTTTTCAATTTTTGTCAGACAATAAAATATATGGTTCTGATATAAAAATCGAAAAGGAA
This sequence comes from Trichonephila clavipes, assembly GCA_019973935.1. Taxonomy (NCBI): domain Eukaryota; kingdom Metazoa; phylum Arthropoda; class Arachnida; order Araneae; family Nephilidae; genus Trichonephila; species Trichonephila clavipes. The sequence goes on along the minus strand of BMAU01000272.1, from coordinate 791,974 downwards.
GAGTGCCTGAATCATATTGCAAAGAGGCTAGGCACATCGTTACGTAACAAAGTGAAAGAATGGAAGGTGAAAAAGTGACTCTTGGTGGGCGTAAGCAGGGAAGTCTTACAGATAAAAACATCACAAAGTTGCAAAATTACTATAGAAAGGCAATAAAAGATAATGTCCCTGATACCGATAAAATGAAAACTGCTATATATGCCAGCCTGATGCATTTCTCGTCAACTGACATAAAGCCTATGCATGGTAAGTGTCCTGAAGGGGAATCATCATGGTGTTTCTATAAAAGAGCTATAGCCAAAGGTGAGACCCCAGGGTCACACAGTTCCATGAAAACTTACTTGTCGCCACAAGTAGTGGAGAAAATTATGCCTGTTTATCAACGTTTAGCTTCAGACACCATTCTTGAAAGATGCGTAGCAGGCAAGACGCAAAATTCGAATGAAAGTCTGCATAGCTGCATTTGGCGAAAATGCCCAAAAGAGGTATTCGTCTCCAAAAGGAGGCTGGAAATAGCAGTAACGGATGCCATCGAAAAGCACAATTTGGGCTATGTGAAATCTCTTGAAGCGAAAGAGGACTCATGTCTAAATGACAGTTTTTCTTTGACTATTGCAGAAAGACAAGATAAATGACGCATTTCTCAGAATATTTCTACGAAACAAAGGAAAAGAAATGCCACGAATATAAATGCAGCCTATAGTGCCGGTGCTTTTTAAAATTTTTTTTATCAGACTTAGCAAACAGTTTTCTTGTTATGTGTAATTAGATTTGTTATTTTTTTGAATTTTTGTCATTTAATTGTATTGAAATACTTTATTTTTACTCATTGTGATTAATGAAATACATAATATATTATCTGGTTGATGAAATAATAATGAAATATATTCTGTTAATTTACTTTAGATTTTATTGGAATGTGTTCTTGCTTACTTCAATTTTTATCACTATATATATTACATGTCAATGTGACTGTTACAATAAATATTGCAGAATCTTATACATATATTCTATGTTTATCTTATCTTTATGATATTAGTGTTTTTCAAATTTATATGAATGTCTTTAATTGTTTTTAAAAAAACTAAGTTTTTTCCTTTAGAATAAAAATAGCTGTTGTTCTAAAAATGAAAGCTTCCTCGAAAGCATTGAATTTTTGTAATTTAATCCCTTTGAAATACTTTATTTTTACTCATCATGATTAATGAAATATATAATATACTATCTGGTTGAGATAAAACAATGAAATACATTCTGCTAATTTACTTCAGATATTATAAGAAAGTTCTAGCTTACTTCAATTTTTATCACTGTATATACCACGTGTCAATGTGACTGTTACAATAAATATTGCAGAACTTTATGTATATATATTCTGCATCTATCTTATATTTGTATTATATTAGTGTTTTTCAATTTCAAATTCATATTTATATCTTTAATTTTTTTTTAAAAAATAAGTTAATTTCCTTTAAAATAAAAAAAGCTGTTTTTTTCTCAGAATCAAAAATTTACCTCGAAACCAAAACTCAAAATGTTCCATGCGTTCCAATTTTTGTCGAATTATAACAAAACTTTCCAAAAGTATTCATCTAATGTATACTTATAAATTCTTGGATGCATTGTAGTAATAGTGATAGGGTGAAAGAAGAAATTAAAGTTTTTTATGTAGGAAATCATTAAAATTCTTGAAATTTTTATATAAAAATTTGCGTTTACCCATATTTTGTAAATTATCATATAAAACATTACATTGTATGCATACATTTGTAAATAATTGCTTAAAGAAGTTAAATCAGGTGAAAATATGAAATTTAAAAAAAAAAATTAAAACGCATGGAACGTTTTTTGAAATTTTTAAATTTTCGTTAAAAATTTTTTTTAATCTTAAATTTCTTAAAAACTAATCATTTTTTTCTCACCAAATTTATTATATGGTTTTAGTTTTAAGTTACATACAGCCAGTAACAATTTGGGGCATGTTTGTAAAAAATTAAAAATTTTTTTTTTTACTGTCCACTGTAGCCTTAATGGACTTCAACCGAAATGTATTTTTCACCACCACAAAAGCTATGGCCTGATTACTAATCCCTTTTAACATAGAGACAAAGTAGAGATCGTAAATCTGTAAGGAATACGCCATCAGAATTTGTTAGTATCTTCTTGTTTTACTTTCTATGTTTCAAAAGGTGCGGTCAAATAGCTTTTCTTCTTTGATGAAAAAACTTAATGCATGGGGATAAATAAAAGAATAAGAAACTCAATATGTTCAATGTAAGGAGCTATTTCTTATCATTATATAATCTCTTCATTTAAAATTCAGATTTTGTTTCAGATTAAATTCTCTTGTACTCATTGTATTTTTCAGATTTTAGTTGTCTTCTGTTTAAATTGCTGCATTAACTAAAAAAGAGACGCAGTATAATACTGGATATTGTATTTCAATGTAATAGTGTGTTAAAATGTTAATAGTATTTGTTTTGACTCAACACAGTAAACAACACTAGTAGTGGACTGTGAATATGTTAGCTCTGTAAATGAACGGCGCCCTCTAGCTGATTGTAAACAGAGCTAACAGTATTTTCTAGGATAGTAGGTTTGCATTAAGTGAAGAATATAAGAGTTCTTTTAATTTAGCCAAATGATTTCGTTTACTTTCAGCTTGAGAGGTAAGAGAAAATTCAAAAGTAATCCCCAAGTATGAAGTTGTTCTATAAATTAACGTTTTAACTGAAATACACACAGTAATACTCCGAACTTACGTGATAACTTACGAACTTACGTAAGTCGAATTCGCGTAAGTCAGCGCATAATTTAGCATATAAATACATGTAAATTATTTTTAGCTGGGACCAGAGATGAAAAAAACTATAATTTAGAAAAAAAAAAATTACTAAAATTTTAGATAACACAAATATACACAATCGCAAACCGAAGTTATTTTGATGTAGAATGTTTCCTAAAAACAAAGTAGTCTCTCTCTCTCTGCCGTCTCAAAGATTTTTTTTTTCTTTCGCAAGATTTCCTAGTACCATGCTAATACTTTTGATATTCTTTGTTTGGTTGAAAAAATACGCTTTTCTTTGGAGTCTATACTTTCTATAATTAGTAACCCTTTTACTATGAGAGAAACTGAGGCCTTCAGTCAAATTCTCAAACGTTATTCGATCTACTGATTGAACTGGGTTTGAAGACTCGAGTTCTTCAATGTCTAGTTCTTGCTTATGTATTTGTATGAGCTTATAAATAGTCAGCTCCTGATTATGGGAATCTAGCATTCTTTAAAATCATCACTGCCCACTTCTAAATTTATTTGCCTTGTAAGATCGACAGCTTCTGCAATCACATTACCAATATCGTTAGGCTGTGGCATGGATTCCGCCTGAGTTTCAGTTTTTCCAAAAGAATAACAAACAAAAGACGAATCGACGAGATTTGAAAATCGCGTAAGTCCGAATTCGCGTAAGTGGAGGTATTGCTGTGTTTGTGTACACGTTGCAAAATCAAAATAAGCGAAACTAGATATTATCTTATATCTGTCGCCGGAAAATGATGAAATTAGGAACTTCATCAAATCCCTAAAGGAGAGGATCAATTGACGGTAGATGTTAAAATAACATCTCTTCAAGGTCATTTCCCTGATAAAAGTAAGGGATTTGAAGAAATCCCTGTTCTGTTTCAGTGAAATGATGAAATAATATTTTCAAGAGTTTGAAAGTGTTTATTTAACAAATATGGTGCATATTATTAAACAAAGAAGTAAGTAATACAACAATAGTTAATGAAATACAAATTATATTTATTCAAAATTAATTAACAAATAATTAAGAAAATTAGGCTGGTATTTTTGGATGTGTAACATCTTTCCTCTCTGTTGCTTACACACTAAAATATCAATCCCTATAATAATCCTATGGTGCCATTTTTTTTAAAGATATGGGGTGATATTTTGAAGGTCGAAAGTACTGCTTGTATGGTTAGGCAGTACAAGGACTCGACCCCCGAGGTGGCCCCCCCTGGACAGCATTTTGCCAATGCAAATCCTGACTAGTTCATTGCACCATTTTACTGAAATTGTTCAGGAATTTGATAAAATCACTTACTTTCATCAGGACAATTACCTTGAAGAGACGTTATTTTAACATCTGTCAATTGATCCTATCTCTTAGGGATTTGATGAAATTCCTAATTTCGTCTTTTCCCTGCGACATATCTAAATCATTGTACTCGTGGTTTAATCCACTTGAAGCTATCACATTGTCGCACACAAAGGGTTGGGGGGTCCTGGGGGTCCGGACCCCCCCAAAGCACTTGATTTTTTTACCGATTGATTATAATTTTAAGTATATAGTACGTAAAATTTGATTAATTACTTGCTATTAATGATTAATTTTATTAATTAATGCTAATTATTTATTCTAAAACTGGTTTTTTACCGTGTTTTGTTTCCGAAAATCGACAAAATCAAAAGGAGCATGATACAAGAATGGTGAACTTTCGACCCCGACCCCCCTTGAAAAATTCCTGTGTGCGCCACTGAGCTATCATTACTGTTATCCTCTTAAGATTTAATATAATTCACAACACTAGTTTTTGCTCTCGGCTTTGCTCCAGTGCATGATCGCGAGCTCGTTGTCGGCGTTGTTAGAGTCGAGACCTGTCGTGTAGAAGGGCTGTTACACTTTAAATTTGTCTGTACTCAAAATCTTTACTTTGACATTCTGTGGAAGTTTGGAGAGTGGAGCGCCAGCTCAGAAGTCCTCTTCGTCACTTGATTGCGGTTCAAAATTATGAGTTCCTTCCCCAGTAGTCCTTGGGATGCTTCAGAGTGCCACGATAATGAACTATCAGTCAATTCTCTCGACTATGCCCAAGAGTTATGATATATTTTAAACTAAGAAATGCAGTTCATTTCAGCTGCAACAACTCTGAGAGTTGAATGTGGACTAGTTGAAAGACTTAGAATTTTTAAATCGGAACTAAATCGCTTCGAAAGTGTGAAACTAAAAATAAGGGTATCTCAAAATATATCTATAAGTTACAGTCCGACATTCATTTTTTATTAAAAATTTCTAAGATTTGCAATAATCTTTTCCTCTATCTCTATAAATACGTTTCTACAGTTATTTTTGATAATTAATTTCAAGTATTTTTTGTGCACCTTTTCAAAAACATTTTATTTAATTTAATGATAAGGATTTTTTTATACATAAATAAAAACAATTTAGCCCTATATTTCTGAATGAATACGGAGCATATGGAGTTATGCTGTTCAGAACTTAAAAATTAAACTTTCTTGGCGAAATTTTGTCGTAAGGATTGAAATAAAAAAATTATTAATTAATTTTTGAGTTTTTTTCTGCTGAACATATAAAAAAGGAATAATATAATGGATTGGAGAGCGGAAGTTTGATAGAATTATGGAATTTTTCCTTCGTGTTTCTTGAATTATTGTTTTAACGAAATAAAACATAAGATAAGGATGACAAAATGAGGAATAAATCTTGTACAAACTAGTGTTTAGTAACACCGCCTCTATTTTTGAAGACAGTGGCCTACTGTCAAGTCATTGGCAAGATAAATTTCCTGACTTCTTTCAAACAGTGCTTTGATTGTCCATGATTCCGAAGACTAATTATGGTAGGGAGAAAAAAAAGAGAAGAATTTTGATGTCTTTCATGTCAACTGCTGATGCTACTTGATGCTAACAATTCTTTTTAGGGTCGTCGAGATTTAAGTTTTTTTCGAAAAGCTGTAAGGTCTTGGTAGAATGTTCTTTCAGTACCTTTTTAAGTGTAGGAAATATAAATATAAAGCTGTTTTGTTAAGTATTCAATATTCTGTACTTTTCATCTGAATATTTATTACTTTTTTGGCGGAGTTTTTTTTGTTATGGTTATTAAATATTAGTATGATAAAGGAATAGCATTTTCTTATTCAAGTAGATTATATTTATTTAAGAATTTTTTATGTCTCATGTTACAACAGACAAGAAGTTTGGATGCGTATATTTCTGACATGCATGATAATGTGATATCGGACTTAACAATTATTTACTGTAAAATTTGGTGTATAACGAACGCGCACCACCTTTTTTACGAAGAAACCTGAAATGCACATGTGCTTATGTATTGAAGTCATTTCTTTGAAGTATTATTCCAAGCTTAAGAAAAAAATGTAGTATACTTTTGGAACTGAGACCCTTTAGGTTCATAAGGAATATCATTTCTTTTAAATAAACAGTATTTCGATTGATGTGGAAGTCTAATTTTTTTTATGCTCCTCTTTCTTCATTTTTAAAGTTCCTATTTTTATACCAGGCGTATAAGACGCACCTGTAAATTTCGATCTTGTTTTCTGTGTTAAAAGGGCGTGTTATACGCCGAATTTTACGGTACTTCGCTATTATTTCTCAATTATTGGAAAGAAATTTTCAAGAAATGTATTGTCGTCGTCTTTTGCTGCATGTACTCTTTAATGTTTAGAACCTGAAGTATATGTTGCTTTTTTCATAAGCTCTCTGATTCTTTTCTCATTCTGTTTCAAGTTCTATTTTTATAGTTCACACTCTCCTTATATATATATATATATATATATGTATAAAATATCTAAATATAAAATATCTAAAATAAATTTTTTCTTTGTTGACCTAAGTAGGAATTGACTTAAACATTTTTTCTGTATTACTTTTTTTTTATTTGTTTTCCAATTTCTAAAAAAAAAGAAAGAAATACCGTTTATTAACTGTAGTGAACAGATCTCTACAAGTTTCCGATTAGCAGCAGAAAGCATCTTTTGTTACCCAGTGTGGTGTGTGTGTAGGGGAGGAAAAGTGAAATATCCGTGACATTAAATCCACCGTCTAATTCTTGATGATTTCAAGATATAGAGCTTTAAGCACGCTACCTTGAAGTATATTTTGGAAGATAAAAAGTATTGGCTGGAACAATTTGTCATGAAGGTCTTGCGTGTGACACCATTCGAAAAATAATAAAAAAAAAGTACAGTAAATTTTGATGTCCTTCCGAAACTATTTCTCTGGTGATGTGTGTGTGTGTGATCTTATACACTGCCTTTTCCTCGAATTTCCAAGAGTAGTGTAATTTTTATTATCATTTTATTTTATGCTAAAGTTTCGTGCAAAGCAGATTCATAAATCCATTGTTATGGGGATGGAAAAGAACACACTTTTCCCTTTATTGTTTTTCCCCTCCCCCTTCAGAAATATCTTCACTTTTTGAATATCATCCCAAATTGAGTTTTCAATTCCTCAATCATCTTAGTGTTTATGGTTCTGTTGAAATGTGCTGAGGTTATGGGAAACTCTCCCTTCTCTCTCCACATGTGGTATGGAAATAAGCGCGTTGGGTGCTTTCTCGTTCTGAATGGAGATCTCACGCTATGATGGTGTGGGTGGTCAATTAAAATGGAAATGTCTGTTTAGTTATACATTTCACTAAATAATGTAGACTTCCATTAATTCTCCTAACAACTCTTTTGAGACTGTTTTAGTTCATCGCTAAGCAGTTCTTCATTTAATATTGAAAACTTGACTATTGTGGTTAAAAGCTACCTAAAACTTTTTTGTTTTGATGCTTAGCAATGTTTAAAAGCGTTTTTTTTATTTTCATTAATGAATGTTTAATGTACAAGGGTATATATGCTAGTGCATGTGATAGTAAGACTATGAAAAATGCCGAGAAACACCTACATTTTTGTTTAAAATAGATATCAGATTTTGTGTTGCAAGGTATGAAAAGTAACCATTATTTAAGTCATTTTTTTTTAAAATTTAAACGTTTCCTTTTAACTTTTTTATTTATATTTTTAGCAGAATTGTTTTTGTTTATTAGTGTTTGAGGAAAAACTTGCTGTTGCTCTTTATTATAAAATACTATGCTCACACTCATTTTATGCTTACTATCTTAGATTTAGAGGCATGTTTTTTTTTTTAAAAAAAGCTCTCAAGCTTTTTCTCTTTTCTTTAAACCTCGACAATTATATGATTACAAGCATCGATATTTTATATATGATTCTTTCATAGAATAATTGTTTAGTTGTATTTGTGTGTGTGTGTTGTTGAAAATATGAAAAATTATCACAGGAAAAAATTATGTATACTTTCGGTAATATGACGTATCTTGCTTTAGGATTTTCTAGGAATGTTTTCGTGTCTTTTCCACTATAAAATAATGAAAGCTTAAAAAATAGATAATAAATCTTCTAAGGATAAATATTTCTTCCAAATATGAGTATTAATAAACCTAATTTTTTGTGTAGTTCAAAAAATCCCTGAAAAGTGAGTTTATTTTCTTGTGTTTGTTTGGAGGAGCGAGTTACTTAAATTTTTACGTGTATTTTATCAATTATGTCCTCTCACCGTTACATAAGTTAGTTGAAAAATAGAAATTTTTTCGTTATTGCAGAGAATGAGAGAGATAGAGATATAGAGGGAAAGAAAACAATTAATCATGTGACGCAAAATGAGAAATAATTTTACTTTTAATACTTTACCATTTTTAAACTAATCACTTTACCTCTTTATCATAGTTTTATTATAAAATACATAGCTAGATGAAAACAGGAAAATATTTAAGGTAAATACACCTAATTCCTTTTTTCTGCACGATTTTGAAATAACACGGTTCACCAATGTACTTTTTTACACGAATTTTTTGTCCTAGCAAAAATCTCAGCAATTTGAGAAATAATAATAATAATAGTAATAAACCCCGCTAATAACAGACTTTGTAAATAAATAAAACAGAGGCCGAACAAAATTTTTCATTTGAATCAAAGCCAACACTTGTTCTAGACACATCTGACACATTTACTGATTGCATTTTTTATCCAGTTCGTAATAAACGTACACGCTTTTTATCAAGTAACGATGAATAGTTGCTAATTAGTAGTTTTATTCCTAATTTCAGTTTGAATTTTTGTGTATGTTGTATGTACTTATAAACTAAATTTTCACTGAACAATAACTTAAATCTTTTATGCAATAAAAATGATTTTTTTTTGTTTTATAAATATGCAACATGTGTGTGTGTGTGTGTGGATTACTTTTTACTTTTACCTTATTACTTTTTTTGGACGTTTTTTTTTTGGAAAATATTTGGAGTTTTTTCATTTTACACGATTTTTTTAAGTTGTACAACATATCCCTAAATTTACCATATGTTTTTTATACACGATTTTTTTTGCACGGCTTCTGAGGAACGTATCTACCGTGGTAAGAAAGAGTTAGGTTTACAATGACTCACGTAAATTGATGTGATACTTGCATGTGCAAGTCCGTTATGACTAGGGATTGCAATATCGGACTAATAATCCAATACCGGTATTCGGTATTTTTTAGATTCTAATACCGGTAGTAAAAATTTTAGAAAAAGAAAGAAAACACAGGTGTTTCTTTGTTTTGTTTGTGCCAGTTGCTTTATTAGAGAGTGTAAAAATCACAAAAAATTATATAAATTATATTTATACTTATATATATTATAACAGTATATAAAGAATCACAAAAAAAGAAAAGGAACATCTTATTTACTTTGTGTAACCATATTCTTTTCATCATATGAATATTGAAACCCAACCGAAGTATAACAAACTCAACAATTTAAAAAATATCGAAATATTACGCACTTTGTTCACAACCACAACCTTGTTTTCACAGATACGAATATCAGACTACGAATCCTGCGGGTGTGCAGTATCGATAGTATACTTTTGGTCCGGCTCCTTGGAAGATCCTCACATTTTATCAATTCTCTTGATTGTACGGTGCAACTTTATATCCACAATCTAATTAATTTCACCGGTTAAGGAAACACACAAACAAAAACGTATACTATTCTGCTATGTTAGCGATCCCAGAACATATAATGGAGACAATTTTAAAAGATTTCTAGTAAATACCGAAAAACCGGTATTTAAACTTGTGAATACCGGTATTACAAAACTGTACAAATGACTCAAAATACCGGTATTTGGTATCCCGGTATACCGATATTGCAATCCCTAGTTATGACGGATTAATTTTCCCTATTAGGAAACTTTGTTACATACCCCGCCGCAACCGATTATGTGTGTGTGTATTGTTTCCAGAATCACTCACTGATATCTGGTTGTTAAGTTATTTTATTGCTTAACATTTGTCTTTTACCTTCTTGTCTAACAACCCATCGTAGGTAACAAGCATCAAGTTAGAATAAAAAGAAACGCGAGAAATGAAAGAATGACATTGGCAAGGGCGGATCTATGAAAAGGAGCCCAGTTCTGAAAGCGAATCCTTTTACTCTTCAGATACTCAATTTTCACCACGCTCCGTCTCCGTTGATATTGATCATAATTAACTAGCCTTAAAAAATTGTGAGGATTCGAAAAGGATATGTAAACAAGGGTGTTTGTTTTCAAAACATGCATGGGAATGCATTTTTGTTTAGATGGTGATCGTGATAGGAATGAAATAGGTTACGGAAAAATAACTTTCATGTTTTAGACTTCTGAATTACTGTACGTGTTTTAACAATGTTGATATAAATCCAAGTAAAGTTTTTTTTTTATGTTAGATGAAAATACAGACTATGTTCGTTTTTCAAACGTTATCTCTTTGTTAAAATGGACTAAAATAAGAAAATGTGATTAGTTGTTTTAAAGAATTTTTGCTTTACGAAAAAATGGTTTCCTAAAATCAACGAGGTTTATTTACTCATCTCTATAAACATTATCTATATATACACATGCATGTGCGCGATAATGTATGAAGAATGACTATTTTTTAGATGGCCTTCAGGATAAGATATTTGAAGAAAATTCTTTAGCAATGATTAATAATAAATAGGAAATTTTTGTACCTCTTAATGGCTAGAGAAAAACTTAAAACCTATAAAAGTGCATTTTAAATCATTTTTAAGTTATTATTTTTTTACCCTCGAATGAAATATTCGTATACTTCTTGCTGTGCTCATTTTATACTACCATTTAATGTGTGTACACATAGTAATTTGACAAGGGGTTTTTTTTATGACAGACGTCTTTACATGTTTCTCGTGAGAAAGAAACAACGTTACGAGAAATCAATAAACTTAAGTAAATTCAGTGTTCATAAATAAAATTCTTCAGCCTTGGTGTATTCCCGTAAATATTAACTTTAGTGTTGTGGAATGGACATATTACAACGTCATTGTACGAAAGTGACTGCAATAAAAAATGTGTTGCCATTTCATTTATATAGATCAAAGAAAAAAGTTTACCCGCAATATTGATGTCATTGAAAAACTATTGAAATATGAAAATTGCAAATTGTGGAATAAGTTTGTAGGATTTATTGATCTCATGTGGTCTGCGTTATCACTAGTGGCAGTGGCTAATGTTATTTGAGATATTTGTGAATAAAAACTAAAAAAATGACGGGTGAATTAAAATCTTCTCAAATTCAAGAACTATACCTTGGTAGCCTTCTGAAGGGTCCTAAAAGGCAAGTATTTCTTTTGATGTTTTTAGTTTTAGCTTTATGCTTTTTCTAGATTATTGTTTGGAGGCATACAATTTCGTGTGCTGAAACTGTGGGAACTTAAAACAATCTTATGCAAGTACTGCAAATATATTTTTTAAATATTTAATCTTCCCTTGTATAAATCAAATCTTTAAATTCTTTTTATTTTACTCTATTAAAAAATTAAACTGAAGTTTAAAAAACACCAAATGCTCTCATTTGCAGTTGTTGTTACGGAGAGCATGTTGAAGAGTACGTAAATACATTAAAATGTGAAATATCTGCAATTTCAATGGATTTTACATTGTCTCCATGTATTTCTAAGTTTTCCTTTTACTTAATATAATATATAAAACTGTTTTCTATCACTTATTGAAAATCAGTTGCTTTCTTTTTCGGAAAAAAAGATTTTTTTCGGTCTTTCTTCACGATAATTGGATGTTCCTTACATTCACTGCTATGAAATTTGAGCTCATATTGTAACATTTATATTATTAGGTGGTTTATCGAGCATTTAATATTTATTCAAAAAGATTGAGAGTTTCAAGGGGATTATGAGAGAATCATCGTCTATACAAAGTTATTGTAAAAAAAAAGAAAAAAAAAAAGAGTATTGTTGGCGCATGCGTGCCAACGTCATGCGCACAAATGCAAATATTCTTCTTTGCGCGCTGTGCCGGCAAATGAGAACTTTCTGTGGAACGAGCTAGACGAGAAATTTTCTCTTTAATACTCAGACGTGAGCATTAATACAGGACTGTAATACTCGAAGTTCACAATAAAAAATTAATTAAAATTTGCTGCGCTTGTAAATAGCATATATATGTTGTGTGGTTGAATAAAAAAGTAAAAAAAGAAATAAGCGTAGCTGTGATCCGTCAATGAAACAAAAACAGACTAAAAATAAACAAGTATCTTGTCAGATATTGAGACAAAGCTTCAGTTTTGAAGCACTCAATAAAAACATATCGCATTATTCATCTTACAAAAATCATCTGGTTTTTCATATTCTATAAAATATCTCGAATCTATTTTTTTCTTGTTAATGGATTCATTAACTTACAGTTTTATTAAAATAAATCAGTATTCCTAAAAGTTATTATTGAAATTATTTATTGCTAATTTTACGCCTGTATTTAATTAAGAAATTTGGCCAAAATTAATAAGCTTGATTGTAACCGTATCTTGTAAGAGCTTACGTACTATTAAATTTACCAGAGGTAAACTTTCTTTCCGGGAATTTTGATTCATAATGCTCTTGAGCCCTCCATGACTTCGTGTGATAATTAACTTTTATTTTACCCGCCTAACGAGGAATTACCATTACGTTATTTTCCAAAATTTGAAAGGTTAGCGTTTTTAAAACAGAATCCAATTTTGCATCACCCGCGTATTCAGATCAATCAGGAAAGCCTTTACCGGAAATCATTTGGTTTTAAAAGCTCCTGGTTGACCAAAACTATAAATAGATGAAATCTCGGAAGTGAGCAATGAATGCTTTTGTGACTGCCTTATATGTTTCGGTGTAGTTGTCCGTGTGTATTTGTTTTGCTGTATTTTGGGGTGTCATTTTTATGTTAGTGTAAAATAAATATGGATATTTAAACTATAAAAGTCTCCTCATCCTTTCTGCAATTGTAACTGCCTGAAAAAAGGACCACCTCAATACCAAAATGTCTTAAATAAATTACGTAATATTTCATATGTATTCATAATTTTCATATATGCATTTCGTAATATTCATATATAATACAATACTATTTTTCCTTCGAATCACGCGTCTTAAGTGTTTGGTATGAGTCCCCCAAAAACAGTCATCGGTTTTTTAAATTATTTTGAAGATCATTGAGAGAAAGGCGCGTAATTGAATCTTTTAGCCATTGTTATTGTACGATGAAATATTGTTTTTCATTGTGCTTTTTCTTGTATGAAAAGTTGTTTTCCTCACAAAGCTATTTTCTTTGTAATAATTTCACTATCTGCGCTAATTTATACTTAACTAACATATACTTAACTGTTAAACAACGATATTTGTTTTACTGAATATTTATTGTTATATAAGTTTTTAAGTTATATAAGTTCTTGTTAAGGTGTTTTTTTTTTAAATTTAAGTTATAGAAATTCTTGTTAAGTTTTTTTTATTTAAGTTATATAAGTTCTTGTTAAGTTTTTTTTTTATTTAAGTTATATAATTTCTTATTAAATTATTTAAGTCATATAAGTTTTTTGTGTTGTAAGATAATGTTGAGATTTTCCCTATAACCTTACTTTGAAAGTAAAAGTTAATTTATTTTTGCATTTCTAATAGAATATTCTCTCTTTCATTTAAATGAAATAAAAGTATGATTTTTAAATGATTGCTACAATTAATGATGAAATGTCATCTTTCATACATATCTGAGAAATGCATATTTTTCCAGAAAAATGACCAATTTTTGTCATTTTCTGGGTTGATTTAAATACGTTCAAGAATTCTTCACTAATTACCCTTAAGTTCTGATATGCCTTATCTCCAAGTTAATTTACCCCGCTTTCTTAAGTTCTGCAATTAAATTTGAAGTGAAGGGTGCTCTTAACGGTCTTCTAAAGATAAAACTTTGTTAATTGAATTTTCTTGTCAGCAACTGAACTTTCTTTTGTTCAGATTTGTTAAACTGGAGCCTAATTCTGTCACTCATTGCATGCTTTTACCTTTTTCTTCTTTTGCCCGTGGTTCCGTTCTTTTTTAGCCTGCAGACAGTCATAGGTTTAATGATTTTTCTTTCTGTCAGTAAATGATTTTGTAATGAGAAATTGATGATTCCTCTTTAATCTTTATACTGAACATTTTAGAACAAATCTGTTAAAATTTTTATGAGAATATTTCGTTTAAATCGTTAGGGGACGGTTCAAACTGATTCTTGTTAGAGAAAGATATATTATTGTTTTTCAGATGTTTTCAACAACTAATGGGGGGCTGCGGTAGCCCAGTGGTTAAGGTATCCAACCATGGCAGGCATGTCATGAGTTCGATCCCAGTACCACTAAAGACCCGCCGTGTAGGGCAGCGATGCACGTTAAATCTGTCGAGAGCTGAAACGTCCTCCCGTTGGTGTGGTGTGGTAGTTAGGAGAGGGGGGTGCCAGCTCAGGTGTCGTCCACGTCACTTGACCATGGTTCAAATTACGTGGTCCGTCGCCAAAAGCCCTCGTGTAGCTGAACAGTGCGACGTTAATATTAACTCACTCACTCACTCAACAACTAATGGACGCAAGTTTCTTAGCATTACTTTTGTTAAATATTGAAGAATCCAATTATGATTAGCATTCATAATATTTAGTTCAGAGTTGTTGACTGAAAAATTTTTCTTTAGTTCCTACATTTGTGTTGAGTATAAATGGGTTGCAATTTGTATTCTTTTTGAAGGACATTCTGTCACACCTAATGTCTTGCTCATTATTTTAGTAAATCATATGATGTGTGTTGCTGATTGAGTTGTAGATCAGATTAAATTTTGTGTATGAAATTTATAAGGCGAGAGGGGGAAAATATGAAACGAAAGAATACGTTTCTGGAGATATTTGAAATAAGAGTTATCTCACCGTATTTATTCACTGATTCCGTTTGAGAGCCATATTGGATTTTGAGTAACCTATTCTAAATCTAAATTGTAAGTCACAGATTATTATTGTTCTTCTCATTTTATGATTTAAGAGTATGAGAAGCTGTTAAAATTTAAAAAAAAAATAGAAATATGCTCCCTTAGTCTTCTAGATAAATACTGTCAATGTATTAATGGTTGATTTCCAGCTGTTTATGGAGAACACGGAGTTATGCCGAGTTCTGAGTAATTTATTCAAAAGTCTAATTTGTGACTTAGTGAGATTCTAAGTTACAACTCGTACTTTTTAAAAATGTTTTAAGGGACTTTTAAAGCATTAAAAATCAGGATCGAAAGCAACTTAGTACTTAATTTTGGAGAAAAGAAAATTTTTAAACAATTTTAGGAATTGATATCCCGAAATAAATATTTAGCATGCATTTATCAATTTCGAAACGAAATGGGAGCTCTAATTAAAATATTCGAATTAGTTTTTAAAATGAAAGCTACTATTCTTAAATGCATGTTATTGAAAAAAAATCTTTTTCTTAAGTCAATACCTTTAGAGGTAAACAAATACAAGCATTAGAATCAGAAGGTTATAAATTATGTCCTGCTATTTTATTAGTAGAAATAGAAGAAAAATTAATTTGTTATCTTGCATCAATCAGTCTTCATGAAGATATAGCTTTGCATAATTTGTGGTAATACTATTTTGGCAGCATTCATAAAAATTCAAAAGTAAACATTTAAAATGAGTTATCCCCTGCGCTATATTTGTAGTATTATTTGTTGGGAGATTTGATGCAGGACAGTTTGAAGCTCGGATTGCTAGAGATTAATGTAACATCCAGCTCTCTGTTTATGGAGACAGTCTAATAAGACCAGATCCGTAGAGAAATGGCTGGTTAAGGTTGTCTAACGGCCTTGACGAGCAACGAAGATAGATAGTTGCCCATTACAACGAGGCGAAACAGGAAGTCAACAGCTTTTCAACTGTCTCGTGAATTTCATGCGGCCACCGTAATCCAAGTTCCAAGGATTATTGCTTCCAGAAGACATGATGACAGACTACATGAAACTACAGACTACATGAAAGAAGTCTGTTTACACTAGACGATTTGTTTTCTTCCCATTCACTTTATGTACAGAAGAGCCCACTTAGCATATCTTTGAGAACGTTTCAAGTGTTGCATGGATCTGAAGAAGGCCACTGATACGTCCAGATTCAGCCTAAACACTGATTCTCGATGTACTTTCCTCTGAAGGAAATCAGTGACCCCCTCTACCTGTTGTCTAATATCCGATAAAAATACCGATATAGCAGCGGAGGTTTGATGTTGGATGGTCACACATATCTATATCTTTGTCAGACGCTTTGTATAACTGCTGTGGGGTATATAGATGCAATATTGGACCCTTATTTCAATTTTCAAACTTCTGTAGTTATCTAACTGGTTTTTTTTTATTTAGATTCATTCGATATAATCTCCATTGCATTTGATCTTAGAAGAATTCAACTAATATGATAAAATATTTTGATTAACATAATTTTCTTTCATAGGTTTTTTTCTCTACTTTTTTATGCAATTCCTGTTTTTTCAAAAAATTACTTACAAGTATTTCAATGCACTGTTTCTCAAAATTTGAAAAAAGGGGAGTAGAGGGAGGAAAAATATTACTATATGATAAATGATAAAAATTAAGTTGCTTTTGAAAATATATTTATCAAATGTGATGAAATCATTTCCCAAATTTTTACTCAATTTTATAAGATATTTATTTACTTTTATTGATGCGCTTCCAAGTTTTAAATTGTTATTTTATGAAAAATCGTTTTCACTGTGTGTGTGTGTGTGGATCCCCCTCCGTATATATTTTCTCTCCCAAGAAGTTGAAAGTTTAACAGTTGTATATACAGAAAAGCAAATCCAAATTTTTCTTAAAGTTGCATTTGATTGTTGCAAAACGAAGTACGATAAAACTATATTTAAATTTCTTCTTTTTTTGGGCCAGGAATAGCATTCAATCACAACAGCTTAGCGTTGCGTTCTTTGGAAAGCATTTTATCAACTGTGAACTTATTGTATGTCTCAGTAATGATATGCAAATTGGTTCTGATGGTGTTTTTTTCGAAAAGCAATTGCATTCATGTAGATTTTCTTGTGATGGATGTTTCGGTTTCGTTCCAACGCGTTTCTCGGGAAAAAAATAAAAAAAGGGCACTTTTCCGTCGGAAGCGTTTGGTTTAGGTAAACGGTCTTTTCCCCCTTCTTTTCCTGTTACCCATAACAACGAACAAAATGTAGTGTTGTTACACCGATTTTACTGCTTGTTTCCCTCGTTACATAGTTTATATCTCGTTCTTAAGCACAGGAATGTTAATTTTCGCGCGCCTTTTTCGAAACGAAGCATTAATAGTCATTAGTTATCTAACTATGATTGTGTTGGTTTCTTATATTTTCATTACTTAGATTTTACTAACTGGTATTTGAATAATAAGCTTAAGAAGAGTTTATTCATTAGCTAATATCTCACATTATCCTTAACAAAATAAATGTTAACTTTGATTTGTAAGAAACTAATTTTCTCACAAAGGAGGAAGACAAAATGTGAAACACAACTAAGAAATCACTGCCGAGATATCCTTCTAATACAGAATTTTTTTAAGTGTTATACACACGCGCACGTGTATGCATGTGATGGATACATTTTGTAGATTGTCATGACAAGAGAAGAGCCGTGTAGAAAAAGGAATTTATTAGCGTATTTAAAACATTGAAGGGAGTGGCTACTAAGCGTCCTTTCGTATCAAGTACAGATAGATAAAAGCGGCAGAGAATCCCGACGTACTCTCACCTAGAGAAAAACTCTGAGGTGAAAAAATAGGGATATTATATTATATAATCATGTGTGGTTAAGTGAAGAGAGAGAAATAGTGGTTATTTTTAAAAGCTGCGTTGGTGGTTTTAGGAAAAAACTAGGAGCTACCTATATATATATAGTCGCCGAAGTAAATAATTTAGATATTTTTTCTAGGAATGAGAAATAAATCTCAAAACACAGAGGAGTTAATCCTTTTAACGTGGGAAATGAAATGAAACTGGCATTTAGAAAAAGGGCATTCGTAATTAAGATATGCAGAAAACATGCATAACAATAGAACTTAAAAATTAATAATAAGTAAAAGGTGCTTTTACACGCACACATATTAGAGTTTATTGAAAATTATATAGGGTGTTTTTTTAGAGGTATAGAACTTTAAATTGCAATAAAACAACGATGTATTATTCGATTGACATGAATTTTTTTTATTCGAAAGATAATCTTGTGGCATTACATTTTAAATATGATCAAGCAAGGCGTAGATTCGTCGAATGTGCCCAAAACGAGATTGCCGTTGTTCCCGATTTTCATAAGCGAATTTTGTTTAGCGATGAAGCGCACTTCTGGTTGAATGGCTACGTCAGCAATCAAAACTGCCGCATTTGGAGTGAAGCTAATCCACAAGTGTATGTCGAAACACCGTTACATCCAGAAAAACTGACTGTTTGGTGCGCTTTATGGGCTGGTGGAATCATTGGTCCGTACTTCTTCAAAAACGATGAAGGCCACAACGTTACAGTCAATGGTGATCGGTATAGAGCCATGATTACTAACTTTTTCATTCCTGAATTGAATAATCATGATGTCCAGGAGCTGTGGTTCCAACAAGACGGTGCAACATGTCACACAGCTCGTGCCACAATCGATTTATTGAAAGACACGTTTGGTGACCGCCTAATTTCACGTTTTGAACCTGTGAATTGGCCTCCAAGATCTTGTGATTTAACACCGCTAGACTATTTTCTGTGGGGCTATGTAAAGTCATTGGTCTATGCGGATAAGCCACAAACGCTTGACCATTCGGAAGACAACATTCGCCGTGTTATTGCCGATATACGGCCACAAATGTTGGAAAAGGTCATCGAAAATTGGACGTCCAGATTGGATTACATCCGAGCTAGCCGTGGCAGTCATATGCCAGAAATCATATTTAAAATGTAATGCCACAAGATTATCTTTCGAATAAAAAATTCATGTCAATCGAATAATACATCGTTGTTTTATTGCAATTTTAAGTTCTATACCTCTAAAAAAAAACCCTTTACATATATACAATTCAGGTAATGTAAAAAGAAAGAAAAAAAAAAAAACGAAACATGACCGAAATTTGGAAAATATGACCGTAAATAAATCACAAAAATTCATCTTGTAATATAGAAGAAAACCATTCTAAGTATGAAAGTATAAAGGAACACCAAAAGTTCAATATGGTTGCCAGAACATACAATATATATATATATATATATGTATATATATATGTATATATATATATATGTATATATATATGTATATATATATATATGTATATATATATATAACAGACTGAGGACTGATTTTAACGGTAAGCCAACCATTCCCCTTTTGTTATGGTACTGAGTGAAATCCATTTAATTGTGATATACTGATCTTCAAAATCCAGTCTAAAATATCAAAAATAGGCATTTACCTAATTTTTGAGCAATTGCCAAGACTACAGCATGAACTAAATAAACAAACAATAAATTCCAGAGCAACAGGGCATCATTAAAATTCCTTTGAAGCACTCAAAAAGCATATTAATTTAAAAAAATAGGATTAAATTATTTATTATTTTTTTAGGGGAAAATGTGAAAGGAGCTTATAAATATTTTGAAAAATTATTTTTGAAAATACTAAATAATGTGTGTGATCTTTAATTTATTATTTCCACGACATGAATGGTATCGCCATCTGTGTGCTGAAAAAAAATTTTTTTTTTGGGGGCGAATTGTTTGTTTTTGAAAAACTTTGGTGAATGAAATAGTAATGGCATTATGTATTTATGTGAATTAATTAATGGGGAGAATTCATTTGTTAAGAGATTATTTAAATGTATCAGCAATGAATTCTTGGAAAAAGAATATTTAATATTGTCGGTCGAAGTTTGAAATAGTCACATGCTAAGAATACAATGAATCGTTTTGGATTTTCTCTTGACCAATATTCCTCGCCTTTATACTTTCAAGAGGTATTTTTTTCGTTCAAAATTCTGTTTTTCTCTCTGTACGAAATAGGCAATAAAGACTTTGAAAGTTTCGTAGCATATTTTGTATTATATGTGTGAAGAATTATTGTTTTTTTTGTTTGGAAAATAATTTTCATTCTTGCTAAAGAACTAGTAAATTAAATGATAAGAGCCATTAATATTATTTAACTATAAATATTTGAGACTTGAGAAATAAATGGTAATTATTTAACTTTTTTTTAAAAAAAATGTAGTATGAAATTCTTATATTTTTTTTATTTTTTGTTACTTGTATATCTTCTTTCGCTTTTAGCAAATTTTCTTTATTAAACTTGGTAGCATTTGGGGAAAAAAGGAAATATTGAATACATTAGTGATGTCATGTAAATGCTCAGCGTTTTCACTCAATTCAAGAATCAATAGGGCGTATTGGTATTGCAGGGGAGAGAGAAATATGACTTCTTCCTCTTTTCTAATGTAATACATATAATCCAGACTTAATATTCAATATTTACTCTACGGATTTATTTCTTTTAAGTTAAAATAAAATGTAATGATGCATATATAATAATCATATAATAAAAAGAATGGTTGCAGTAAGTTTGTTTACAACCTGCAATATGAAATACAAAAACAAGATTTTTTTAGATTTAATTATATTAACGAACATATATATGTATAGCCTACAACAGCGGTTCTTAAAATTTCGATTATCGTGAACCTCCTTTATGTATCAGACTGACATCGCGGGCCCCCAAGATTTTGAACATCCATCCCCCTGACTTAATATTCTTGATCGAACATGTTCTACTGGAGTTTTTTTTCATTAAGAGCAATTTAGTGATCTAGTCTTGGATGACACATCTTTCAATTTTTCCCTTAGACCTTTCAGAGTTTGTAAAAGAGGAAAATCTTAACGTTATATCGAAAACTCCGCGGACCTCCTGCAAAAACGCTGCGGACCACAGTTTAAGAACCGCTGGCGTATAATATAAAATTGGATCTAAAGATTGTTTAGAATTTTAAACTATAAATGCTAAAACACAAATACAAAATAGAAAATGACTTGATAATATTTGTTTATTTTACACTCCCAGAGCTTTAACCTTTTTACGCATAAAACAAGCTTTATCTACGGTCAAAACTAACTGATACAAAACTATTTTCAATTAATTAAATTTTAATAATTATAGATCATTCACTTTTTTCAGTTCCTGACTCTCATTTTAATAAACCTCTGATGTGTAATGTATTTCAGTAAATCATCATTAAAATTTGTTGAATTTTGTTATCGTAAATTACGTGTAGTAAAATGCACTGAATTATTTTTTAAAAAATGATACCCTGGAATATACTTTAAAATATGCATTAAATTCTAATCAGATGTCATCACGTATTCAGTTCATATAACACACCTTGCCTTTAGTTGTTTAAAAAACAAATAATCGTTCAACTAATGCTTCTATTGCTTAAAAAAATAAAGGCTTTACCGAAGGCTTTTGTGCGTAGACTGTTACGTATTGCATCATCGTTCTTGGATGTGACAGCATTTTGCGTGTAACTAGATTTATGTCAAACAAATGTTATCTGTGTTCGATTGAGATCTAATGACATGTGTGTGACTAGTATTATGAATTCCATTTCTTTTTACTTTATAATATATCTTATCTGATGTTTTCCAATACATTTTTTATACACACACACACACTAATCGCTTTTACTCCAACAAATCCTTTGGCGGAGTGACATGTTCTTTTTTTAATAATATGATTACGAGATATTACGTTTGTTGGAAATTATCTAATTACACGAGTTTTCTTATCTTAATGATTATCTTTTTTTTCACTTGAAATAAGTTTGAAAATATGAAAGAAATATTAAACTCGTGGTATAATTACTAAGCATATTGAAGCAAACAAAGTTTCAGTTTTTTTTTATGTTGGAGAATTATTTGGCATTTTCTTTCTTCCAAGCGCTAAGCGTGTGTTACTTCATCTATCAATGTAATTACGTTTGCTCATTGATGCGTTGTAATATAATGAACTGTTGTGTAGCCGATTTTTCACCCCGAAATAACCAATACACTTATGTAGAAATTTTTTTGGGGGGGAACATGGAAATACTTGAAAGTAAAAGCATTCATTCGGGATCGCCCATGACGATTTAATATTCTTTGGTTTAACGACTCGTTATTGAAAGGATTCTAGTGTCACAGAGTCCGGTGTTTAAGAAGTTGCATTCTATCTTTCGCATTTTTTAAAATTAAAGTGCTGTATAGCGGTATAAATGAATGCAATTAAAAATTAAGTGAGTATTTTTATTTCTCGGGATATCAAGTAGGGTTAAAAGTTATGTATAGATTCTCTTTGAAAATAATAAGTAGTGGGGGTATCTTTTTATTTATTTATTTTTTAAATGGGATGTAAAATTTTTTTTCTTTTCTTTGAATCTCATTTTTTTAACCCCGAAGAATTTTTGAATTACATTTATTTGAATATATGTGAGTTCTTTTGAGTGAATAGCATTTTACAGCAATAATTCTTACTGATTCTTTTAAAGTTGGTTTAATGTGTGTTTCTGAAATACTTTTGTGGTATCAGGCTTTCTTTTTTTAAAAAAAATTCGAAACCGAGTTGATTATTATGTTATTTTGTTTTTGTTTCTTATTGTTAAGTCAAATTGCCTTGTTAAATTTGCTTATGAAATATTCTTGTTAATGCAGTTGAAGAGTTTTTAGAATTTTATTTATATTTTGAGCAATGTGGTAATTCTGAGAAAGCCAGGGCATATTAATAAAGAGTTGACTATCTCGCAAGCGCATTATTTTATTTGATTGTGATCTAAAACTGTGTAAAGAAAGGCAAAAGTATTTTCAATAATAAAAAAGGAGGAAAAAAATTCCATTGTTCTATATTAAACCAATGGTCCCGAAATAAACAAAAAGGCACCCGGGAAAAGATAGGCCATTTCATAAAATTTGACTAAATCAGACTCTGCTTTAATAAGTAGAGCATTTTTTAAATATAAAGCTTTTATAAACCAATGAAAAGAAAGCCCGATTTTGTGAAGTATATTTTAACCCTTTATACCTACCGATGGTTTATAAGTACCACTTACTTTAAAGTTATATAGAATAACCATTTTTACGAATATTTTATCTAACGATATTTAGCAGGAATATTCTTTGAAATCCACTCTTCCAAGATATATGGCAGCACGGGTTCTACGATGTGGATTTTAGCGGGGAAGGTGAATAGTTTTATATCAGAAATTGCGTTTTCAGCTGACGGCGTTTTTAGCGGATTGCGAAGATAATCATTTTTGTCCCGAAACAATAGTTAATGTCAAAGTTTAAGTGTCTTATTTTGTTTGTTTGTTAATGAAGACCTTAGAAAACGATTGGACTATTTATTTTAAGTGAACAGTGTATATAATTAATTTTACAGTTGAATATCTTTAATTTATTAATTAGCTCTGACGGATTAAATTTCCCAAAGTTGAGTATTTTGTTTATGTATATCCCTTAATTTTCAATGTAGTAATTCAAAAAAAAAATATTGCATGAAAAAAACTATAGTAAATCATAATGCGGTAGATAAAGGGTTAAAATGAATATTGATTTTTAAGTGTGACTTTTTTATGTAATAAGCAATATTTCTAGAAGAAAGTACCATGTTTTCTGTTTTGTTTCAGGGAGCAACCCATCTTTACAACAAAAGCGCATGTCTTCCACATTGATCCAAAGACTAAGAGATCATGGGTTCCAGCGAGTTCGCAAGCAGTCAATGTTAGTTTCTTCTTCGATTCAACCCGAAATTTGTATAGGATCATTAGTGTTGAAGGATCTAAGGTAGGTTTTTATTGCATTGAACTTAATTTTTTTAAAAATATAAACAGAATTGTTGGATTTCAACGTACAATTGCAGAAAAATACTGAGAGATGAAAGCTAGTAGTTAATTTATCTTTAAATCTCACAAGTTTGAATAATATGTAGATAGATAATACTATGCTATATTTGCGTGTATTTTTCCTACAAAATTTTATTTAAGAGTACTTATAAATGAATCATATAAAATTGTATTGCACTTTGGTTTGTTTCATGTAAAGGTAAATATATTGGTTGCGTATTGTTAATACAATTTAGGTTTCTGATGAAACTAAAGCTTACCAAAAAGGGAACACGAAAAGCGAATTCTATTAGTCAATATGAATATTTACAGGTGTGTCTAAACATCTACATTATTTCTACGGCTCTAAAGGTCAGGGTGCTTTTGATATGTTACAGATATATCCTTTCAACAAAGAGATCGATTTTGTTCGGTGATGGACAAAACTTGGAAAAAATTTAGTTTCATTTATACAATAGTACACTGCTGGACAATTGCTAAAGACGGATAACACTATCATCCATAGCAACCACAAAATGAAAGGAAGCAAAATGTGGAAAATTAGAATAAGTGCAGGATATTAGTAAGAAGAAGTATGAGTATGCAAATTTTTTTTCCACGTCTGTTTATCACGTGATAGCGTTCATAAGAGCCTTAAAGGTTTTGACGCGTGTGGACAGTTGTTGTTTCAAGTCAAAGTTTTACAGGAAAGATTTAATAGACGAACTTAAAATTTTTGGCATGTCTTCCCGACATCACATAGATGATTTTATGCGTGGCCGAATTATTGGAAATATCGAAGAAGGGTGAAAAATAACAGATGTTGCCAGGGAGTTCGACATTGCTCACAGCGTTGTTTCACGGCTGTGGAAGTCATTTAAAACTACTGGAATATGTAGTAGACGGCACGGGGAGGTCTTGTTAGAAGTACGACGCCTGCAGAAGACAGATATATCGTCCTATATCAGCAAAAAGGAACAGGCGCACCACAGCTCAGCAGGTGGCAAATCAGTTTCTTGCTGCCTCAGGAAAGCAGATCTCCCGAAAAACTGTTGCCAGACGTTTGAGGGGAGGAGGACTATACGTACGCAGACCTGTTGTGTGTGTCCCATTGACCAGACAGCACCGTACTGCCCGTTTGCAATGGTGTCGTGAGCATCACAATTGGACTGAACAGGACTGGGCATGCGTACTATTCTCAGATGAGAGTAAGTTCAGTGTGTCATCGGATTGTAGACGCCAACTGATCTGGCGCGAGAGTGGTACTGCTTATCGTCCAGAAAATATCCAGGAAATGGACCGATATCCGACATGCAGTATCATGGTATGGGATGGCATCATGATCAATGGCCGCACGCGCCTACATGTGGTTGCGAATGGGACTATGACGGGCCAACGATACATTGATGAAGTTCTACTTCCTCATGTGTTCGTCTTTTCCGTGGTGCTGTCGGTGATAAATTTGTTTTTATGGACGACAACGCAACATGTCATCGAACACTCGCTTTTCAGGATTGTCTAGACAGTGAGGGTATTCAACGTCTCGTATGGCCAGCGCATTTTCCAGATCTAAACCACATTGAAAATGTGTGGGATGCTTTGGGGAGGCAAGGTGCTGGTCGAAACTATCCTCCGACAAACAAGAACACCCTCATCCGTGCACTCACAGAGGAATGGGATAAATTGCCTCAACAGCTGCTGGATAATGTTGCGCAAAGTATGGTACGACATGTGGAGTGTTGCATCACACTCCACGGTGGACATATCCCGTGCTGATACCTTTCTTTAAGGTGCCTGCTGACTTTTAGATGCATTGTTCCATTTCTCCGTACGCAGATCAAGTGAACATTTTTTTTTCTTTCAGATGTTTCACAGCTTTTGTACTTTCCAGAACAATAAATATTCTTTATTCTAATGTCTGAACAGTGTGGCAACTATATTTTATCCTACTAAGCCTCATGTCTCGCTTAATGTTATGCTGCATAGCAATTTGTGATCCGTCCTTAGCAATTGTCCAGCAGTGTAGTTTTTCTCTCAAAAAATTCTTTTTCCATAGTGTGAAAAGTATTTAAGTCGGTTTTTGTTTAATTATTGCCATATATTAATAAATAAAAGATGATATTAGGCCTTCGTTGAAATTCAAAGATTAGATAGAGTGAACCAACTCGTGAAACTTTTCTAAGTTGAATTTTGTGCATTTTTTTTTACCAAAAACTGTAAATATGTCCATTTTTTTACCTGTAGTGTTCGATGTGTGATTTCAGACCTTTATAAACAGATGTAAATTAATAGAATTCTAGTAAACAGTTGTCTTTTTTTTAATAACTTTTCCATTGAAATTGTATGCTTATGCAATGTGATTTGAGTTACTTGTTGGTAAATTAATAGAATTGTAATAAATGGTTGTAATATTTTTTGAATAACTTTTTCCATTGAAATTGTATTCTTATGCAATGGGATTTGAGTTACATGTTGGTAAATAGGTTATTTATGTAACACAAATGGCATAATTAAAAGCTTGTAGGATAGAATGTCGGCTTAGGTGTCGTCTGTATCTCTTGACCGCGGTTTAAAATTACGAGGTCCGTTTCCAATAATCCCTGTGTTTCATCAAAAACGAATATAATAACCCATCTATCAATCTGCAGGAAAAAAATCCAAAAACTGTTTCGAACTTTTCAGTCGCTTTTACAGCAAAATTCTCTTTACAGTATCTGTCTTTTAAAAAGTTTTCATTATATTTCTGGTTAATGAATATTTAGGTGGTACATATTACAAAATAAGTATAATTTAAAAAGTTTGAAGTGATAACAGAAAGCAGCTAGTTACCTTATTTTCTTAGGTTAGTAATAATAAGAACGATTATTAAATATTTTGTTTAAAAATAATAAATTAAGTAAATAACGAAGATGAAGAGGTAATAAGATTTAACAACTGTCTTAAAAACTACGTCTCGTAATGGGTTTCGTTTCAAACAGGGAGTTATTTTTTCCATCGATTTTTTTATAAGTAATTCCTCGTGTATTGATGAGGCAAGTGACTCTTTGCGGATGATTCCGTTATGGATATCTAATAATTGCTGTTATATAAGTAGAAAAATGTTTTGCTGTTTAAAATTAGGGGAAAAATGGATTTGAAAAATTTTTTTAACTTATCATATGAGTTACATGCTTTCTTTTCAGTTAAAATCCTTTATTAAGGCTGTTTTCTTTATACGTACGAGAGAGTGAACTTGACGCGGAGTGTATTTTCGGACAGAAAAAATGCCTCAATTTTTATAAAAATTTGTGACATTGTAACTCATGCATTTGTTTATAATATAGTGTTTTTAAAATTTCAAAATATTTCATAAATAATTAGTTTTTCCTTTTAATATGGGAAGTGATAGCTCATTTAGCATTACGGTATAGGAAACAAATTGCAAAACACATTTTATCAAAGAAAAAATGTGTCAATTCGGATAAAAACGAGTAGTATGATAAAATAAGTGATTCTCTACAGGATAGTGTAGCCAGAATATATAATATTAATGTTTGAGTACTTTTATATCTGAAAAAATATTCCGAATTCGGCCCCTATTCTTTAACATTAGCCGAAGATAGCCTTAAATAACTTTTGTAATGAAATAAAAACTAGTAGCAAGATTATTTTCATGCGACTCAAATGGTAATTTTTTTGCTGTATTGTGTCTTACATTGTCATTAGTGTTCACAGGAGTTATGATCATTCAGTACACTTCCTTCTTATTCCAAGTGACTTTTTACTGTAATTCTATTGTCAGATTTTTTTTCTGTTTCTTTTGAAAGTTTAAAAAAAATGTACCATTACTTTTTCTTATAAAAGTTATATTTTTGTTTGCTATCAGTGAATTATTTAAAGTTTTTCGTAGCTAAATCATTGACGTTATAGCCCAGTAATTAATGGGGTGAGTTGTATGACCGTCAACTTTAAGTCAAATCGTGTGACTCAAACATTGCCCTCGTTTCTCTCAAAATTATCTCACCTACTGCACATTAAATTCATTTGCGTCTGAAAATCGTTTCTTAGCATATTCCTTGAAAATCATGAAAGAAAGAAGTATCTGTCTAGGTTTCGTTCTCGTCACTTGACTAGGGTTCAAAATTCCAAAGTCCGTCATTCGTAACTTTCGTGTAGCTAATTGTAAAGGAAAGTGTATTCAAAAAAGTTATAATGTGAGTAATATATTTTCCTACTTAAAAATTTTAGATAAGTAAGGATAAGAAATGTTTTATTATCCTATTTATTAGTATATACTCTTCAAACGTTCTTAAAGTGTTTTGATTTAATGTATTTTACTCAATTCTTATGTTTCCAGTTTTACAATATACCATTGTCAGTGGCGCACACAGGTATTTTTCAATGAGGGTCCAGTGTCGAAAGTCCACCATTCTCAATACGCCTCCAAACATATTCTTTTGATTTTGTCGATTGCCGGGAACAAAAAACAATAAAAAATAAATTATTGAATAAATAATTAACATTAATTAATAAAATAAATTATTAGTAACATACGAAATTAAATTTTACGCACTATATACATAGGATTGTAATCAATCAAAATAAATTAAGGGCTATGGGATGGAGGTCCAGACCTGTTCCCCCCCTTGTGTTCGCCACTGACTGTTATGTATTTTTTTTTGAGACTCTAGGTTAAGACTCCTTGTGTGCCTACAAGTATAACACAAGGCTTACAAACGTAAGTCAATACTCAAACAAAAGTGATAGGAAGTTACATGTAGAAGGATATAGGCACAAATGGAAATCAAAAGGAAGGGGGGAGTGGATGCAAATACAATAAATACACAATAAAATACAAGATTGCTCACATGCAAACGGAGATAATCAATAATTAAAATTATACAATGAGGAAGATTAGAAAACATGATCATAATAAAATTTTCAAAATACAAATACATAAAGCATTCATACACACATAGGCACACATGTAGAAACATATATATATATATATATATATATACATATATATATATATATATATATATATATATATATATATATATATATATATATATATATATATGTGTGTGTGTGTGTGTGTGTATGTGCCGTTATGTATTGTGCTGCATTTTCTAAAATTTACTTAAGACGATGGAAATGCAAGAAAAGGGCGTTATGCATAATTAATTAATTCTGTATTATCAGAAATAGTTTTGAAAGTATTAAAATGTTGTCTGTGTTTATTTTTCGTTTTATAAAATAAGATTTTTATCTTTTTTTATTTTCAATATATTTTAATCTTCTAAATATATATCTCACAATCTGTCTTCCAATGTATTTCAATGTTTGTTTTTAATGAGTTTTCTTCATTAAAAAGTTCTTACATTTTCCTTTTTTTTTTAAAAAAAAAATATCGTCTTCGTTTTTGCCACCCACGAAGAAAAAGCTGCGATTTTTATAATGCGAGTGCAAAAAAGAGATGGGAGGGGAGAAAAAAAGGGGAGAGATAAGCGTAAACTGTCTATTTCCGCACGAAAGCGTTCAAGCCTGTCTTGTCTTTGGTAATGGAAAGGGACAATGTGGATAAAATGAATGAAGACAAGCAAAGATGTTAAACGATTTTAGCCATGCATGCTTATGCGTTTTATGTAGATTGCCCGTGACTTGACAGGCTTGTTCATTCTTATTTAATAGCTTTTTTTTTGTTCCTAGTTGCATCGTTGCAGGTTTAACTTTTTCTCATAGTTTCATTGATGTATTCTTCGCGATAAAAAAAAAGTGAATGTTCAATCTTGTTTGATAAAAACGAAGTATAACTGGATCTCATGTAGAAAGTGCAGATACACCGTCTTTCCCAATTTAAGAGGCAGGAGACTCCGTATTTTAGTCTTTCTCCCGTTTTCGGTATTTATTTTGTATTCTACTGATATTTTACTTGATATATTCAAGGTTTTTCTTTGCCGCTAGAATCAGATGTCTAACTGATTTAAAAATAAAATCCTGGATGTTTCCGTTTTTATCTTTTCCTTTTTTTTTGTTTTAAAGAAAATAAATGTAAGTGCATCTGGTGTAGTCTGAGATTTCTTGTGAAGCACTGAGAGCTACAAAATTTAAAATTTTGATGCGCGTTGGTGCTGCTTAAATTGGAGTTTTTCCACTTTTTTTTCCCCTCCAGTCGTAGAAGTGTTTTTCCCTTTGTGAAGGATTTTATTCTCCTTTCAATGTTTTTGTGAAAAAAAAAAGTGTTGACTTTTTTCTTTTTATAAATTATTTATCTTTCGTTTTCGAATGTTTTCTATAAAAGCTAAAGAAAAGAAATGTGACGCTAGTTTCGCCAATAATTGTATTGTAAATTTTAAATCATGGTTATTCATCTCTCTCTGAATAACGGTGAACTATTTTAATTTATGTGAAAATTAAAAATCAATTTTTATCGAGAAAAATTGGTCTAAATAGTTTAAACACACACGCACACACAGTGACGTAACGCACATCCGGAGGGAGGGGGGTGCAAAGACTGACTGACACCATTACGTAATTAACCAAACTATAAAATATTAAAGGTAAAACCTTGTAAGAGGCTCGCGCCTCTTTCTCGGGCACCTAGATGTGTGGAGGGAAGAGAAGAAACTGATTCAACTAATCTATTTATTTACTACACAAAGAACAGACACAATTTCATCTAATAATAGAAGGAGAATGTCTCAGTGTTAATCGAGAAAGTGGAACAACGACGGTAAAACGTGATCGAATAGGGTACTATCAAACTTGATCCTTACCTTAATAAAGGATCAAGCCTATCATCCGATTTAATCTAATATCAAATCAATCCTACTGAACAATCGTCGCTTTAAAGTTTCCTTTTTATAAGAATCAAATCACTATAATTCTAATATTATACCTTCAGTAGCAATCGCATCTGACTCGAGTATATCTTCTTTCCTTCTCTCTCACAAGCTAGAAAACCTCACCTATTTATAGTAAGTTAATTTAAATATCACGATTGTCTTCTTCCGAAGGGTTGGTTGTGAATAACGCGAATTGATAGCCCAAAGATTTCCAAGAGGATTAATTGAAGAAAGCGCGTATAGATCCGTCACAACCTGACTTTGCAGGGGGTCTTAATATTCACCGTTACGCCACTGTTCACACACAGATACACGCAGTTACGGAAGTGATAATCAATGTATAATTTTAGAAAATGCAATTTTTTCCCTAAATAAATGGTAAGAGCCTAAATTTCCTTCCAGATTTTCATTTTATAGTTAACTTTTTTTATGGAATGAAATCACTGTTTTTTTTCTCGTTCTCATTTAAGTCGAACCATGGGTTCGAGTCTTGTTTACTTCCTTGGCATGCTTGCGAAATAATTAAGGCTGCTTGTACATCGTGAGTATGAGAGTGAAACACTGGTTTATATATATATGCCATCGTCACTTAATGATGATTCAAAAGTTGAATGTTTGTCACCAGTAGCTCTTGGCTTGGTTTGGAAGTTTGGAGATTCGAGTGACAGTTCAAGTGTCGTTCTCGTCACTTGGCTTGTCGTGAGCTCTGGTGTAGCTTCAGAGTGTTCTTGGATCAGTGTGTTCATCAATCAGTCGTCTTGAAAGTTTCGAAAATAATGTTAATTCACCCACCAAACCTGTTCACAATTGGTTAGCTATTCTCATTTTAAAAATCTGGTTAATTTTACTATTCGATCTTCAGATTTTAAACTTTTCATTAATTATTAATAAGTCAATAGTAAAAAGAAAACTTTTCCATTTTGAAATCCCCAAAGTTTTATTTTCAATACCATTTAAGGGAGATTTAAAGTTTCATATATATATATATATATATATATATATATATATATATATATATATATATATATATATATATATATATATAATTTACTGAATATTTTCAATTTTTTTGGTGATCGAATGTTTGTTAATAAGATGTTACAAAACCCTTTTTTAACATAGAAATCACACGATGTTCTCGATTCGTTATTTGAGAATAATTTTAACCATGGATGAATTAAAGAGTTTAGTTAAGAAAATCTCTATTAAGTAAAAAATGATTAATTATTATTTTTCAGACGCTTGTGTCCATCTTTCTCAAGTTTTAATAAATGTGATACATCAAAATTACGTTCCATAATTTTGATGGTAACTGTAAAGCGAAGTGACTAATGATGTCACTGTAATGTGAAAGCCGTGTACACTTTTTCGCATAACTTCACATCCGCATTGCAGTGTAACTTAACACATTGCATGCAGGTCGTGAATTTCGCGGGAGTTTTGGTCATTCAGTAAAATCGCAATAAATCGATAACTGCTTCGTTTTTCTCAACGAAACTTTTCTTTTCTTATTTACACGACATCCTCTCCCTAGCGCAAATGTACTAGTTTACGTACTTTTACGTGACCCGCGCACTATAGTAACAGACTGCAAAAACATTAAAGTTCATTTCCCACATGCAACGTGTTAATGAACCATTAAATTTTACGTAACTTGAGAATTGTTGCAGAAGTAGATTATTTATTCTCGAATGTGATTTGAAAATATGTGAACAATAATGGATGTTGTGAAATATAGAGTAAATGGTTTACGTGGTGATTTCATTTGTAATTATTTTTAACCAGTTAATGGTGGCGCCCCCCACACGAGAGCGCACAACTAAGTGTGTCACGGAATTTGAGCGATGACGGATGTACTCGTTAACCTCAGAGTAAGTGTCGCTTTTAAAATATTGGATAAAAATGATGGGTTTATTTCATAAAATTGTCAATTTTATTACTAATATTTATTTGGTTAACATAAACATACATTACATACATATTACTCGAAAAACGCAAGAAAAATTAAATATATAATCCTGACTTTTGACTTTGCTCCTTTTAGGCTAACATCTAAAAAACATAATTATCACACAGCAATAAATTCGTTAAGCGAACTTCACGCTGTTTCAGCCGATGCATACGGGGACTCATGAGTTCCACACACACACATTTTAAATTTTTCGTATTTTTGAAGTTAACTTCTTATGGCACGGTAGGGAAAATTTTTCGTTACGCGTTACCAGTTACTGTTACGCGTAACGAAGGAATGACGCGTAAGGTAGAAATGAAAGAAGTTCCGAATTTTTTTCCCCCACGTATTTAAAAACGCCATCTAATTCATACTATCTACCTCAGACAAAAAATAATTACAGAATTGGAAAGATCATTTTTTTTTGCCACGATATGGTATATATATATATATATATTTACAAAATAATTATATTTTCTATTTTTTACAATTTTTTAAAAATGAGTCAAAATTGATACGCTTCTATAAAAATGGTTTCTAAATCATTCCCTTTCAGTTTTCTTTCGCGTTAATGTATTGATATTTTATCCTAAACAAGTTCATGCTTTTCTCTTTAAGAATCGGCCATTAAAAAAAAGAAAATGCCAAAACCTTTTTTTTTTTACGATTTTTCAAAAAATACTCAAAATTTTAATTAAATATTTAATAACTTCATTATTTATAAAAATAATCTAACGAAACTGTTTTCCATATGTAAAATAGTATTATCCATAATCTGTTCAAAGATTGAAAAAATGGATAAAAAATTACGGCTTTAAAAATTTTTTTTGTGTTTTTCGTCTATTAGCCATTTTAAGAGAATTTTTTACTAAACTATTATTCTTACATTTTTTTGTTTAAAAATTACAGTTTGCAATCGATGAGTGAAATATTAAGCCATTAACAAACCAAAGAAGTTAACTTCTACCGCGTGTTCACACTGATACACGCACATTTATTTATTTATTTTACTCCGGCTGGCTCCAAATATTCTAAACATCTTGAAATTTGAGAATGTGTTTTTTTATTCTCAAAACTTACAATTTAAATAGCCAGTGGTCACTACTTTTACATGACGAATATACTCGTCATCACAAAAATCCTGCAACTTCCCATGGCGAGTATACTCGTCAATTTCAGTTAATTGGTTAAATTAGAAAAAAAAAGAGAGACCACATTACATTTTTTTTTATCTGAGCAAGTTCCATAAACTTTATTTAAATAAATGTTGTTCACAGATTACTTAAGGCTACATACATTCTCTCTAAATTAATTTCTTTAATACAATGTAAACGGTAGTATATAAAACATTAAAGTAATTAAAACTTCATTTTTTTAAAATTTATGTAACTTTTTCATAAATATTTGCAAATAAATGAAACTGAAGCAACTACAATGGTTATAAATTTCTTTCCTTATTTGTAATTCACTGTTACTTAAACATTTACTTATAAGCTTGGACCCCTCCCAATACAGTTTTGGATTCGCTTGTGCGTAACACAAATCTTCTACTTTATATCCTTGCTAATGTACGTCGATTACTATACAGTTTGTCTCCTCTTTGATGCGTTGCACAATTTCTACTTATATTGAAGGTCAGTGTGTTACAACATTTAACATCGTGAACACTCCTTTTTTTCCCTCCAAAACTTTTCTCATCGGAAATCTGATAACTAATTTCGTTGAAAGAGATTTATGGACAAGGATTAATTTTTTTTGCTACTCTTTTTAGCTTTGCTGTTGGTGGTATAAAATGTCAACTCCATTTTTTTTTCTTCTCAAGTCTTATAAAATCCATGAGACTCAGAAATGAAAATTTATTATTTTTTATTTTCAGGTAAATTATTATATTTTCGATTGTTTAATTACAAACAACTGGTACGTTCATTTTTACTATGCAAATTACAAAAATAAAATGTCACACTACTACCTTTTTAAAAATCTTGTATCTCTGTAATTACTGCAGCATGTACTTGTTTAAAAAATAGTTATATTTTCATA
The DNA here is from genome assembly GCA_019973935.1 of Trichonephila clavipes. Lineage (NCBI taxonomy): Eukaryota > Metazoa > Arthropoda > Arachnida > Araneae > Nephilidae > Trichonephila > Trichonephila clavipes. Next base: position 757,102 of record BMAU01000272.1, on the reverse strand, counting down.
ATTAAGATAAATACCTTTATTAAAATTTTCTTAAGAAGTGATACATATTTTTATGAACCTAAAATGCTTTCTTCGTCATCACACTAAGTGTGTGGTACTACTAACCATCACTATTTATCTTTTAAAAGCCTTTGTTTTCTTTGTTCGCGTCAGACATAGCTTAGGGGTTCGAATTAATTATCCATAAAAATAAGCACAGTTATTATAGTTTTTAAAAAGCTTGAGTACAACTTGCCCGAACACTTTTAATCTACGTAGTCAAAAGAGAGACACACAATTTAAATTTTTAAATGTACTTAAGGTATCCGACTACGTTCGGAACTGTGATTTTAAAAAAGCGCATAAATGGATAATTTTCAGGAAATTTAGTGTCACTTAGATTAGAATGCATCCGTAAAATTGTTTTAAGAACATTTTGACAAAAAAAAAAAAAAAATTAAATACAATATTTTGGCAAAAAAATTAACTTAGAAATAACCTTTTTTCAAAATGTTCTCCTTTTATAAAAAATGCTTCTAAAAAAATAATATTTTGCTTATATAAAGTAAAGACTTCTCCAGAGAGAGTCTGGACTTTTTTTTAAAATTCACATTATTTTTAGAGTTACAACCAAATGAAATAATTATCGGCGTTTTTTTCTTAAAATCTCTCCCCTCTTTTGTCGTAAAACATGGATAAACCCACTTCTAAGTGTTATATATTTCAAAAATTCTAGTTGAGCCTCTGTAAAGAGGCCTGAGCTATATACAGGCAAAATATTATTATAATAGAAGCATTTTTCACAAAAGGAGAATATTTTGAAAATTGGTAATTCTATGTTCCTTTTTTGTCAAAATATTGTACTTAAATAATTTTTTATTGTAATAATATTAAAACAATTTTATATACTTTTTCTAATCTCCGTGACACTAAATATCATAAATATTATCCATTTATACGCTTTTGCAAAATCACGGTTACGAACATAGTTGGATACCTTAAGTATTAATAATAATATTAAGTGTATTTAAGTATTGATAAAATAAGTGTACTCAAATAATATATGTGTACTTAAGTATTGATAAAATAAGTGTACTCAAATAATATAAGTGTACTTAAGTATTGATAAAATAAGTGTACTCAAATAATATAAGTGTACTTAAGTATTGATAATATAAGTTTACTCAAATAATATAAGTGTAATTATATATAAAAAATATTAATAATATAAGTTTACTTATATATAAAAAGTATTAACAATATAAGTGTACTTAAAAATTAATAATATAAGTGTACTTTAAGTATTCACGAATATTTTTCAGGAAAATCTCATAGTAAAGGGTGTTTTTTTTAGAGGTATAGAACTTTGAATTGCAATAAAACAACGATGTATTATTCGATTGACATGAATTTTTTTTATTCGAAAGATAATCTTGTGGCATTACTATTTAAATATAATCAAGCAAGGCGTAGATTCGTCGAATGGGCCCAAAACGAGATTGCCGTTGTTCCCGATTTTCATAAGCGAATTTTGTTTAGCGATGAAGCGCACTTCTGGTTGAATGGCTACGTCAACAAACAAAACTGCCGCATTTGGAGTGAAGCTAATCCACAAGTGTATGTCGAAACACCATTACATCCAGAAAAACTGACTGTTTGGTGCGCTTTATGGGCTGGTGGAATCATTGGTCCGTACTTCTTCAAAAACGATGAAGGCCGCAACGTTACAGTCAATGGTGATCAGTATAGAGCCATGATTACTAACTTTTTCATTCCTGAATTGAACAATCATGATGTCCAGGAGCTGTGGTTCCAACAAGACGGCGCAACATGTCACACAGCTCGTGCCACAATCGATTTATTGAAAGACACGTTTGGTGACCGCCTAATTTCACGTTTTGGACATGTGAATTGGCCTCCAACATCTTGTGATTTAGCACCGCTAGACTATATTTTGTGTGGGCTATGTAAAGTCATTGGTCTATGCGGATAAGCCACAAACGCTTGACTATTTGGAAGACAACATTCGCCGTGTTATTGCCGATATACGGCCAGAAATGTTGGAAAAAGTCATCAGAAAATTGGGCGTCCAAATAGTCTACATCCGAGCCAGCCGTGGCAGTCATATGCCAGAAATCATATTTAAAATGTAATGCCACTAGATTATCTTTCGAATAAAAAAAATTCATGTCAATCGAATAATACATCGTTGTTTTATTGCAATTTAAAGTTCTACACCTCTAAAAAAAACACCCTTTTACGTACGCGCCCGATTGAAAAATGTGAGAAATGAGGTATTTTCGTACTTACAAAATTTACAATATTGTACGGGGATTTCGCTAGTTTCAAATTAGATAAAGTTCGCTCTTCTAATAGTTTTTATTACATTTACTTTTATAATGTTATATGAGGTTTTTTCCGAATTGTGTTTGAGTGAATCCTTGCTATAAATGCACCGTGTTATACGGGGACGAAGAGGAGGGGGTGGGGGGTACCTGTACACTGTTTTGGTTGGGAAAAAAATCTAGTTCCTTGGAAAGAAATAAACCAATAATTTCAAAATAGTTTATAAAAAATTCTTGAACATAATACTGCATATGTTTGCATTTTTTGTTTAAACTTCGTCGTAATTTTGCTCTAATGCTCAGCTCCGCATCCCATCCTTATAATTACAGGCAGTAATAATTACTAATTTTATTCTCGTAATTGCTTCTGTGATACCCTAAAGATATAATTAGTTGTTTCCATTTCGCGTTATTATTTTCAAATCAACTCAATTAAAATAATTTTTAACGGACATTGCAACAAATATAATGAAATGCAGTAAACAATGGTATAAATTTTCCATTAAGCATTTAAGTTTCTCATTTTCGTATCAATTTTATCCTGGATTGTGGTACAAAAGTTATTTTCCCTCCTGGGTCTGACTAAATTCTACATAAAGTATTTTATGAACTGAGAAAAAAAACTTGAAAATAGGGGAGGTATTATATTGTTTTATATTTAATGCATTTTAGTATTTATATATTAGAGAGAGAGTCACCTAATTATATAAAATACATTATATTTATGAGGAAAAGGGAGTACTGTGTGTGATAGGTTTTAAAATTATACCGATAATTTTCATGGAATAAATTTGCTGCTTACTTTTTAAAATTTAAAAGGAAAAAAAATAGCTTTAAAATGAGAAATATACTAATACATTTAATAAAAAGAAATAATAAATAAGTAATGTGATACTATAGTACACTTCCAGGAATAAAAAATTATTAATTACGTTTCCCCGGAATTTTTTTCTTTTATAATCTCTCTATGTATATATATATATATATATATATATATATATATATATATATATATAAAATATATATATATATATATATATATTCAGAGATTCCTGAGATTATCTAAGAAGAGAACTTCCCGTGAAATTTAAATTTGCTTCTTGAGTTTAAGCATAAATTTATATTTACTGCTAAATGCTCAAATTGGCTGAATTTCTTACAATGATGATGACAGGTTTTATTTGATTTGTAAATCAACTCATGTTAGTGTTATTCACAAAAAAGTCATTGAAAAACTTTTTAAATTCTACCCACCCCACATAAACACAACGTTTCCCTCTTTCATTTACCAGCTCATTATTTTTTAAACCTTTTTAAATTTTATTTTTTCTAAAATTGAATATTTTGGCAACATTGTAGCAATTATAAAATGCAATTCTCCCTACAGTCGTAAATTAATAAAATATAATTAAGATTAGAATACTTAAATAGATAATTTAACGATTGTAATAATTGCTTTTGACATCTATATATGTGTTATTTCTAAACAAAATGATTCTTTTTTTCTTTCTTCAGGCCGTCATCAACAGCACCATAACACCGAATATGACTTTCACCAAAACCTCACAGAAATTCGGGCAGTGGTCAGACATCAGAGCCAATACGGTCTATGGTTTGGGCTTTGCATCTGAACCTGAGCTTAACAAGGTATGTGTTGAACCTATATTTATTTTTCGGAAACTAAATCTACATTTATTTTACCACAAGATGTGTGACGAATCTATACGGAACTTTATCACTAACCTTCTGAGTGGTCTTTTTTAGGGAAATTTAATTCCCTACCTATTTCCAATCAGCTCCAAAAAGAAGACAGGATTCCTTGTTATATGCAGATTAGATAAAGTATTTAAGTCAAACGGAATTGTAAAGTTAGAGCAGTAGGAGAGTGAGATTGAAGCAGAAAGTTATAATAGTGAAGTTAGATTTATAATTGAAGATTTCTTGGTGGATAATTTAATCTCAGGAAGAGTTGAGAATCAGTGTGGTAAATATTGATTTATAATTAAAGTCTCATTAAAGCTGTATATTAGAGTGAGATTAAAGTTAAATGTTCAATAGGAACATTATAGAATATAATTCTGGGATCTCTTATCGTGGTAATCTCTGCGTGATCGATATTCTAATTATTAATTAATTGGATCATTAAATATTTAAGTTAATTTAAAGGAAAGTCCCTTTTTAAACCTCATATAGCTAATTCTATTTATTTGTTATTAAAAGTATTTGATTCTATTTGGGAAAGATAACCAAATAAAGAAAGTTATTTATAAAAATGGCTACTGGCTCTTATATGACTCCAACTTATTCTCGTTCTCAAAGTGAGGTCCAAGGGGACCTTCACAGATGTATTTATAAAAAAATGAAGTATAGGTGCGAATTACCTATTACTATTGTTTGGTTATTGAATATTTTTTGTTATAATTGATTCTTAAACTTTCTCTTTCTTGTACCCCCTTAGTCTCACTAACTTCTCCTATACACACGTTTAACCATAACATTTAATTTCAATGCATGCCCAAAATGCTAGGCATCCCAACGTAATTCTCGACATATTTTCCTTTAATTGTTCTGTGCAGAGAGCGTACATCATTTGTTAAAATATATTGAATCTCATCAGTTGACGTGATCTTGATTTTAGTGTATTTATCCGTTATAAAACCAAAAATTATGTAACTAATTTTTATTGTTCAAATTTGATATTTTGCCCTATTGCAGATAGTGTGTTTTCAATATTTGTCTTCTAAGGGAATAAATTTATGTAGCCGTATTCGAAATATTCAAACTTTTATCGTTTTCTTAATATGCCAATAATAATTTATTTAGAAAAAAAGAAAAAAAAAACCATTTAATTTGTTGCTTATATCTTAATTATCACTCACACATACTATTTTAATGTACGGTTTTACGACTTTACTAGGAATAGAGTTTTTGTAATAGGATTGTTGTATTATTTGCTGCAAGAAACTCAAAAAAAAAATATTTGGTTGTCATTTTTATGAACATACTCCTTACGAATAAATCACTGTAACTTCAGTTGCTTGAAGAATTTTCATATAAGTATTCTGAATAAAGACTTGAAAAAAAGTTTTATGCTAGATTCTTTTTCAAAACTATCCCCTTAGAAAACTTTAATGTAAGGTAGATTTATGCGTTACATGATATGAGAATCAATGGAGTCATTTTTTGTCTTGAAATAAATTCCTTAAATTCTAAAATAAATAAATTAAAGTCATGACATAAAGAGAAGAAATGTGAAGCTTAGGAATGGAAAAGTTAAAGTAGAAAAACAAATTATATATTGCTCTTTACATATGAATATAATTTTCATGAAATGAATAAGGGGCAATAGGTAAGCAGTCTTTGATTATAATGGGAAAGAAATTTTTTTGTAGTTTCTGTAAATGAAAGGCATTGGATATTCAAAAACTAAAAGTTGTTCATAAGATTCCCATTCACCAGCCCAATAACTAAAGATCTTATAATGAATATTTCACATATTTAAAATATGTAATGCTTCAAAAACTTGTCATATTTTTTAATGAATAAATTTGTCAACTTACCAGCATTCAGTTGTGGTGGAGGGATATTACATTTATGATGGATATTTATATGGAAATTGTATTGACCTTTTTTTTCTTTCAAATATGCATGTATTGACTTTTGCCATTTTAAAGTTGAAATTTTCGCAATGTCTAGAAATCTATATGTTCGTATTATTTTTCATTCTTTCTCAAAAGATGGTTCCATCTAAAAGCAGCAGAAAAAATTAATTGGCTATACCATGGAGCTTGATGTTTATGTCAAATATCAACAAACTTTTTCCTTGTGTTTCCTATTTTTTTCAAGAATTTGTTATGGAAACTTTCAAATAATTTACAGTCAGCTGACTATAGTGGAATATCAAATTTTTCTGATTGTAAATATTTTAAGTGCATATATTTTAAGAATATATAAATATAAATAAATCAGTTCTGAAATTAGAAGAGTGAATGTTCCTGTAAAGTAGGTGAGACATAAGTAAAATGTTACCATTTTTTGAAAGGTAAGTGAAAAAGTATTTTTCTTTTTAAAATTTGATATGCATCTTGTTAGCAAAGTAAATGTGGCAAACGATGGTAGTTGAGCATATTTGATAAGTATGCGACTTCATTAATTTTATTTTCCCTGAGCAATTTTTGTTACTGGAAAATATGATAAGTATTATCACTTGCGTTATTACTTTTATGGTCAAATTTGTTGTATTTATGCTGTTGTGATAAAATTGGTGAAAGCGTTTATTTGAATTCATTTATCATTTCTAGGCTTTTAGAATAAAAAAAAAAGAAGCAAGAACAACTTTATAAATATGTTTTCATACTTTAATGAATGTATTAAACTGTGGTGCATGCACAGTTATTCTCTCTCTTCAAAGTTAAAAAAACTTGAATACTATCTCTTAGAAATACTTATTACTACCATTTTTTTATATGTAAATCTTTTTACAATTTTTTCCCAGTTTGTGCTTATATGAAACGGAAATTATCGACTGAAAAAACCTTTAAAGAATTTGTTGAATCTGAGAAAATTAGATTTATTATTTTTTCAAATTACAAAATTATAAAAAAAATTCATTTCTCTGCTCTATTGTAAATCATAAATTATTCAATACGCGCAGTCGAAATTCTTATAGTTCCTAGACAGTTTTTGAATTAATTTAGTTTTTCCTGAAATTTAAGTTTGTTGTTAAGAAACTCGTATCTTATGACATTTTACATGCCATGCAGTGCTTTCAATATAATTTATCTGCATATAAAAAAAGGTGTCCGCGGTTGAGAAACTTTGATAACTTTTGAATATAAAAAAAGGTGTTTTTTTCTTTATTACATTCTCGTTGAAAACCGAAAAGGCGTGACTGATTGCCGACCATCTTCAGTGCTGAAGCTCAGGACATTGACGCTATCAAGATATCCATCGAAAAGTTATAAATAAATAAGTAGCTCTCTTTTCTCTAGATAACTACCCTTTGCAATCAGTGATCTTGCACTCATGTAATTGGGGGCTTATGATTTATGCTACAATGCATCTGATGGCTTCAGAAGACAGATAATAATTAGGAGAGTAATTGCTTCATAGAGTGATACTCATGGCAAAGAGAAATATGTATGCCTTTCCTATTTTCCCACTAAAGCTGTCATTTGGTTTGGACGTTAATGCACGCAAAATGTCATTAACATTTTGAAATGAAACATTATCATTTGTAAGCTGTACAGACGTTATTGGTAAAGCTTCTGAATTTGCCAAAGAGGATAACAGAGGAAATAGTCACCAATTTGACAAATGTCCCATGGAACCTAACCACTTCTCGTAGCAAACGTTGTAAATAGATGTATTCAGCACATTAGGTAATGCGTGCATTTTCTGTTAAGATTGAAAGCTATCGATTCGATTCAGATTAATATACCGGCGAAACAAGTAAACTTATGAAAAGGTAATGCAGGTATTTGAACACTGCTTAGTTTGTGCAGGCCATTGTTCGTGATAGTTCAAAAATTACTTAAAAATAAGGAGATTAACAGAAATCAAGATCAAATTATTTGTGAAAAGGAATTTTAAGAAATTACTGTGATTTTCTTTTTAAAACATTTTTAATAATGATTTTTTTTTTTCAAAAAGAAAAAAATTATAGAATTTAGTTTTTTAAACAAGCAGCTTTGTGAGTTGGGGGTGGGTGAAATAATTCTCTAAGTTTTGTAAAATATAATCATAATAAACAAAGAAAGAAATGAAATAAAATTAATTTTTTTGCAATTAAAGCAAATTTCTGTTAGTTAAGTTCATTATTAATATTTTTAGATTTTTTTGTAAAAGTTGCTGAAAGGTTGTACTACTTTTTCGATATGAAAACGAAGTGTAGATTTCATGTTTAAAATTGCAAACCGAAAACGATTATTTTTGTTCAGTAATATATACCTTTGGATATTTCGTTCAAAAACATTTGTATGTACGTAATAAATTGTAAACCACAGCCTTGGGCATTTATTAGTTTTTTTAGTTAGATATTATGTTATAAAACTTAGAATTAAATGATATTGTAAGCTTGGTTTATTTTTGTCCCCTTTGTTTTAGCTCTCCGATTTGTCATTTAAAAGATATTATTTCAAACAAAAATGAATAAATACATTTTTTAGTATTGTTATTAATTTATCAGTGGATCACACAAGTAGAATTTTTTAGATATTAAAAGAACCCTTACACCTTGTTTCTGTCTTATTTCGAATCGTTGAAATATTTAAATGTATTGATTTGTGTAGTTTAATGATTTTTGTTGAAATAATTTCTTAGCAGAGATAGAGAGAGAGAGAGAGACGAAAGAACTGCTTCAGACGATTTTTATTAACTTTTACGCCGTTAACAGACATCAAATTACACATGTTTAAGTTTCATATTGATGTTTAAGTATAGATGGCAGCACAGGACATAATAATAGCCTTTACGTTTTGTAGATTCCGGAATTTTATTTATTTTTTTTCTTGAAGGGGCAAGTACTATGTCATTGAAAAAGTCAATTTTTGCAAATGCATTTTGATTGGTGCAAATGCATTTTTTTAATTATGAGAAATTAATTTGCTTAAAAAAGTATGAAAGCTGAAGGTTTCGAAATTATTTTGATAAAAATAAATTATAGTATTAAAAAACTGAAGATGGGATATATGATAATAAGTGTGTAGACTCGAAAGCTTGTTAACCAATACATTTCTTTAACTATTTCCGATATTTGATGCAAAGTCTAGATTGTTCCTTAGAATTATTTATTAAAATAAGAAAAATCGAGAAATGAAATTAATTGTAAAATATTTGGATTTAAAACAGACTCAAATCTGCTTTGAAAGTCATTATTTTTGTCCAAATCACTGTGATGAAATTTTTTTATTCTTTAATTATATTTTTGTAGATTATCATATCGAGTAATATATTCAACTGGTTTTATAGAAAGATCGAAAAAGAAAAACACACAATGCCAGTGTAAATAACAATTAAAAAAATGAAAGAGGAAAGTTGGTAGTTAAGGCATAGTAATAATATAACTTGATGTGTTAAAATTTTAAAAAAGTAATACTTTATAAATATAAATATATATATATATATATATTTCAATTGATTTAAAAATTTGAAAATGATACTGATTTAGAGGAATAATATTAAAGGTTCAGAATGTCTATAAAGCAGAAAATGTGTGTGTGTGTGAGCATTAACGTTAGTTAATCGATAAAAAGAAACTGTTAAAGATGCTTTTATTATTTATTACTGTAGGAATATTTAGATCCTCCTCCCTAAACACATTTGAAAGATTCATAATATTTAAATCATTTCATCTTTGCATGACTTACTGATTTTGAACCCGAGAACATAAACTTTCCAGTTTCAAATATGTTTTAAATGTAATTAAATGCGATTGGAACTCTCCAAATCAAATTTCAGGTGTTTTATTTGTGAGAAGGTGGATAAAAACTCTTAAAAATACGCTTCTTTGTATTTACTAAACGTATTACATATCATAAAAAAGCTCATGATTTCATAGTTTGTTAGTTTTGGAAATTTTTTTAATTTCTTTGAAAATTAAGAATTCTCTCCTAATCGTTTATTTTTAAATCTATATTTCTATACAGATTTTTAAACTAGGCACCCTTTGTTATGTAAATATGAATTATGTTAAGTTAAAGAATTCCAAAACTTAATTAAAACGGTCAATTTTATTCAAGGTTATAGTAGCTATTTTCACGTTTTATTTTTTCGACTGTGTCAACTTATTATGCTTGATGTTGTGTATAAGTTCGAATATTTATAGTAAATTCGGAAAAAATAACATTGTTTTCTCATAAATGCAATTGATAAATAAATCTAAACATGTTTATTTATTGCGTATAATTATTTGTAAAATTTGTTCCTAAATATACCATTAAACCCACGATTTTGTTTAGTCTTAGCAGCAGGATTACGTCATTTCATATCAATTCTTTTAAATGCCTATCTATATTATTCTCTAGAGCTATGAAATTGGTATTTTGCATTTAACATCCTTTGAAAATATATTTCTTTTGTCGTGAGTGTGTGTGTAAATTTCTCGTTTAGTAAAAATATTTAAGGTATCAATTTTAATGATGGTTTCTTCTAATTTTAATTTATTTCTGAATCAGCGGGTTTTTTTTAAAAGTCATGTTTCAAAAAGCATTAAATGAGTTCCATATTCGAATATTGAAAAGTTTTGCAATAAATAATAACTCTTAAAATGTTGTCATCATATTTGTTTTAAAAAAAAAGGAAAAGACGCAACTTTTTTAATATAATGTTCAAAATTTTAGAATTGTGTTTTTGTCATCAGTTCGTATTACATACGATTGCATCTGCCGCTGGAGAAAAAAAAAGTAAAACTAATTATGTTTTTGTTATGAAGTGGGTAACTGAGCACCACGGCATTAAAATTATTTCTCGTTTTTTCTGAAATAAATTTGAAAACTGAAATTTCACATAGTATATAATTATTAAGAGTTTATGTGTAAGTTAGTTATAACCAGATGTATAAGATAAAAAAATAATAAGCATCCAAAAATAAATTAATAAAAACCATTTCTAAATTTGTGAAAAGCATAAATTTATTCCTATCTGGTGGTAAATTAGAGGGACTTATTAACTCGAAGCCCACATGTAGGAAACTTGATTCCTCCCAAGATTGTCTTAAGCAATAATGAGCGTTGGAGTGCGTTATATATTTTGTGACTTCAGAATGTTCGCGTTGTTTGGGTTTACTATTCAGAAAGTGTGTTATTGTAGTTCATAAGTTATGATCTGGTCTTATGAATTGCTTTTTCTGAGATCCCCTCGTGTGATGTTAATTAAATTATTATATCATAATTTTTTTTTCTTAAAAATATGTCCGATACGTAATTCTTCTGGGTAGATGATCCAGTTCTCTTTCTTGCCTGAAGCGCCGACTTGAATACTTATGTAATGGTGTTGAAGTGTTATGTTCGTTCACAAAACTCAAAAACCCTTATGAAAACAAAATAATCTCAGTTGTTTTTAAGTTAAGTAATCTATAGGTGTGAGTGGTTTGTTTAGTTTACTGTGAGAAATTTTCAATGTCACTAAATTTTCTATTGAGAGATATAAATGTTATGGAATCTCTTAAGTTATATACTAATTTTTTAAAAAAATTATTTCTGTTTAAATTTAATGAAATAATTTTATGCAATTTATAACAATTTTCTTTTCATCAAAACAATAAATATGTGTTTTTTAAATTTCGCTCATGACTTTGTTTTATGCTTCACTTTTGAACACTTGAGTATAATGGAAGTTTTTATATAAATCTATCCATTTTGTTAAATTAACATTTTCAATTAGCTCTACTAACATTAAATTTCTCAATCATAATATTAATGCTTGTGTAAATATACGTATATAAAATTGTTTCGTAAAAGTATTGTTTAAAATGTGAATATTTGGGTGTGAGAGGATATTGGAATATATATAATAAAAGAAATTTTAGTGAATTGGAAAATCCAATTTATTTAAGAATTTATTTGTACAGTTAATTTAAAAATCCATTTCTGCTTTAAAATGTAACTGTTTTGATATTACTATTTTAATTCCTATTTGCTGAAGAACTTAAAAACTTTTTCTAGTTATATTGTTTTCTTCAGCAGTTTTTATTCACTTTCTGAGTAACTAAATTTTTTGATATTTTTTTGTTGTTGAAGCAAACTGACGTAAAAAGAATATAGATGCAAGTCCATAAAGAGAGGTAATAGGCAATTTGAAATATTTCGTAATGTTTCTTCAGTTATTCAATTGTTGTACTTGAATACGAAACAGGAAACCTTCGCTGTTGAAAGTAAACTATGCAAAACTATTGATCGCTCTTCGAAATAAAGGTGATAGAACTTGCTTGAAAAGCACCTTCTATGTTGGTACCCAATTTAGGTTGCCCATAGAAGTGAAAAGGAAAGATATATCTCATAATTGAATAGAAGACGCTTTCTGAATATATATATTTGCTGGTATGTCGGTCGTGAAGCGAGGATTGATTGCATTTCACATTGCATTTCGATCACGACTTCCTTTTGAATATGCCATCTTAAATTATGTAAAGTATTTCCGATTCGTGGCTCGAATTATCAGACGTAGAATGTAGATAGAATTGGGCAGAGAGAGAGAGAGAGAGAATTGCCTTGGATTTTTTTTCTCCTCAAAATTCAATTTTACTTCAATTCTTCCGCTGCTTTAGTTGCAAAGTTTTCCTACATAGACTCATCTTTTTGTTTGATTGAGTGAATGTAGAGCGAAAACGGTCTCGCAATAGTTTTGAAATGGAGTTGTGTGTGTGAAATGTTTTTTAAGTGCATTATATAAAACAGTAAATTATATATTGAGCATTTTTCTCCGTAGTCTCACTTTTTTTTGCTAAGTGTTAAGAATATGTAGTTTTGGCGGACGTAGCTATTATCTTGTTAGAACTTTGTATGGGGCTATTTCTACCTAGTTAGTGAAATTAATTGCAAATAAATGATGGAAATGTACCATGTAGTAATATTGTAATAAATAAGTAAAACACTCTACAATATCGCCTTCAATTTTTGTTCTCGTTTTTAATATATATATAATCCATAATTATAGATACAAACAGTTTAAAGCTAGGTATAAGTTTTTAAAATACGTAAATACTCTTTGTTTTGCTTCTTGGCTTTTCTTTTGTCATAACTACGTTCGACAAAAATGAATGCGCATTACACACACAAACGCACGGACATACACACACATATATATAGTATCATTCACGTGTTAAAAATAGGCTTAACTTTTCAACATGGCTCTACTTTTCTTATTTTCTATTATGTCGAAAATTTCTGCTGTACGGGGAAGGTAAATCCATAAAGCTTGCTTAACACTTTTTTCACTTTTATTTTATTATACTTTATATATATATATATATATATATATATATAATCCAATATAAAAGAATTTTTTCAATATATAATCTCATATACATATACATACACATATAAATAAATTTATACATGTATATACATATACACAAATACATAAACAAAATATAAAAATAGACATATAGTTATATACCTAAGATAACTAAAAGTAGGAAGGAGGCACATAGTATAAAGACAAATTCCTGGCCTTAGGAACCAGGATTGCAGGTTTAAACAAGTTTTGCGGCGCCAACCCCTTCACCTGTAATTTGTCATACTATGTACCAAGAGGAAAGGAAAGAGTTATATATGTAGAATTTAAATATTAAAAAATCATTAAACTAAATAACATAGGAACATAAACATAACCTAAATCGGAGTTAAAACGATGGCCAAGATATATATATATATATATATATATATATTTCTTATTATCGTATATCGTATCGCAATTAACTTTAAGCGGTTCTGCTCTCCTTATTTGGCGGGAACGCGTTACTGCACTAACTATATATATATATATATATATATATATATATATATATATATATATATATATGTATATATATATATATATATATTTTAAAAATATCAAAAAATAAAAAATAAAAATCATATAAAATTAGCGTAAAATATAAAAGAAACTCAAAAAAAATATATATTAAAATTTTTTTTAAAATAAGCATGTGGCGCCATCTATTTAATAATTGTAGGATAAATTAGATATTTTCTAAATTTAAAAACATTACAAATTATAATAACAGTAAATAATTACAGTAATACAAATTGTATCATAAAAAACCATTATAAATATAATTACAAAGAAAGTTAGCAGGATATCCATGTTCAACACAGTGATTAAAATTTTTTTTTAGCAGGATAAGATTTAAAAAATATTAGCTTTATCGCTAACTAATACATTATTGCGATAAAAATAATATTTCTATATATAGATATTGATAAATTAGAATTCCAGAAAGGCACTTTGTGATATTAAAATTAAAGGCATCTCTTTTATCATAAATATTACTATGTAGTTTCAAATCCTTAATATACAGTGATACATCTAGGTAATTTGTTTTGATTGGATTATTATTAATTTTAACTAATTTTAAGTAGGACGGATAAAAATTAATAATAGGATTTAAATTATCATTTTTAGCAAAAATAATTAAATCATCAATATATCTAAAAATATAGTAGTCATTATTAATAACATAATTATATTCATAAAAATGTAAATAAAGATTAGCCAAACTATTACTAGCTGGGCCCCCTTGTGGGAGTCCTTTCTCTTGTTTATATAAAGAACCATTAAAAAATTGATGTAAATTTCTTTTAAGACAAAATCTATGAGAGTTTTAAATTTGTTAAAATTAATTTTAGGGATATACATACTGTGGTTTTCTAAAATTACTTTAATAATATCATATAAATCAATGGAATTGAAAAGATCTTCAAAGTCATTACTATGAACTGAATAAATATTTCTATTATTAAAAAAATCTATAATCTCTTTACTATTTTTAATTATAGCTTTATTACATTGCTGATTAATAAAGTTTTGTATAATATTATGAAGTAATTTGCCTGCAGTAGTAATATATGTTCTATAACCATTTGTCACAGTTCTAAATTTAACCCGACTTTTGTGGAATTTTGGAGTTAAAAAAATATATGGATACTTAATTTTAGGAATACAATAACCTAATTTTTTATAAATAGCAATAATACGATTACTAATTTCATTATGTGGCAAATCTAATTTTTTAAAAGAACCATTATTAAGAAAGTGATCATAAAGAATATTATAATAAAAATACTTACAAATCACAGCATAGTTACCAGGTACTTTATCAATGTAAACTAGAATAAAATTCTTTTGTAATTCATAAATTTTCTGTTTTATATCTTTAAAAGTAGTTTCATATTGAGAATGGTAGCTAAAATTCATAAGGTCTTTTAAAATATTGTACTTATACTCATCAAATGCCTCAATAGGTAGTCCAAATTTAATTGCAGATTTTGTAATAAAATTATCTATATCTTTAATAATTTGTTTTTTAACAGTATTGTTGTTATTAGAAACATTTAATCTAAAATTAGTGCCTTTACTCATTATATCTTTTAAAATATTATCATTGATTATGTCTAAGTTGCTAGTAACTACATGTTTATTATGACCATCAATAAAATCATTATAGTTTTTACATCTACAATCTTCTATATTAATAGAGGGCGAACTATTGTTCTAATTAAAGATAAAGCTGCCCATAGTTTTGTTATATTTAAAAGCTTTCTTTACAACCACCTTTCTAACCGGAAAAAGTGACAAATGTCTATTAAGTACACTAGAAAAGTTAATTTTGTCAAAAGTTTTATTCATGGATAATAAAGTGCAGTACTCTGTAATAGGTTCATTAATTTTCTCAACATTAATATTGAATTTATTAACTAGATAGTTAAGAATGTCTTTAATAATGTGTACTGCATGACAAGCCTTTAAGGAATCATTATTTAAGGATTCATATAACAATGCAATTTCATGTTTATTAAGACCAAACATGAAGTATTTGATCTTCTTGATATTAAAGTTTTTTTCAAAATCATCAATAAGAACTCTAATATTGTCATTTAATGAATTTTTATATCTATTTTTCCTTTTAGTTCTATTACTTCTAGATTTTCTTTTAGAAGTATTGTTTAATTTATTGGCATTATAAAAAAAATTCTTTATTATTATTCTGTAACATTATTTGCAAAGTATTTTTAGCAAAGTACAAAACATTAAGGCCATATGGATAGATTGTATTAAAACTCCTAATAAAGTGATTTTCCACCATAATCTGTGCTTAGTAATTGGAGAAATTTTAATGTGATAGACAGTTCAACATTTTTGAAATCATGCATATGAAAGTGTCTAAGTTCAATTTTATTAGAATTATTGGAATTATTAAAGAATTTAACTTCATGTCTATGCTGATTAATCCTTAAGTTAATAGTATTGGAGGTCTGTTCAATATATTTATAATGACATACTTTACAATTTAAAAGATAAATACAATTAAAGGTTTTACAAAGGTTAAATTTAGAATCACAATCATATTGATCCATATTTAACATAGTACATGTCTTACATCTACTATCTCTACATTTATTGAATTTTAACTAAAGACTATTATAAAATTGAGTGTTATCAAAATTATAAGAAGATAAATTATCAATAATTCCATGTATAGCAGGACTTTTAGTGTAACATTTATTAATATTTTGAGAAATGTGATTACTAGAATCTAACAAGTTTTGTTTATAATGATTATGATGGCTATTAATGAATGTTTTGTTCCAAAAAATTCTAGTCTTGAATAGTTTAATATTAGAATTACTATTACGAATATTTAATTCTTTAACAGAACTCAGATCCTTTCCAAAATTGTTATTGGAGAAAGAGGGAGAGTTATGAAATTCCCTCATCCTAATAACTAACAAGTCAAAATAGATAAATTTCTGTAAAATACAGAAGTAGATACCCAGTCAAAAGAGAGTGTACCAAAGCAAAACAGAACAAGTTAATTTATAAAAAACAAACTTGAAAGTAAGCTCATAAAAGTCAAAATAAATAGAGATTTCTGTAATTAATCCAGAAATTGATACCAAGTCAAAAGTGAGTGTGCAAAAGCAAAACAGAAACAAGTTAATTTTTAAAAAAACAAACTTGAAAGTAAGCTCTTAAAAATATGAGAAAGCTATGCTCAAAACTAAAACCAAAGCCAAGATAAGGCTCAAAAGACAGCCATCCACCACACAAAATCAGCAAAGCAGAAACAAGTTAATTTTTAATCAAAACAAACTTGAAGAAAAGCTCTTAAAAGCAAGAGAAAGCTATGCTCAAAACTAAAATCACAGCTAAGAAAAGGCTCAAAAGACAGCCATCCACCTCACAAAAAAAAAACACACACAGAAGGGATACAAATATATATATATATATATATATATATATATATGTGTGTGTGTGTGTGTGTGTATTGCATTCTTTTTTGCCGAATGTAGTTATGACAAAGGAAAGGTCTAGCAGCAAACAAAGAATTAACATATTATAAGTATTAGAGAGAGGGGCCTATTTATATAAAATATTAGAAGAGAAAATTTAGTATTCTCTCAGCAAAAGTGCCTAAAATTAAGAGAGAGAATAGTCCCTTTTCTAAATTTCAGTACAATGAAAACGGGGGAAAATGTAATACAAAAAATATAATCAAGTGAAGGGAAGAATTGTTTTTTTAGAAATTTCGTCAGAGTATTTTAGGGAAAGTTTTAACAGTTCAGTAAGGTGCGTGTAAGCAATTATATATATATATATATATATATATATATATATATATATATATATATATATATATATATATATATATATATATATATATATATATATATAAATAAGGTATTCTATTGTTGAGAATCACCAATAAATCTGCCAAGAATTCAAGGTCTAATCCTTTTAACGAGGAATCATGAATAAATCTGTCAAAATATAGTTTTTAATCCTTAAATACTAAATGAATTTTGACTAGCGTTTTCGAAATAGGGTATTCGTGTTATGATTTACATAATATGAATAAATAAGATTGGAATTCTAAATAAATGAATTCGTTATTACACTCACACACATATGTACACTGGTGTGCAAAAATTAAGGACGAAGTCGAAAAATTAGCATATCAGCTGAACGAAGAGGCAGAGCGGACAGAAAGACCAATCAGGAGATTAAGTAAGGTGATGTACGGTAGCACATGCGCAGATATGCAGGTAGACGTAATGGGGGAGTGTCTGAGTAGTATAAAGCATGTTGTCGGTGTAAGATCAGTATTTCTGGCAAAGAGATTGCACGTCGTATAGCAGTTAAAATCACACCGAGTTGCTGCCTCAGCGAGAAATGGCGAATAATCAATCTGTTAGACGACATCTGGATGCTTTTACCCGAGGTCGAATCATTGGGAAGTTGGAGGAAGGCCGCAGTGTGACAAGTGTGGCTGCAGAGTTCGGAATTGCTCACAGCATCGTTTCACGACTTTAGAGACAATTTCAAACTACAGGAACAGCTATCCGGGGTTCAGTAATGGTCGTCCACGAGGAACCACACCCGCAGATGACCGGTACATTGTCTTACAGGCCAGAAGAAACAGGCGGCAGACAGCGGGAGAAATCGCGAGACACATGACACAGGCGACTGGACGACCGATATCGCGTTTTACCGTGGCCAGAAGACTGCACTTTGGTGGTCTGTTTGCACGACTCCCTGTACGGTGTGTACCTTTAACGCCTGCCCATCGGAGAAGGCGTTCTCTGTGGTGCCGGGAACACCGGAATTGGAGAGACAATGAATAGGGACGAGTACTCTTTACAGATGAGAGCAGATTCCGTTTGAGTAGCGATTCTCATCGCATACTCATCTGGAGAGGGCGGGGAAGCCGCAATCATCCCTCGAACATCATTGAAAGGGACAGGTATGGAGGTCGCGGTGTTCTCGTTTGGGGAGGCATCATGCTTGGTAGTCGTACAGACCTTCACATCTTCGACGCAGGTTCAGTCAACGGGACCCGTTATTGTAACGAGATTCTTCTTCCATATGTGCGTCTTTTAGAGGCGCTATGGGTCTGCAGTTCCTTTTCATGGACGGCAATGCACCATGCCATCGCACAGTAGCTGCCGAACAGCTCTTAGAGAGTGAGGATATTGAACGTATGGGTTGGGAGGCACGATCTCGGATCTCAATCCCATCGAGCTTGTATGGGATTTTCTAGGCAGACGCTTGGCAGCTCGTACCTTACCACCAGTAACGATTCGGGAGCTTCGATTGGCGTTGCAAGACGAATTGGCAGCAATGCCCCAACAACTCATTGACACCCTCATTCTCAGCATGGGCTGACGCTGTGAAACCTGCCTAGCAGTCAGGGAGATCATATCCCCTACTAAAGACCGGATGTTTCTTGCTGGACACCCATCACAGGGATGTTTCGGCCTTCAGTCGCATTGCGCTCCATGCTACTTTTTCAATCAAGCTTCTTTTTATCCCCCTGATTTCTCTTTTAGTAAGTGTTGCTTACATTACACATGTCCTTACGTATTGGGGATCTTACGGTATTAAATGTGTTGATTTGGAAAGCTTTTGTACAAAGTTATATTGAAAAAACCGTCTCGTCCTTAATTTTTGCACACCAGTGTATGTATTCACATAATGCGTATATGTTAGTGTTTCTTTCATTTCCTCTCTTATCTTTTACCTGTGCTCGCGTTGTATTAAATAATGTTAATAGTATCTAGTGTAAGTCGTTTAGGTTTAACCTGGATCTTATCCGGCTGAAGATTGGTTCCAAAGAGAATGATTACATGGCGTCCCACCTCCTCCTCCGAAAAAACCCCGCTCAATGTAAAATTTGGAACATGAAATTACAACAAAAAAAAAAAAAAAAAAAAAAAAAAAAACTTGATCAAAAAGCACAATTTTTGTTCTTAAGAAAACATTGGACAAAAAAATTAGATTTATTTACAGTAATTTTTATTTACGATAATCGTTATTTTTTATTATGTATCATTACTCATAAATCAATATATTTCAATCACGTTGGCATAGTTATTAATTAACTCATAAATAAATATTTTTCAATAAGATAGTTTGGAAAATAGTCGATAACGAAAGGGCAGGCACATCAGGACATCCTGTAACTCAACGCTCCTTAAACTTTTAATCGTCGCGGCCCTTCTTTATGTATCCTGACATCGCAGACCCCCAAGATTTTGAACGCCCCTGCCTGACTTAATATTCTTCATCAAAATACATGTCCCAGTGGAATTTTTTCACTGAAGGTAATTTAGTGATGTAGTCTAGGATGGAATATCTTTCAATTTTTCCTCAAGGTCTTTCAGAGTCAGTAAAAGAGAAAAAACTTAGCATTACATGAAAGACTCCGCGGACCCTAGAAAAATGCTGTGGACCCCCAAAGGTCCGCGGACCACAGTTTAAGAACCACTGCTGCAAGTACTTCTAGAAATAACATTAAAACACTCTCCCTTGGTTATGTTTTTAGATAGAAGTTCTAGCTCAGGTGTTGTCCTCGTCACTTGGTCGAGGCTCAGATTTACGATGTTCGTCGCCAATAGTTCTCGTGTTGCTTTATAGTGCAACGTTAATACAGCTCACACTCAATCACCCACGGTTATGTATACAGAGAGGTCCATGGATATTATTCCCCCGAACATTTACTGAGTTATTGAAATATTCAGACTCATTAAGCATTTTCATATTTCTTGCCATCTACGAATCTCAACAAGTAAAGAATCTCCCCTTTTCATTAAAAATTCTGTGTACGAACACTAAACTGTGATTTCAAAACTGAAAAGGAAGTTAACTTTTTATCTTATTGATTTTGAAACACCTGTGGCACATGATAAATTTCGATTCATATATTTATTCACACCTCAGATTTTCATAATCAATACATTTTGCGTATTCGGGGAACATCGATTTGTGTGTGTGAGCGTGGAAAATTAATTAAGAATTGAGAAACCCATTTTTTAAAACGCTTCTATTACTAAAAAATGCTTCCCTTTGAAAAAAAAGGGAGAGAAAAAAGTAATTGGAAAACGGGTGATGGAATTTTTACCGTTTCTTTCTCCCCCCCCCTCTTTTCATAAGTTTTACTTCGCTCAATAACGAAATTGTTCAGCGGAATAAAATCACACAGCATAAAAAGAGTTAATTTGACTGTGGCAACACGAATCCTCTTTTGTAGATAATTGAAATAATGGAAAATGTGCCTAATATCACATCGCGTTTGCAGTGTGTTCTCGTCTGAAAGGAGTAAAAAAGAATAGAAAAAATAAGTGAAGCGACGAGAGAAAGAGAATGGGGAAAATATAGAAAGGAAACGTTTTTGTTTGACCTTCAGAATTGAAATGGAAGAAAGATTTCTAATTTAGGGTAGAAATTAAGTTCATTCAGTGAATGTGTAATCATTCCTTCCTATTAAAATAATAATTGAACGCATATGCTTTTTTAAATTGTTGACAAGTAATCTTCTATACCAGGGGTCTGCAAACTTTTAGCTGTGGCGTGCCAAACCATTTTGCCAATATGATTCAGCGTGCCATACAGCAAGACATTTGTGAAACATTCCCGCGGTGATGCATGCAGAGTTAGAGAACAGAGGTCAATAATACAGATTTACAGTTTTATTATGTATTAATTTTGCAAAATTTAAATGCATTTCTTATATAAAACTAAACAGCATAAAATATAACTATTTCTTCAACAAAAATTTAAAAAAAATTTAATTGTACGTATATAATGTATTTTTAAACATGTTTATTAGAATGAAAAATAGACAACACACACACAACACACGTATAATAAAAGTATTTTCTTTCATTATATAGTTAAATAAAAAAGATGAATACAAATTTTAGTGGGAGCCACTGCTCTGCTTTCGTATTGCATAATCACGGGTATAATTTGTGACTTTTAATTTAACACGATTCTGAGCATTCAGTTGTTAAAGAATTTCTGTGCTGTCTCGAAATATTTTTCATGTGAAGAAAGATTTTTTAATTTGATATGTAGAACCAAAAGCGAAACTCAGAGTGCATACAATTTTCTCTCTTCAAAGAGTGTAATCTCTCACTCCAGCTATGGCATTCAATAATTCACTATATAACTGTAAATTTACCATTCAGATTTTTTCGTAATTCCGTAACTGTCCGTAATTCTTATGATGTTTGTCAAATAAAATCCATTACAAATTTATCTCAACCTCCTTCCATTTAAAAATTCACAAATTTGTAGAGTAGTGTAGAGTGTGCCACTGAGAATTGCACCGCGGGCCATAGGTTTCTGACGCGTGCTCTACCTTTTATAAATAAGCTTTCCTCCCCACTTTATGTATTCCGTCTTAACTCCCGAAAATATATACCCTCTTCCGAATTGTTTATTTACTTATCCAATGCAGCATTTTATTCATGATTACCTATTTTATAGAATTAGTTTACTCTTTATTTTGGGAGGGGCATATTTTGCAGACTACTAATATAGTTTCCAAAAACAAATTTGCCTTTACTCCTGGTAATGATCTACTTTCTAAGTTTAAAATATTTTCTGGTTGTATAAAAAGGAAGAAGCCGCAATTTTTTTCATAGGTTTATAGTTCTTATATTCGAAATCTATGGAATTGGAACATTTTTATTACTATCGTGTGATAAAATTCTTTTAAATCAATGAAATTTAAAGCATTTTTTTCTTCTAGAATTAAGCAATATTAAAGTAAAAAAAAAAGAGAAAAGTTTTTCCATTAGAGCAGGGTAGTTAGTTACAGGTTCTCTTTACGAGTCGATTTGTGGCATTTTGTTTTTAAGATACTCAAACATAAATATTGTGGATTAATGCCAAACTAAGTATAAACTCATATCTAAATTCAAATTAAGTACGATTTTGTATCAATTTAATAAATTTAAATGAAACAAGTTTTAACATGTTATATCATCACAATCATGACTTCTTACAAAAATTTACATGTGACATGCATGCCATAGGTTGCCGAACCCTGTTCTATGCAGCCAAGGGGACACAAATGTTTCTTGTAATATCTCCACTTTACTCTGTACATTTAGTTTTTTTTAACCCCTAAATTTCGAATATTATTACAAATGACAAACTGGCCGACCTTTTTTTCAACTTCATGTTTGACAGTGAAAAACTGAATTTTTTTTTTCTAAGCGATATCATCCCTTGTTTCCTCTCTGTTTTTTTAACATTTATATTTTATATGGTTTTTTCCTTGAGCAAAATTCTTTATGCGTGGTCCCCGAGGCTCGATTTATGGTAGTGTTATAAATCTCTTCGTAAAGTTGACAGTGCCACCCATAAAGAGTCAAGTTAATGGCATCAGATTTCCTCCTTTAAATTTTATCTGCTTGTTTTGTTCATTGGCAGTTAATGCTTGAGGAATTCTCAAATGTTTTGCTTGTCATTTGAATTATTTTTCAAATTTTGAAAGTTATGATCGATATGCCATTTATATATGATTTTGGGATATAATAGTTTTTGTTGAATAGATTATTTATCTAGCATATAACATATTTGAAGGCACTGCAGTTCAATCTACTTGTTATTTTTTAGAATATTTTAAAATGAATCCTAATTACAGTTATTTTTTTAGTTTAATTCACTTATTTATAGCTTTTTTTGGATTCACAAAAAATTAATTTATATTTTGGAATTATGTAATCTTAAAAATATGTTTATATATAAACTGTCGAGTTTTGCAGATAAATCTTTGTTCGGGATATAAAATTCGAAATTATGGCATAAATATAATATTATCCGGTTCTTTTGTTGTGATTTGATTGAACTTATACTTTTTTAATGACTTTTTCATTTAAAATTGCGTATTTTCTGTAGGAACAGCTTTTGCTGTACCGTGCTATCTTACAAATATTCTTCATATGTGGTTTTAAATACTTTGAAAGGTATGGATCGATTGTTTGTAACAACGCATTTAGAAGCTACACTAGGGCTTTTCTTACGTCGTAAATTTGGATCAATGTTTAGTGACGAGTTGACGTTTTACTCTCTAAACTTCCACATCACAGCAGCATTGACTGATTCGACGTGCATCATCCCTTCTATGTTGCGAGTGTTTAGTGGTACCAGGACTTAAGCCCATGACTCGACCGAAAATGCCGTCCATAAGTTCACGACCATGACCATTCAGTCACTAGCTCCTTTATCTCTGAATTTGTGTGTGTAATTCTGAAATTCTTCGAATAGTTAAATTCACAACTGATGTAAAAACTGATACGTGCTTTACTTGGATAAATTATCGATTTTCTAAGCTTGAGGAATTAAATAACAATAAGAGTATCAGCTTAAGATTAATAGCATAATTAAATTTAAAAGGAAATGGTAAGGTAATGTATGATGCAATTCAATAGTTCGCGTGAAATCGAAAATTATTGCATTCATAGTTAAATCCTTGTAATTGCTACTACGGTGATTGGTGATAGTCCTTTTTAGGAAGTAGTGAAGGTCAAAACATCAATTTCTTTCTTGATTGTTTCTAAGTGCGCTGTTTAGCTCTAATGTAGAAAATGCGATTTTCTTCAGCTCTTGCTTATTTATTTCAACAACAGTTTGAAGAATGAACTTGAGTTTCACTCGATAAAACGATATAAAATCGTAATTATAAATGAATGAAGTAATGAAAAATATATTTATTGATTATTTCATGATATTTATAAATCAATAATGATATTCAAGCGTTTAATTTTTGTGCACAATAGATTTAATCGTTTACTACTACTTTTATGTATAACTTCAAGATTAAACTTTTGAGATATTTACATCTCCATATGGATGTTCTTTTTTTCTCTGTAAAGTATGTATTTTCCACAACTTTTTACATTTTAACGTTATATGTTAAAAAGTAATTCATTTTTCCTCCCATGAAGTGCTAATACTTGTTTTTTATAATTTTTTTTAAATAAAAAAGTTTTTTCCTTTTTATACCTGTCATGTTTAAAGTTTGGAAACAATCCGTATTTTGAACTGCAACGGAACTGGCTCTCATGGGATTTTTTCCGAACACAGCTGGCGAACAACAATAAAAACAATTCTTGACACTAGACATGCTTTTAAAATAGATTTTGGCGGGAACTATTCTAAAAGAATACTAACTAGTACCATGAGACTAACTTTGAAGTTTTAATGTAAATATATTTTAGAAGTACTAACTAGTGTTATACGGCATGCGTCTGAGAATTATGTTTTTTTTTTTCGTACAGTTAAAATGTAGTTCAAAACAAGAGTTTACTGACTATTTTTATCGTTTAATTTGTGGCCGCGGTAGCCGAGGGGTATTGGTATCGGATCATGGCTTGCCTTGTCACGAGTTCGAGCCCAGTACCACCAAAGACCCGCCGTGTAGGGCTGTCGAGAGCTGAAACGTCCTCCCATTGGTGTGGTGTGGTAGTTAGGAGAGGGGTGTCAGCTCAGGTGTCGTCCACGTCACTTGACCATGGTTCGAAATTACTTAGTCCGTCGCCAAAAGCCCTCGTGTAGCTGAACAGTGCGACGTTAATATTCAATCAATCAATTATCGTTTAATTTAAATTTTAGGTGTTCTTCAGGCTTCTAAATAAAACTATAAATTATTAAATATTTAGAAAAGGGTTTGAAAAACCCTGGAGACAGAATATTTCTCACGGGATGATATAATTCACAGATCTCACGTACTGGGATAGAGTTGTTTTCAGCGATTAGTCCTGTTTTGAATTGAGCCCCAAACCAATCAATTGAGACCAAAGAAGACGTGCCTGGAGGCATCCAAACAGTAGCGGATACTCACCTGGCTGTTGTCCGCCCAACAGCCAGGAATAGTTGTATGGAGGTGCCATTTCATTTGTCCGGACGAACCCCTTTAGTTTTCATTCATGGCACTTTTACTGTTTGTCGGTATGTCGACGAGGCTCTATGTCCCCTAATGTTGCCTTTCTTTTTGAGGACCTTTGGGTTATCCTTCGGTTAAAACTAAAATATATATCTCATTAACCCTTTCCTTCTCGCTTCCGTCAAAGTCACGGGGTGAAATTTCCCCCTCTATTTCTTGCGTCCGTGATGTTTACGGGCCGGAGTGCTCAAAAGTAACGCGCTAAAACGATTTAAACTGCATATTTCTTATGCCCGGAATCATGTTTATTTCTCACCAGATGGCAGTAGCAGATTATTAGTAACGTGTTTAAAGATAGGTATTTTATTTTAAACAAGATGTTAGCAAAATCAAAACATATATATTAACCATATATTTTTGTAATCTTATTTCAGTTATTTAGTTCCGCTCTTCGTGAATACACGTGGGTTGCGTTGTGTGATAATATATATATATATATATATATATATATATATATATATATATATATATATATATATATATATATATATATATATATATATATATATATATATATATATATATATATATATATATATATATATATATATATTAATATTATATACGTTATGGAGTTAGTCAGGAAGGGAATCGAATTTTACTTTAAGTGTAAATGGATCTGAGAGTGAATCTGAAATAACTCATTGTTTTGGAAGCTCGGTTAGTGTATCTGAGAGCAGTGATGATGGATCTGTACTGTTACCTGTGATGTTGGCCTTTTCAGCTCATGCTTTGAAATTTATCTCACAAGAAAAAAAAAACTAATGTGTGTTTTCCTTTTATATATAAGTAATAAAATTCTCCTTTAATGTTTAAAACACATGTTTTTTAATTTTTTCTCTTTCCTGGAAAACCAACATTCAGTCATAATAACCCTAAATGTTGGCTTTTCTTAAAAATTAAATTTTTTTTGCAAATCAAGCTAAAAATTTACCCAAAATCCAAAAATAAATACATATATTGGATATAAATTTAGTTTTACATAATTTTCTTGAATAACGAAAAAAATAGGCACTTTTATGACTATTTTCTTCAAAATTATGCGACCGTTAAGGGTTTTTAAAAGTACATACTTCATATATTAATTTTAATGTAATTTTTTAAAACCTACTTTTCAAATTTTAATTTTCGTTTTTCCTAGTTATATTCCTTATAGTGTTGAAAACGAGAACATTCCAATTATTTTTTCTCATTAAATTTTAATCTATGCAGTCATTTTAAATTGACGATAATTAAAATAATAAAATGAAATTTAAAAGTGCTTTATCTCATTAGTTATATAATCTAGTTATTAATTAATGTAATTGGAATGTATGTGTAAATCGAATTGTGTGCTACGGAATATTAAATCTTTCTTTTTTCAGATGTAAATTGTGTAAAATAATAATGTGATTACATTTGATGTGCATTTCAATGTTTTTTTTAATTTATAGGAAAGAAATAAGATTACAGAGAATTTATTTCCATTATTTACATATAACCAAATACGCTGATAATTAATGTCTCGCAGTGCGTTTTTTTAAATGAATATTTTTTTTTCGTAATGAAGTTATGGGGGAAAAAAAGTCTAATTTTTTTCTGGTCCCGCTGTCATAAAAATTGTTACATTAAATAACTGCTTTTCAAAGTAAGAAGATATTGTTAGGAGCATTTAAGGGGACTTGGCACCCTTTGAGCAAACTTCTTTATTTACGTATTTAAAAATTATATTTTAGCATTTTATACAATGTTTCTATTCAAGAAAATGTTACCAGATGAAAATTTTTCATATATTATTAACACAATTTTAAAAATTTTAATTTTTTGAAGAAAATTGGGAAAATTTTAAAATTCTACTCCTTTTGTAAAAATTAATTTTTGACCTGAAATTTTTTTATAATACTCTTATGGATGATCTAAACAACTTTAGGGATCGATTTTAGAATAACTTCATTCGTTTTCGAGAAAAAAATAAAATGTTGATATACAGGCTAAAAATCAACGAAAAAGCCAACATGTCTTACATTTTATTTTTTAAAAAAGTATTCAGTTTATAGCAAAACGGATCCCTAATTTTATTACATGCTTTATTTTCAACACGCAAGAAAAAATGGAAGTGATTGGTAAATAATTGTCGAAGGAGTAGACTGAATTTCCTCAATACTGATAGATATTGTTTTTTTTTAAAGAAAGCAACAGCAAAACCTTTTTCAGTTTTTAAAATATAAGTAATTTTGTATTTATTTTGTTGTTGTTTCTAATGCCACCTGTCTGACGTAGTCAGAACGAGGCCCACGAAATTCATCGTGTCATGGGCAAGAGGTACGCCTGTCGTTGGCCTTGAGCACCATACAGGTGACAGTACGATTTAGCTCGGCGAAATTTCCCGAAGGGACGATAGATGGCGACACCACCTGTCTCCTCCTCCACAATTTCTGCATGGAACGGAAGGGAAGGGAAATATTCTCCAGTCCCCTGCGCTCCTGACTCAGCCCACAAGACTCTGGACCCACTGCTTTAACGAGCACGGACTCCGTGTGTACTTGAAAGGTTTTTGGTGGCATCGGGCATCGAACCCAGGACTTCCGGTCTGGAGTCCGATGCTCTAACCACTAGGGTACCCACGGCCCTATTTATTTTGTATATGTGCATAGTTTTTTTTCAAAAATAGCATTATTTTTCAAAATTTGTATTTATTTTAAACTCACCCAAAAAAGAAAATATCGTTTAAAAAAGTATTATATCTATCACTTTTAAAAAAATAAGCCCTTTCAACTTTAAAATTAGTTTAAATTTCGCCTTTTTGTTCGTATTTGTTTGCATAGTTGTTTTAGAATTTTACTCATGATTGCGCTTATGCCATAAATTTCTTTATACTATGATACTTTTATTTGAAAAACTTTTTTTCGTGATTTCTTCGGAAACAGTTTCCAAAAATAAAGTTGCTTTCATTCTTGGTTAAAGAAGTGGCATATTATCGGAATTTTACGATAATAGAACTGTGCAAATATTTTCATTCATCTCAACCGATTTTTTTTTTTCACATTTACGTTAATTCTGCGCGATTTTACCTTTTATTTTTTCACTCTGTCTCGATCAATTCATTTTTTTTTTTTTTTTTTTTTTTTTTTGTACAAAGACAATTTTTGAATTTCCTTCTTTTTTAACTTCTATACCGAGATTTATCTACAATATTTTCTCATCCTGAATTAAAAATTCTTAATTTTTAATTTTTTATTAGTAAAAATATTTTTCTTATCTGCAGATAATTTTTAATTGGCAAGTTTTCTTTATTTAATTTAAAGATAAAAATCTGTAAAATACTAAAGTTTTTAATTTTTGAAGTTAGAATATAGAAATTTTTTTTATTAATGAAAACACAGATGAAATAATTTTAGTGCGCCTCAAGTATCACATGGGGTTTAGAGAAGTTAGTAAAACAAACAAAATTAGTCAAAGACAATAAAAGACAAAAAAAAAATGTAAAAGTTACGAAACAAAACTATGGAGTTACGAAACAAACCAATGGAGTTAGAAAACCAAAATGGGGAAGTTACATAAATTAAACAATGAAGTTATGAAATCAAAACAATGAAAGAATTATAGAATCAAATTGAGGAATATAGTAATTAATACTAATATCAAAAATAGCTACAAAAATGAAACGAATTTACTTATGAAGAATTAAATTATTGAAATGCAATTAAAAATTTTAATTTTTTACGATAAATCGTTTTTATTAGTAAATTATTGCTGTTACCTTGTAAAAGTATAATTTGTACAATTGATTTCGCTCCCTCTATAATATATTCCTTTCTATTTTTTAGATTTCTCATTTGTTACAAATTGAGTTTTTTAATTTGTTAAACATAAACTTTTATATATGTGTAGCATTTTTAAAATTATATTGTACTATTTCTAAGGTGTAGGTAAGGTGTTTATTTCAAGTAGTTTAGTGTGTCAACATATTTTGTCGCAATTTATCATCTTGGGCGAACATAAATGTGTACTGAATTATAATTTTTCATATAAAACTAAAATATTCAGTACATTTTGCTATGCTTTCTGCAGTTTTTATTATTCTACAAAAAAGGCGTTTTTTTAAATTAAATTTTAACTTTAGAAATGTTTATACACTGTATATATTTCATTGGGAATTTCAACTCTGTTTTTATGTTTCCTTTTAGTTAAGGTAATTCAAGAGTACGCTGACATTTTTTTTCTTTCTTATTTGTTGATTACCCTTGCATCCAAAGTATAAACGATTAAAATTAGCTAAAATGGCATTTTTTTCAGCGTAATGTTAAAACATTATAAAGCTTTTCAAGCAATAAATTTCGCATAATTCCGAAAGAAAAAAAAGGAAATAGTTATCATTATATTTAAATAAATTATAAAATAGAAAGTAAAATGCTCTCATTGAATTAAAAAACAAAAAAAATGTATTTATAAATATAGTTGTACTACCCTGTAAGTTTTACATGAGTTCCATTAATTAGTTGCATAATTTGATCATTTAGTTTCCTACGTAAAACATTTTCAGCTACACAATTTTTGTATACGTGCTATATATTCCGGAGAAAAAATGTGCAAGGAAATGACTGTTCATTATAGTTTTAACGCTGATGAGGTGTAGGTTTTCTTTGCCTTATAATTTCGAAGTTAAATTAAGTTTAGTTTAAATAACACGTTTTCGATTCACTAACGCTACCCAAGAGAAATTCAATATTCTGGCGTTGGTTTTTAATTAAATTTTCCTGGTAACTCTGGTATAATATTGGGGTGATTTTTTTTATGAATTTGTAATTATGAATGTTTCCCCCCTTTTATTAATATATAGCTGCATTATTACTCAATTTTCGGAATTCCTCATCTCGTGTGGGAATGAATTTATGATAATTATGTATGTAGATTATTGGACTGTGTGTGTGCTAATTTTTAGTTGATGTGTTTAAAATGAAAATATATATATATAAGCACGAATCTTTTCCAAAACTTAACATATTAATTTTAATTTTAAGGTATCCGACTGCGTTCGGAACCGTGATTTTAAAAAAGCGTATAAATGGATAATTTTCATGATATTTAGTGTCACTCAGATTAGAATACATGTATAAAATTGTTTTCAGGACGCTTTGGCAAAAAAAAAAAATTATTTACATACAATATTTTGGCAAAAAATTAACTTAGAATAATCTTTTTTCAAAATGTTCTCCTTTTGTAAAAAAATGCTTCTGTTATAATAATATTTTGCCTCTATATAGTTCAGACCTCTCTACAAAGGCTCATTTAGAATTTTTGAAAAATTCACATTATTTTCAGAGTTACCACCATTTGAAATAATTATCGGAGTTTCTTAAAATTGCTCCCCTCTGTTGTCGTAAAATATGGATAAACCCACTTCTAAGTTATATATTTCAAAAATTCTAGTTGAGACTCTTCAGAGAAGTCTGAGATATATACAGGCAAAATATTATTATAATAGAAGTATTTTTCATAAAAGGAGAGCATTTTGAAAAAAGATTATTCTAAGTTAATTTTTTGCCAAAATATTGCATTTAAATAATATTTTTGTAAAAATGTCCTTAAAACAATTTTATGTTTGTATTCTAATCTAAGTGACACTAAATATCATGAAAATTATCCATTTAAGCGCTTTTGCAAAATCACGGTTCCGAATGTAGTCGGATACCTTAATTAATTTTCTTGTCTTGATTTATTTTTCATATGATGCTTTTTTCTTCTGTATAAAAACTTATTTTGTATAAATAAAAGTTTTTTTTAGCTTGAGGGTTTGTTGCTTGGTGTTTCAAGAAGTGAACAATGTTTATTTCAACTTTTGTATGGCTATCCCTGAAATGTGTAAACAATTTTCGTTTGTTTACAAAGCAAGGCGAAAAGATTCATAATTTTTTTTCGCTCTTTTTAATGAAAAAATCATTTATATTTGAATAATAATGGTTTTTCCCCTTTAAAAAGTGTTAGTACAGAAAGTGCAAAGTGAAAGACCAAAAAAGATAATTGAAGCATATTTCGATTTCTCTCTCTTTTTTTGTTCTGTTCGAAAATACTTACTCGAATATATTTTGAAGTTTGAATTCTCGAAAGAATTTATTACAGTGTGATAGAGAATATTAGTTACCTGTCATAATCCTTTTGTTTTGTTTTAGCCTCTTTTGATAGTCATTACATTAGTAGGCTTTTTAATTTAAAATTTAGTTTCTTACCATTCGATATTATCAAAAAAATGTTAATACTGTCATTTCATAACATATGCCAAACTCTACGTAACTGTTTCCTAAAAAAATGTTAAAATACTGATAGTTTCAAATTTTAGTAATAATTTCAAAAATTAAATTGTAAAAACACAGGACGGAAACATTTTCTTGGCTTTTGAAAGTGCAATTTATCTCATATTTTTAAAGTCTTATTGAAATTTATAACTCGTGTTTGCACATGACAACAGCTATTATAATCTGCTTACCGAGATATTATACCATATCTGAAACATCATGAATTAGAATTATAATAATGTTTAATTTTTATTTTAGATGTATTAATATAGTACAGTGTATTTGGAGGCATTCCCAAGATAATTAAGTATTTGTGTTATTCGAACGTAATATTCGGTGCTACGTACAGTCTGTGCTTCAATCCATCAAACGAATTGATGTTAGAAGAATCGGAAACATTATTTTTCCCCTCGGGCATTTTATCTCCCTGGCACCAAAATCTATACTGGTCGACGATTTCTGTGAAGGAAACCACCATCCTTTACAAATTTTCTCGTAGATTTAACCTGCTCCCTTGGAGTAATCTATCTCGCGTCATGATCATGTAGGGTTCTTCTATAAAGATTTCGTTCGAGTTAGAAATATTCACCAAGCTTAAATTTTTATGGGAAGGATTTTATTGTACATTCCTGTTTTAAATAACGCGATATCTTGCGGTTATTTAAGAATTCGTTGTATCGCAGTTTTTTGTGTTGCAAAGGAGTTTGCTAGAAATAATGTGGATGATTATTTTGCCTCTTTTGATGTACATTATTTTTTATCTGTTATCTATAGAATCTGCTTAAGTTTGAATTAGTTATGAAGATGAATTTTTTTGGTGAGTTATTTTATTTTGCATTTGGGTATGATTGTTTTAAATAGCTTGACTAATAATTTATTGTTCAATAATTTATTATTTGTTACATTTATAATTATGTTTACAAAATGTAGTAAAGAAAAATATTCAGCTTTTTTGAAGTATATTATTTTTAATTTTCATTTTTAAAACTCATTTAGTCAAGATGTTTTTTAATACAATATTTTGAATTGTCTTTTTTTTTTTTTGGAAGAATTCTCAGTTATTTTACATTAACCGCTTAACTGCCGATTAAAAGTTACACGATTTGCTCTTCAATGACGCATACGTACTAGGGATTGCAATATCGTACCAAAAGTTGAATACCGGTGTATTCGGTATTTTTTAGATGTTAATACCGGGATACCAGTTTTAATACCGGTATTAGAAATTTTAGAAAAAGAACGAAAACACACGTGTTTCTTTGTTTTATAATTTCCAGTTTTATTAGAGAGTGTAAATACCACAAAAATAATTTGTAATTTATAAATTATAACAGTAAATAAAGAATCACGAAAAGAAAAGGAACTCTTTATTTACACTGTGCCACCATATTCTTTTCATCAGATAAATAATGAAATTAAATTGAAGTATTATCAACTGACATTTTTATGTTATTTAAAGTTATTCTTATTCATTATTTTGGGTTATTATTTATAAGTATATATATATAATAAATCTGAAAAATATTTTGAACCCTAAAGTATGATATGTAAATAAAGGGCGTTTTTTTTAGAGGTATAGAAGTTTAAATTGCAATAAAACAACGATGTATTATTCTATTGACATGAATTTTTTTTTATTCGAAAGATAATCTTGTGGCATTACATTTTAAATATGATTTCTGGCATATGACTGCCACGGCTGGCTCGGATGTAGTCCAATCTGGACGTCCAATTTTCGATGACTTTTTCCAACATTTGTGGCCGTATATCGGCAATAACACGACGAATGTTGTCTTCCAAATGGTCAAGCGTTTGTGGCTTATCCGCATAGACCAATGACTTTACATAGCCCCACAGAAAATAGTCTAGCGGTGTTAAATCACACGATCTTGGAGGCCAATTCACAGGTCCAAAACGTGAAATTAGGCGGTCACCAAACGTGTCTTTCAATAAATCGATTGTGGCACGAGCTGTGTGACATGTTGCGCCGTCTTGTTGGAACCACAGCTCCTGGACATCATGATTGTTCAATTCAGGAATGAAAAAGTTAGTAATCATGGCTCTATACCGATCACCATTGACTGTAACGTTGCGGCCTTCATCGTTTTTGAAGAAGTACGGACCAATGATTCCACCAGCCCATGAAGCGCACCAAGCAGTCAGTTTTTCTGGATGTAACGGTGTTTCGACATACACTTGTGGATTAGCTTCACTCCAAATGCGGCAGTTTTGTTTGTTGACGTAGCCATTCAACCAGAAGTGCGCTTCATCGCTAAACAAAATTCGCTTATGAAAATCGGGAACAATGGCAATCTCGTTTTGGGCCCATTCGACGAATCTACGCCTTGCTTGATGATCGTTTTGATGAATTGCCAAACCAAACTGAGAATAAATCACTTGACAGCTGTTAAATCGGTCGCCATCTTGGAAAGTAATGCCAACTTAAACTTCTATACCTGAAAAAAAAAACACTCTTTACAATGTTAATAACAAACTCAACAATGTAAAAAATATCAAAATATTACGCTCTTTGTTCACAACCACAACCTTGTTTTCACAAATACGAATATCAGACTACAAATCCTGCGCGTGTGCATTATCGCTCTGAGCTGTAATAGGATAGTTTTGACCCACCTCCTTGTGAGTGATTCTCATAATCTGACTACGATGCAACTTTATATTCACAGTCTGATTAATTTCGCCCGTTACGGAGACACAAAAACAAAAACGCATACTATTTTGCCATGTTAACGATCCCTAAACATATAATGTGGAGACAATTTTAAAAAATTCTAGTAAATACCGAAAAGCCAGTATTTAAACTTGTGAATACCGGTATTACAAAATTGTTCAAATGGCTCAAAATACCGGTATTCGGTATCCCGGTATACCAATTTTGCAATCCCTAATACACACGCATGTACACTGTATTGGAGGGAAAAGATAGGGCATAAATAATCAAATTTTTCTCTGGAATAAGTAAATCCTTCTCAAACACTGTGCCAAGGTCATTTTATTGCATTCCAAGATCTTCGGAATAGTTTTTACTGATGTCAGCGCAAAAAAAAAAAAAAAAAAGATCGGATTTCGAAAGACGTATATATACGGCCTGAGCATTTAACACTCTGGTTGAGCGAGACGTATATTTATGCCGGCAGCAGTTAAGCGGTTAATTTTGAAAGAGTCTTGACCGTTAGAGAGTTATGGGGTAAGAATTGTCAGCGCTAATAAGTACATTAACCTTCTAATTTTTTAAATTAATATTCATTAACTGTTTTATTAATTACTACAAATTAAAATGTTTTATATACTAATTTTTAGAATTAATAATTCAGCATATTAACTATAATATTTAATTAGTTTGCTACTTCTGTTTTTGAAATAAACAAGAAAAGATCAAAGAAGGTTGTTTTCCCTGCATCATCAGCACGTTTGCTGTAAAAGTTGTTTTACAGAATTTTGAATTTGGGAAAATATTGCTGTGATTGTTAAAATTACGAAATCGTAACCTTTACTTCAAGAAAAAGTGGTATAGCATTCAAATTTATTTTGTTGTATAAAATAGTCATTCTTCCCTTTCTATTTGTTGTGTTAATAAGTCTTTTTTTATGCAGAAGTTTATCCAGAATTATGCTTCTCTTTGAGTCAATTGCGGATCTTAAAACCTAATTATAGCCATTTTACTTGAAATAACCTTCCAGATATTGAGTTTTCTTTTTCTTATAGTTACTGAAACCTTAATTCATACCTTCCATTTAAAATATTTCTTAAAGATAAGATTTTTATCCTGCTTATTTAAAAACTTTTCGACGTTACAATGATACTTTGTCAGTCTAAGTTAACTCAATACAGTCCGGCTAAATTTATAGTGTTTTTAAAAAGTTCTTGAACCAGAGTTCTAACGAAATACTTTCCGCATAACCATCAGATGAGCTTCTTTGGTCTGCAAATGAAATTTAATCTCATCTCCAAACTTCTAAGATTGAAAGAAGCTGTAGATGGCTTCAATGGGCCATTTTCTTACAGAAAAATAGACCGTTCCTCTTTTGGATTTTGCTATGTAATCGCTTTAGATTGCGGTTTTTAAAAAAGCAGTTCAGGAATGCCTAAAAAAAGTCAGAGAAGTCATGTTTCATTGAGTAAATCACCAACGAAATATTAACTATCCCCTTCCCCCCAAATGGTCTTTTGGTAACTATTAATCATCTTCTATCTTATCCAATTACCAATTGACATTTGAAGAGAAATCTTTCTCGAGTAAAAAATGAAGCAATTCGGGATCATTTATCAA
The DNA here is from genome assembly GCA_019973935.1 of Trichonephila clavipes. Classification (NCBI taxonomy): domain Eukaryota; kingdom Metazoa; phylum Arthropoda; class Arachnida; order Araneae; family Nephilidae; genus Trichonephila; species Trichonephila clavipes. The sequence goes on along the minus strand of BMAU01000272.1, from coordinate 720,760 downwards.
ATGATACGTGAAATTCGGTGACCGTACCTTTGTTCTTATCTTCAATCGATGATCTCAGACCGAAGGTCCATTTTTCAGTGCAGTATTTACGATTTTCGAAATGAAGGAAAGCATTTACAATATGTAATCCAATCTTCATAGAAGGTTGAAGATCTCGCTGTGCTTTTTTATCCTCCTCAGAGAGGTAATCACTTATAGTGAGTTTATGGGTGATTTGATAGCTCTTCTAATATTCATGTTCTACATATTTCAGTTGCTGAAGATAATCTAAAAAAATCAAAGCTTATAATAGTACGTAAAAGTATTAAAGATTAAGTAGACGCCTTTATTTTCTTGAAACCACGGGCCATGGCTCTGATTTTGATCAAGTATCCTTAAATTGTTGTACCCACCGTGTGTATAGAGGGCGGATGCACGTTAAATATGTCGAGTTTTAAGTCCTCCCTTGACGTGGTGTATTAATTTGGAGTGGAGGTGCCTGCTGAGGTGTCGTCCTCGCAGTGACGTAACGGAGAATATTAGCCCCCTACCTGCAAAGTCAGGTTTTACGCTTCAAGCCGCCGTACAAAGGGAACGTACTTGGCGTCAGTCAGGCTTTAAGCCCCCTAAAATCCTGCCCCCTAGAATGGTGTACGTTACGCCACTGCATCCTCGTCATTTGACCAATGCTCAAAATTGCGAGGTCCGTAACAAATAGCTTTCGTGATGCTTTATTGCGCAACGTTAATATAACTCTCACTCATTTATCGTAAAAGTTGCCATTTTATGTTAAACCGTGACCAAAACTCAGATTTAAAAAAGTCGCATTAATTTGATATCTTTTACATTTTTAAGCATTTTTTTTTTAGTGAAAGGCATAGCCGCGCGCGCGCGTTCAGATATATTCCAGTATTTTTTTTGCTTTTTTTTTTTTACTTTAAGGTATACGACTACGTTCAGAACCGAGATTTTCAAAAGCTCATAAATGGATAATTTTCATGATATTTAGTGTCACTTAGATTAGAATATATGCATAAAATTGTTTTAAGGACATTTTGACAAAATTTTTTTATTAAAATACAATATTTTGGCAAAAAATTAACTTAGAATAATCTTTTTTTTTCCAAATGTTCTCCTTTTGTAAAAATGCTTCTGTTATAATAATACACTCTGTCCCAAAAAAATATATGCACCCAGAAGAAATTGAGCTACATTCACGAAATTTGGTATGCATGTAGTGTATATGAAAATAAACAAATGATTAAAAATTCAGAACAAAATATCATTTTATTAAGCGGTTACAGCTTGCAAAAGGTTAAAAATCAGTAAGTAGTAAAGCCACCTCTGGCAGCTATACAAGCCGAAATTCGGCGTGGCATCGATTCAATTAGATCACTTATGACCCCCTGTGGAAGATCCTGCCATAGTCTTTGCATCTGCGCAGTTAATTCTCCTGTATCTCGGGACGGCTGCAGTTGCCTTCCCAGCGCGTCCAGACATGCTCTATTGGCGAAAGATCTGGTGACCTGGCAGGCCATGGTAGGACGTCATATCCTTGAAGACATTGTTGGGAGAGTCGCGCAGTATGTGGACGAGCATTATCCTGTTGATAAATGGCACCTGGGCGACTTGATAGCATGGGTAGCACAATCGGCGTTAAAATATCGTCCACGTATCTGCGAGCTGTCAAAGTGCCTTGAAGGACCACTAAAGATGATCGTGTGTCTCAAGAAATTGCTCCCCACACTGTCACACCTTGTGAAATTGCTGTATGCCGCTCGACAATAAATGCCGGATCGGACCGCTGGCCGGTGCGCCTCCAGACACGTGTGCGGTGGTCATCAGCACTGAGACTGAATCGGGATTCATCACTGAAGATGACACGTCTCCAGTCTGTCACACTCCAAGTTGCCCGAGGTCGGCAAAATCCAGTCGACACTGCCTATGATGTGGGGTCAGTGGTAAGCGTCTTAGAGGACGTCGGTTCCTCAAGCCAACTTCGGTCAGTCGTCTCCTTATGGTTTCTCTTGATGGCACTGGATGTCTGGAAGGAGGTAAGTGGCGTTGAATCGATGCTAGCGACGTTGTTGGTGCCGAAGTGGCCACTCTTCTGATTGCACGATCCTCGCGATCATTTGTGTTCCTGGGACGTCCTGACCCTCCGCGACGGTACACTCTACCTTCTGTGATCCACTGTTGCCAACACCGAGCAACTACCATATCGCCCGACCGAGGTGGCGGCCGATACGTCTATTCGACCAACCTGCTTCTCTGAGGCCTATTATACGGCCCCTATCAAAGTCCGTCAGCTGCTCGTACTGCCGCCGGTTACGTCTTAGAGGCATCCTAAGTTTCAATATCGTCTATCAAAGTCATCAGATTCGTTTGGATAGCCGTACGGCGCTCGTACTCATGCTTTTAAACTCTCCCAGTTGCGCAAATAATATGCGCATGGCACACTTAGCCTTGTCTCATTGGCTTCGAAATTTTAATCATTTGCATATCTCTTACCAGACTACATTCTTGCCAAGTTTCGTGATTGTAGCTTGATTTCTTCTGGGTGCATATATTTTTTGCGACAGAGTGTATTTTGCCTGTATATAGCTCAGACCTCTGTTCAGAGGCTCAACTAGAATTTTTGAAATATATAACTTAGCAGTGGGTTTATTCATATTTTACGACAACAAAAGGGAGCAACTTTAAGAAAAAAACGCGAATAATTATTTCAATTGGTGGTAACCCTGAAAATAATGTGAATTTTTCAAAAATTCTTGTTGAGCCTCTGTAGAGAGGTCTGAGCTATATACAGGCAAAATATTATTATAATAGAACCATTTTTCACAAAAGGAGAACATTTGGAAAAAAGATTATTCTAAGTTGGTTTTTTGCCAAAATATTATATTTAAATAAATTTTTTTTGTCAAAATGTCCTTAAAACAATTTTATGCATGTAGTCTAATCTGAGTGACACTAAATATCATGAAAATTATCCATTTATGCGCTTTTTTAAAACCACGGTTCCGAACTTAGTCGGATACCTTAAGAAATATTTTAAGTATAAATTTTGATTTATAGAAGTGGGAAAAAAAAATGTTAATTAAAGATATGATTATTTTTAACATAGTAACCTTTAGATCAGGGGTTCTTGACCTTATTCCCCGTCTGGACACAGATGACAAACAGGAAATTTCTGTCGGGCGCAGTTAAAAAAAGAATAACGATTCTTAATATTTCTTTATTTTTTTGCAATCATAAACATCATAAACAATATACAACACTAAACAGGTAACAAAAAAAAAAATACAAAATAGTTACATTTAATGCGATTTTTTGCATTGCGTATTATCCACTAATTTTTCAAAGTCAGGTGTATATAAGATGATATTTCCAATCTTATAGCTACTTCAAGATTGCTATTGTTAAATCGAGATCTGATTGTTTATTTCTAAAAGTATCATGGATCTCGCGGCCACACAAAATATCGTGGTGGACCACGATTAGCCCCAGTTGATATTGATATAGTATATAGTGGACAGCCGCGGGGGCACAGAAGTAGCTTCGCAGGCACAGGATTAAGAACCCCTGCTTTAGACTGTCATACCCGAGATTATCTCGGAAACTGTGCACTAGTGCTGCAAAATGTCACCCCGAGTATTATACAGGGTAATTTTTATTTTGAGCACCAGATATAATATACCAGATTAATTAGAATTAATATACCAGAATTCATTTCGCAAGAAGTATATTTTGGTGTCATCTCATTGTCAAATCCGAATCTATATTGAGAAAAATTAATTTGGGCTTATAAAACAACACAATAGGTATTCATTTTTACTTTATTTTATTTTTTTAGAAAACAATGCTCCACTTGAAGTGAACTTTACCAGTGGCCACTTCAAACGAATATGCAGTTGTTAAAAAAACTTTGAAAATTTTTATGCATGTAATTCAAAATATCATTTTTTAACTATTAAGTATATTTTATTTTGTACTAAATATTTGATTTTTGAATAAAAAAAATTGACAGTTTATGCACCCAAATCTTCAAAATAACTTGACAGTTAAAGGGTTAATCTGTTTGCGCAATGATATATATATATATATATATATATATATATATATAGTCATTTTAATGCATTTTAGGTCATCTTTATAATTCTTTAGAGCACTTTTTAATTCATTTTTAATATTATTTACGTTTTCAGTATCTCATTCTTGGCGATGACTTAACTCGCTTACCGCGATTCTAGCGTTATCATTCATAAATTCATGCTTTAAGTGTTATGTGAAACTACACTAAAACATATTAAAAATAAAATAACGCGAATAGGTATTGTGTTTGACTAATCATTAGGGGAAAATTAATAATACCATTCTGGAGAAATGTTATCCTTAAAAATTCCATGTGTTTCGTTATTCATATTTTCATATTGAATTCAACACTTTGTCTGTGTAATGTTACATTATTCAATGCATTCCACACATCGCTGATCCACCTAATGCTTCATGGACATAGTCCATTAAGTATTAGTGATAATAATAGTGATGTTATCTAAGTATGAAATACATCATTTGCTCAGCAGTGAAGGAAAAGATAGTAAGGAATTTATATATAAAAGGGAGAATTTTGGCGGCGGGAATGAATGAAGATGATAATGTATTATCTATTAATATCAGATGAATCAGATAATATGAAAGTTTTACTATTCTTCTTAGCAATTTTTCTTGCTTTTGTTCGTAATAAATCTGTTGATTTGTGGGGTATATATTAATGTTGTGTAATGATGCAGATATATTGTTTTTTGAATAATTTAAATGATAGACTTTTAGCAATTTAATATACTTATTAGTTTCATTTGTTTGGATATATTTGACAAAACTTTTACGTTATTTTTATTAGTTCAATACGTTTATCATACACTGGTGTGCAAAAATTAAGGACGAAGTCGAAAAATTAGCATATCAGCTGAACGAAGAGGCAGAGCGGACAGAAAGACCAATCAGGAGATTAAGTAGGGTGATGTACGGTAGCACATGCGCAGATATGCTGTTAGAAGTAATGGGGGAGTGTCTGAGTAGTATAAAGCATGTTGTCGGTGTAAGATCAGTATTTTTGGCAAAGAGATTGCACGCCGTATAGCAGTTAAAATCACACCGAGTTGCTGCCTCAGCGAGAAATGGCAAATAATCAATCTGTTAGACGACATCTGGATGCTTTTACCCGAGGTCGAATCATTGGGAAGTTGGAGGAAGGCCGCAGTGTGACAAGTGTGGCTGCAGAGTTCGGAATTGCTCACAGCATCGTTTCACGACTTTGGAGACAATTTCAAACTACAGGAACAGCTATCCGGGGGTTCAGTAGTGGTCGTCCACGAGGAATCACACCCGCAGATGACCGGTACATTGTCTTACAGGCCAGGAGAAACAGGCGGCAGACAGCGGGAGAAATCGCTAGACACACGACACAGGCGACTGGACGACCGATATCGCGTTTTACCGTGGCCAGAAGACTGCACGGTGGTGGTCTGTTTGCACGACGCCCTGTACAGTGTGTACCTTTAACGCCTGCCCATCGGAGAAGGCGTTCTCTGTGGTGCCGGGAACACCGGAATTGGAGAGACAATGAATGGGGACGAGTACTCTTTACAGATGAGAGCAGATTCAGTTTGAGTAGCGATTCTCATCGCATACTCATCTGGAGAGAGCGGGGAAGCCGCAATCATCCCTCGAACATCATTGAAAGGGACAGGTACGGAGGTCGCGGTGTTCTTGTTTGGGGAAGCATCATGCTTGTTAGTCGTACAGACCTTCACATCTGCGACGCAGGTTCAGTCAATGGGACCCGTTATTGTAACGAGATTCTTCTTCCATATGTGCGTCTTTTTAGAGGCGCTATGGGTCTGCAGTTCCTTTTCATGGACCACAATGCAACATGCCATCGCACAGTAGCTGCCGAACAGCTCTTAGAGAGTGAGGATATTGAACGTATGGATTGGTCGGCACGATCTCCGGATCTCAATCCCATCGAGCATGCATGGAATTTTCTAGGCAGACGCTTGGCAGCTCATACCTTACCACCAGTAACGATTCGGGAGCTTCGATTGGCGCTGCAAGACGAATGGGCAGCAATGCCTCAACAACTTATTGACACCCTCATTCTCAGCATGGGCAGACGCTGTGAAACCTTCCTAGCAGTCAGGGGAGATCATATCCCCTACTAAAGACCGGATGTTTCTTGCTGGACACCCATCACAGGGATGTTTCGGCCTTCAGTCGCATTGAGCTCCATGCTACTTTTTCACTCAAGCTTCTTTGTATCCCTGTGATTTCTCTTTTAGTAAGTGTTGCTTACATTACACATGTCCTTACGTATTGGGAATCTTACGGTATTAAATGTGTTGATTTGGAAAGCTTTTGTACAAAGTTATATTGAAAAAACCGTCTCGTCCTTAATTTTTGCACACCAGTGTATTTCACATAAACATGAAAAAAATTGTAATTCTTATTAATTCATAAAAAAATACTGTAACCTTATTTTTTTCACCTAAAAGGGGGAATTTTAAAAAAAAATTATCAATTTAAATGCAATTTTGTATTCAGTTTTCTTTTATTTTCACTGCTTTTTTTGTCAAAGGCAGGACTATTATTGTATATTATAATAATAATTAAATCACAAATTCTTTTCTGCTTATTGCTGTAGCAGTTAAATTGTTTGTAGGTATTTTTGTAATAAGATTACTAAGATTCAACTGTAGAGTTTTTTTCTCCGTGCTTGTAAAAATAACTGATTTTGGATTCTAGAGCAATATATTTTTATTGTAAAATTTTTTGAATTTTTTAATTAGCAGAACTGAAAGAAATGTTTGTACGCAGATGTGTCAGCAAAGACCTTCATTGTTTAACATTGTGTTCTGTAAAGAAAGTAGCTAACTATATATGTTCGTATCTAGGATTATATCTGAAGCAGACATATAACAGACGTGTCGCATAAAATCACAAACAACTGATTTTTTTTGACACTTATAAAAGTAGTAAAAGCAATGATGAGAAAATACTTTTTTGGTTTTAAAAAAATTTACTGTATCCTTTGAGTTTTTTATGGTTTGTTTTCAAACACAATTTTAGAAATATAATAGTCGTAAAAAAGTCTGGTTATTATGTTATACTTATTAAGTTTTAACATAGAGTAGTGATTTCTAACCAAAGTTCCTGGATTTAAATGAGAAAATACCACCTCGCGTGTGTTGTCTTTAGTTTTATTAATAGCTAAATTGATCTTCTATTTCTTTCTTTTATAAATGTTCGTAAAATAACTACAGCGATGTTATAACTATATTTGCTCTTGCACACGAATATTTCATCGATATTTAAACTCTTTTAAGGATAAGCATCAGTAATTGTCATATTGGCATGCCTTTTAAGAATAACTTTTTTGTGTTGCTATTGTTTATGTGTAATTAGTATATGTACTAAAAGAAAGAAGGCATATGCTGCTGAAAATTACTTCTTAATATGTTAATCATTTTCAACTTAACCAATTCATTTCTTCCCTGGTAGTTTCCCCCCTCCGTATTACAAGAATATGAGCTGAAGATTTTCTGTTTGATGGCAAAGAAATCTATTTAAAAAAAAAAAAAAACGTTAGCAACCTTTGACACTTTGATTATAAATTTATTAAAATAGAACTACAATACTTCTTGTTGCCGATTATCAGGAAGGTTTTAAATTCGAATTTAGATTTTAAAAGGTTATATATATTTTACCAAAAATCAACATGTGAAATAACGAGAGCTAATATATTTTAAGCCAAATGATTCGTTAAACAACTTCTTGGGTATTTGTAGGGTTTAGAGTTAGGTGCAAATTAAGTTACGAAAAATATAAGTTTAAATTTTTTTATTACTTAAACTATTTTCTTATATTTTGGAATTCAGATACAGTTTTATACGTTTATTTTTAAAGTTGTTTCTAACCGTTACTTATCACGTGATACATTTTATAGATTCCCCATTATTAATACTTGCATACTAATCGACTTCTTGCTATATGTCACCTCGCAATGAACCTTCTCAATGCCTCCCCAAATAGACTTCGAATTGTGAATGAATCGACAGGTAATTATCTAACATTTAGTATTGTGAACAATGAAAGACGATGCGATCGGAAATAGGCGTAATTTAAGCGAAATTCGATAAGGTATCTAGAAAGCCTTTCTGTTAATTGCAGCAGGTCGAGGAATCCCTACAAATTTTCATTTGCTATTTTTACTTTTACGGATTCTTTCTCTGAATGAAGTTAAATATATGCGGTGAAATTTAAGTAGGGAAGAGGAGGCATACACACGCTCACATATTATGTATGGAACAAGGCATTCAAATATTGTAGTTAAGTAACAATATATTATTCGACTTTTCGGTTATAACACTCTTTAACACTTTTCAGACCACAGTATTATTATTAATATTTGAATGCGCAATTCTCTTTTACTCTGTATATACATATATATATGTAATATATAAATGCTTGATTCCGTATATTTCTTTACGTAAAATAATACAGACGAGTACTTTACATTTTTATTTATTTATTTTTCATGTAAATCGTTGATAAAAAATGTAAAATTTTATAATTTATTCTCGATACTATTCCTATTCTTTTTCTTTTATGCAGATATTTCATCATTGTGGCTAAAAAAATTAAGCTTTGTTTGAAAACAACTAAATCCTACTCAGAGTAGTGTTGATTTTCAAAATTTCTATAAGCAATAAAAATAAAATTCAAATATTTATACATTTCTTCGTATTGAAATCATAAAAAATAAGTGTTACTTGATTACTGTATCGTGGATAACGTATGATATGATTAAATAAGAATTAAATTTTATGCTATCAGGATGAATTATCTGCTGCGAACCGCACTTTGCGTGAATAGATAATAATCTGTTAAGAAACTAGAGAAAAATTAAAAATTTGGCTATAAATTTCATTGGAATATCTAGTGCCCAAATGTCCGATTGAGATCCGAAATATTGATACGATTAAAAGGAATGATCAAGTAGAGTTTAAAAAGATATGATTATAATTTGGAAAAATTTGCTCTGTCTGAAGTGCAAGGCTGAGTGAGTGAGTGAATATTAATGTCGTACTTTTCAGCTACACGAGGGCTTTGGGCGACGGACCTCGTAATTTTGAACCAGCGCAAGGCTGAATTAAGCATAAAACAAACAACCTTAGAAACAATTATTTTATCACATATATATATATATATATATATATATATATATATATATATATATATATATATATATATAACATTTAATTTAGAGGTCATGTTGTCTTGGAAGGAGTGGAAATTTTTTTTTACTGTTCCTTATGTGCTTGTGTATTGCCGTGTATGTTCTTTATCGTATTTGTGCCTTAAATTAAAGAAGTCATTTAAGTCATTGATTAATTTAATTAGCAAGTCTATATAGTGAATGCTGCTCTCTCAGAAGCATTTGTATCATTATTTATGTTTCTTGTGCTTTTTTTGGTAGGCATGGCAATCGTACATATAAAAATGTTTATTTTAAGGTAAAGGTAGCTAAATTTGTTATGACCATTAAACTAAAGATGAGCAAGCAGTAGAATATAAGTTCAAGTTTGCTGAAATGTTATTCAATTAAAAATATTGCAATAAATTCAATTGAGATTAATTCTCTCTCTGTAAATTTAATTTTCCCATTTAAATTTTTCATTAAGATTAATTTTCTATTACTCTTTTTATGCTAAGATTGAATTGTTGGAGAAAATAAGCCATGGGTGTTAATTTAAATTTGATCGTCTGTGCTTTTGTATACTAATATGCGGAACAAGTGTCTTTTCCTATTTAGAATAGGATATATTGTCCGAAAAAAATTGAATGCGTTTAAAAATAATCCCCGATTTGTTCTAGTATTTCTAAGTAATATTTTTGTTTCTTTTTAATTCTTATCCAGTAAAATAAATGAGTAGAGTATGCAACAATTCATGCCACTGGCTTATGAAACAAAGTGGACGAGTTAATTACATTGTCGCATAGTGAAGGGAGAGTAAGAAGATCTAAGATCACCCTACCGAATGAAAAATGTTCACATTTCTCATCAAAAGTCTTTTACTTCAGAACGTGTCATTTATCTCAGTGAGTAACCCCCCCGCACACACATACACAACGAGAGGAAAGAAAAATTCAGAAGTGTATATATACATTTGATAGACACAATCTTTAGATCGAATTTCTGCTATATTAGCTATCATTCTTTTAAAATGTTAGATGTGACGTTTTAGAAAACAACTGTTGCTCAAAGTGATGCGACAGACTGTCAAGATTTAAAATTGTTTTTCGCTGTATCGTATTAGTTTTGTTTACGAATAGTTTGACATCTTCTGAGTAAGATTGAGAAATTTGAAGTGGCGGAGAAAAATTTGTTAATATGTTTGTAATTAAATTGTTTTCCTAAACATGTAGGAATGAATAACTTTTGAGAGAAATAAATGATTAAATTTGAAATCAAACTTATATAGCTTTTATTAAATCAGCAATTAGTGAAATAGTAATTCAAAACTATTTTTCAGAATTTTAAAAAATTAGGAATTCTTAATAATAATTTTAAATATCGACTTATGTTTTTAAATCCTAAATTTCACAAAAAAGTCATATTAAATTCCAAGTAGTATAAATAGATTTTATGCATTCATTGAAAAATCTTGAAAAGGCTTTATTATGTTGTTGTTGTTGTGGCTAATGCCACCTGTCTGACGTAGTCAGAACGAGGCCCACGAAATTCATCGTGGCATGGGCAAGAGGTACGCCTGTCGTTGGCCTTGAGCACCATACAGGTGACAGTGCGATTTAAGCTCAGAGAAACTTCCCCGAAGGGACGATAGATGGCGACACGACCTCTATCTCCACCTCCACAATTTCTGCAAGTGAACTGAAAGGGAGGGAAATATTCTCCAGTTCCTGCGCTAGTGAATAAGCCCACAAGACTACGGACCCACTGATTTAACGAGCACGTACTCCGTGTGCACTCGGAGGGTATTTGGTGACATCGAGCATCGAACCCAGGCCTTCCGGTCTGGAGTCCGATGCTCTAACCACTAGGCTACCCACGGCCAGGCTTTATTATAAAGGTATTAAGAAACTTTATACTACAGTAATATGCATGAATGGTAAGGAAATTTTGGATCGCATGAAAGTTAAAAACAATAATTTTTTTATTAATAGCTTTGATTTGGAAGATCTTTTCAGTTTTTTTGATATTAATATGATTAAAATATTATTACAAATTTTTAATAAAAATAAATTTAATACTGTGATAAATTGTGATAAATTTAACTCGTTTATTAAACTGATACTTCAAGATAATTATATTTACTACGTGGGAAATTATTATAAATAGATTAGTTTTATTACGAGGTGGACCAGCAAGTAATTGTTTTTATTTACACTTTTATGAACAAGCTATGTTGACTCTACATCTATCATATTATTTATATCGATATATTAATGATCTTACAATTTTTGGGAAAAACAAGGAATTTAAACCTGATGTTAGTTTCTATCCTGAGTATTTTAATCGAGATTCAAGCAAACAAAATAACCCTAATGCCACAAATTTTCTTCGTATTAAAATACAAATAATAGACCATTTACTATACACCAACATTTACAATAAAAAGAATATTTTTACCTCAATATTGTTAAAGCTCTATATTAGTACAGTAATAGACGTATTTCTATTTATAGAAACGTAATAATAAGCAATCTATCGTTATTTAGAATAATCCTAATGTAATAATAATAATAGTATATAAAAGCATATTTCTTTGTAGTATATATAAACATATCTCTCTTAATAGTATTATAAATTTATTTTTCTTTAAGTTAAATTTTTTTATCACTATTAATAATAATTTTTAAATGCAACAAATTATTTAAAATTAGGTTTTTTTTTGAGTCTCAGCTTTGAATTTGTTTATAGTTCACTGAATAAGACTATTGAATAATTAGTTGTAAGTTGATTCGTGCTGTGGTACATGCATTTTAGATATTTACCTATGTTCGATCATAAATAATGCATTAAAAGATTTTCCCATTATAACTTTTTGGATTTCGCTCAATATTATAAAATGAAGGGGAGAGGTTGGTTAACCGTTAAAACAGGTTTTAACCCTACTGCTATGTTTATAGCTATTACAACATCCATCTTGAATTTTTAGTTCTTCTTTATATTGACTCTTAAATATATATATATATATATATATATATATATATATATATATATATATATATATATATATATATATATATATATAATCCAATATAAAAAAAAATTTTCAATATATAATCATATACATATACATACACATATATATAAATTTATAAATATATATATATATATATATATATATATATATATATATATATATATATATATATATATATACAAATACATAAACAAAAATATAAAAATAGACATATAGTTATATACCTAAGATAACTAAAAAAGTAGGAAGGAGGCACATAGTATAAAGACAAATTCCTGGCCTTAGGAACCAGGATTGCAGGTTTAAACAAGTTTTGCGGCGCCAACCTTCACCTGTAATTTGTCATACTATGTACCAAGAGGAAAGGAAAGAGTTATATATGTAGAATTTAAATATTAAAAAATCATTAAACTAAATAACATATGAACATAAACACAACATATTAAATCGAAGTTAAATCGATGGCCAAGAGTGCAGTAACGAGTTCCCGCCAAATAAGGAGAGCAGAACCGCATAAAGTTAATTGCGATACGATATAAGAAACGATTAATTGCGATACGATAATAATAAACACACACATATATATATATATATATATATATATATATATATATATATATATATACTTTTAAAAAAAATCATAAAAATAAAAATCATATAAAATTAGCGTAAAATATTAATATATATATATATATTAAAATTTTTTTAAAAATAAGCATGTGGCGCCATCTCTATAATAATTGTAGGATAAATTATGTATTGTCTAAATTTAAAAAAAACATTACAAAACATAATAACAGTAAATAATTACAGTAATACAAATTGTATCATAAAAAACCATTATAAATATAATTACAAAGAAAGTTAGCAGGGTATCCATGTTCAATACAGTGATTAAAATTTTTTTTAAGATTTAAAAAAAATATTAGCTTTATCGGTAACTAATACATTATTGCGATAAATATAGTTAAAAATAATATTTCTATATATAGATATTGATAAATTAGAATTCCAGAAAGGCACTTTGATGATATTAAAATTAAAGGCATCTCTTTTATCATAAATATTACTATGCAGTTTCAAATACTTAATATATAGTGATACATCTAGGTAATTTGTTTTGATTGGATTATTATTAATTTTGACTAAGTTTAAGTAGGACGGATAAAAATTAATAATAGGATTTAAATTATCATTTTTACCAAAAATAATTGAATCATCAATGTACCTAAAAATGTAGTAGTCATTATTAATAACATAATTATATTCATAAAAATGTATTTTATATATGGAGATTTTTATACATAAAAATATATATATATATATATGTATAAAAATCTGTGCGTGTGAATGTGACTAAACTCCTCCCCTAAACGGCTGACCGATTTCAATGAAATTTTTTGTGGGTTCAAGTGGATTCGGAGAATGGTCTAGATTCACAATTCGGTCCGATATCGCAATTATTTAAAAAGATATTAATTAAAAACCTTAAAATGCATAATTGTTTTACTCATGTTCTGTTTATTCTGCTAATGCGCGGCAAGAAAAAGGGGACAATTTTCCGATATTTTCGTCGTTTTTAAAATTGCAATCTAATTTTTCTATCAAAATCGGACAAAAAATAATTAAAGAATCGGAAAGATTATTCATTTCGCCACGGTACGGCATATATTTATCTATACATATAAATAAAAATGAAGTGTCTGTTTGTAATTTGAAATTAACAGCTTTTTACTAAATGCATTTAAAAGTATATACGGTACTCTTATAGGAAAAAATCAATTTTTAAAATTTTTGTCTGTCTGTCTTTCTTTCCGTCCTTTTGTTTGGGCTAATCTCTGAAACGGCTGGACCAATTTTGACGAAACTTTCACTGGCAGATAGCTAATGTTATAAGGAATAACTTAGGCTACTTTTATTTTAGGGAAAAAAATTAGGATTCCGGGAAAATAAAATTAAAACCAATGAAATAGTGAGCAATATCCGATTCAAATAGGGATTATTTATTTCAATAGGGATTATTTTTATTTAATAGGAATTGTTTTATTTCGCGAGCCTTCTGTCTCAACGATTGCTAGCAGTTATATCAAACTTTTTTCTTTGATTAGGTTGCTGCCATTCGCCGCATTTTCCATTCATGTCTTGATCCTAATGATTTTGCAGTCCTTAACTGCATTGTCAAAGGTCATGCGTTTCTTTCACCCCCTTCCTTGCGGCTTCGTTTGTGTTCGCGTTTCACCCTACTTGCTACATAGACCTATTTTGATCCCAAAGATTTTAGTCCCCCATCGACAGTATCAAAGGTCATGCGTCCCTTTTACCCCTTGCTCAACAAAAAGCAAAGAAAACAAAAAAGAAACATAGATTGACAAAGTAGAAGAAAAGTTTTCGTTAACTCTGCGTTGTGAATAAACACTTTTTTGTGTATTTAATTCCACGTGGACGAAGTCGCGGGTAACAGCTATTTAACATAAAATAAATGCGTTAGAAAGTAATATTAACGTATTACACATCCAGATAAAAATTATTTACACTATTTTTAGCGTTTATTACACAAAATTTGTAACGATGTGTTACTTTTGCTGTGAGCAGGTAGGTGTTTTCAAAAATCGACCCACAAGAAAGTTACGGGGCATCATAAATAATAATAACAATAATAAAAAAAAAATCAGCAATTATATCTAAAGACTTAAAATTTAGCAAACATGTTTTTTTCGTTCAGCGAGTTATGTAAAAAGCTTTTTTTTTTTGTTTAATTTATACAATTCACGTAAAATTAACTCATTAAAAACATCTTTATCCTTCAGTCTGTATTTTTTAATTTTTAAATTCACCCGTGCGAAGAACGGGTATACCAGCTAGTATATATATATATAATTCTTCTGTGCGTGTGTATGTGGCTGAACTCCTCCAAAACGGCTGGACCGATTTGGATATTTTTTGTGTGGGCTCAAGTGGATTCGAGAATGATTTAGATTCACAATTCGGTCCGATATCGCAATTATTTAAAAATATATTAATTAAAAACCTTAAAATGCATAATTGTTTTACTCCTGTTCTGTTTATTCTGCTAATGCTTCTTTTCCGATATTTTCGCCGTTTCTAATTTTTCTATCAAAATCAGTCAAAAAATAATTATAGAATCGGAAAGATTATTCATTTCACCACGGTACGGCATATTTATATATATAAATTCTTCTGTGCGTGTGTATGTGGCTGAACTCGAGAATGATTTAGATTCCCAATTCGGTCCGACACCAAAATTTTGTAAGGGCACGCAATTGTTGATAAAAAAATCATGGGGAATATTCTTGAGACCACTATTTTGAGCGGCAAACTTTAAGGTGAAGTTGTACTTCTACCAGAGATCCCAATGATTCTTTCAGACGCACCTACCCATTCAAATGTTTGCAATTTCCAATTCGCTTGGTATTTACTATGACCATTAATAAGTGACAAGGTCAAACAATGACAATTTGTGGCTTAGATTTGGAAAACCCTTGCTTTTCTCTCACGCGGCCAATTATATGTTGCATATCCGAGGTTTGGCAAACCATCACATTTATTTGTGTTTAAACCTCGAGGATTAACCAAAAACATTGTACATTCAATGGCATTACGATAAATTTATTTTTTATGCATTAAAAAAAATATACCTGTTTTGAAAAAATTCCTCGAGTTTTATCTTTTTTACCCTTTAATCAAAACAGTTTCTATTCAGAATAGGTTCTATATTCAACTTATTTCATAGTAAATACATATACTCATTCGCAATCGATAGGTTGAATTGTGGTAACTGTACATGTGATGTCAGATATTGTAATAACTTTCTTTATAAAAAATTTCATCAAAACGGTCCAGATTGTTACAATTTATTCAAAAAAGTTTGTAACTTTCGGATTTAAGACGTGTGTACAGGACAACGTCTGTCGGGACCGCTAGTATATATATACATACATATTAACTTATTTACTGCTATATATATACATACACACACATTTATATACATTTTTGTTGGAAAAAATTAAAACTAATTTGGGTGTTTTCAGTTTCAGAAATATAAATTTACGTCTTTATTATTATTTCTAATTAAATTCTAAACTAAAATTTTAATGAATAGATGTCATAAAAAAGGAGCTATTTCAGAAATATGTATATACTCCAGTGAAACGAATGCTTTAAATTTGTAATAAGAATTTTCAGCCTATTTTGATGTGAATTTTTTAATGAATAATAAAAAAATATATATATTTGAAGAAAGGAGATATGAAATTCTAATTAATTTATATCTTAATACAGTATGAAGAGATTTGAATTTATTCCTAAATCAACAAAAAATGTAATGCATCGTCGAAACTCCCCCCTCCCCCGTTAGATTAAAAATGGAATTCTTTAAAATTAAATTCTTAATAGGTTTCTTTACAATGTAGAAATAGTCATTAACGTGTTTTCTCCCTTTCCCCCCTGATTGAAATCTGAATTTCAATTATATAGTGTAATCATAAGAAAAAAGTAATAACATATGACTTCAGTAAATATATTATCAGATAGATATATTATAGCTTTTAAATCAATAACGTAGTATTAAATTGGTTTTTACTATGCGTGTATTTATTATTTAAAGCCTTCTTATATTTTATTTACACCAAGAATTAGTTTTTAACTTCTCGATTTTCTTGTGGAAAAATAAAATACATGATTTGTGTTCGCTTCTATACGAATTTTTTAAAAGGACTTTGTTAATCATTTTTTTTTATTTTTGCAATTATAAAATTTTTTTTAATTATATTAAAATATATTTATTATATGTTTAATATTTTTTGGGGAAAAATTCATTTCGTAATTTTTCGTACTTAATATTATTATAGCTTTTTTAAGTGAACGATATTTTTAAAAATTTTATCATATACAGTGAACTGTAGTGATATTGTGGCTCTATATATCCGTCTTCTTTAAATACTTTTATGGAGAATATGAAATAAATCCACACATTTAATATTTTCATTATAGCTACCACCTAGTGCATTGAAATTACATACAGTAATATAAACCACATTAACTAAAGCAAATATAAATCGTTTTAAATTTGGATTTTGTATATAATTGCTATTTTTTTCAGTTGTGGAAAAGTAAGGGCCACCCACACTGGTTATTTCAAAATATTGTCTATTTCAGTATATTGTGTATATGTTACCGTTAAAGTGTGAAATCCGTTATTTCATGAAATAACTATGGATTTCATGAAATAACTAGATAAGTCAGTTAAAAGTATGTAAAATCGTTGAATTCTACGATTTAACTAGGTATTCTATAGAATAACGATTACTTGATCGCTAAAGTATGAAATACGGCACTCGAAAGTTCTTTCAACTGGTTCTAGTTGCTTTTAGTCCATTTTAAACCCCAATTCAAAGGGTCATCACAACAACCCTTGCTCTAATAAATAAAGAAAAGTAAAATATAAAGATATTTCATAAAATTTAAATTGATATTCTCTTACAATTTTGATTGAAAAAGTTTACACAGTGTTTTTATGAAACAACTGTTTTTCTTCCCACCATGTATTTTTTTGATAATATTTAGATATAATTATTTCTGGCAATATATGCTCCCCCCTTCTGTTTAACTAATGTTAGCAATATGAGCAATAATAAATTATATCACCTGCTTTTCCTTTTTATTTATCAATTAATCATCCGCAATAAGGATAAAATGTATTTTTGAGAGAGATTTTAGCTATTTATGATCAATTAATTTCTAAAATAACTGATTTTTTTTATTTTTCACTTTAACAGTCTATCATTAGTTATTTCATAAAATAACTTGGTAAAGTATGAAAATTTTCATCTATTATATACTTTAACTGTTTGTACTTTGACGTGTCTTGTTATTTCATGAAATACTTAGTTATTCTATGAAATAACACACATCGAAGTCACACAGTCTTTCACATACATCGAAGTATAGAGAATTTTATTGTAAATAACTCCAAAATTCTCTTTATTTTATGTATGCAAAATGGGTCCATGTATTCCTTTCGGATAACGTAAAATGTTTTAAAATCTATGGAAAAAGTCATTATTATAAATGGCATTTTTTTAATGTATCCCTCCCCACCAGTCATCTAGATAGCGTTGAAGTGCTTTAAGAAAAATTGCCGTGAAATTTTTCAACGTCTTTTTTTCACTCTCATTCTCTCTTTATTAGTGTGTGTGTCTGAAGCTTTGAAGCAAACAAATATTATTGGCGAACTGTATCAATTTTTTGCTTTGAGAGGAATGCCTTGTAGGAAACTGGAAATTTTTCGAATCGAAAGCTGTTTCTCTATTTGTAAATCATGAGGAGATAGCCTGCATCGTTGAGACACACGAACAATGAATGTATTTTTTTCCATCTCTTTTATTCATGAGCTGGATTCGAAATAGAATTGCTATTTTCTTCCTTTCCTGCCTATCCGCATTTCTTCAACTCGAACTTGTTTCCACTTTAGGAGTTTATTTTGCAAACTCTGGAATATAATAAAAAAGAAAGAAAAGAGAGAAGAAGAGTAAGTTGAGAGAGAAACAAGATTTGATTCTACACATTCTAAAAGGTTTTTTCATCGTTCCCCACCCTACATCTTTGCAATTTGAAGCAAGTATTTGAATTAATCGTTTGAATGGGATTCTTTCTTTTCTGTTTTCAATGCATATACATTTATTCTTTTCAAACAAGTTTTTACCAGTTTCTAAGAATTGAATGTCATTTTTGATCCGTATTCATTGTTCCTCACGGAAATATAGTCACCGATTTCGTGAAGTTTACTTATCTTTGAACGAAATTGTTAAAATAGTCGGCATATCAGATTCATTCAAAACGCCGTTTCAAACATCGATTACCAAGTAACTGTTACGATAGCTGTAGCGTTCTTGCAAATACTCTGCAATCTCTTTAAAATAAAATATTGATTGGGAAAAAATGTTGTTCAGAAGAAAAATAATAACATTGTTCTTATGTAATACATACAGGGCTTGCATGCATGATTCATTTGTTTTGAAAAGGCTATTTTTTCAAAAATATTACACGTACACATATGAAAGATATATGAAAATAACCACAAACTCTCACCAAGTGGGCATTGTGTATTACGGGGCACGGAAAATCCTCATCTAGTCGTGACAATTGAAAGAAATTCGTCAAAGGTGAATGTTTTCTGTGTAGTGTCACAAACAAAGATCTATGGGCCGTTCATTATTATTATTATTATTGTTATTACTATTATTTTCCCTCGCTGAACAAACTGTGACCGGTAAATGTTACCTGGATATATTATAGTTCTGGTTACTCCCGCTAATTTCCAGCAAGCTCCCTCCCCTATGTTGTTAATGGGGTGTTTTGTCGAGAATAACCTAGCTTTGTTCCACTGGCCTCCTAGATTCCCTGACTTAGTGCCTTGTGATTTTTTCCTGTGTGGGTATATTATGGACCTAAAAGGCGTATAAATTTTATGCGTTTGTGGTTCTCCTCATATATGTTTCATGTGTGTACGTGTAATACTTTTGAAAATACAGCTTGTTCAAAATGAATGAATCATTAATGTTAATCCTGTATTATGGTATGATTGAGAATGGAGTTAGTGGTGTTCTATCAAACAGCGATTAAATTAATTTTAAAAGTTTTTTGAACCTACAAATATAAATGATATTGTCTCCCAAGATGAACTTTTGTATACGCCCCTGTATAATATTCCCTAGTTTTTCAAAATTTAGAAAATGCAAATGACAAAAGAGAAGGCAAATTATCAAATATATATTTGGTCAAATTTTCAAGACTGCTTGAAAAAGTATGCGATAGAACAGGGGTCGGTAACCTTATAGCTGTGGTGTGCTAAGCCAAACTATCAACACGATTCAGAGCGGAAATATTTGAAACAATTCGATTCCTGTGGCAATGCGCGCATAAAATGTCAAGAGTACAGATTTAGAGTTTATTATTTATTAGTTAGGTCTCATTTTTTTAAAGATATTTATATTTTAACAAAAACATAAAATTTGTGTGACTATTTCTTCATAAATAAAAAATTAAAATTGCACGTATATTATGTATTACGCATATTTTGAACATATTTATTGAAATAAGAAATAAACATAAAATATAAGTATTCCTTCAATGTAGATAAATAAAAAATAAATACTTTAATTCGTACCCTGTTTATGCCCCGCTTTGCTTCGTATTACAATATCAGTGGTATAATTTTTGACTTTCAGTTTGACATGATTCTGATTGTTTAGTTCTTAAACAACTTCTTTAAAGAATCAAATTATTTTTCATATGAGAAAAGATTTGTTCGCATAGATATGCAGAACCACAAGCGAAAAGCAGAGTTCTTGCAATGTTCTTCAAACAATTAAATCTCAACAGCAATGTCATCCATCATATTAAAGTAGATGTCGATATATCTCTCTCGTTAGAGTTATCTTCAAGATTTCTACGTAATTCGTAAATTTTGCTTTCCATTATTTTGAGGTTATTAGCTCAATAAGTTCCATTTCAAAATTATCTTTTTCCATCCGTTCAAAAATTGTCAAATTTATAGAGTGGAGTAGAGTTCCACTGTGAATTTTACCGTGTGCTACAAGTTGCCGAAACAGAAGAATATGAATCGTATCACTTTGTTTTTGCTATACTACATTTATTTTAAATGAAAACCTTGTAAAAAAAAAATGTCAAAATTCTAAAAGATAAATCAATAAATATAAATAATAAAAATCCAAGTGATCTCTTAATATATTTGACATTGTATTTGAAAGTCTGAAGTAGTTGTTCCATAATTTAAAATGTGATGTGACATTAAAAATGATTTGAAACAAAACTATTCCATAAAGTCTTTTTAAAGAATTTTCTGGCTTGTTTTCCATGTGGTTTTCTCGGAAACTTAATAAACCACCTTTTAAGAAGCCTCTTAGGAAGTTGATCGCTTTTATCTGAAATTCATTATAAATATTTGTTGTGCGCCATGTTAATCCTTGAGGGCGTCTCACCAGGCATGAGTTGTATCCAGTGATGCACACAAGGGGGGTCCTGGGGGTCCGGACACCCCCCAGAGCCCTTGATTTTTTTTTCAGATTGATTATAATTCTAAGTATATAGTACGTAAAATTTAATTAATTACTTTTTATTAATGATTAGTTTTTTACTGTGTTTTGTTCCCGAAAATCGACAAAATCAAAAGGAGCATGATACAAGAATGGTGAACTTTCAACCCCGGACTCCCCCTTGAAAAATTCCTGTGTGCGCCACTGGTTGTATCGCATAAGATTTCTCATTCTTTTGCTAATTTGCCCCCCCTTGCGAATTATTCGTGGAGACATACTTTTAATTTTCAATCAAATGCTGGAATGTAATGTAATATATTAAAAATTAAATAAAGTAATATTTTTTCTGTCTTTTTGGGAAGATTGGTTGCTTCTACAGTCTTATGTTTTGATATGTATTTTCGAAATACATTTAGACATCTATTTAGAAATTCCTATTTAACGAATTTATTTCTTTTCCCCATGAAAATAAAGGCAAAACTCCCTATTTGACGAATAATAAACCCCGAATCAACGAATTATTTAATCAGCTGAACTTTTTTCAAATGACATCTTTTTTGTCCAGAACAGGGGGGGGAGATTTTTCTTATAAGTAATAATTTTGACGGTGAAGGGTGCAGATGAGTCATGAGTGTAACCTATCATGCGAGTTTTGGATAGGACAGGAAACTCCTTTCTTATCCCATCGCACTCCACAACGAAGGAGATATTTTAAGATTTCAGCGATTGTTACATTTGATGACGGACTTGCCTATCTGTGCAACTGAAGTTGAGAAAACTGTTAATTTGTCGGAGCCAGTTAACAGCGATTCTGATGCAGAAATGGATAATGAAACTATTATCAAAATTGTTACATTTTTTAATGCCTTATATTATTTGGAAACTGTGAAAATATACCTTATACAGCAGGATATAAATGATGTAGTGTTTTCTTCTAGGCATAGTGTCGGAAAAAGAAACTCTTTCGAGTCAGGAATCAAAAAGATTTTCAAACATCTATCAGTTAGCATTTTAAAATATATAATTAAGGTATCCGACTACGTTCGGAACCGTGATTTTAAAAAAGTGCATAAATGGATAATTTTCATGATATTTAGTGTCACTTAGAGTAGAATACAGGTATAAAATTGTTTTAAGCACATTTTGACAAAAAAAATTTATTTTAATACATTATTTTGGCAAAAAATTAACTTAGAAAAACCTTTTTTCAAAATGTTCTCCTTTTATAAAAAATGCTTCTAAAATAATAATATTTTGCTTATATAAAGTAAAGACTTCTCCAGAGAGTTTGAACTATTTTTTTTAAAAAAAATTCACCTTATTTTCAGAGTTACAACCAATTGAAATAATTATCGGCGTTTTTTTTCTTAAAATTTCTCCCCTCTGTTATCGTAAAAGATGGATAAACCCACTTCTAAGTTATATATTTTAAAAGTTCTAGTTGAGCTTCTGTACAGAGTAAAATATTATTATAATAGAAGCATTTTTCATAAAAGGAGAATATTTTGAAAATGGGTCATTCTATGTTCATTTTTTGTCAAAATATTGTACTTAAATAATTTTTTATTGTAATAGTATTCTTAAAACAATTTTATACATTTTGTAATCTAAGTAACACTAAATATCATAAATATTATCCATTTATACGCTCTTGTAAAATTACGATTCCGAACGTAGTCGGATACCTTAACTGGTGCGTAATCACTAATAGTATTTTTAGCTATTGAATAAAAAGTGTGTGATTTCCATAACTACTCATATTTTTTGTGCATTTGCTTATTATAGAATTTCTAAAATGCATGTGCGAAAAATATATCTTTTATTTGGACCCCAACGTAACGAATAACCCGATTTAACGCACAAAATGCTCGGTACCGATGAATTCGTTAAATCGGGCTCCGACTGTATATCGTTTTTAATATGTGCATTGCAACGACAAACGAAAGTACACGTATCATTTTTTCTCAAGCTATAGAAATTAGTATTTTTAAGCAAGGTATTGCAAATAAAAAAAATCTGATAGTAAAACTTTTATTTTGAACAATTTCATAAGAAAAAGTGTAATGCGCGCGCTCTCGAAAAACTTATGGTTTTTTACATCTTAAAATAGTGAAGAATTTTTGAATATTTTGACGCTTAAAGTCTCTAGGAAAAACTTGTTTAAAATAAAAATATTTATTGAAAAACTTCATACATAAAAATGAGGCCTCAAAATTCCCCTGAAGCAAAAGTAGTGTTTTTCTTACCCACGATTTTCTCGTTGGAAGTTTTTTGCATTTTTTTTTATCTGACTTTTCTTTTTCTTTTGGCACTTCCTGAGTTACGACCGTTCATATCAGTACGTGTTATTTGTATTTTAGTGAAAATTCTACTAAATTTGTAAATTTTCTTAGTAGTTGCAATGCACTGTTGTTGATAAGGAAGAATTTTTCTTTTCAAATTACGGCGTTTTTACAAATTTTGTTTAACAAGTTGTTTTCTTAAGTTTATAAGAAAATGTTTGTAATACTAATGATGTTTGTGAAAATCTATGCAAGCAATCGATTGTTTCAGTATCTCTACGACTTTTGTCCAATCGATTTAACTATTGCATCGGAATAGTATATATATGTATCATTACTATATATGTATGCTTCACAGCTCAGCCAGTATTATTATAGCTCTTTGAATCTGGTAATAACTTGCTCATTGTTCATTGTTTCATCGTGATTTAATCATTTTAATGCATTTTTTGGTTTAATTTTTATAATGGATTTAAAATTTCTGTCCATAATTTTCGTTAGGATTTTGCTCAGATTGTTGTACAGAAAGGAAAAAAGTAGCCTAGCCTCAAAACTGGTTAAGCCCCACTTTTATATGAAATTAAAGCTGTCCTTAGTCAGCATTATTTATATTGCTGCAGCATCTCATCTTTTTAAGTTTCCAATACCTTGAAATCGCAACATATTTTAACACATAAAACAACAAGTGTAAATGAATAATACAAAGTAAATAATTATTCCGTTTGAGACAAAAAATACTTCCGATTATAAGTTCTTAAATATTTCCGATTAAGTCTGTAATATCCTGTATTTTATATTTTCTTCGAATATCTCTCTTTTTTTCCGCTGCAAAATAGCGTAAAGCTCTAGTTTTGATTTCTTTAAAAAAAATATTCTGGATTAAACATTAAAATCCATTTCAGTGACATAATTTCAAAATGTGATTCATTCTTACGTGCGTATCCTGTGTTATTAAATGCATCTTTTTTCAGAAGAACAGAAATAAATTTATTTCAAATTAGATATATTTAACTTTCTTGAAGCTCTCTTTGGTTTATTTTAGATGCTTTTGGTGATTTTTCTGATGTATATTTGTCACGAAGCAGAGAAAGAGAACAAAACGAGCCGCAAAGTAAATTATAAAAGTATTTTAAATTTGCAATAAAAACAATTAACAAAGTAGAAACTTTCATGCGTTATAAAAAAAGATCTCGGTAAGTGTTTTCTCCGCAAAATCTCATAATGAAACTTCAAAGACTTATTCAAATTTAACAAAAGATGTTTTTTCTGGTCCTTAAAGGGACGACCCCCTCCATCACGTGTTTTCCGGAGCTGTAACGCATCTGTCTCAAAAAAAAAAATTAAAGCAGTCAAAGTTTCAATTAAATGTTCTATTTAATGAGTCTTAAGTGAGAGAAAGTAAACTTTTGAAACATAAAACAATTTTTTAAGAATTTATTTTTTTCATTTGTTCTTATTTCTGGATGGAAAATTTTTTGGAACATGAATATCGACCATTGCAGTTTAATTAAGTATTAATTTTTTATAATTAGTGAGATTTACTAGTTTGGAATTTAACACAAGATAATATTGAACTCTTTTCTTTTATTTTTGTCCGGGGAAATGAATTAATTCAAATTTAAACCATTCTCTATTCTTGTCAAGAATTTCTGACTTTTTTCCCGGTTTTAATGTTTTTTAATTTGTTTCTAATTTTCAATTTTAGGAACTTTTTTACTACAAACTTGAATTTGATTATTAGTTAAAATCCTATTAGATACTTATTTAGGGAAATATGTGCTACATATAAGTAGAAAGTAATTTTGTACTTTAGGGCATTTTATTCGCGCTTATTTTACCAGAAAAAGGCCTCAAAATTTTAAAAAGTTCTCTTTTTTCATGTCATCCTCTAAATTTTTTCAAACGTATCTTTCAATTTTTTTGTTGGTGACAGTTTAAAAAACGCATAGTTCTAAGCAAACTAAGGTACCTAATGAATGTTACCTTGTTCTCATCCCTGCACTCAATTTTCTAATCTGAATCATTTAATTATGTTTTTACACGCATTTATATAAAAACCTGTGATTTCTTATTTTCGCAAAAATTTGTTGGAAAAAAACCCGTTTTGTCTTTTCTTTTTTCACTGGAAGAAAAATGAGTAATGTGAATTGACTTATTATATTAGGTGCTTTAATTAATTCTGTGTGTGTTTATGTGGAAAATTTGTAGAATTAATGCATCATTTGTTGTTTTACTCTAAACATTTTTTCCGTTCTAATGCAGTTAAAAGACAATTGAATTTCTTTCTTTGTTTATTTCTTTTAATATTTAAGTACAAATTATCATGTAGAATGGCAGTTTGCTTTTTTATTACTACTTTGATTGTTTATCCTTCTCAGTAAGATGTTTTTTAAACCTTTAACTAGTAGTAGTAAACTGATGGCCTCTCTTTTAGATAAATAAAAGTTCTCTGTATGATAGAATAAATTCTATAACAAATCTGCTTAACCTGAATGCTTACGAATCTCGACAGATTCGTGAGCTTGAATGAAAAAAGATTTCATTAATGTAATATTCAGCAATGATTATTTAAAACTTATTTTTTCTCCTGTTATAAATGTGTCCAGCAAATTGCAGAAAAAAACGGTATTTATTTGAAGTAACAAATAACTAAGTATCACATGTTCAAAGTTGACGGTTATAAAAGAAATATCCTGTAGTACGTTGAGTCTCCTTTGTTTCAACTTTCACTGCACAGCCATATTCCTCTGTACTATATGCCTGGTACATTGCTACCTTTTTATCGTAAGTTGTTGTTGCTGCTAATGCCACCTGACTGACGATGTCATATCGAGGCCCACGAAATTCATCGTGGCAAGGGCTAGTTTTACAACTGTCGTTAACTGTTGTTTTGTGCACCATACAGGCGACAGTACGATTTCGCTTGGCTTCTCCTCAATTTTGAGACTGAACACCCTGGGGGTGACCGGGAGCCTCCCACCTCTCTTCCCCTTCCTCCAACCTCACTAGAGGAATTGTGGCTCGACGCTTATTTAGAGTACTCCCATGCACAGGGACTATAGATTTACAAACATCCATGCCTTCTCTGGTACTCAAAACAGGCCTACGGCACAACAGTCAGCATCACTAGCCACTATACCAAATGAGCGACAATATTTAGATGTAAAAGGTTAAAATGAGTTAGTATCGAATGGAGCTCCTGAGATTGGTTTATCAGAGAGGTCAGCTATTTTTGCAATATTAAGTTTAGGTGAGAAGCTCCACTAATCATTGAGTAGTCCGAAATGGTTTAACGCTTGCTCTTTTCTGTGCATAATAATCATAAATTTTTTACTAAAAGAACATCTTCATTTTAAAAACACCTCTGTTGATACATACTCTTACTTATCGTAAGTAAGAGTATTGACCCCGATCTTCAGTTCTGGAGGTAGTGCGTCTAAATAAAATTTGATATCCTATTTGTATATTTTGTATGCTAAGAAGCATCTATAGTAGTGTAACATGGCATCTCTATTTCCATATAGTTGATTTAATTTGTTATTTTTTTAATCAAATATATTATCCTTAGAAAGGTTTAATGGTCTCCACTTTGATTAAGAGGTCCTTAGAATACAACAAGACAGAGAGAGAGAGAGGAAATCCTGCTGTAGAGAGAAAACTCCTGTGAAAAAGTAAATCTACTTTTTCTTTTTTTCCTTTTCGTGAAAAGCAAGAGAATCTAAAATTCATCTTAACAAAATCCACGCTTTTGATATATGAGTTTGTACATACTACCCAATATTGTGCTATCCAACAGTCTTCTCGTCCTTTACCCACCGTTTTTGGTAAAACATTTCACAAACTTTTCAACATTCTTTATTTCCTATGAGGAAAAAAAGGCGATTTAAAGGCGAAATTTTACTCACTGAATTTTGTTACTTGAATGTGAGATCGTTTTATCAGTAGCATTGAGGGCATTCTTCCAGGACTTTTATTTTACTTTATGTTTCTTTTCCCATGTAACTTATTACATTTTGTTTTTGAATCTGGTTTCTAGGTTGGGAAACTTTTCAGTTTCTTCGCGTTCATAGGTATTTCAGTAAACTTAAAATACTTTTTTTTATGTCTAAACATTTTACTTTAAGGCATCTTTACTTGAACTATATATATCGACTAATATTTAAAATATGTTTTTTCTTTCTCATATATTCTTTCAAAAAGCTTTTATTTGATGTTACTTTTGCTTTCAGTTATTATGTGTACTGCAGTATTTTTTTTATTTATTTTAGTAGACTGTCTATATTCTGCTTTTCTATTATTAGATAATTTTCAGTATGTGCCCTTTTGTTGAATTGTGTGATAAACATTTAGTATGGGAATTTGAAATATATATATATATATATATATATATATATATATATATATATATATATATATATATATATATATATATTTATATGGTTAATATTCTCTACTATAGGGACAAGAATGATTATAACACTATAGCTGAAGCATACTAAAACAGAAATTTGAATATAAAACAAATATTAAAATTTATAAAAATATTAGAATTTAAAATATATATATATATATATATATATATATATATTTGGATACTGCAGTATTATAAACATTGCTGACTTAGGACAGCTCGTATATATATAATATATACATATACAGGGTATCATCCCCCCCCTTTTTTTCCATTTTCAGCTCAGCACAAAATTTTGGTGCTTTTTCTGAAAAAGTAGATTTATTCTTTCTTTTTATTTATTTAAAAAAATTAAAAAGCGGATTTTTATATATAAAACAGATTGTGTTGAATATGTATACTCTACTTTTGAAAATGCAGATAGGATGAACTTAATACTATCACTTATTGATATGGTGGATGCTGTTTTTATTCTAGAAAGGTTTTGCCAAAGTTCCACATGGGTCTTTCGTTCATCTCAACCAGCGCTCCTTATTAAGTTAAACTTTTCTTTTATTTGTTTATATGTTTACATTTGATATAAACAGTTTTGCAAATTTTATTGCTCACAGATTTACGACGAAGGTATTTATCACAAATACCTGTAAATAATTCACTGGTTTAAAAATACATTGGTCTTTTAACATTATGTTAATAATCTTTTTTATTTTTTATAATTTTTTTATAATATCAGTTTTTATTGTTTATAAACATTTTACTATCCAAAGCACTTTTTTTCCCCTTCGTGGGTCAGTTTTATTGACCATGAAAAATTCAGTACTTCCCCTTTATTCATAAATCAGTTATTGTGTTGAAACTGCCAGTTTTATTGCATGCGAATAAATTCTTATCACTTACTAAATGATTCGTATTCATCCCGATGCAAATGGCTGAGGTTTTAGAGGATATTGTTTAAATTTATTATATTTTTTCAAGGCTTTGAAGGACACACACATTATATGTATATATAAACACATGAGCGAAATGACTATAAATGTATTTGTAATTTTTTTAGTATTTTTTTTATTGTTTATGATTTTTCAGAGTCAGTGGAAGAGAGAGAAAACTAAGAAATTCTTTCATGTGTTTTATTTTTCCTTTGTTTTTTTTATTTTTCACAAAATTTTACTGCACAAACACAATGAATAATATTTGTGTAGTTATTATGTCTGGCTTTTTTTACGTTATACTTTTATCGTCTTTCAAAATTGTTTTATTGAGTCGGTTGCTTTGGTTTTCTGTTTGATGTTTTATTTTGCCATATTGAACTATATTTTAGGTTTGAACTGTTTTTTCCCGCTTATGCAGCATTTTTTCTTATTAATGTTTTTATTTGCTTACTTGTAAATACTTAATTCATTGATTTTCTCATTAATTTGTTTTATGATTCCGTCCATAACTCTGCGAATTCAAATGAGTAAACACTAAATATAAGGGAGTGGTGTATTCTAAAAAATGTAGTCACATTTTGATAGATAGGTTTTAAAGGTCTCTCTTTCTCTTCTAAAATGTTTAAAAATAGAATAATAGATATGGAATAAATTTTTTTTTCTTTTAGTGAACTATCTCTACTTACTATCATATTTTTGCACCATTGGTGCCCAAAGGTAATCACTTTTCGTCATATTGCTTATTTATTTTCCAATAATTTTTTTCTGCTTGAAAGTAAATTTCTGATTACCGTGTCATGTATTATGTTAAAATGAGGTTTTTTTTAAAGCTTTGCATAGTATAGGAAAAAATTAAATATTTCTAAATTTGAAGGTCACATAATGATAAATTGATATATGTGGTGTAGTCACATGAACTTATATTAATAGTGGGGCATGTTCCTTCTGAAAAAGTATTCCGATTTTGAGTCTTTCTCTTTTGCGGTAGAAGTTGCGGACCTTAATAGTTTCTGGACTGAACTTAAGTGATAAATCTTTGTACTAAGCTAGTTTGAATATATCCATGAATTGAAATCAATTTAAACTCTAAAGCAATGAAAGTTAAGTAAGTTAAAAAACATTTGAAGTGTACATATATTTCGAGATACTTTTCAGATGGTAAACCAAATGTTAGAAAACTTCAACAAAGTTTCATAATTTGGAATAAAACATTTTATCTTTTGTGATGATAATATATATATTTTAAAAAGAGCTTTAACCTTTATATGTCAAAGAGAGATAGTGAGGGAAAAACATGTATTTAGGCGATCCTTGTGGGAGGCAACATTCATCTCATTGTCGAATGACGGGCGTGATAAGTACACATCTTGGGACCCATCGGTCAGAGCTCATCCGACACGGCTATTGGTGGTTTAATGAAGCTGAAATACTTAGGTCCGGAAGGTCAGGCTAACGTTCACGACTCCATAACTACAATATGTGGCACAAAATTGTTTTTCCGTCTCGGGCGGGTGAACTAATTCGATTTCCACTGTTACACTACCCCACTAAATACTGTGTCTGGGACCTATAAAAGCTCGTTTCCCCGGCAACCTCTAATTCGAGTTTCTTCGGAATGACCCATTTTCCGGCCACTAAAGTTAAAATACTCTTGTTTTCGCTTTTAATCCAATTTAGGCGGTATCTGTTCACAATCGTATGTCCCAAGTTACACAAGGTGGCTTTGTGAAGGGATTTATGGTACGTTTAAATGTAAAGTGTTAGAATCGGATGTGCCCTAGATCACTATTACTGCTGGATTTATTTCCGAAATTTAAAGGGGACATTGTATCCTTAGATTTTGTTTAAATGAAGATGAATAGTTCCTTCCTGTTGACTGACCATTTACAATTATTAGAAAGAAATGTACAGGGTTACTGCTAGAGAGAAACAGTTTCAGTAATTTATTTAAACCAAAGTATTTTTGTTTTGCCAACATATTTTTACGAGGCTTTGCAATATGAAAGTTTTAACATTAGTATGTAACCAGATTACAGATTTTCTGCGTGTAACATTTTATTGCACGGTAGTTATTCGCTCTATAATCCATTTCGTCCCCGTAACGCCCAGCATGACTTTGTCAACTCTCGCAAGAGCTATTATGTTGTGTTCATAATGTTTCCTCATTCAGGCAATAGTGGGAATGGAAACACTATCTTTTGTATAGTCCCGCGAGAAAAATATTTCCGGATGTTACATCAGTACTTTTTGATAACCAGCATTTCTAGTCCCATATATTAGTTCGTTGAGCAGCTAGTTTAACATTGAGGATGGTTTTGATCCAGATAACAGCACTCGTAAAAACTTTTATCCAGCTTTATACAGCTATGCTTATTGGATATTCCTCCGTAGTTCGGAATCGCAGTTGTGTCTTACTTGTATAATATTCTTTTTTTGTATTAGTCTTGGAAGAGCATAGCTGAACATAGAGAAGTAATATTTTATGTATCTCAAAACTGCAAAATGTTTTATTGGTTAAGCCTAAAGGTAAAGACTGAACATATATTCTCATAATAATGCATTACGTTTTTCATAATGCAAGTATAAAACACTTCTCTGTTTAGAGTGTATGACTGTATTAAAAGTAAGGAACAATGTAGGTTCCTTCTTTGAGAAGTAGACGAACTAATAATGAGTAACTCATTTCTGAAAGTTATATAATTTAATTTCATTTGTCGAGGATATCCACTCGTTAATGAAAATGAAATAAATATATGATTATATATTATTTTGGGATGAATTTTTATTAGAAAATATTTCTATAACAAGTCTATTGTCCCCATCGATTTTATAATTAATGTTGAACTTTATTGGCTTTATGTTCACCTTCGCATAACTGAAACTAGATCAGGGCTAACTAAATGCTTCATTCTAATCAGGCTTTCGGTCTTATGTTTAACTTTGTTATTTTTACATGAAATTCCTTGAGAAGATATTTATGTATTTATTTTCTTTGTCATCTTTAAAAACATACTTGTATTTATAGTGTTCAGATATTTATTTATTCATATATTATAGAAAGTGTAATATAAAATTCTTAATAAACTCTACATGAGAGACTGAAACGATTTGAATATACTAAAGTAAAAAATACCGTTTAGATTTTGTAACCATAAAAAGTTAGATGCTGCAGCTTTATAAGTAGTACTTATTGACCATAGCTTTTAAATTTACTTATAAGTGAGGTTTAACCAGTTTTATGGCTAGCCAGCCCCCTCCCCTGTTAACAATGAAGACCGAAATCTTATGAAATATAATAGATAGATGTTATAAATTCATTATAAATAAAAGGGTAACGTATGTAAAGATATATTCAGAGATGCTTAGATCATGAGGAATCAATGAACAATAAGCAAGTTATTGCCAGATTCAAAGATCCAAATACATATTCAAAGCTAGAAAAATAACGGCCTAATTATAGCAATTGCAACAAGTATAAAACTATAGGAATATTAAAAATATTTTTGTAATTTTCAATATTATGATACTACTGGAAGGGGAGGAATTTATTGTGGAAAATAATTTTTGTATAGGGTTCTGATCTCCATCTATGATTTGAGTTGGGAGGTACTTAAATGTAGATAATACGTGGAAGTACGGATATTTATAATATATTTATAAATAAGAGCAACCTTTTTTATTCTAAACATAAGAATTTAATCTATACAATTTGGGTTTTTTTTACATAGATAACGATTAATAAAATTAATTAGGTATGTTTAATCTAAACAGTATTTTTAATGAGATTATTTACAGTGTCACGGTGTGATTTTTTTTCTGAATTATTTGAAACGAGAAATCTGTTACATTGTATGTAATTCATAATTATGTTTCTAAAAAATGATAAATGTATTACTTTCTAAGTAGGGTACTTAAATAATACTGAAGTTGAAATCGTCTCACTTGTCATAAATATTAGTACTTAATGCATTATCTTTTAAATGTATTAAATATCTAGTACATTTGCATGATCATTGTTAATATTTATCTGAATCTATATCTATATCTTCTATATGTATATAAAACACAGTCCATTTGTTCGATGTGTGCATATATATACGGAATAAATAGATTGTGTTATATACGGAATAAATAGATTGTGTTATATACGGAATAAATAGATTGTGTTTAACCCTTTCAAGTCAGTGACCTTAAATATGAAAGTATTTCTTTTGAATACTTAGGATATTAAAATATAGTTTCTTAAGTTTTAGCTGTATATCTTAGAGTACGTGTAGGCACGAAGTGTAACAATAAGTGTAAGCACGAAGTTTTGCTGGAAAATGTATGCAACTTGCAGGGATTTTTTTTTTTCAGTCATGGTATCACAATTTGTATCTTTTTGTTGAATGCTAATGATATTAAAGTGTCTGAGAAACATTTTACTTAAAGGATGTTTTAATTCAAGCTGTTTCCCTCACATTATATTATCGATTATTAAGAGTTTAATGCGTTTACGTATAAATAAATTTTTTGGATTCACATGACTTTTTCTCTGTTTCGTGTAAATCATAGTAACGTTTACATTTCAGTGTATATTACATTTGTTACCCTTATTAAATAAGTTATATAAAATATTTCAATGGAAAAATTTTAACAAGTATGCTGTATATTAATATCTAGTTACATTGCATGTATAGTTGTGTGTGTGTGTGTAATAAACATTTTCATGATAGTTCTTATGAACATAAATTAACTTTGTGGTTTTAAGACTTCTCTAATAGTCTACATTCGTCGACTGTTTGTGTTAACTTAAAATTTGCTTCAGGCATATAAATTTGTATAAAATTTTTATATAAAATTTACTTTTTTTCTCTACATTTAAAATTAAATTCACTTACAAGTGTGAAAATAGATGGTGGAGAAATTCCATTATATGCACAAAATGTTTCTTTTTCTTAATAATTTTTTAAAATTTATCTTATCCTTATAAAAATAGATTTTTATTTCTTTTCAACGGTGAAAAGCATGCAATTTAATGAATTGTTTAACAATTTATTACAAGTTTTTCCAGTTAATTTAAATGTTAAGAATAACAAATTTTGACACATGACTCTTCCTAACTATGCAAGTTTTTTCCAAAAAATCACACACTCGGTAGCAAGCATGAAGCAGTACCTTGTGAATGTTGTATTTTAAACAAGATATATAAACAGATGCTTTTTCCGGAATAAATGTTTTTATGAAGTATTTTAGAAAGTATAAATCACATATCGCTTAGGTTGAATTTCTTGAAACGATTTTTTTAAATGTTTGTCATTTAAAGCATATGTATTTTGATTCTTGCATATGTGTCTGGAAGTATGAAAAACCGTTTATTTTGATAGTTTGACATCTTTCTGTGAATTTTTTTTTGAGGCATTGCCAGACTTTTAAAGTTTAATTCAAATTTTCAGTACTTTAAATACATTTATGTTCGCTTTTTAACTTTTTTCCTTGGTGCTGACGAGTCTATTAATTAAGTAACTTATTTGTTGTTATTGAAAAACATGTTAAAATATCTTTTACTTGTTTCTGTATTGTTTTCGACGAGTTAAATTAAGTAAATGTAAATGTTCTGTCTTTTTTTTAAAAAAAAAATAGATGTTTTTTTTTTTTTTCTCTTACAAAACGTAGCTACGAAATAAGTTCTAATCTTATGACACTCAATAATTATTATTTATATATTCTTGTTTGAAAATGCATATATACAAAATATATTATGGAAGTCAAATTCTTTAGAAGCCCACAAACACACGTTTTATCTTGTCTGTCTTTTTATTATTCATCTTTGGAAATTGAATTTGTTATTAACGCTTTTGAACATTTTAATGTTATGTGAAGTGTTGAATATTATCAGATACTTAAGTATTTAGTATTATCAAAATTATTTTGATAGTGGAAATAGCGCAGTGGTTTTAGTGCATTTTTTTATTAAATGTAAATAAATAACTATATTATAAAGAAAACATTCATTCATTGATCTAAAAAGTTTTCTTGTATTAATTTAGGTTATTCATTGTTCCAAAACTTGAAAAAAAAATTATAAACTTATTTACCTTTTTTTCCTTATAGGTGTTCTGTACTGTTTTATTTTTAAAGTCATTGATCTTTTCTTTTGTTTTTCTCTTTAAGTTTGTTTAGTGTATTACATTTTGTATTGTAAAAAATAATGTTATAAATTATTAAGAATAAAAATTAATTGCGTTATAGTTCTGGATAATATTATACTATTTATTTAATTTCCAGTGCATGCTTTATTTTATAGATCTGTTTTAATGTTTTTAAATCAATTTTTGATAGCTTTTCACTTGGTTCCGGTTTACATAAGAATATTAAATTTAATGAAATTGTTGAGCACACATTTAAAAATGCTGTGAGAGTTATGGGGCTATATGTAAGATTTTTAATGCTTTCTTCATTTGAGCTTCTGAATTTATCTTAAGAATAATGCGAATTAGGAATTAATACAAAAGCTATTAATTAAATACAAATTGTGATGACTTAAATTAAAGCGTGTTGTGGTAAAACATTTATTCCTTATTTGAATTAATACTAATCTATTTCCTTAAAACCTGATCCGCGTTTGAAAAGAAATGTCGTATTAAATTGCTGTAACAATGCTTGACGTACGAAAGAATTCTTTTGTTTATCTCCACAAAATTTTAAATTGCTTCTTCCTGGAAACTAAAGGGATGTAAACAGAGTTTGTGCCTTGAAATCTTCTTGAATATTCGATTTCCTTCTCTGAATGTCTAATACCCATAAGGGATTTTAAAATGAAGATACTCTGTCAAATTAAAGTAAAAAAGGCTTCTGTTTTCTTACTTGTATTTCTTCCCTAATTAGTTGAATAGAAGCTCGTTTTTAATATTTTGAGGCATTTAAGAATTGAAAATATTCCCCTGTTATACAGACCTTTGTGTCTGAATTATTTTTCATCCTCCGGCTATTTTCTTTTACTGTTGGGTTAAATTATTGACGTATCTAGTTTAATAAAATTTAAATGATTTTTCGATGGTTTGTATTGATATCCTTTATCTGATGTAGACTTGGCCAATTTACTATTTTCTGCTAAGTTGATTTTTTTCCAAGAAAGAAAAGCAGAAATTTATTTAGGATATGATTCAAATCTTTTTTTAATTCAAACTGTATTAAAGTTCAAATAAGTTTGCAGTACTTGTTGTTATCAAACAAATCTTTGTGTTTTTTAAGATTTATTATTTATTTATTTATTACTTATTTATTCCTTATTTATTTATTACTTATTTATTCCTTATTTATTTATAAACGAGCGCTATTTGATTTTATTCGAAGATATATAAAACGCATAAAATTATTAATTGAAAGTGAGCCAAATAAAGAAGTTCAGATCCCTTTCCCCTCTTATTTATTTGTACGTTAATCTTTTGCTTTTGTGTAGTTATTTTGTTTGTAAATATTCGCATTGAATAAAAATAAAATTGTCTAATTAAATAACTCACAAGTCTTTAAAAAAGAAAAAAAGAGAAAAAAAAGCTAGTATCGTAGTATTTTTGAAAGT
This sequence comes from Trichonephila clavipes, assembly GCA_019973935.1. Taxonomy (NCBI): domain Eukaryota; kingdom Metazoa; phylum Arthropoda; class Arachnida; order Araneae; family Nephilidae; genus Trichonephila; species Trichonephila clavipes. The sequence goes on along the minus strand of BMAU01000272.1, from coordinate 684,237 downwards.
ATGGCTAAATCTACAAAGTGCTTGAGTCCTGTTATAAGATGGGGGAAAAAATTATGATTATGAATTTTGGTTGTGTGCAATGTGTGTGTGTGCGAATCAACATTTTGAATAATTAATCAATATGTATATATCTAACTTTTTCTCTTCTTTTGATTACATATTAGCCATCATTCCTTCTGACGAAATTAATTCAATTTGGTTGAATAAAAGAACGATCAAAATATATTTTACATTTATCTACTTTTCTTTATTAATTGTTAATTGACTGCGCACTTAAAAAATTGCACATGATGTTGGAACGCGTTAAAAAGTTTTGAATATTGTTAAGAAAATTCAGCTAGTTTATTGTGGTAATGATGAGTTCTGTAGGTTTGTCTAATTGTGTTTTTTTAATTAATTTTAACATTGTAAATTTCTTGTTAAATGTTCCATCAGTTCTTTTCATTTTCTACATATTTTGTCAATACAAAATACAATAGAATTGCGAACTTTATTTAATAGTTCATTCATTTTCTGCGAAATTTTTGATGAATGCATAGTGTAAAATGCCTTTTTGTTTGAATTTTATATAAATCTTTTTAAAATATATATCTTTTCATTAACATTATTCATTACTATCAAAGAGATAAAAAAGGCGTAATAAGTAGCAATTGCTAGGAATACATACTTGTTTGTTCTTAGGGAAACATTGCTATGTTTGTTTTCTTAATCCTGTTAGTTCTTTCTGTTTTCTGATCAGATACACCATGTTTCTAACGGTGTACCATGTCTATCTGGAAAATTGAATTACCAGAGAAGGCTCATTGAATCAACAGAGATACACTTATTTGCTTAGATTTATGCGTTATATTGCTGTCAAAGGGAGAAAAAAATGTTTCTGTAAACAAGTGTGCATTTCCCCATACTAACAACAACAACAACAAAAATTCATACCTTCTAGCTTAAGGAATAGATTTTTGGATTTTGGAAGGGCAGGTGGCAAATTTACACAGACATCTACATCCTCACAATGTCGGCTACAAAAACAGAGTCCTGTCAGTTTTATTGGCTTTGTGATATTTATCTTACACCAGGCATCTTCATGCCATGGATGTCATTGATTTCGTCTTTCTCTCTTTTACGGAGCAGGAAGAGATTGATCAATGATTCCAAATTCTTAGCTTTCTCATTTTTCATATATATATATATATATATATATATATATATATATATATATATATATATATATATATATATATATATATATATATATATATATACATATATATAAGTGAAATTTTCTCTCTCTCTAATGCTGTTAACATCATTTTCCCACTTCTTTCCCTTTTATCGTAAAGCTTAGATATTCGCGGGTTCTCATTTTACCTGTAAAATAATCTATACGTATATATTAATTCATTCGAATGTAAGTTTAAGGTATCCGACTACGTTCGGAACCGTGATTTTCAAAAGCGCATAAATGGATAATTTTCATGATGTTTAGTGTCACTTAGATTAGAATATATGTATAAAATTGTTTTAAGGACATTTTGACAAAAAAGATTTATTTAAATATAATATTTTTGCAAAAAATTGATAATAATAGAATAATCTTTTTTCCAAATGTTCTCCTTTAGTGAAAAATGCTTTTATTAGAATAATATTTTGCCTGTATATAGCTCAGTCCGCTGTTCAGAGGCTCAACTAGAATTTTTGAAATATATAACTTAGAAGTGGGTTTATCCATATTTTACGACAACAGAGGGGAGCAATTTTAAGAAAAAAATGCGAATAATTATTTCAATTGGTGGTAACTCTGAAAATAATGTTGAGCCTAGTTGAGCCTCTGTAGAGAGACCTGAGCTATATACAGGCAAAATATTATTATAATAGAACCATTCTTCACAAAAGGAGAACATTTGGAAAAAAGATTATTCTAAGTTAATTTTTTGCCAAAATATTATATTTAAATAAAATTTTTTGTCAAAATGTCCTTAAAATAATTTTATGCATGTATTCTAATCTGAGTGATACGAAATATCATGAAAATTATCCATTTATGCGCTTTTTTAAAATCATGGTTCCGAACGTAGTCGGATACCTTAAGAGAGAAAGTGTCTCAATTGTAAATTTAGGTATGATATATAAAAGAATTATAATGAGTGAAACATATGTAATTTTTTTCTTTCCAATGAAACTTCCTATAAAAAGGTGTGAGGTGTGTCATCTTGAAAAGATATTAGGTGTGACAAAGATTTGTATTTTGTAAAAAAGGTTCGTGACCTGGGGTTTACTTGTGGTATTTAATTACTTCAATTTTTTACCTTGCGTGTTTGTGTTTTCAGAGTGCGATATTTTCCTTCCATGTAAATAATTATTAAATATTTTAAAAAAAGGTAATTTATTTTAGATTATAAAAATGTGAATTATTTTATTCTTGAAGTAATCTTAACATTTTGAAGATGATATGCAGTAAGAAGTATATAACCTGAATTCCCTTACATTTTTTAAAAATATTTAACCCTTCTTTGCATGATTTTTTTTCTTTATTTTTTGTCAAATTAATCAGGGTGATAAAGTTTATGCTCTAGATTAAAGGGAAAATGTTTAAAAATATCCCAATATAAATATATCATATAAAATAATTAAAAAAACACTATGATGAGAAAATATCCATCATCATGCAAATGTACATGTTAAGTTCAAAACAAAGTAAAATAATAATAATATGTCTTTGCATCGCTTTTATTCCTGATGATAATTTTAAAAAAACTATTATTATTCTAATTTTATCTGCATCAAGGTACTCGTCGTCAGAATTTTCGCCATCAAGTCCATCTTTTAATAGCCGACCGCCTTTTAACTGGTTCACGTAATCTTCTCAATGGCCCTCTCTTCTAAATTTCTCTAAAAAATAACATAAAATAAACATATATTAAAAAATATTTTCGTCATACATTAGAAGTGAAATAACTGCATAGTTATGTAAATTTCTATCACTTCGTTTTGGAAAAATTATTTCTGGTATTCGATATAAATTGCACTGAAAATAACAAAAACACAAACCTTTTTTTCCACTCATTATCGCTTTTATTAGCAAAAAATCTCAGATTAGTTGTAAAAAAATATTCAAGAAATCGCACGTTTTACTTCCAACCACAATAATTAACTGAATGACGAGTTCAAACCCGCTATAATGATTGTGACTTTTGATTTTTTTGACAGCTACGTTCTTGATTGTGTAATAGTTGTGGAAAAAGTTGCTAGCTACAACCAATTTACGGTAAACCTATTTTTTGAGCAAAATTTAACTAAATGATACGAGGAAAATTTCCATCACCATGCAAAGAAGGGTTAACTCTCTGAAGACGGAAAACTTGAGTTCCCGTATTTTATTTTTCAACTGTTGGCAACGGTAACGGAAATTCACGTCATGTGCAGGGATGCCAATCATTGTGGAATCCATTAACCACTTTCTATAAACAATTTTTGCCTTATGGTATAGCAAAATTTCTAAGTGTAAGGCAAAAATTAATGTACGTTTCCCGTCTTTAAAATGTTAATTTATCCTTGGCTTTATATCAGTTTGTTCCAATAAGTTTAAAAAGAAAGTTTTATAATATCTTCGTTTATTTAAAAGCTTTTAATACTTTGACATAATAGTTTGAATGCACTCAATAATGGAAGGGAAGAGTAATTTACTTATTTATTTTAAATTCACTGTGGTTTTTGGATTAATAATTGTCTCACGTCTTTCATTACTCACTCTGTTACAATTTACGGCTTTATATTTGTTGTATTCGAAATAATGAATTTAGTAACTAATCTATGCATTAAAACCCGTGACAAAAGTTTCAAATAGTAAACTTTGCTATCTAACATTTTGATTATATAGTTATTCAGTATGAGATGCTATCTAGCTAGAATGCATTCCAAAAATATTTTTGTTTATTCATTCATTTTAACACTTTCATAACATTCGTGTGTGTGTGTGTGTGTATGATTTTTCTTTTATTATATTTTATAACATTTAATAGCACAAGTACTTTTGAATGGAAGAATTTAAATAAATATTTAGCTAAGTAAATTTGAAGGCGATAAATTCATAATTACATTAGATAGTCGAATTAAAAAATCTGAATAAATAATTACAAGTTGTTCGTATGGATTTATGACAGAAACTTTTCTATCAAACATTTTGATTATATAGTTATTCAGTATGAAATGCTATCTAGCTTGAATGCATTCCAAAAATATTTTAGTTTATTCATTTATTTTAACATGTTCATAATTTCATAACTTTCGTGTGTGTGTGATTTTTCTTTTATTGTATTTTATAATATTTAATAGAATAAGCACTTTTGAATGCAAGAAATTAAATATTTCGCTAAATAAATTTGAAGGTGATAAATTCATTATTACATTAGATTGTCGGATTAAAAAATCTGAATAAATAATTACAAGTTGTTCGTATTGATTTATGATAGAACCATTTTTCATGCTAATGAATTTCTGGTATTCTCGATATTTTTATTTCTCAAAGCGGGGAAAGATGTGTGCTTCCAATGTTTTTTTTCTCTTCACATTTTTGATTAATGGTTAGTATGTTTTAAATTTTAAATACGCTTCACAATCATATGACTTACAATTTTTAAAGGGGGAATGTCTTATCCCTCCATAATTTCCGATGAAATTTTTGATGTTATTTTGATAAATGACTATTTTTTCTTTTTCATGTTTAGTACTTAATACGGTGTCCCTTTTACTGAATCTAACGGATGACTCTTTTTCTCTGTTTCTTATACTAATAGTTTTTTTAATCCTTTATTCTTCGCATAAGAATCTTTCCTGTTTTCTGAGTTATTACGTCCATACTAAAAGCATTTGCAATAATAATTCATGCTCTCGGAATTGCTCATAATGTTATTGCTACTTGTTGCTTTTTCCTGATGAAATGTAATATGTGTTCGAGTGCTGCGTAGTAAAGTATGAAGGAAAGGGGGGGGGGATCTGGGAAAAGGAGAGAAAAGAATGGTATTATATCCATATTATTGATCGTGGATTCCTTCACTATATTTATGAGTGCAGCTCATCTTCCTGAAATATAGGTCTGAAGAACTGCAGTCGTAAAACAGTTGGAACATCTGTCGTTTCCATAATGCAAAAACCTTTTCTTGGTCGATGAAAGCAAAATAACTCCTCCTCCCATTTTTTTTTTATCCCGTGAACCCCTTTTTCCTCTTATCTAGAATAAATTTTCGCGACCCCCTTTTCTGTGCATAGCGTGATTGGAAGCCTTCTTCTTGAACGGTCTGTCATTATTTACTGTCTGGTTGCTCTTTAATTGATTAGATGGGCAGGGTTTTGAACGTGACTTCAAAAGCACCATCTACTTTTCGTTACTTTTGCGGCGAAAAATTTCGGAAATGAAATCTCTGAATGACTTTCTAATGCTGGTTAACTGCTTTTCGTGGCCTGGGAGTCCGTGCCATAAAGACATCGATTTGCATATTGTTTTATTTCCACAAGCGAAACAAATGATGTTTGCCACCCACCAAAAGCTCTTTGTGAAACTGAGATTGCATTCATTGCAGTTGTTGATTACTTTACCACATGTAGGGAGAGACTTATATGCTTAAAGCCAGTGAAATTATTTTAAACTTATTTTTACCCTTGTTTCTTAGAGTCGAAACTAAAGGATCGTGATATTCATGCACGAGAAAATTATTTTAAGAATTTGATATTAAATTGTTCGCGAAGTGTTTTATTTTGAGTGTGTTTATAAAAGTTATTTTATGCAGTATTTTTTTTTAGTTTGTGCCGTACGCACAAAGGGGAAAATTCATTGCTAAAACATAATTGCAAACGTCTATAACGGGTTTTATTCGTGGTTCTTGAACTAATCCTCTAAGGCAGGGGTACTCACCCTTTTTTTCTGCTGGGCTGCATACATATGTAGCTATTTCACGTGGGCTGAATACATATGTTAGTTATTTCACGTGGGCCGTATCATGAGGATAAATTGGGGGAGGGGGAATTCTTTAAGACCAAGATAACATTGGAAATTTAAAATGTGGAAAAATTGATCAAAATATTATAGCTCCCCTGTTTTGCTTTTTTTTAATTATTATTTTTTATATATTTTTATTTTTGTCTCTAACACTAAATTAGAAGCGTTTGAGAAACAACACTCTTTCACAATTTTTGCATCAGCAAACGGTTTCATATGATTACCAATAATACAACAAACTGCATAGGATGTCTTTGTTACCGCTGTGATTAACGACAACGATAACAAAGACCACTCCAAAAGTCAAGTCAGTGGTCAATGAACCACCCCAGTGATTCATTGACCACTGACAAAACACTTTGTTGCTGTTGCAAAAATTATTCAAGAAAGCTTATCTATCACATCTTGAAAGAAATCTTCAAGGAAAAGTGTTAATGAATGATTCCTCTTCATTGGTATTTTTAAATACAGCACTTTCGAGACAAATCAAACATTACTGATTCATGTTTGTTTTTCACTACAAAATAGTCAACTTCCCAATCGTCTTGTAACGATATTTTTTCTTCGAATATTTTTCGCTTGGAAGATATGAAAGATAGTTACAAATTAGTTCCAACCATAACATTGTCGCTACTCCACTGTTGTCTGCTATCAGTAACCTTAACCGTTCCAAATAGAAAAAGTATATCAATTCGTACCCGTACGACACCGACAGCAAATCGCAAAAATTGATATATTTGATTTCTTGACAAAGAATTTCCCACCCAATTTTTAATACAATGTTATTAAATAAGTAAATTTCTCGGAGCAATGGGCCCTTACCGGGCCACTTAAAAACGCTTGGTGGGCCGCGGGTTGAGGATCGCCGCTCTAAGGGGAGCTATTCTTTAACTATGATTTTAGTTTAAAAACCGCTTACTGTAGAATTGACTTGATTTTATGCAAATGTAAATATCATTTAAGCCCTGATGTTTGGGTGTGTGTGGTTAATCGTGAAATCCAGGAATAATAGAAAGTGAATAGCGATTGGGAAATCGCGTGGCCTGAATTCAATATTCGTCATAGAATCCACCGGGAGTTGTGGAAGGAAATAGCATTGGAGCTGTTTCGAGCTGTCGTGGTTCAAGATGAACTGTTATAAGGAGTTTCGACTTAAGTTATTTTGAATAGTCTTATATGTTAGATTAAGAATTAGGATTTAAGATTGCTCCCAGGGTTAAGTAATAAACTTTTAAATTATACATAATGTGTTCTATATAAAATAAACGTATCTATTTTTAAGATCATGTCAGCTTTTACGCCGAGCTCCCCTACACCTACGACTTCGCGCCGTGACATGTTTTTTAAAAAGTTGCAGTCTATATTCTCTAGTAATTGAATTTTTTGAGATAAAAATATAATTAAAAGTCTTGAGTCGAGAAGAGAGGTGCTGTACGTTAGAGAATTAAGCTTCTTATCTAACGTTAGATAGGATATTTTTTATCACGAAAAGATGAAAGGATAAAATTAATGATACGGAGAATATTAAATGGAATTTTTTAATGACTTTTCAAGTTTTCTCATTTCTGCATTTTTAAATTTAGTAAAGTTAGAGTTATCTTTGTTTTTAATGGATTATATATACTGAAATATACATAATTTTCGAGAATTATTTGTCAAAATGAACTTTGTGATACGGAAATTTACTTATAAACTATATCGATTTTGTTAAATAAGTTTAATCTTGGGTGTCTGATTACCGGTAATTTTTTGAAAGAATTGATGTGCAAAGCATTGGAGAATTGCGGTTCAGGTAAAATAAAATAATAGACAATACTTCCAATAATAGTTTTTTATATAATTTTATATATTTTTAAGTTTTAAACCAGTACTAGTTAAAATATGTATTAAAATCCTGAATTTATGTTAGTTTTACTTTTTCTGAAACGCATTTCTCGCATTTAATTCAATTTTTTTCCCTATATTAAAGTGCTTAAATACGTTTTTTAAAAGAAATTTCTTTTGAAAAAGATCTGTGCTTAAATAAATTAGATTCAAAACTTCCTTCCCTGCTTTCGTCATCTATTTTGCGTTAAGCCCATGAAGAGAATCCTATTTACAACACTGCTTTTGCTGCATAATCTCATTACCTTGTTGCAAATTACGAAATATTATTCTTTTAACTTCGAAAATAGATCCTTTAAAATTTCTTCGATGCAAAATTTTCATCTTCAGTATTACACTAAGCCTGCAACTATCTTTAGAAATGAAACTTTTGAACCTCTTGCGGCTTTGCCTTGAGAAGCTGATTAAAACCGAAATCCTCATGTTGCGAAGGGATGGCGGTGAACTGTCTCTGTTTAAGAAACGCGTGCCCATATTATCGTCTCTTTCTTCCTTTTCCATCAAATCTAACTTCCCTTTCCTTGATTATAAAGTTCTGAAGTTGTTTAGTACTAATTAGAGGCCTATCATCGATATGTATCTATCCTAACGGATTCGCTTCTTACCTTCCTATTGAGATTTAACTAGATTTTGATCCGATATATGCGAAGTTTAAATACACTTTCATTTAAATGGTTGCGCTTGCCTCTTCTGTAAAGCATTATTCGTTGAATTACACTTTGAATAAAATGAATTGGGATTGTTGTGAATATTTAGTATGGCTGTGGAGATAAAATGTTACTGGCTTTCGTGAAACCTTTCGCTCTCTTGAATATTTTCATGACAGAAACATATTCTCATCTTTATTTAGGTGTATAGGTTTTGTATTTTATATTTATTATAAAAAATGGAATGTTATTATTATCGTAATTGTTTTCTTTGGCATGAAATAATATTTAAATATAAGATCAAAACAAATGTGCGTAAATTAAGAAAGCATAATTAAATCATTGTATGTTTTAACACCTTAACTGTGCAGGTTAAAAGTTAAGCTATTCGCTCTCCAATGCCACCGTTTTTCACATATGCGCGCGAATGCAGCGCATTCGGGGGAGAAAAGGCTCAGATAAGTAAATGTTTCTCCGAAATAAGTAAATTTTTTGTAAACTCTGTCGATGTCATTTTATTGTTTTCTAATGCCGTCGGACTAGTTTTAAGCAGAGCAACACAATGCAAAGAATCGTTCTTTGCAAGGACGGATATATCCGTCCGCGGCTGTTAACGCACGGGTTGAGCAGGTCGCATATATGCGCCGAGGGCAGTTAAAGGGTTATGTATTAAAGGACGATGAAATAATTATTTATGCAAACATTAACCTTCGTAATATTTCTATCGCTTAGTAAGATTTTAACATAATAATATAAAATGTTTAAATAAAAACTGTTTGAATACATTATGAGTTCGATTAAATTTTCCTTTTCTTCTTTCTTTTGTAATTTTATTAATGATTATTTTTGCAGTTTTAATAACATCGTTAGAAGCTTTCTGTACCTATTCGAATTTTCACGGGATTTATTAAAAGATACACTTAAATTAAAATCCCAATTACGTAAAAGCTGTTTTTGAGGACTGTACTGCCTCTGAATTCGAATTAAATACCTTCTATTTCAAGAGATCAAACCTTATTTTAAACCAATCATTATCTGTCCTCCCCTTTTTTCCTAGTTTGTGATAGTTAAACATCGCACTGAAATGTTCTGGTGGGAATAGTTAAACTGGAGCATTTTTCCGGTTTGATTTTTGTAGCCTTTTCTTTTTTATTTGGTCAGCATTTGCTCTCACATTGTTCCTTTGAAGCTTTGTTAAATCTTCATGTTCCGTTGCACTATATGAAACCGAAAAATACACAAAATTTCGTATTTTCATTTACAAATAATATCCAAATAATTTTCTTTTATTCGAACTGGTACCTAAACATTTCTCCCTCTCTTTTTAGTTTTGGAGGTATGCGTCCATATTGGAATCTAATTAAGAATTTTTGTGAACTTCTAATAGGCACTTTTTATTGGCACTTACTAAAGTGAAGTAATTTGGAGCTCGAAATCTAAATTGAAAGCACCGCGTTGATTTCCTTCTTTTCTTTCTTTTTATTATTTTTATTTTTTTCTCTTGCACTCCAGTAATCTGGGTTCTCACCACATTCTCTACCTTTATTTGTTTCGAGCTTTTGAGGGTGAAGATTATTAAGATTTAATGAATGTCGTAGTAGAGAGAGAATGTGTGTATGTGTGGCTCGGATAGTCTTTTGTGATCAATAAAGATCACATTTTTGCTTTTTTCCTTCTTTTCATCCTTCTTATTCCATTTTCCTCTCAAGGTCGATGGACGGGAGGAACTTTCTCTATTTTGGCAAAATCCATCGTCCCGAGAAACAAAAATGTTTTATTTCACTTGGTGGCTTTCAAATACTTAAAATCCACTTGTTCAGCAAATTCGAAAGCTTTTTCGAGAAAGGGGGAATTTTCTTCCCTCAAATGCTTTTTTTTCCTCCTTTCCTCTTTAACTTCCGCCTCTGCATTTCTTTTCCACTTTTCATGCTTAGTATTTCAAAACTTTTTTGATATAATATAGAATTGCAAGTAGAATGCACATAGGAAGCAGCTGGGCTTATTAGTGTGAATTCTTTTCCTTAAAAAAAAAAAATTCTTGCCTTTCCTTTTAATGCGTTAAGCATGCCCGAAATAGAAATTTTCCTCCATGAAAAGCGTCTTTAATGGGAAGAAAAAGTGGTCGCTGTATCTGAATAAACGGTAAAAGTTTTTTACTCTTGTAGTTAGAAATGTTTCTTTTCAAATGAGTTGCACTTCAAAGAGAGGCGCGTCCCCCCCTCCCTGACTCCTTTTTAAATATTCTGATATCTCACTGGAAAAAAATATTCTCAAATTCATTATTAATTTTAATCTGTTATAAAGCTCTCTAACCTGTTTATATATATATATATATATTTCTAAATCTGAAAAATATTTGAATTTGAATTACCGTATTCACTCTAATCTAAGCAACACTATTTTTCCACTGTTAATGCTACTGAAAATCGGGTGCGGCTTAGAATCGAAGGCAAATCGTTTGTTGGATGGTGGGCAATTGAGTTTCCACCTCTTTCAAAAGGAAAAATGTAATTGTCCATTCAGGGACGTCTTAAGAATCTTTGATGCCCTGGTTTTAGAGAAATAAGATTTTTTGAGGCCCTGGGCCCCTATGTAAAAGTAGGCCCTACCTAAGATCTTGAAAAGTAGACAGTAGCATGCATTGTCAAATATTCGTTCAAATGGTAATTTGAACAAGTAAATGTGCATGACTCACAATCTCGAAAACATAGGCATAAACCGGCTCGTCCGTTGGCCGCATTTCGACTAAATGAGTTGAGTTATTGTTTATGGTATTAGGCCTAGGCTTAGACATGGACAACTGTCATCACACAATAATACAGTCTTAACACTTTTAGCATTTAACATGCAGTTTGGAATTTCCTGTTTTTCAGAGAATGTATGGGAATTGTATTTGACCATTAAAATTATCTGGATCATGATCTTATTAAGTCAGAACGAAACAAGGTCCCCACCAAGGGGGAGGCCCGGGGCCCAGTTGGCCAATGCCTTAAGAGCTCCCTGCCTTCATTGTGTTCACGTTTTTTGTATATACTTTCTTTTAATCACCTAAACATCAAAGGTACCGGTAATAGTATCAAGACGAGTTCACTGTGACGCTACTATGAAAAGGGAAGCAATTTTATATGCAGAAAGAAACGGAAACAGAGCAGCAGCTGGTGAAAGTTTGAAACGGATGAAACAAATATGTGTCGATGGCGTAAACAAAATGATATAATTTTTGCTTGCAAATGTTTAACAGTTTTTAATAATTTCTTTGCATTCTTCAAAAATACATTCTTTTTTAAAAAATGGTGCGTAACAAATGCATTGGATGGCACGGAAGACTTCACCGTGTGGGGAAATGGCGTCGCTGGTTCTCATTTCGAAGTCAGCTGTGACAATGGGAGTAACGAATCTTTTTCGAAACATGATACTGACGGTTAGAGTAATTATAGGTTCATGTATGCATTTTAAATTTTTTAATACTGGTTATATAAATAAATTATTAACTTATTATTTCTCATCGATTTTTTTTAAAAAAAATTCTTAAGTATCGGATATTGGTGAACCTTTTACACATTTTTAAAATTTTTTCACAAAAACGTGTAGAGAATGGGGGGTACGACTCATTCGATGTGTCGTGCATCGAATCGGTGTCGTACATCACATACTAGAATTGTTGACAGCATTTTTTCACCAAAACCATTTTGAGAACTTGGGGTGCCTTTTAGAATCGATGACGGCTTAGATTCGAATAAATACGGTAATAGCTAACTTTACTCTCTTTGGTTATATTATCTATTGAATTATCTTGAAAAGTATTTTAGTAATTGTTTTTGTATATATGTTGCATCTTAAAAATTATCTAACAGTGTATTGCATTGTGTATCTGTTTTTAACTTCCATTGAAATAATGTTATTTCTTTCTTTCTCTGTTCGAATCCCGTATAAAGCAACTCATTCAAATGCATAAACTGTCGGGGGGAGGGATGTTTCTTTTATAGCAATACAAAAGAAAATTGCTTTCAAGTACGCGCGCGCGCGCGTTTTTCTTACAACACAAACAAGAGATATGCTCTTCTATTAACATAAAATAATCGACGTTTTCATCTCGCAATGTCTCTTTCTTTGTTATCTTCTGTTTTGCATGATTGAAAAAAAAATGCTTTGTAAAAGAAGAGTATATTTTCCTTCGATACAAAGAAACGGTGTTATTAGTTTGTTTTTTATTCCATCTGCTGCTGAAATCTGTAAAAACTCGAATATTTTAAAATTTACAGCTTGAACTTGTCAGCTTCTTTACATCGTATCTCATTTGATTCGACACCAACGCAACAGTTGAAATATTTTTTTCCCTCTACAAATAATTCATATTTTTGGTTTTTCTGTTCGTATGACTGAATGTTTTAAAAGAAGTACTGTAATTTCATAGATTGCCTGCAGGTTTGTTCTCCCCTTTAAGTTGATAAATATTATCATTTATACTATTACAGTATTTCTTAAAAGTCAATTCTAGCTCATACAGTATATTTGGAACTTATAAAGCTTATTAAGCAATCACTACTTTTTAAGATGTTTGGGGACTAGCATTTTATATATAAATGAGAAAAATGAACACTTTGTTACAAAATTTCTGTTTTAATTATTTTAACATTATAGGTATTTTTACTTGTATCAATTTTATAAAGCACACCAAATATATTTCTCTTTTCCGAATGTGAAAAATGTAGAAACGGAAAAAAAAGATGCAATAAGAAATTAATTATTAAATCTTTTTTTTAATATAATGCATCTAAATTTCTTAAATGTAATGTGCATATATTATCTAGACGCACATTTGGTTGATAATTAAATTTAAAACTAAAATTCGATGTAATTCAAAATTAAAATTTGTATGTGTGTGTGGTTGTTTAAAATGATTGTAAAATTTTCTCTCTGTCTCTCCGTGATGATTTCCTTTGATATTTAAAGTCATGTAATCAGCTAATGCATTAAGAAGAATTCATCTTTTATAGTTATTATAAATATTCAACTGATCTTTTCGTATTTATATATCTAAAAATTATGCTTCGTGATATTGTTGTTTGAATGTATTAATAATATATTCATTAAAAGTGTTATTACACTCCGTGGTTGCATCAAAATAATGTAATTTGTTACATTGTATAAAATTTGTTTTCTATTTATTTAAGTTTATTTCGCCTATGCTATGCTCTCTCCTTCTCGTACTTTTCAATCATTTAAGTTTTGTGTAGCTATAATTTCTGGTGTAAATTTTTGCACCATGAATGATATGAGTGGTATTTTAACCGAAATTTTGTTTCTGTTATGGTTATTTATAGTATCAAATTTAAATTCATATACAAAATTATAAACTCCCTCTTTCCCGAAATCTAGTTTGTCTCTTCTAAAAATAGGTCATATATTTTTATTACCATATTTTTGTTAATAAATATAATATAAACAAGAATTACGAAACCCCTCCCTTCTCCTTTTTCGGTTTGTGAATGATCCTTTAAAAAGTTTTCAACGCCTTATTTTGTTTTCGTTATCATTAATTATATAGAAATTTAATTTAAATCGTATATTTTGTACTTTTTTGTGTTTTGATAGTTATTATCAGTATAATTTCGTATTTAAATATTATTTTCAGTATTAAATATTTTGTTTCCTGAACATACTTAGCGATTTACTTGGAGAAAAATGGAAAATAATTTAATGAGTCTATTTTTTCTTGTATTTTTTTTCTGAATTATTATTCCATATCCTTGTTCTTTTTGCGAGGGAAACAAGATATTTTTGCTTGCATCTATTTCATGTTTTTAAATGCACTGTTATATTAATAAAATGGATGTTTTACAAAAATGCATATTAATAAACAAATATCCTTTTAGATTAATCATAGTTTTTTTTTTAAAATTTATCAGAGGATTATATTCATGTGAGAAATTTTAACAGTGGTTTCTGTTATAAATAAAATGATAAAATAACTTAGGTGTGAAAAATAGCTTTCTTTTGCAGTTGAAACAAATCTTTTAATTTATTTTAGAAAATATTTTTGGGGAAAAAAAATGCAAGAAAGTGTAGGAATATTTATATATATCTTTATTTTACGATCAAATTCAAAAACGAATTATTTAAAGGATGATCCAAATAAAAGCTGACAGAGCATTTTTATATGTAAATTGGTTTCTATCATATAAAATGAAACCTCGTTCTTTGCCGAGACACGAAATTAATTTTGAGCAAATGAAATGAAAGTTTATTGAGAAATCCTTTATGAAAAATTTTGTTTATATGAAGCCTCAAAATAGCACTGAAGATTTTTTTATTAGCTTTAACTTATTAAGATGAGAACTTTTCTTTAAGAAACACGAGTGTATTTATTAAAAGACTGCGAAAGGAATTTAAATTCCATATTCCATTTATTCTGGCATCAAATTCATGCATGAGTTTGTTTTTAAAATCTCGTAATAGACCCTTGTTATTGTGAATTTGCCCGACAGATTTTCTAAGATTAAAACTTCTATTCTTCCTTTATTTTCTAATTAACGTTTCACCCTAACCAATTGTATAAAATTCGGGAAATATTATAGAGAAAAAAATGGTTTTCAAAACTTATCTCTTCGTATTAAAAATGACATTCACACATATTTAGTTTCTAATTAAGCTTAAAAGCCAGAAATCAAATAAAATACATCAGAATTTTAGTTACCTTCCTGGAAAACTATAAATACATTGCAAATTGCGTGAGTTTAAGTGTCGGTAATATTTTTCGAAATGTAATAATGTTTCAAGAATCGTAAAATGCACCGACATATCGCTTACCGTATTGTTTATCCTCTGTAAAGTCGTTTTTACCGCAGGCCAAATAACTGTGCCGTGAAACTTGTTCCATCTCTATGTATAATCGATTTCTGATTTGGACTTACGTACTTGAACTTTCTTTTAAATTAGTTAAATTTAGTGCATTTACTATATCTATGGACAAAAGATTAAATATTTGTTATTTTTATTCCGTGACTTATCTTAAACTTCCGAAGATAGGCATTCATCGAGATTTACACTTTAGCTATTATAAATAACTTCCGGAGTTATTTCTGATTTTCTTACCTAATTAGTGAAGATTGATTGTGATTATCGTATATGTATATCGATAATCACACAACCTTTGGAGTTCATTTATATTTTATTTATCGAAAGTATTCATTTTCTTGACTTTATGTTGAGTTCGGATATTGCATGGTATTGAAGCAACTTGTTTTAGATTTCCGTGAATTTTTTTGATAAATGTGTTATTTATATATGTAAGTCGTGAATTTATCTATAATGTAAATGCCGAATCCTGCGCTTTTTACTATTTATTTCGCATAGTCTGTAATTATGAGTTTATCAATATTCTTTCTAACATTTTTTCCGCAGCTCTTTTTTTTTTAAAAAAAATTAATGCAATACCTATACTTAAATAAATTTTTCAAAAGTGATTCCTCAAGTATTATGGCTGTTTAAATGAGTCATGATTGGTTTTAATTTTCGTCTTTTTTATTGACGATTGAAGTTTTAGTTCTACAATAAATCTCCCGCCTATACTCTTAACTTTTAATTTAAATGCTATAGATTTTCTATAAAGTGCGCAGAATAGTACTATATTTTGTAATAAAATGAAATTTGAATTATGCTGTATTTTTTCTCTATGTATATTTAAAATAAAACTTATTTGTGATGCGAGATTTATATTATTATTTTTTGTCATTGTTTTCCTGAATAAAATATATTTCAGTAAACAATGAACCAGGGAGTTTTTTTTAATCTTATTTTTTGGTGAAATAACCTTAAATTTTGTTTCATTACTTTTATAAATAACTCAATTAATTATTGCAGGAAACAACATTAATCCATGAAAGAAATTTATGAGGAGGGAAAAAACTAAGTTTTCTTTCTTCTCCTTTCATAATTAGATAAATATCAATTTATCAATTGTATTTTGCTTAAAGGTAAGAGAATAACTTTAATCTGCTTTGTTTTTTTAAGCCGAGAAAAAGTTATATATATAATTAACCCAAGTGTCTATTTTTCAAATCATTGGATAGACTTGTCTTTACTTTTGCCTTGAGGTCACATAAATAAAAAAAATAATCTTTAATATTATGTTATTATTCCCTTTTACTAAGAAATGAGTAATTAAAAAATGCCCGTGATATTTAGATGCAATTCTGAATTTTTAAATTAGTTGTACTTAATATTGTTTATTTAGAAGTATTGAAATAGTTGTGTATGTTTGTGCTGTGGTATTTGCTGTTTCGCCTCGAATGTCTATATGTTGCAGTCAAACGGGCACTTTTTTTTTCTTTCATTGATTGAAATTCAGTGTTTAACATTTTTCCTCAAAAGAAAGTTTCTTGTTTCGATAAGAGGAATAAACATTTCCTGCGGATTGACTGAGGGGGTGTTATCTATGTATACGTTTTAGGGGAGGTAGTTTATTTTTATTTTCTTCTCTTTACACATGTAACCCGGGAGTGTATTTCCTTAGGTCCTGACAAATACTAATTCTCTTGAAGGGTTCTCGACAGGCCTTTGAGGGATCCTGCCATTGCTAATCAATAAAAGCAGTTTCTTTATATGTAAGTTTAGGGTTGCTCTCCCATTCTCTATTTCGCTGCTTCTGGCATCGGGGTTTTGTTGGGAAAGTTTTTAACTTTTCGAACATCGCGTTTTGTTTAATGTATGCATTTGGGACACTTTTAATTAATTTTGCTCTTCTAAAACTTTTCTTTTTGCATCAGTGTAGATATTTATGCGTGTTAATTAAAGCGAATCTCTGAATGTATCTCTTCAACTTTCATTTTAGTGGGATTATTTTTAACTGTTTTTTATTATTGTGAAGAATAATAAAATAATTCTAATAAAGTCGCTGTATGGAATATGACCGCCCCTTTTCTTTTTCTTTTTTGCCTTAAGCTAAAATGATTGAAACACTTCTTCTGTTCGAAACAAATTTTTCTGTAAGTTCGCTTATATTCTTTGGCTACCCGCCAATTTATGCCGGAATTATTTAGGACGCTACAGTTTTTGTTGTATTGACTCGGCAAAATGCATATTCCGGAAAGTGTTGATATATTGCTTTTATTTTGTTAGTACATTGTTCGAAAAAATATCGTTCAAATCTTTTGAAAATTAATTGAGTGGAATGTGAAAAGAAAAATACGGCCCATATTTTATGTTTGTATGTTTCCATAAATGTATTTGCACATATGCTGGCATACATAAAACATATGTTTGTCCTTTTGCAAAATGCTGTCTTTAAAAGGTGCTGAATTTATTGCCTCGGCGAGGCTTGTTGTGAATATTTGGTTGCTTTAAAATGCTTGTAACATCACCGAAATATTGAGAGAAATTAAAACATAAAAATGTTTAAAGTTATTTTCCAATTTTATTCTTAAGAGATTTGAGATTACGATTCATTTAAAGTTCGTTTTGGAAGAGAACAGTGATACACACTGTATAATTATGCAAATTTATTCGTAGTTGTAATTCTCGAAATTGAAATAAAAGTAATTTTTAGTGTTTTGCAAAGAATTCATAGTATTAACGTGAACTACAGTTATATAATCTAAAAAGTTTCTATTAAATTGGTTAAAATTACAGATTAATCATTATTATTTAGGTATTACTTAAATTCTTTTTCATTCATCATTACAATTTTATTAAAGTCTAACGTTTTAAAATTTGTATTGTAAAATTTAGAAGTTGAAACATTAAAAAATTTTTTTTAATTAATATTGCGCATTCTATCTCTTCATAGAATAATAAATAAAAAGTCTTTATTTCTTATTTTAATGTTTACAAAAATTGGTTTATGGCTATTACTATGTGTGTAAACATTAAAATTCGATTTTGTTGTTTATTTTCTATTTGTTAACATGAAATCCTTCTTTATTATATTTTCTACAAATTTTCTGGAACTTTTTCCGTTTAATTGTATTTATAATAAATCAAATTTAAATTTAAGATATACCTTATTTGTTATGTTTGGCACCGTTATGCTTTGTATGAAAAGAAATTAGTAAATATATGTTATTGTATCTATCTATATATATATATATATGACACTGAATCATACCAATACTCAGAACACGCAGTTTCGGGTTCTGTTTTTATACTTTAATATGTTCAAGTTTAGTTTCAGCTAACACACCAGACTAAATTTTTGAAATGAGTGTAGGAGGCTTTATTATAGGCTCATATTAGGTATTTAGGCAAATGTGCATTCATTTTCCTCTTAATAATAATAATAATATATAATCATTAAAAATTTAAGAATCAGTTTCCCTTCCCCTCCTGCTTAGTAAAAACTTTCCTAATTTTTTTCACCTTTCGTGATTGTGTAGGTAAAAATCTCTTAATATAACGGATTGTTATGTTTTTGATTATATCTGTAAATTGATAAAGCTATGGCTGGAATTTAATATAGATGAGAAAGGCTTCACAAACTTATCCCAGTATTTTATAAATTCCTTAGTAATTGAATGTTATATCTAAAGCAATAAATATACCATTACCCGAGAATTAATATGAAGACTAATTCTATCCTATGAGCTTCAATCTAACATCTTTCTTAACTATTGAAGCGTTTTTAGTTACTATTGCTTTCAAATTCTTCCAAGAACTGATGTAAAAAAAAATTAAACGATTGTAGCAAAGTCGGTATACTTGAGCGCCAATATTCTATATATAAGATTGCCTTTGGATTTTGTTGGTAACTGGAGCTTTAGTAAGAAATGATTTTTCTTCTCCAAAAGTCTCCTCGTCTTCTTGCATCGCTTTATGTTTGGTGAAAACTCTTTTGTCGACATCTTCCTGAAGCAAAAACATAATAAAATGGTGTCTGGGAAAATTGATTTTCGAACATTTTGTTTCCTTATTTATAGTTCTGTTCAATTTTTCCATCTATTTTAAGCTGCCATTTTCATGTACACATTTCAATAGTGCATACTAAATTGTACCTGAGTTTTGGAAATCGGATTTTATTTTCTCAGTTCCCAAGATAGCCTTGTATGTGTATGTATTTTCTTTTGCGTCTCTAGTTCCTCAGGCAAACTGTTACTATGTTGTACTAACTGTCATAAATTTAATTTTTACTTCCTCATATCAGAAAAAATATTTACCGGATGAATTTAATTTTCACTCGTTTTCTATAAAAATTGAGACAAAGAAAAGTAATTCGATTACTTATTTAATTTAATATCAGTTTGTTCTTATTACAGTGGCACACTCAGGAATTTTTCAAGGGGTTTGAAAGTCCACCATACTCGTATCATACCCCCAATGTACCGCCAAACGTCTTCTTTTGATTTTATTGATTGTCGAAAAAAACTTTTAAAAGCAAACAAATTACTGAATAAATAATTAGCATTAATTAATAAAATAAATTATTACCGACAAGTATTTAAGTATTTAAATATACTGTGCCGCCAAACGAATTCTTTTGATTTTATCGATTGTCGGGAAAAAAACTTTTAAAAACAAACAAATTACTGAATAAATAATTAGCATTAATTAATAAAATAAATTATTACCGACAAGTATTTAAGTATTTAGATATTTTTCTCGCACCATACCTAATGTACCGCCAAACGTATTGTTTTGATTTTATCGATTGTCGGAAAAAAAACTTTTAAAAACAAATTACTGAATAAATAATTAGCATTAATTAATAAACTAAATTATTACTGACAAGTATTTAAGTAAATTAGTGTACTTATTTAAATTAGTTGTAGTACACAAGTGGTTGTCCGAACCCGTCCTCCCGTCTCTCTTGTGTGCCCCTCTGTCTCAGAAAACGAAGATTTCAGTTTGCTCATCTTTATTCTGAAACTACCTCAGTATTCAATGCTTATGGAAAATATTTGTCATGCATGTGTTATTTACAGATTTCCGCTCTTTTTTAACCATTATTCGTATTATTGTTTTTTTCATTTAATATTTTAACTAAACGCAACTAACTCTTAATTTTGTCACTTCTCCCCTCCCCCCTTTTTGTTTACTTGAAAAACTTTAAAAAGTCATTGCATGCAACTCAACTTAATTATGAATAAGGCTTGTTTTTCTTTTCTGTATAACGCATACAAAAATGAAGTAATACATCATATTTTGCTGTTGTTTGTTAGTATGTTTTGATTAACAAGTTTTTAAAGTTATTAAGAAAATGCTTAAGTAATATTAATGTATCCAAAATCTAGTTAGTTTCTAAACTGTAAAAAATAAATAAAAAAATTCTTAGAATAAATTAAGCTGCTCTGTATTGCAATTAATGAAAACAATCAGTGTACAAGAGTAACTCATCAAACGTCAAGAATGATTATAAATAATGCTTATAAAACTTCCAGTGGAGAAATATTTTTGTATTTTTTGATACTCAGAAAAATGTTCTAGGGAGAAAAAGAAATATAATTTATGATTATTTGTTTACAGAACGAATTCTTAACAATTACTTCCCTTGTGACTAATCGAATCTCTTACGGAATGTTACCAAGACCCACCGTTTTTTCTATCCAAGCTAAAAGGGAAAACAGTAATGCAGGAAATTAATAGCAGCGATAAAAGGAATGCTTAATCTACTAAATTTCATTATCTGAGAACGAATGAAACATTTTATTTAGGTTTATTGTTTCTTGTCTTATACAACTATCTTCTTTTCCCTTACCCTAGTTATAAGGTATCGAATGAAGACAAATATTACAGATACGATTCATCTTATACATATAGTTAATGTTCGTAATACTTTTAACTGCATTTCGGTTTTATCGCATGATTCTTGCTTTCTTTCACCGTTATCCGAAACGGGCCGATTAAAGCTCCTCAAGTTTTTCGTGCAACCTCTGATCTTGATTTTGTGTGATCCGAACCAAATCCTTTCGGCGCGCACAATTGCGGTGCACTTGTTTCGTTAGATTTTTCTTGTCGGTTGGTTTTCAACATCTATTAAAATATTTAAAATATTCATTTTGAGATGGGATGCATTGATATATGCCGCTAAATGAGATCTAGAAGTCTTTTCCCAGCGAAACGCCCTCTTTCTTGGCGCTGTTGGCGCCTCTGCTTGTCAAGTGAGCCAGCCGCTAGCCAAAGCAGTAGTTTAGTTGAAAGCGAAGTTGCGGGAGGACCGGTGGAATGCTCCCCCTCTCACCTGTGGCTCGGACACAGCATTCCTTTGATGGAGAGAAAATTCTTCTCAACTTCCGTCCTGCAACTCCAGGACATGTGACTCTAGTGTATGGCATTATTCTACCTCTCTTCCGCCGGAAAGGTAAGTTCCCACTTCCTCTACTCCTCACCACATCCCGAGTAGCGCTCGTGAGTGAAGTAGTGCAGTTGTGTGCTCCTCACACGTGTATGGCATATTTTCTCGCGCCAAAGAGGTAAGTCCGAGCAGCCTTTTGTGCCGAACTCGGTAAGTCTTCATCAAATGGAGACGTCTAATGGTGCTAAGCATGCCGTGTATGACATTATTTTTACCTGTACTGCGCGACTTGGAAACACTACCGCGTCAGTTAAAACGCTAACGGCCCTTTGGATGTGAGTTGTGGATTTCAGGATGGCATGGCATTATTTTATTTGTTCTCCGCCAAGAAGGTAGGTTGATTTATTATGTGTGGAGTTTTGAGGTTGAACGAATAATTTTTCGGGCTCTTCTTTTTTTCCATCGTCATTTCTTAAAATAAGTTTCTTAATTTGGTGTGTATAAATTTACTGTGATAATTATATATTTGCAATTCTCTTGTTCAAAAGTTTTTTTAATGTGCGTTTTTCAGAGTTGGATTAATGTTTATTTGGGAGTTAAACTGGTATATGTTGATGTGCAATTTTTAATTTGTGCCTTTTTCATGAAGGTATATTAAATTTCTTATTTTGATTTTTCGTATATAATTGTGTAATAGGAATGGTTTTTTTCATTTGTTAGTAATATGTGCTGTTAATGTTTAATTATTTAAAGGGTTATTTAGTGTGGTTATTTGTTCTTTGTTGTTAGAAAGGGTCTTATTTAATTGCCGTCAGCATTATGATTATCATTGACATAAAATATCATGGACATTTTTAAAATTTTTAATTTCTTTTCTTTTGTCAGTATTAGAATTCTTTTTTGTTTGGTTTGTTACTAACGCAATTAAAAAAATTCTTGATGTCATAATTTTTCTAAAAAAATGGAATGATTGAAAAAATTTGAAATGCCTATTTAGAAAAGAACCGCTTTGCTTTTACTAGTAACATCTGATACTAGCTTACGATACAATTTAATTATAATATAACATTCAATATATATAATTCTAATATATTCTGTAATACATATATTTAAGGGATAAAAACTGTAGTTCATTACATTCCGTAAGCCATGACTGAATCTTCGTTTTCTTGATTTTTATGCTTAACTATTTTCATGCATGAGCAAAATTACATACATTCTTACATCATTCATAAAATATTAAATATTATTAGTAAATGCTTTTAATAAAATTTTTCTTTTAATGTAAACTGTGTTAATGTTGTATTATTACTTAATTCTGTATATGTTGCCGTCATGAGTATGACGAAATGCACAAATATTTATACGTCTGTATGTAATCTAAATATGATTTAATGTGGATGTATCGTAATATTAGAATCTTATCTTTTTTTAAAAAAAGTAATGTCCATTAGATCATTGTGTTTTGAGCGTAGCTGAGCCCGCAGAATAATTTCTATTTTAAAATGACTGAAAATCATGATGTCTGCTAATAAATTAAAAATATTTTTGAATAACCAGCACATTATCATTCGCACAGGGTGTTAGAGATTAATTAGTAAATTCGAAGAGAAACCGCTGCTCTCTCTCTCTCTCTCTCTCTTATATATTAAAGTGTGTTAAAATTCTCTGGAACTTACAAAAGCATGTTTTATACTGACCGGGGGATATGAGAAAAAAAAAGTTTACGTATTGTAAATAAATTTATAAAAGTTACAAACAAAAGCAAAAAGAAAAAAAAAGAAGAGAAAAGAAAAGTTGCAACTATGCAATTTTAAAAATAAATTCTTTCTTTCTTGATGTATACATACGCGAAATATAGTCTCCACTATACACTTTGTTTTAGAGCAGAAACAAAGTACAATTGAAAAGTAAACATGATTCGTTGAAATATGATGTTTTGGTTGAATTTTAACGTTTGTTACTTAAAAAAATCAACAAGAAAGGGAGGAAAGCGAAAACACTCTTCATTTATAAATATTCTTCCCTAAATATTTTATTTTCTTTGTTCAAAAGAGATCGTATAGTATTAAGTAACTTAACCGGAGTGTCGTAAACTGGTAAAACATGATGTTGGACTTGAATTATTTACCAAAATATGAAATTTCTTTTCAATTTCTTTCTACAAACTATTGTAAGAAATATTTCTGTAATTTAATTCTATAATTTTAATTTAAAGTAATCTGTATCTCTTCAATGTATATATTTAAGTCGTAATTTCTTTTCTGTAAACATACTTCTTTTTAACATTGTTTCTCGACAAAGCATAAATAAATTTATCTTATTTTATGTGAAATTAAGTATCTAAAATTAGAAAGTGAATTTTTAGAAAAGTAGCTATGTTTTATTTTATTTTCGTTACATTCTGATCTAAAACAGAATTTAGTTTTGCGTTCCTAAGTTATTTAGTTTGTTTTTCAAAATATCATGCAGCTAATTTTCAGTGTAAAAATTCTTCAAACGTGTCTCATTAAGAAGGAAATAATCTGCTTGTAAAATATTTTGTGCTTGTTATTTAGAAGAAAGAAAACTCGCCTGATATTTCTTCTAATATAAATTATTTATGAAGATATTTCTCCTTTGCTGTGCCAACTCCTAACATTCTTCGATAACTTTAAGAAATTCTTGTTATTTCTTTTCTGTTGTTCGCAAAAATTTACATACACGTGCCTTGTATTTTTCAAAATACGTTTTTCCTAAACCAGGTGTTGAAATTTTCTATCTCGTTTAGAGACAAGGCGTATCGCGTTCCTAAGTAAAGATTATGTTTGAATGTATAGTTTTTGTCTTTTCTGTATGCGCAATAAAAAAAAAGAAATCACACGCTTACGCATTATATCAGATTATAGTTGAATTCCATTTTTTCGTAAGTTCTAGTTAATTAGTATACATAATTTCTACACGAAAAATATATTCGTTCTTTATTTTTGTTTGTTGTTATTATTTTCAATAAATTATGGAACTGTAAACTTGTAATTATTAAACAGAGGTCTTTCGCATCATTATTATGCTTTTCCTGTTTCCAAATTGATTGATAAAGTTCTCGATTAGCTTTAATCTTTAAATTATTTTCTATTTACCGTGAAATATGGCGTATAACGCGCACTCATACTTTCAAGCTGCGGTTTTTAATTTTTAGGTATATTCGCCGTATAACGCGCACCTTTTTTTGCAAAGGAACCTGAAATGTACATGTGCAAAGTGAAAATGTTTTGAAGTCATTTATTCCAAGTATTACCCTAGACTTTTAAAAAAAATATGGTATACTGCTAGAAAAACCCTTTAAGAATTCATTAGATACATCATTTCTTTTCAATAAACAGTATTCCGATCAGTATAAAAGTCTAATTTTTTTTCTGTTCATCTTTTTTTTTACTTTTGAAGCTATCATTTTTGATAGCTGGCGTATAACGCGCACCCGTGAATTTTGATCTTATTTCTGTGCTCAAAGTGCGCGTTCTACGCCGGATTTTACTGTAAATCATAAATATTCCCACGTGCTGTTTGATACTTTTAAACGAGCGTATTTGCTAGCGTTGACAAACTTGGAACATACATGTTTGATTGAGTGTTTCCTTCAACCATGCGCAGTAATTGTAAAATCGGGGATAAATCTATGCGAAGTTTACAATTTCACACAGTATTGACATTCATTTCAGACATTTTAAGACAATACGGAATTTTTTGGTTGTCTAACAAAATACACACACAGTTGCTAGTTCTTTCAAAATTCTTTTTTAATCGAAATTTAGTTACTAAACAGTAATATATTCATTTCTGCCTGTCAGATTTATGTACAATTAATGAAAATGCTTATTTAAATATATTTTACGAATATTTTTTGAAGCAGTTTGGGAATCTGAATATTTTTTCGTTATTTACGAAGTTATTTAAAAATCCCCATTGTTTCTTTTTCATTTTCATGAAATTCTTTCAATTGTATGGCTGTGATATTTTCTTAATATATGTATAAATTATGTGAAAAATCTGATACATTTATCTAGCTATCATAATATTACTGCGCAAAATGTCTTCAAGGAGACAATGAATTCGTTTACCGGAAAATAACGTTTCGCTCTGATTTATTTATTGTGCACGGTTTTAATTTTTTTTTCGAATCAAAATATATATTTTCAAATATGATATATGATTTATATATTTGTGCTTTTTTTAAAAAAAATCAATTCAAAAGGTATTAGAAATAGCATGTACTTTTATATATATATATTTATAATGCTTTTCATAGTGCGGGATTCTTTTGTTTAAATGTATTGCATTTTAGTTTTAAATGATTAAATGTTTTACTGTATTAATTTTTTAACTTAACTTTTTGGTTACTAAACTTAATTGTTTAATTTTAAATGGACTAAAATCAATTATCAGTGTCCTGTTTTAATTAATTGACAATTTTTTAAAAATGTATTGAAACTTATTTAAATTTGTCTGATTATTTTGTATTGGATGCATCACATTTCACACACACATACACACTCACGCACATATATATGTTCTAAATTGCCTTTAATCTAATTTCAGTATGTAAGCTGAAATGAAAGATGATGCTTATGTAAGGGGCTTTATTTACAGACTTATTACCTATCGTATTCTATGTGAATGTTTATGAAATTAATGCTTGGAATGTATTTCAAATTACTTAATGGTAAGTGGTAATTAGTATGAAGGGTTTTCGTTTGAATTCAAATTATTGGTAATATCTCTAACTTGCAATCCAGGTTTCAGTCCTTTAAATTGTTGGAACATTTATACCGTTGGCCTAGTATTTGGATCTCTCTTTTGAGATATATCTCTGTATTTAATACTGCTGGACTGTCTAGACTTTCTTGGACTTGTCGAGGATATTCGTTGTGCTTA
The DNA here is from genome assembly GCA_019973935.1 of Trichonephila clavipes. Taxonomy (NCBI): domain Eukaryota; kingdom Metazoa; phylum Arthropoda; class Arachnida; order Araneae; family Nephilidae; genus Trichonephila; species Trichonephila clavipes. The sequence goes on along the minus strand of BMAU01000272.1, from coordinate 657,581 downwards.
ATGGCCGCTTCTGTTCATGTCAGCCATTAATCAACCTTTCACTTGCATTGTCATGTAAAACACTTCCTAAGTTTAGTGGGGAAAAAAAGGCTCTCATTATTTGGTGCCCAAAATGATAATCCCGCGCATTCAATTCTAGAGTTCTTTTGTACGAAAGCCAGCACTTCCTTTATTATCTCCTTCCATCGATTTTTTTTTCTCACTTTTTTTCCCTCTCTATCTCTCTCTTCGTCAAAAGTTTCCCAAGCGGGCTTCATAAAAATCTGTTCTTCATGCTTACTATTTTACTTGGGCAATGGCTTTTTTCAAACTTTTCTCTCTAAGAGCAGAATCTATAAAGCCCTATGTTGGATTACTGTTTTGTTTTTGTTAAAATTCAAAGGGGAAAAAAAAAAACGGTCGGACATATCTCACGAGAGATCCTCCCATCCTTTGTCGATTTTCTTTTTAAAAAGATAGTCTTCTTCAGGTATCTTTTTTCCTTGCAAATTGTTTTCTCTACTTTTACTTGCTATTGATGGGAAATCGGATCAGAATATTTCCTTCGTAAATTTTTCTTCTTCTTCTGATTGCTGCAAATATCGAAACTAATTGCGCGTTGCAATGTTACGCTTTCATCTTCTTCTTTTTCTTTTTTTTAGTCTTTATATTTAAACTCTAAAGCTTATTATTTCTCTGTGGTTTTGTAATAACATAAAGTAATTGGAACTTTTTCTCCTATAATTCATTTCTTTTACGATGTTCATAATTTAATTTGGTGTGCAAGATTTTTTTTTAACCCAGAGTATTCGTATTCTTAAACATTTTAGCCAAAAAAATAAAAAAGTCTGTCGTTTTAATCTTGATATTAATCATTTTAAAAGCATGTGCATAGAGTTGTGTAGATTTTCTTATGAATTACATCTTGCGCCGGTTTTGGTTTTCTAAGCCAATTTTTGTTTCTTTTAAGTTATTGTATATATTTTGAACGATTGTCGATATATTTTAGGAAAAAGGTATAAAAATTCATTTATGGAAATTCAGTTATCAGAAGGTACTGTGCAATTTTCTGTGTGTTTTCATTTTATGCGCCCACCCCCCGTTCTCCCTGATAAAAATAAAGTTCTGTTATTATGAAAGTACTATTATGTCTCATCTTGGATACGTTTCACCAAAAAGCGCGGATATAAAATCGTATTAAAATAGACTTTGTCTTGGAAAAATTTAGAGATAAGTTTAGTAATTTTCTTAAATCACAAAAAATAAAAAAACAACGAGTTAAAATTAATCTAAGACTTCATTAAAGGTTTACAAACATAAGTTTTTGAATAAATTCTTTTTCAAGTCTGAAGGAACTTCGCGCATAAAAACTTTAAATAAACACTTATATTCAAACTTAAAATTCATTTTATTTTATTAAAAAGTAATAATTGTTACCGATATTACTATTTGACACTATTGCTATGGATATACTATTTGCTCTGGTCTGCACTGTTTAAAACAACTTTCAATTCGCTTTCATAAGATATTATCTGCAATAAATCCTATAGAGGGGGAGAGGGATATTATATTTTTCACAGATTTCATTCTCTATTTGTGTTTCATTCTTTTCTGCCAATTTAATCAATAGTTAAACTTTGCAATGATGATTCTACTGACCTTTGTTGTAGTTCAATATATCCAGCTATACAGTTCCGCTTTTTACGTAGTAAAAGCTCGTTCAGAATCAGAAATTGTAACGAGGAAATGATTTTCTAATTTACCATAAAAGTTGTTACATTGTAAAGTTGAAGACCTTCTTTAATTAATTCTGCTGCGAGAAGAGCTGATTTTTCTTCCACATCATTTTACATCTACACTTATGACGATATCTAAAGTAAGATTACTAATACCATTTTTATACATAAGATATCATTCACTGACCTGTATGTATATATATTTGTCTAATAAATTTTTAGATGAAATATAAATCGCATAAAAATAATCCACATAGAAAGTAACCCTAGTCTACTCAAGTGATATATATATATATATATATATATATATATATATATATATATATATATATATATATATATATATATATATATATATATATATATATAATTGTGTGTGTGTGCGCGTGTCTATATATATATATATACCATTTCACATTCCATTAAATCTGTGCAGTTATTTTGAAAAGCTTTGTTTTCCTAACCTAAGATTTAAATCGATATCGCTTATTCGATACACACTTTTCAATTAAAGGATATTTAAATGTACGCTATGTCAGTTCATTTCGATATCGAATTGCATTCTCTATTGATATAGATGTGTCACTTCGCTTTGATCTTATGGGTAGATACATTGAAGCGACTCAAAGACTGATAAACCAATTCTAACTAAAGATGAATGGGTATCGGAAATCTTTTCGGTATTTTAGACAGAGACTTTTTCCCTCTTTTCTTTTGACTATAACATGAAGTTCATTTAGTGAATTTCTTTTCTAATTAGATTCCTCTAAATTCTATTTGTATTTTTTTCTTGCAATTATATGTATGTAAAATCATACCCTCTACTTTTTCTTGAATTTATATTATTCGTACCGATAAAATGGAACAAATTCTGTTCTTTTAAAAGACTTTATCTGGTGCATGTATTTGATTTGAATTTATTGCATAAAAGTTCTTCGGCTGTGACTTAAATTAGGCATGAAAGAAAAATCGATTCTCTCGAGTTCTATCGAGCTTGGTTGACTCTTTGTCATTCAGATTTTTCTCTGTTAAAATTTTAATTATTGTTATGTTGATTTTACAGAGAAACGAAGATTTGTTTTTCAGGGAATCGAAAGAGGCGTATTTTTTTTTATACTGCATTGACAAGTATTGGACAGGCCGATGTCTAATTGCATTTTTTGTTTGTATATTTTAACTATCATTATCGGGTATTTCAAAAACTTACATTTTTCGCTTTCTTTAAAACGTGACTCTTAATTATTTTTAATTTTTGGTATACCATGTCTGTATCGCTTTTAATCTTTTTATTATTGTTACTTTCTTGCTTCTTATATTTTGTTACGCTTTTAGCAGTTATTTTGTTAAAATTTACCAATTCCAATTAAATTTTAAATTTTATTTTTTTTTTAAAATCATTTCAATGTAGGTTTCTGTAAAATATGTGTGGTATAATGAAACATTTTATTAAAAAGTTTTAACTTGTGTGTACCTTTTTTTCTTTAAAAAACGTTTTCTATTCGAAACAAATTTGTGGGTACATTAATATCTAGCATGAAAAATATAAATATTATTCTAACATCTTTACTTAGATAAAATAGAATTTTGTCTGTTATTAGTTGTGAAGATAAAATATCTGTTGTTAGTTAGCTTTAATAACTTTTTTAAGTAAAATTTGTGCGTATTTATAATATCTTGAGATCAAACTTGTGCGTGTTTTGCTACGAAACTTTTATGCCATTTACATTTGATTGGTGTATTTTTTATTTTAAAAAAATCATACTATAAAGTTGTATGTTAGTATTGCAAGTTTATGAAACAATGCGATTTGGACTGTTAACTTCACTTTGTAGTCCTTCATACCCTCCATGTAGTGGGAGCTGCGAGCATACAATATTACCATTGGACATTTGGGCCGCTTGCGGCTCTCAATCCCATACCTGGAATGATGGATGTGGAGACAATAGTGAACTTTTTCATGCTATGAGATGGAGCATTGTGATTGGTTGAACCAATCGTTCGGGAAAGTTCGTTCCGATGAGTTTGCATGAGAGAGAGAGGTGAGTGACTGCTCTCTGATTGGATCTAGGCAAGTGAAGAAGTTGACTCTCGTTGGCTGCCCATGGATTCAAAGAAAGCAGTATAAGATAGGTAGGGAGGGGCTTGTCCAGCAGAGTATGATAGCTTAAGTAAAAATTTTAAAAGTAGAGAAAGTTACATTTACTATTTTAACTGTGCAATAAAAAAATAAATTATTGCATGGAATTTAAAAGTTAAGCGGGATTATAAGAGTCGAGTAATATTCTTCCCGGTCTTTTAGTATCAATATTTGCACTTAGATTTAACATATTAACATTAATGATGTGAGGTAGAGTGAGCTGATACACATTAAATTTGTCCTCGTTGTCGTGGCGTAGTAGTTTTGGGAGAGGAATATGCCAGCTCAGGTGTCGTCTCAGGTTCAAAATTACGAGGTCCGTTGCCAATAGCTCTCGCGTTGCTTTTCAATGCGACGTTAATATAACTCTCTCTTTCTCGTAGTTCTTCATACCAACAGCCTTAAATTAAATAAAAATAAACGTTATATTCTAACAGTGCATTGACCAGTACTTCTCTCTGAAATAGTAGCTTGATTTTATCGGAAACAAACAAGGGATCTTCCGTACTCGCCTTTTTATTGTATAAGAATCCGGTTTATCTTAAAACTGATAACAATCCCTTATCTTCCATTGACTTCTATTAACCAATTTGACCGAATCTCTCTGCGCTATCTAGTTTCCTTTTTCGTTGCAGTTTCCAGATTCTGTTAAGACTCCCGCATCTACTTAACATCCTTTCAGTGACTTTCTAAAAGGGGAATGTGTGATAAGGTAATGTGAATGGACAATTAGCTCGACAAGAATATAAAAGAGTACGTTTTATTAATGGTGTAGTCTGTTGACAGTAAGTCATTATTATTGTTTACGGAGTCACACCACTTGCTTTGGGTTAGTTTTAAGTGTCAAAACAGCATTATTTAATTTTGTGTTTTTCTTCCCGAAAACTTTACTAAGATGTATAGATGTGTTGTAATATTGTATACGTTTAAGTAGAGAATATTTTGTTCTCCATTCTTATGTGTCATTTACGAGAGTTATTTTAGAAAGATAAATTTTCTTAGAGATATAAAAGTGTGTGTGTGTGTTAACCAGTTATTAGATAAACAAGCAACATTGCTTCGTACAAGAGCCTTAAAAAAATGTTTTTTAATTTGACATAGTGTTAAAAATTTGTAAATGTGAAGATTTTTTTTTAATTGTATCTATTCATTTTTGCAGTACACTCTCGTTGAATCCATGTATTAAATTAGGGATGTTTAACCTTTCTCGCTCGAGGGCAAAAATTAATAAACTTATAATAATCAGCGAGCCACACGACTGTCAAAAAATATTGTAGTCAAGAAATGTATATAAAAAAAGGGAGGTTTGTTTTACAAGACTACAACTGATTCTAAGGGAAGAGATAGTGTTTATATATATATAGATTTGTATATATGCACATATATATTGGTTTCAAACAATTTAAATGTAAGTCAAATTAAAATACTTTGCAAACATGTTAAAGATAAAAGTCCACTTTTTTCCCGAAAATTTCTGAGATTTTATTTATGCATAGTCAAGTTTTTTATATTTAAAATTTTTTTAAGATACAGTGAAATGTTTGAAAAATTTTGTGAATTTCAATTTTTTTTTTTATTTCAAATGGAAATCAAGCACACAAGTGAAATATTTTAAAGATCAAGAATAACAGATAAAATGTCGTTTTTTCCTACAAAAAGCACAGACAAGGCTTTTTTTTTTATTTGAATTTTTTTCTTCCTCAAATTCAAATTAAGGGCCACTAAAATGCTTTCAGTGGCTCACGGGTTGAAGACCTGTATATTCAATACAGGGGGTTTTAATGTTATTTTGAATGATATTTATGCTTTACGAAAAAGGTACAGTAACTTTTATCTCTAATCCTTTTAATTACTTATAGGATTTTTTTTTTAAAAAAAAAATTAAGTGTAAGAAATTAAATCGAATGCTGTCGTACTATATTTCAATATTTATTCGAAAAAGTCTCGAGAACATTAAGTCAAGTGATATTTTATCCCAATTCCATCTCTATTCCTTTCATCCCCTAGGAAATTTCAGTCAAAATATTTTTAAATAATCACCTCGCTCTCTCTTTAATATATTCATCCATCACTTGTTAACTCTTAGTTGTACACGAAGATGCAAAGTAAAATGGCTTAATAATACATTCGAACTGCTTACTAAATCTGTAGCTCGATATTAACAGATATCGATGACTAATCCGAACATCCTTCATTCTGGGTATTATCTGTTCATTACAATCTGTCCGTTAGAAGACCTTAGGATATTCTCTTTCTCTTACCGGTCCTCTTAATACGTAAACTTTGATAGTTTCATGTGGAGGAAGAAGGATAATCCTGTTTATTGGTAGTTAACATTTCTTTATAAATAAGCAATGATTTAAAATAAATTACTTTTAATACTTTTTTAACATTGTAGAATCTAATGAAATTTTGTTAGTATGAGTGTTTATGCATTTACATTAAACTATGAGCATTTATTTAAATACATTAGTTTCACACTTTAATTATTGTAATCATACACTGGTGTATCTATTGGTGGATTATCCATGTCTATTACTACCTCATTTTTGTATTGTATTCTCTTGTTAGAGAAATGAAAATTAAACTTTGTAATCCGAAAAACTTTTCCTATAAGTTTTTTTAAATGAACCGTGTGGAATATTTTTGTTTTCTTCTTATTACATAATTTTCCCGTTAGAAAATCAATTTTGTGTTAGTGATATCATGCAATCTACATTAAAACTGAATTCATTATTTGCCAGCATATGGCAGATGCGAGATCCTTGTCTGATGAAGTATTGTTTAGATTTTTTTACCTTGACGAAGTAACTAAATATTTTTTTGAAAATTTTTGCTATTTTATAACTTTTTAAAGAAATGTCTGCTGTCCTTGTGTGTGAATTTTCAAAGCTTACGTAATGGCGTGTGTCAGAAGTTTCTTTTTTCTCCGAATAATGTCATTATTCAGCAGGATTGGTTTAAAGAGTAAGATTTGTTAAAAGGGGCACTGCAGGTTGTTACCTTTTGGAAAGGCTTTGTGTATTTTGTGAACACATCAATCCATGATAAAAGCCCTGATTTCCACGGAACTGATACACCAATAATTAGAGCGACATGTGCAGTCGTTGGGATCTCAAACATTTCACTTCAGATTAATGTGTTTCTGACGTCTAGAAACCCAATTATAGACGGAGCTTATTCTAAAGATGATATACCCTTCCAATTTAGTGTGGAGTTCGTAGATGGTATTCGAAATGACAGAATATATGAGCATCGTTAATAAGCTTTCAACTTTTGGATGCAGCTAATTTCCCTCAACCTAACTGTTGACTGGTTAAGGGCATTCTATTAAATTTTTAATGAGCAGATTTCTTTAACTTTTTACTTTTTTTTATGTGTACTCTTTCAATTTTTTTTTCTTATTGATATATCACTATTAGTGATTTCGTCGTAAAATATTTAAATTTGAATTTGATTTAAAAATCATGCGTCTTTTATGAAAAAGAATGTATATAAATAAAACCTGTTGTTAACAATGGTGATGCTCGTAGAAATTATAGAAGCGTGTATATGAACGTATTTTTTTTATCAATGGCTTTTAGAGACATTAATTTTTTCACTGAATGTGCTTGTATGTATGTATGTGTATATACATATATATACATGTGTGTGTGTGTTATAATAAATATAAACATAGTGTGAATTTCCTAAAAATTAATGGAATTTATAACCAAGAAGAACAAACCAAACATAAGTAAATATGTATAAAGGAGTCAGTTGACCTAAATGGAAAACTGTTATGTTTTCTAAAGCTGTCACCGACTTCGGGTGGGGAAGTAGAGTTAAAAGTATGCTTTATGATATCCCAACCTTCCTCTTCAGTAGAAAATTTCTACGTAATAGTGAAAAAAAATGTAGAAAAGAATCAAATTGAAAAATGACTTGAGCCTTACCATAGCTCATGTGTAAGCTTACATTACTCTAGCAGGCAATTAATGTAAAATGAATAACTATTAATAAAATGCCATAACATAATAAGGGAAAGCAGTAAATAAAAATATAATATAGCAGTCTAAGTCAAACTTGGGGTAGCCACAGTATATATAAGTGTGTGTGTAACATCGTTACCGAAAATAATGTGACATTTCGCTTATTTGTGTATCCATTGTTCTTTCAAAGCCTGCTTGATGTTAATCAAATTTCAAGAAAAATGTTATTTTTTTCTGTATGAAAAATTGAATTGTTTTATCATTTCACTTCTTTATGAACTTTGGGAACAATGTTTGGCAGACATTTGTTGTCATTTCTGTATACATGAAAGAGCGGTATTTTTATTGTGTTGACACTTTTTGTTCCATTTATTTAGACACTTTGTTTACGCACTTACGTTTTGACGCTTCTTTCTGTTTTTTGTGTTTTGCTAGAATTATTAGACATTTCTCGTTACTTTTCCGAACAGCGGGTACACCAGGACATCTGCATTGTAAATTCAGTCTAAGACAAGTGATGTTCCTTTGTTTACGAATAGAATGTGCTTTCGATTTTCTTTTCTCCCGCTGAGATTTTTGGGCTGTTTTCTCTCATTCCAGAGCAAAGATTTATTTTCCCGGGACAGCTTTCTCTTTTTTTTTCCTGTGAGGAATGCATTTATATACACTGTGTTGCAATTTGAAATTCGAAATGAATTTCCGTTCGTAGTGGATGAAAGATTTTGAAATCTCTCGTTATCATCCTTTGCCGACATCTGGACGACGTACTTGGAAAGAAACGGGGGGGAATCTCTCCTCTCCTTAAAAGCTATATAAAATGAACGTCTCCAACTTTAAAATCGTAATTCTTTCGTGTTTTCTGATCTTATATCGACTATCATTAATGCTGTTAGAAATTGCTTTTGATTTTTTAATCTAAATATTACGTAAATCGAGAAGTTAAAAGGGGCTCCCTTTTCTATTCTTGAAATTATTTTTGTGTCATGGTATTACATCTTCAACAATATAAGAACTTTTTGAATATTATGAAGGTAAACATTTGTACTTCAAAAATATCCTTATTAAAGAAAAAAAATGTTTCTTATATTTTTATTATTTTTGTATTATTCTTTTTGTTTTGTTGCTTGTGTGTGTGTGTGTGTGTGTGCGTGCGTGCGCGCATAGTTGCTTAAGTATGAAAAAAAACCCCGAAAAACAGTGAGTTTTTACTACTTCCATTTCGATTTGAAAGAAGAAATATTGGGAAAGAATTTTTTTTTTTTTTTTTTTTTTTGGTAATTTACGAAAATTATGCCTCTATTTTATAAGTATCAGCTATATATGAAAATGTATTTGTGTACATATTTTTTTGTGATTCAATATCTCTTTTTGTTATCTGTTTTGCATCCATTTTTTTTAATTGACGGAGTGACTGTTGATACTTAATTTATTTAAGTTATCCGAATACGTTCAGAAGTGTGAGTTTGAAAAAAAAGTGCAAGAGATCATTTTTTTAAAATATATTTAGAATATGTACAAACAATTATGTAAATAATATTATTACAATAAAAAAATATTTAAATGCAAGTGTTTAGCAAAAAATGTAGAAAGAATAACCTACTTTCAAAACATTCTCCTTTTATTCAAAATGCTTCTGCATTAATAATATTTGTTCTATATATAGCTAAGACTTCTCTACACACTGAACAAGCATTTTTAAAAAATTCATAGTATTTTAAGAGTTATTATCAACTGAAATAATTACCAGGGGTTTTTTTTTTATTAAAATTTCTTTACTCTGAAGCATTAAAATATAAATAAATACACTTCTAAATTATACATTTCAAAAATCTCCTTGTTCAGGCTCTGTAGAGAAACCTTAGCTATATCTAGGCAAACTATTATTATTAAAGAAGCATTTTTCACAAAAGGAGAATGTTTTGAAAATATGTTATTCTACTTTCCTTTTTTTTTCCTTTTGCCCAAAAATTGCATTTAAATAAATTTTTCTTGTAATAATATTCTTAAAGAAGTTGTATATGCATATCCGAATTCAAGTGACATATTAAATATAAAAAATATATATATTCTTTTTTACGCTTTCGTAAAATCACGATTCCGAACGTAATCATATACCGTAATGGGTTTAGCAATTCACTTTCATTGAAGCATACTTGTTTATTTACGTTATAAAAATGAAAATTGGAAAGCAGCTATTTTTGCTGACTTGTGAGATATTTGTATATATAAATTTTTACCTTTAATTTTTTTATAGTACTAATAATAAAATCACGACATTTCTGCGTTGCATCGTAAATCCTTTGGCCAAAAAGGAATTACAATACGAAATATTCTTTCATTCTTTTCAAATTTACACTGTATCTAATCAGCACACCATTGTCCAACAAATAGGTATGGCAATTTAATACACCACTGCCAGATAACATGTTTCTTCGGGGGCTATCTCGTTCTTTTGGTGACACAAGTTATTTATTTCCTTCGGAAAGAATTGCGGATGCTGCACTAGCACAAGAATGAAAAAGAGTGGAGGAAAAAGCGGCCATCCGTTGACGATGACGGATTTGGGAAAAACAACATAATTTTCTTCAACAATTTATTTGGCCAAAAGATAGGGAACTTTCATTGTGTGTGTGGAAATTCTTTAAAGCGGATTTGAAACGGCACTTCTATCTTGGTGAAATTCGAAAGCCTTTGAAGACAGATACTTTGTTCTATTTATTTTCAATCCCATCCGATGTCTTTATTTGAGCTAACGGATCCTGAATTCCATCTCTTATTCGAAGGGATTTTCCAATAAGATCACTTTAAAGTGACTGGACGGTTGTAGAATTTCATATTAAAGGGAATTTAGAAGTTGAGATAAAAATCTAAATTAATTATTTTTGTTTTTAGAAGAGACATAAGAGTATAAATGGTGTGCATTTTCATTTAATATTCTCCTGATCTACACTTATCCTTTCATATTGGTACGAAAGCTTAAAAAACTGTCACAAATATTTATATCTGAGTTTAAAAACTCAGATATAAATATATATGACGGTACGTCTTATAAAGACACAGTTTGTTCTGTTTATTTTCGGCGTAGTCTGATACTTTAATTTTTAAGTATACTGTTTTTCTTAAGTTTAGAATAATACATTGAATAAATTTCAAAACATAAGAACATTGCATATGTACATTTCAGATTTCTTCGTAAAAAGAGGTGCGCGTTATGGGCCGGATTTTACGGTAAATATTTTTCATATTCATTATGATGTAAATATATATAGCATCCTAATTTCATTTTTTAAAAAATTGAGTTGGGGTATTTCAACAAAGAAATTTAGTTATCATTTCGTTGACATTCTTTCCCTAATCACATTGACATTTAAATAAATTCATTTTTTTTTATTTCTCTTTCATCTGCAACCATAATTTGTTTCGATTTACATATTCTATAGTATAACTTACTTCAGAATTTCAGTTTGATTTGACAAGAAACCCTTACACATATATTAGTTTCCTTTTTTTTTTAGTTGTTTTCTATTAGCATTCAATGATGTCAAACATCTCCCCTTGACAGTTTCTCTTCCCTTTGGAGAAATATTTACTACGCAAAGCATAAGAATAAGGAATTCTTTAGGAACATTGAACATTATTTTATTTCTATATTTCTTAAATCTATTTTTAAAATGACATTTCAATTTCCCTCTGCATATCATTTAGATGGTAATTGTATTTAGGATCAAAGAAACATTTATCTGTTTAGATTTTTAAAAAACTAAAAAAAAATGTATCTTTATGAAGTATACATAGTTTCCATTTGTTTTGAAACGTAAACAAATTCCTTCATTGGAATGCAGAATTCTCGGATTGTTCAAATAAAAATGTATTCTTTACCTTCAATGTTCTCTTCCACATAGCAACGGCTCTCTTTTCTTATTTCATCACATCAACAACATTTCAATTAAATCCTATCTCGCTTTGGAAAAAGTTCCTCGGCTTAGTTGCAGTTCACAAGAGTAAGCGTCTTTTCTTTCAGTTTACTTTTTCTCAATTTGAGTAAATTGTTTTTCACTCTCTTACTAATTTGTTTTCGATGTAGAAGGAAAAGTCGTTGAAAATTCTCTGAAAATACAGTCGCTATTTCGTCGACATCTTCACCAAGTTAAACATTTAGCGATTCTCAAGTGGTCATAAAAGGATAAAAATTCAAAGTCAACCATCCTTTTTAGTGACAAATCCTCGAAAATTCCTCCCACCATTCCCTTTGACTTAGTGAAACTTGGGTAGGAAAGACTATTAAAAGCGGTTTAACTTGTAAGTGGCTCTGGTAAGCGACTTAAGAGTTGGGGGAAAGTAGGTTATTTGGAGAGGAGTTTCGGTGAATTTCCTTTGCTGCATCTACAAGCCATTACGCCTACAACTAATAGTGAATCGACTGCATTATCTAGTACTTAAGCTTAACCCTTGCGGACTCTATATTGATTTTTCTATTCTTGAATCTATGAGGACGTACTACCCCCAACTTCTAGCTACACATTAAATATCAGCACTTAATGTTATCTGAATAAAAAAAATCCCTTTTTCCAACATTAAAACAATTTTAAAGGAAAACGCTTTCGATTTTGTCTTGCTAATAAAATAAACTTTTTGCATTGTGGTTTATTTTATTTTTGAAGGACTTGTAGATCATTGTCAGATATCGCAATAATCAGTAATTTCTAATAAATTTGTTGGTAAATTAAAATTTTATTTAAAACCAAAACTCATGATTCAAATCTATGAAAAACCAAGATTCAAAAACGCTTTAACTATAAACTGAAGAAAGAGTGCAAGTGTTGTTGTAATACATGAACAATCTGGAACGGAAGTTGACTATTGAATATACCCTGTAGATATTCATTCAATCATTTAAAAACGTTTTCTCCTCTTATATTGAATTAAATTGTTTATTTAATCCATTTATCTGAGTCAAACGCGTATTTTTAAAAAGCATGGAAAACTGTATTTTAAAGGGGGAGTGGGGGGTATGTGTGTTTAACAATTTAAAAAAAAAAAATTTATGAAATTAGGTTTTTAAAAGAAAAGATTTAAGAGTAATTGTGGAATGTTTTCCCCCTTAGCTAGGATTTATATCTATATACACGTAAAGACAAATCAAATTGCATATGCATATAAATCCAAGTTGTACGTATATATAATGGAATATATTTGACTGATTCACGTTTTATTTGTTTCATCTACTTATTTCTTATATTAAATTCCTCCTCCATTTTTTCTGTATGTGTATGTAAAACATTTTCTTTTAACTTAGTACCAAGAAAGGAGGGGGGAGGGGGTATAAGTCCTATCTCTCCAAAAAAAATCTAAAAATATAGTTATCTATTATGTTTATTTTCTCCTACACGCAGGTATTAATATAAAAAACAAGCTTAGTATCGTATCGTATCGTATCATTTTAATTTTAAATTTGGGATGCTGTTTTATTATTAATAAATCTCCCCTGAATTATAAAATTTAGCTGTGTGTAATAAATCTTGAAGTATTTCATTAAATATATGATGCGTATTTTTGAAACGACATAAACTGATCAGACGTAAGCTTTTAAATTTCTTATCTTACATGAATGGGAAAGAAATGGGAGTAAGAGAATTTCTTTCGCTTTTCTTTATGCACGAGTATTCTATCACGTACTATTCATAAAATTCGTCGGTGCCATAAAAAAAGGGTGTCTCCGATAGTTACGGTAACCTCTGGTGCATAGTCTTGAACGCACATAAATGAAACTAGGGGAGGTGTTGGCTATCACCAGCCGGAAGGGCATATCCAGTGTTACTATGGTGACTCGATAAAAGCTCTACATGTAAAAAAACAACTTGAATCACGTGATTTCCATCCGTATTTCAGTTTGTAGGCTTTTGTATAGAGCCCAGGGGTGTCATTTTGATATCTTTTTCTCTCTTCTTGGAATTCATTGTCATTGTCTTCCAAAAGATGCTTGAACCAACTCGTTTTCGAATTTAAAAACAATCTTGAGACAAGTTGCATCTAAATATGCAAGAGCTAAGGTATATTTCATGATTGCAGCTAGGATGTTTTACAGATTGAATAAGTTATCATGGCGTAGATGCCATTGTATAAATCTGTCTTGAAAACGCTATTAAATGTCATTTTTGTGCAACCCCCTTTATAACAATATATAAAAATAGCTTTTTTATTTTGCTAGCAAATATTCTTATCAGAAATACCGAGACATTTCTGGTTTCTCTGCTAATTATTAAAACAATTGAAAATTCTCATTTTCCCTTTTCTCTGTGGTTAACTAGATGTATAGTGTTCATAAACATTTTCAAGTTTAGAATTGAATGTTATTTTGGGATTCATTACCAAATAATCTTGTAAAGCTTGACTGAAAGGGAGCTCAGACTGTTTGAATATTAGCTGAGGTAAACATTCATGCAAACCTTGTTAGCAATGTACTTAAAATAAAATTCCACAATATTCGGTATTCATTAATTTACATATTTCTAATTATCATTTAAAATTCAATCATTCATTGCATTGATGGCCCGTGTCGAAGCTTAGATAAACGAAGCTTGTTAATGTATCAAACGTTATAACTGGAGGGAAAGATATGTGATGATTTAGAATTAGGTGTCTCTCAAAGATAATTTTGACAATATGATGCCATTAATGTTAAATAGAGTATTACTATATAACATCAAATGTCATGAATTAATACTGAGACAAGTTTTGGAGAGGGAGGGAGAAAAGTTAATTATGCATTTCGTGATACGGATTATTCCCTGTTTTGATGCATAACAGTGCAACCTATTTTTAGTGGGAAGCATTTGTATTTTTAAGATTTTTTTAATGATTTCAAACGTATACTTCATTTGTTTATTCCTATTGTGCTTAGAAAATGTACTGATATATATCTAAATGTAGATTCAATAAAAAAATATTAAAAAAACTGGTAATTCAATAAGTTAGGGACATGGTAGCCTAATGGTTATAATCACGAGTTTGCGGGTTCGAACCCTGGTGCCACTGAAGTCCCACCGTGTGTATAAAGGGGCTGATGCATGTTAAATCTGTCTCGGCTCAATGTCTGGTGTGTTAGTTAGGAGAGAGCGTGTCAGCTCAGGTGTCGACCGAGACTCAAAATTACGAGGTCCGTCGCCAATAGCTCTCGTGTTACTTTATAATGCGACGTCAATGGCGTAACGGAGAATATTAGCCCCCCGCAAAGTCAGGTTTTGTCTTTAATATCTAATAAATTGGTTAAATACGTAATTGGTGTCAGTCAGGCTATGGGCCCCCTAGAGTCTTGCCCCCCCCCCGCAATGCGGGAGTGTACGTTACGTCACTGTGCTGCATTAATATAACTCTCACTCACTCAACAAGTTAGGAGTCATCCCTATACTAAGTTTCCTATTGCATGTTTAATGAGTGCCTACTAAAAGTCGGTTACAAAAAATAGGAAATATTTGCTGAGTAGTATAAATGCATACTGTTAAAATAGCTGGATCTCATTCTACTCTTGTGTTTGTTCTTCGTATCTGGGATGCTTCGTAATAGCATGGTTTCAGTCTCAATTTTGGACATCCAAAATTCATTTTGTTTCTGAAATAGCTCGGAGATCACTAAAAACAAGCTTGGGTCTGGTGAGAATCTCATTTTTTGAGATTGCCTGCTGCTAGCGAAAGATTAAGTTAATTGCATTTAGGTGCTATATCGCTGTTGTTAAAGGATTCTAGTGAACATCCGTGGCCGCTACAAATGACCATCAAAAATAGAGTCCTCTGCGAATGATGCCCTATGTAGTTTCATACACGACATGAAGCACCAGGTATTGTATTGCAGTTTTTCATCTGGAAAGTTCAAATCGCATTTTGTTCGGAGTGGATGTCTATTTTTAACTACATTTGAAACCGGTATGGGCTTTTCTTTTTATCGCCTCTGTTTTTTCTTCTTTTCAGAAAAAAAGAAATTTATTATGTATTTTTATTCTATTTCTTCTTCGGTCTGTTGGGCTTATTTATGTAAGTCGCTGGTTGATTTGTATTAAAAAAAATTAAAAGATTCATAAAAATTAATACTAGATTTCCACCTGAGTGGGGACTTTCTTTCTTAATTCCTACTATTAGTTCACTCTCTCCCCCTATATAAATATATATATATATATATATATATATATATATATATATATATGTATATATATATATATATCTTGTTTAAATTTTCAATCATTAATAAAATACTTTTTATTCATCCATCAAGTTCAAATACATTTTTTAAACTTGTAGTGGATGATACTTGATGGTTATACAGTTTTTTCAAATATTAGCTCATTAATTAAATTTTGTTCTTTAATTTTAAATTTATTCTGCGTTATTTCTGTCGAAGTTACAACTGGATGCAACAAATGGCGCCAGTACGTTTTTCTATCGAAGTAGGAATTGACTTAGAAGAAAATTATGTACTTGTTATTTGTAATTTTGGAATTATTCAATATTAATTGTATCCTTATTCTTGAATTGGATATTCGCATGTATTGCTTCGCTTAAAATCATGATATATATTTTGTTTTTTAAAGCACTTTTTTATCTTTTTCTTTTTAATGTTTTTGTTTCTTGTTATGTCTTTCTTTTTATTTTATTGGTCAACTAAATGTTTATTGATATATATATCCACTTAATGCAAATTTTTCTCTGTTCCTTCATCAAATTAATTTATAAAAAACTATTTTTTATTCTTTGTTCTTGAACTTTGTTTTTCAAGAGATGAGAAAATCTCTAAACAGGTTTCTTTTGAAAGAATATTAAAGGAATTTTTCTTCAAGTAATTTAATTTGCTATTATCTAGTAGTTGTTACTCGGTCTTTGAACGTAACATGGAAAATAAACTAACTTTGGGACATATTAGTCTTGCAGAAAGTATGTAAATCCCTTAAAAACTTTTGGGGCAGTAATTAGACTTTTTTTATAGCTCGAAAGAAGCACGAACCGTATCTAATGAAGAAAAATTAAATTTTTAATTTTTTCCCTTTATTTTCCCTTTTTTTTATATTTTTGTTTCGTAGTTACTGTCTGCGTTTTTCTTTCTGTCATGAAACGTGCATATACATATGTTTATGTATTTTACATCTATCTTTATTTTGTTACGTGTGCTATCAGTGACAAAGGAGAAGTAATATATACTGCTTCATTTTCATTTTTTAACGAAAGAAACATGCTCATATTTTGATAAAGTGACATGTTTCGTTTCCTGTGCGGTTTTATTATTTATCTTATTCTTCCTTTTAAGTTTCACTATTATCTTTAAATCCTTAAAAATATTCATTTTATATATTTTGTTATTGAATATAAGTTTTGGAATATAATTGAATATAAGTAATTCTCCTCTTTATTGTGGTATGTTATTAAAATTAAATGCTGGTGTTTATTTCGAATTCAAAACGTTCTACTGCATTATTTTCTGTGAATAGAATTGTGCGTAATTATTACGTATCATTTCCTTTCAAAACCATTGAATTAAATGTGTCTGTGTTTACTTTCTTTTATAAAATGTAAATACAGTCGGACACCCCGATTTAACGAATTCATTGAGGCTGAACATTTTATTTGTTAGTTTGGGGTTATTCGTGATATCGAGGGGGAATACAATTTTTTTAACTTACCTTTTGTGGAAGTTGTATAATAAACAACTACACGAAAAAATATCCATAATAAGAAGTTGCACAGTTTGTATTCAGCAGCTAAAAATCGTATTAGCGAATTATTGCGCACCAGTTAAGTGGAAATTTTAAAGTAGTGACCTAATGGATGTTTGACAATCTTTTTGACACCTGTCTTGAAAGAGTTTTTTTTTAAAAAGAAATACTGCATCATTTACATTCTATTGTATGAGAGCAATGGCGCACACAGGAATTTTTCAAGGGGTGGGGGTCCGGGGTTGAAAGTTCACCATTCTTGTATCATGCTCCTTTTGATTTTGTCGATTTTCGGGAACAAAACACAGTAAAAAACTAATTTTTGAATAAATAATTAGCATTAATTAATAAAATTAATCATTAATAACAAGTAATTAATTAAATTTTACGTAATATATACTTAGAATTATAATCAATCTGAAAAAAATCAAGGGCATTGGGAGGGATCCGGACTCCCAGGACCCCCCTTGTGTGCACCACTGTATGAGAGGTATATTTTGACAGTTTCTGGACAATGTAAAGCATTAGAAAATGGTACAGTTTTGATAGGAGTTTCAAAAAGGAATTTCCTTTCCTATTTAAAACTCGCGCGATAGGTTACATTCATGACTCATCTGCATTTGTAAAGTCTGTACCCCTGCGCCCCACCCCCCTGTTCAACACCCTTTAGCGTCCAAATCTGCTGCTTACGAGAAAAGTATTTTTCTGTTCCAGAAAAAAAAAGGATAAGTCACACATTTGAAAAGAAAAAAAAATCCAATTTTTTTTCTAATTCAAACTAAAACAAAAAAAAATTATTTTTTTGGCTGTTGAAATAATTCGTTAATTTGGAGTTTATTATTCATTAAATAGAGGTGTATTGCCTTCATTTTAATCTAGGGGGAGGGGGAAGAAAAATTCCTTAAATCAAGAAATTCATTAAATAGGGGTTCGGTAAATCGGGGTGCGACTGTTTTTAATGATGTGTGAAATGCTCATTTCCTAAGAGATATAATTGATAAATTGTTATATTGCATATATAATCGTAGCTTTTTACTATCGTAATGATTCCTTGTTGCCTGTAGGTGTCACATGCACTCATTAAAATCACTATTATAATGATTTTGAATTCCTGCTGAGATTGAACTGTTAAAGATGTAGATTATTATCTTTAACTATAAATCTGAATTTTGCAAAATAGTTATCTTCAATCCTTTGCTTCCTTTTGGGTTTCAAATCTTAAGATTTCGAAGCACGCATTTTCGTTAAGATATCTTGAGATAACTTATATATAATAGTTGTAAGTTATTATTCAATGTATGTGAATCTAAACAATTTTTTAAATTATTACATTTCCCTTAGTTCTTTGAATCAAATACTATAAAAACGTATTTAACTTTTATACCCAAAAATAAAGGTATTTTTTGTTCTATTATATTTAAACAAAAAAAATAAGTGAAATGGACATTCTAAAGAAATTTAACCCTTTAAAAAAAGAAATTCAAAAACTGAATTTAATAATTTCAAACCTTTGTCTTTCGGAATTAGTTTTGAATCTTAATAATTTAGTTGAAGAATCTTATAATATTAATAATTTAGAAGTTTTTCCTTATATTTGATATTCTTTAACTACACACGGGAAAAAAATTAATTAGGTTCCTTATTTTATTTCTAATACTTTTTTGTTTGAACTAATCGATTTTATGCTATTTATTTTAAATAGCTTGGCTTCCTCTATTTTAACTAGAATAAATTAACATTCTTAAATAATGTGAATTTTATGGGTTCATCAGTATAGTTAATTTTCCTATAATATTTTAACTAGATTAAATTAACATTCTTAAATAATGTGAGTTTTATGCGTTAATGGTAATATATATATATAGTTAATTTTCCTTTTCTAGTAAAGGAAAGTATTAATTAACGTGACCCTTTTGACCAAATATATGCTATACATCCCGCATTCATTTCACCATCATGCAGTTCCAAAATTGTCATCCTCTTCAATAAAGATTTATTTTATCATTAACAACACATGCTCGAGCTGTCGTTTTAATTTAATTGTGCATGAAATGAATTTGTTTCGAACAATTGGATTAAAATTGTGTATTATAAGTATGCCACTTCACGTTGCTCAAAATCGACGATAAAACGATCTTATGCTAATAAAAGTTATCTGAAAAGTTTTAAAGAAATTTTTTAAGTACTGTAGTATATTCAGTATATAGAAATATCTATATGTTCATGAAATTTATGAGTTTTGCGTTAAGAGAGTACAAGCAATCACTTTGTACTAATGCTTGAATAATATTATACCAACACATACATAAGCTATCGAAATATATACAATAACTGCTACTCGCCGCTTACTGGATGTTTCATGATATTATTGTCATCTAAGTTCTAGTATTGAACTTTCGATTCTATTGGCAAAGCCTTCTTATTTCCTTCACCTCTTGTTTTAAAAAGGACAATTCTTAAATTTCTAAAATTTCTCCTTCTTTACTCAACAACAGAAACATGCTTGACAATTTTCAAATCTGTAGGCCTAATAATTACCTCGTAATGAGTGAAAAAATGAGTTAGTGAGTCTCCTATGTATAATTATACCGTAAAATCTGGTGTATAACGCGCACCTATACTTTCAAGCTGATTTTTTTTTAATTTTTAGGTATATTCGCCGTATAACGCGCACCCCCTTTTTAACGAAGAAATCTGAAATGTTGATATACAATGCTTTTGTGTTTAAAAGCCATTTATTCGAGGTTTCATCCCTTGAACTCTTTCTAGAACTTTAACTCTATTAGTTTATAATGCATGTCATTTGTTTTAAATAAACAGTATTTCGATATGTGTAGAGGTAAATTTTTTTTATCCTCATTTTTTTTATTTTTATGGCTACTGCTTTTATACCTGGCGTATAATGCTCTCCCTTAAATTTCGATCTTATTTTGTGTGTTCTACGCCAAATTTCACGGTACATATATATAGAGAGAGGGAGAGAGATACTATATATATATATATATCAGTGGCGCACACAAGGGGGGGGGTTCCTGGGGTGCGGACCCTCCCCAAAGCCCTTGATTTTTTTTCCGATTGATTATAATTCTAAGTATATAATACGTAAAATTTAATTAATTACTTGCTATTAATGATTAATTTTATTAATTAATGCTAATTATTTATTCAAAAACTAGTTTTTTACTGTGTTTTGTTCCCGAAAATCGACAAAATCAAACGGAGCATGATACAAGAATGGTGAACTTTCGACCCCGGACCCCCCCCTTGAAAAATTCCTGTGTGCGCCACTGATATATATATATATATATATATGTATATATATATATATATATATATATATATATATATATATATATATATATATATATATATATATATATATATACAGCAAATTTCATACTTTTCATTTCAGTGTTCTGAAATAAATTTTTGAAATATTTGTAGAGGGGTATAACAGAATTCCAATCTTAGATTGCGCCTATAATCATTCTGTTCATTGACATGAAATAAGATTAAACTAGAGTTATATTTCTTATTAGTCAAAACTGTGTAAAATATTAAAGTACATTTTAATACTTAGTCTATAATTCAAAGCAAATTAAACGCGTCATTTGATTCATCTTTAAAAACATTTTGTACCTATTGAAGAATTTAAAAATTTTTTCAGCTTTAATTTATTTGTTCAGTGAAATTTAAGTATTCATAGTTTTATAATTGCTGATTGATTTTTGTCATTCAATTATCATTATTTGAAACCTTCTGTTATGTATTTGCCCTATAAATTTAGTATTAATTTTTTAACGATGTATGCAGAAGTGGGACTCATGTTTTCGACGTTTAAGCTTAAGATTTTATTAATATGTCGGGGTTTCTAATTAATTTAAATCAACCTTTTAAACCTTGTGAAAATGTAACAAGCTCTTGGGCGTTTATCCTGAAAGAACTCGCATTTATCTTTGTCGCTAAAACCTGCCTCTTTTGAAATACGTCATAATAGCAGCTTCCCCTTTCTATTTTTTTCCCGCCAATTTTATTTCAAACCGAGTTTATTTTTTAATGATATTTGTTCATCTCGGTAGGGAAAAAAAGTATTGGAAAAGCTAAATTTTTTTCTCTTCCTTTGAAGATTTATTCAAGATAAATAGAAAAAATACTGGAGTGGGTGCGTAGCCTTTCTTGATTTGTTCTGTCCTAAAGTTTTTTTTATAAAAAAAACAATAATAATGCATTTCAAAAACTCTGTTAAGCATGGGTGGATGCACAGAAATAAGTATACGGGGTATTTTGTATACAAAATCGAACTAGATTCCGTTTGAAGAACAAATTTATATCAATGTTACTCTTTCAATTTGTTATTTACATTCATATATTTTCCCCCACTTATTCATTTGAAGCAGAAGAAATGAAAATGTATATGTATTTATAAAGAAATCATCGTAATATTTCTTATAAGGGTGGGGGGGAAAGCAAATGCATACAAATACTTCCAGTAAATAGCCTTGAATATTTCATCCTATTTAATGAACTGTGAAATAAAGTTTTTCAATTTGCATTTATGCGTTTATTCAGTGCTTGCATTGAAATATATGTAAACCAAGGAATGCTTGGGGTCTGCAGAAATTGCCTCCGAATCGAAATAATATGTTGATTGAGTAAACAAATATATAAAAATTCTGATGAAAGGTACCAACCAGAAAATTATGTTGCACCCCAGAAGTTTTAAATTTATCTTATCCATTCGGGAAAACAGGGGGCGGGAAACATCATCCTTTAGTTAAAAATAATATTTTGCTTAAAACTTATTTCATGAAAGATTGTTTTTTCAAGGAGATAAGCATTGTTTTTACTTCATATCTTAGACGACAAGAGATGGATTATTTCCTCTCGTAGTATACGCCTGGGGTGTTTTTAGAATAAGTTATTTTGAACTTATTTTGGGTGTATGATAGAAAAATCTTTGTTTTCCATAGACTGCGAAAAATCAAAAAAATATCTAGAGTGTGTGATTAGTTTATTATAGATATTGTGTTTAATGGAACTCGCTTACATAATTTTTCTTGAGAATTTTATTGATAATAAATAAGGTTTACTGTTCTGTTGTAAACAAGGATACTATTGAATGTAATCTTTTCTATATTGAAAAATGTGTTCATTTTAATTATGCAATTTTAATAAAATATATACTTCCTTAGTAACATGACAGCCCAGCGTGGGCCTTGGCCTTCTCAAGAAGCCTTTTCGTGGCCAGCCTTCTTCCTTCTAGTGTTCTCCAGTCCCTAGTTCTCAAAACTAGGAGATCTTTTTCTAGGCCATCAATCCATCTGAGATTTGGCCTACCCTTTCTTCGTGTGCGTTCCCTTTCAAACGCACTGAAGATTTTTTTTAGTGGTGCCGTCTTTGTTCATTCTGATAATGTGACCTGCCCATTTAATTCGTTGTATTTTGATCAAGTTAACAATATCATATTCTTTATGTGATTGATAGAGCTCTAAATTTGATCTTCTTTAAAATGTTCCATTTTCCTGAATTCCCCCAAAAATGAATTTTAAAATCTTCCTTTCGCAGATACTTATGTTCTCATCTGTTTGAGACATGGACCAAGTTTCACATGTATAAATTAATACTGATCTTAAAAGACTTTTATACAATAGAACCTTTTTGTTTTTCTTTTGATTAAATTTGATTTCATATATTTTCGTATTCCATTGAGACATCTATTAGCCATAGTAATTCTCTTTTGGATTTCAGTAGTACAATCGTTTCTATTGATAATTTCCGAACCTAAATAAGTGATATGCTGTCAACAACTTCAAAACTATACTCTTCGATTAAAATATATATATATAATTATAGTAAAAATACATTCTAATAAAATAGTTCTTAATAATTTTGGTTCAATCGACTTTTAATTTTGAATTTTAAACCATTCATTTAAATTAAAAATTAAAAATTGTTAATAAAAATAGATATGAAAAGAAGGATTCCAATTTCCCCTAAGCCGACACAGTATACATGAATTAGAAATATAATATATATGAAAGGAAGGATCCCCCGATTTCCTAAGCCGACACAGTATACATGAATTATAAATATAGTTGAGAAATCTTTTTAAACTGTGATTTCCGACTGTAGTGTTACGTCAACTTACTCTCATAAATTTTTCTTGCTTGGAGGGGGCTAACTTTATTAACTGTCTCAGGATTTATACTATATTAACGACTTTTGTAACTATTTCCATCAAAGTAGAAGCTGTGGTTAAATAGTTCAGGCCTACTTTTTCTTGTGGAAAAAGAAAACAAACTCAAAAAGTTTTTATTGCGAGGTTTGAAGAATTTTATGATTTAGAAAACTAATTTATTCTGATAATTTAATGGAAAGACCATCAAAAGATCATGAAAGAGCTCCTCTTTTGTGTTTGAAAAAAATCGGTTGATTTTGTAGTTCCCATAAATGGCTAGTATAAAACTAAATTCCGTCACGTACACTGATTTCTCTTTCTTTCGTAACATTGTCACGCCATATTGTCATTAAGTCAATTATTCTAATACCATAGCTTCCAAAATTTCCCTAAAAGGTACGAATTTTCGCCCATTATGTTATGCTAAAAAACCCGTTCAACCTGTAACTATGTTAGCGTAGAAAATGTTAAAAAGTTTTAAATATATTTATATCCATTAGAAGTATCGTACTGATTCAAACATGCATGGCAACAGACTTTAAATTTCAAAACTTTTTCTTTACTCAAATTTTTCTAATCTCTAGTCTACTGATATTTAAATTCAGAGCCATATCTCTTTTACAAAATTCTTATTTATTAGCTACTTCGCAGTTTAAACCAGTATTCATGTTATCGATTTTATTTTTAAAAAATTTAAATTGAACCCTTAGTATTAAATATACATAATTTATTATTAGCTTCTATTTTTTGCAGTTACTTCTAGCGTTATTATTTACGTGAATAAAATGTTGATATCCTCTATTGAATTTCACTAAACTCAAAAGAGGAGACGTTTGAAATAATTTTATTTAACATTTTTTTTAACTTCTATTCATACATTTCAGTCTCTTTAAAAAGGGACGATTTAATCTCTTTAAGCATATTTATTCGAGATATAAGAAAATGTGTGTGTGTGTTGTAAAATATACATTTTTTTAACTTCTATTTGAAAGTATATTTTGATTTATAATTTTAATAGATATTGTTCTGACAAATACATCTGAATATAGCTGAACTACGGAAGATATGGTCGTTGTAGATATATTACGCTAATTGAATTTAAAAATTTTATTTATTTCAGGATTTTTCCTTGAATAGTTAAATTACATTCAGATAGAATATTCATTGCAAAACATTTTTCTTCAATCTTCCTACTAGAAAAGAAAAAAAAGTGTTGTTTTTTTTTAATTTTCTCTTTGTCAAAGCTATATTTTTATTCTTAAATAGTGGGAATGGTATATTTCAATGAAGTTAACTCAAAAATGGAAATTTAAAATCAGATTTCACATTACTCGTTCACTTTCTTTCAATTCTATTTCGTATTGTGTGATGAAGAAAACTTAATGCCACAAAAGCCAAAGGATTTTTCCATTGCACTGAGCTTAATGATATTTGTTTTATTGGATTACATTTTTATCGAAAATTTATATATATATTTTTCTTACTTGCGAAGATTTTTCTTTGTTAACTCAGAAACGTAAAGGTTAACTGAGATTGGTAGATTTGACTTTTTACTGAATACTTCATATGAAAAAGAAAAGAAAAAAAAATCCTAACTTTTTATCCGAAAATTTTTCTTCTTTTTATAATAACTTTTAAGTTATCAATCTAATCGAGTGGTTATGGTGTGATGTTCCTCCCCTTGGCGAAAGAACTAAGATCAAACATTATCTTAATATGATTTTATTAAGATATTCAACTTAAACCTTTAACAAATTAAATTATAATAATTAATATGAGAGAATCTACAATGGTAAAAATACGCAACACACAATAAGACTTAATCTAATTCAGACCACTATCAATAGGCGAACCGCCTAATTCCCGATTCTAATATTAAATAATCAATCCTACCTTAATTCAATCTTGGAGTAACGATCAATCTTGTCTTTGTATACAATGGTATGCAACTTGGCTGATTCCTTCTATTCGATCACTAATAATTTGTATTCACGTCACGCAAAACTCATTCAGACTTGAACCACGAACTGTAATAACCATCAACTGCCACAAACTAACATCAATTGTCAAACATTACCTTACATTGCCATATTGCTTACTCTAAGATCCGATATTTAAATTTTGTTCATTTGCATCTTTTATTCACACTTCACTTCTTGGATTTGGTTGGAAAAGAGTTGCCATTAATTCTGGCCCAAAGAACCCAAAGGACTTGCTAAAGAAAAGACGCGTGAGACGTCACAATGGTTACGATCATTTTGCTCATTGAGCCTTAAAGATTCCCGAATTTATTTAACCTCTTAACTGGCTTGCCCGTACACCGTGCAGGCTACCGAATCTAACCACAACAGGTTTGCCCGTACGCTGTGCGGGCACTGATATTTCCTTCTTTCTATCTTTTATTTGCACATACTTTTAATTCTTACAGTGAGATTATTAGTGATGATGTTTATAAGAGATGCAGTTTGTCCATGGTACTGAAATACTTTTCATCCGGGATTTCCTTTGTTATAAAGGCGGGAGTTTTTCATTGAAACAGGAATTTAGATTCTTGAACATATTCGATAAAGAACAGGGATTGGCAAGGCAATGTGCTACTTGTTGCTTGAGAAGAAATAAAAATGGAATGATAATCCAAAAAAGACGATATTATCTCTTTCCCCATTGCAATGTAAGACTGAGTCATGCTTCAAATTTTGTGTGCGTATATATATACATATATATATATATATATATATATATATATATATATATATATATATGCACTATACACACACATACAAAATCCTCAACCGTTTGAAAAAGAGGTCGCTTGGGTCAGTAAAGTATTAATAACCTGAAGAATATGATATTTAAAGATAAAAATATTTCGGATCTTAAAGGAACAAGAATGTTTTACCCGCGCGATCGTGCGAGCTGTGTCTTGTAGGGATACAAGTTTTGAAAAGTGTGGTGCCAGCATAGGTGTCGTATTTTCACTTTATACATACCATTGACTCAGAATTACGAGGTCACCGATAGTCTTCCAGTGGCTTCTAAATTGAACGTTATGAAGAACAATATTAACATTCTGATTTAATGCATGGATTTGCTTTTTAATTGATTGTATTTGCTGTATTAACCTTTTAACTGTCATGCCCGAGATTATTTCGAACACGGCACTTGATTTCAAATTTCAAAATGTCATGCCTGAGTATTATACGTGGTATTTTTTTTTATTTTTGAGTGCATCTCATTGTTTTATACCCGAATACTTATCGGGCGAAGTTTTATTTCGGCTTCATCTCTTAGTCTTTTGCATAATGACAACAATTTATGCACCCAAATAATCAAAATAACTTGATAGTTGAAGGGTTAATATGTTCCGTTGATGTAAAAAAAAAAACTTGACATTTTTTTATATAAAAATAAATGTTGCAGCTAATCCTTCAATTAAATTTCTTATGACCCTTTAAGTGCAACAGATTCAGCGCTTTCACTTAAACTATTACGTAGCCTTTCATTTGCATATTGCCATCATTTTCCACCTTTGAAGTGTTTTTATTGTCATGTGCGATTTTTCAAATACTATGCAGATTTTTTACTCTCCCTAATAGGGCTTACTTCTCATAAATATTCATGAGTCAACTTGTGAGCTTTGTATCATTTCACTTCTGTTTCGGAAGTCGTGTGTGAGAATTTAAGCTTGGCCGGCGCTTTATTAAATCAATCTTGATTAAAAGCATCATAATTGATCGTGAAAGTTTAACATTATGCATGAGTGTCGCATAAGTTGTCTTTTCTTATTGCAGTTTTACGCCATTTTTTACTTAATGAGGCCCCATTAAAACTACATTCGAGGGATTAATAATTATGACACTATACCGGAGTATTGCTTTAGGGAATTTTGACGCTTAATAAAGCACATTCGATGATATCCTAGCTTTTAAAATGAAATTAAATAATTCACTAATTATGCTCTTCTTACTCATATGATTCTTGTGATTAAATATTTCTCATATTTGATTTAATTACAAAAAAGACTTTACTGTCTTAGCTCCGGGAATCGTTTTTAAATAAGATTTTTAAATTTGTTTTGTAATAAAATGAGACTAATGTAGTGGAAATGCGGGATCGATTCCATAGAACACAAGACTTGAATATAATTTATGATTCATAATTTCCTCTCTATTATTTGCGAGGTAACTGTGATTAAATTTAAAGTATGTATTTAATGTACAATATATATATAAGATTTTGATGAAAATTGTAATTTACGGTTTCTCTTTGCATTCGATGTGAACGAATTCTTTTAAAAATTAATCTTTTCGGAAGAAATATATCCAAAAATGAAATGCACTCTGCGTGTTAAGCATTTCCAATTT
Source organism: Trichonephila clavipes (assembly GCA_019973935.1). Taxonomy (NCBI): domain Eukaryota; kingdom Metazoa; phylum Arthropoda; class Arachnida; order Araneae; family Nephilidae; genus Trichonephila; species Trichonephila clavipes. The sequence goes on along the minus strand of BMAU01000272.1, from coordinate 629,519 downwards.
GTACCAGCTAGAAGAAATTCTTGTTAAATGTGCACCCATAACACGACAGAGAGAGAGCGAAGCTGAAAATTTACCTGACCTCTTTCAGTTGACTCATTTATCTTTGTAAAAAGTAAATTTCTGTTTCCGTGGCATTCGCAAGAAGCAAAGTAAACAACACGCAATAACTCTTTCACACCTAACGTTCACAGGTTGTGGTTATATATTTTTAATGCATATACCATTGTGGTATATTTGTTTTTTAGCATGAACCGTTACGTAAAATTTGGTGGGAAAAAGGTATATATATATATATACAAATAAATTATATTCCTTATTTAGTTCGTGAAAATGAAACTAACCTAATGAATCTTTAAATGTATCTGATGAAGATATTCTACTTGTTTTAATATGTTTGTTGTTTCTTTTGAGTCGTGTAATCATTATTACTTTTACGTTTTATTAGAAATACTTCAAAACTTATTTAGGTTTTAGTGTTAAAAAAGTCAGTAGCATTTAATTTTTAAAAAATTATAAAAAAATTATATCTTTAAAGAGAAAAACGCTTATTAAATTGTTATTAAATCGGATTTTATTTTTAAAAAAATTGGTTTGATGTATTAATTCTTCGGTAGAATGTTTGTTTCCCTTGTCCTAGGAACTAAATTTTTTTAAGTATTTCCATGTAATAAAAATAATTTTTTTAGTTTTAAAAGGAAGTTGTGTATGAATAACATTTGAGCTGTATTTATATATTTGAAACATTTCAAGTTTATTCATTCTTTCGTACTGAGAAAAAATATTAGTTAAATTTACTTTTGAGAAATCTAGGGAAGGGGGGATAATAATTTTGGGTGAGTTTCCTTTTTTTAAAATTATAATTATATTTACATCTCTCCTTTTAAGTAAAAATTCCTTCTTCTACTATTTATGTAGACTCACTCTACATTTTTTTTCTTTTGAAGTAAATTTTTTTCAATGAAACCTTTTCACTTTTCATATTACTACTCAATTTTTTCTGTTTTCCATTAGCAGTTTGCAAAACAAGTATCGAATTGCAAGCGAAACATGGAAATGGAAAGGGAAAAAACTATTTATATGAAGAAATAATGTTATATAGTCCTTTAAAAAAATCTTCCAGATTTGAAAAGAAAATCGAAGGAAATAGGACGATAAAATCTTTCTTTTTGAAGACATCATTAATTGCCAAATCAGAAATTATTCTTTCATGTGGCCTCTTCATGTTCGATAAAGATAAGAATTTTCGTATAACTGTAACTGTTTCATGCAAGATAATTATAGAGAAAAAGTACAGAAACATTAACATAAAATCTGTTTTTAAATATTAGTTGTGGCAGCGGTGGCTTAGGGATCAAGGTAACGGACTCGTGGCTGCCGTGTCATGAGCTCGAACTTAGTACTGCTGAAGACCCACCGTGCAGAGGGGGCACGTTAAATATGTCAAGGGTCTAACGTCCTCCCGTTGGTGTGATGTGGAAGGAGAGGGTGGTGTCCTCGTCACTTTGCCATGGTTAAAAATTACGAGGTCCATCGTGAAAAGCCCTTGTGTAGCTGAATAGTGCGATGTTAATATTCACTCACTTAAATATTAGTTATTTTCATTTGTAACTTATGACGCTATAGCTATAAATATGATGGATGTTAAGTTACTCATAATATATGTAAAAATAATTATAAAGACTTTTTAAACACTAAAAAGTGGGGTGTGTCAGATAATATCGTTTGGTTATAAAATATTTATTTTAATTAAAAACTAACAGTGTTCTTTCTTTTTCTAAATAACAAAGTATAGATTTATTGAACTTTTTTTTTGTTTACCTGTTTTTCGACAGCCATATTTACAATAGAACCAGAATAAATCTTAACTTTTTTTTGTTGTTGTCTCAAAACACACCGGTGAAATATGAACCTTTCAAACAAGTGATCTATTGACACATAAATCGGGGACTGTGACTTTTTATGGCCTACCCTGTTTCATTCGAAAAATATCCTTGACATTTTGAAAAAGAAAAAAAACTTTCGCTATCAGAATCGAACTGTTCTGAATGTGGGCGATTTTTTTACTTGCTTTTGCTGGAAATTTTGATTCGAATATATTTAAATCAAATGCAGCAAAAGATATTCCCCCCTTCCGCAAATGTGATTTCAGATATCTGCCCTACGTAATTTTACAACTTCCTGTTGAGTGGGAAGATGGAAACTGTGTTTTGTTTCCTGTGCTACTGATTTTCATCTTAGGTATTTAATTCCTTTGAAGATGTGTGCTACAGTACAATATACAACAAACAATAGTAAAACATTCCATTTTTGGAATATTTTATAATCAAAGTAATTCAATTATTATTAACTTAATTCATTTACAATCTTATCAATTTATTGATTATTTATTATTTATAAAGTCGACTCATGCTATAATTTTTGCTTATAAATTCAAGTATGAATTTATCTATGGTATTTTTTTCTATACATTCACTGTAATAGTAATCCTGAAACTCTCTCTCTCTCTTTTCTTCGAGGTACACTTCTTGTTTTTAAACTTCCTATATCATTAAATATTTTAACGTACCTTCGCGAAATTTGAAAATTTTAAATGTTGATCTTCGTATCACCCCTTGTTGTTTTGAGCTTAGTTTAAGTTTGTGATTAAAACATTCCAAATTTGATTAATATATTTATTGATATGCAATCGATTGAATTCTAACTAAAACTGTTACTAACGTAGATTAAATCTCTGATCGCCTTAACTTTGGCCTTCTTTTGTTTTATTGATTTTTATCATTCATTATTATTTTTTTAGAGTCAATAACAAAACAAGAATTTGTGGGTTGCCAGTGATAATCGATTCTGTTAATTTACTTACTGAAGATTATTCTAAATTACTATGGTTCTTTTTTTTAATGTGTTGTAAAAATCATTTTTACATTGTAAGGTCTCTTTGTGCGGATTATTTTTATATAGTTTGTATTTCTTATAAACATTTCTTGGTCAAATATGTACTATTAGATTTTCTTAGAAATCTCGCATATTTAGTCTGCAAAACTGTTGTCTGCAAAAACTGTTGTGCACATAAAACTCATTCCATTTGTTCTACCGACATATAACATGAGCACTCCTCGTTCTGAGTTTAACATTGAGAATAATCAGCTTCGACTATTCTGAAATTCAATTTTATTTTAGAGGTATTTTGTACACATTTTTATATATCAGCAAATAATTAGTCATCTCAAAGTTTGATTACTGGTTATATTGTAAGAGCTAAGCAGAATGAGAATGTGAAAATCCATCGCCGTTACCGGTAATATTTATAACAAAGAATCTTCTTTTGATGATGAAAATTATTTGGAACCCATTTACAAACGGTACAAACCATTATCGAATAGCGATATGTATATTGTTAACTAAATATAGAATTACTACATTAATTTTAAAAAAAATGAAAGGATTTAGACTTTATAAATATGTTTAATTCAAGCATTTTATGAGTGAAATTCGTACAAACTCTAAAAGGAATTTATTCAGCGACTCATTTTTGTTAATTTTTTGCGAATTTTCTCCGTAGCTTTAAGTTAATTTTAATTCTGTGGTTTTTTAATGCAACTAAAAAAATTACGAAACGTGACCTTAAGTTTCAAGGCAAATAAAATCTTTTTTATGCAGTTTTCTATGTATGCGCACGCTCCACTGCGCAAAACGAGACCTGATAGTAAAAATCGCATAACTTTCTAGTATGTGTTGCGAGTATTTGCTATACAGGAATAACTTTAAAATATAAAGGGGTTATTTTGGGGTAGCTGTTTATTCAAAAATATTTATTTTTTTAGTTTTCACAGTTTGAAAACCCCCTAATTGATAAGATTCTTAAAAAGTTTGTTCTTTTGTTCAATTTTTGTGTGTGTTTTTGTTAATGTCTGTAAAATATTAGCTTACATTTGTGAGTTAACATTTCTAATCGTGAATTTAATATTGTGTGCTACTGAGTAATTATAAATTCTAAGTTTGTAGCGATTTCTTGGAGGCTTGATAACGGCGATCACTGTTACACATTTAGCACCACCAAGGGAGCACGTGTAACTTGAGGAATGTCACGGACACGTGTAACTTTACTCCCCAAGTTTGGAGAGAGCCGAGGCTATTGCCCGTTTTCGCCTAACTATCGGACATGACTTTTTGGGAGTACACCTCCACTGGCTTGGAGTGGCCGCTAACGAGGCCTGCCCACTCTGCAGCCATGCCAAAATGGATGGCGACCACCTGCTCCAATGCACTGGACTCGATGAATATCCGGCTGATAACATTGTCAGCCCGTACTGGGAAGCTCGACCTCAAATGGTCAAGAGGCCAAGCATGAGCGTTGGATAAATAAATAAATAGAAAGAGAAATTAAGGTAGAAGATGAGCATCAGAATTTATATTAAAATGTGGAACTCCAAAGTGGAAAAGCTTCTTTGGTTTTCTTATAGAATAATTTAAATGCGATATCTCGGAATATTTTTTAAGATTTTTCTACTGAAAAATACCTTGGCGAAACAAAATGGGGATTATGAAGTTCATTTTTTGACTCTGCTTAAACGTGACCTTATTTTGGAAATACGTAAAAACTTATTCCAAATTTGTTGTGAGTTCTTTTTCCCCCTCTCTCACACACACGCATTCTTTAAAAGTATAATGAAGGCATCTTTTTATTCTTCGAAAATTGAAAAATGGGATTATTGGCGAAAACAAAATTCTCGGGAGAAGAGCAATTATTATGGTGTTTGAATTTATTTTTTAAAATGTATTTTTCGTGATTTTTTTCATACCGTACTTAGTTTCTAAAAATCTGAAACAGCTTAAAAACTTCAGAATCTTACCCTTGTTACGTGGTAGCGTTGAAGTTAATTTGACTATATTGCCTGCGGTTTGGGCCATAATAGCTGCATTGAAGTTTTATACCTGAGTATGTATTTGGGAAATATGTGGGAGTATGCCTTTTGTCTTGTAATCGATTGAAAGTTCTTATTAGTACTTGTTTTTTAGAAGTAATTGTTATTTTTCCTTTTTTTGATATATTCATGGAATTTTACCGATTTCACTCAGTAAATGTTAGTATCTACTTATTAAAGCCAAAGTCGTTGCATCTTTTCACCCAGTTGGTATGATGCCTTATTACGTTGTATCAACATTTATATATATCTAAGAGTCTTCATTCATCGTTAATACTTTTTATACCAAGAGTCTTGTTCTTTTTATTTTCTTTAAAATTTAACCTTTGAGCAATTCATTTCCTTGCTGAAGTAAGGTCTTGCGATATAAATATAGTTTGTTTTTATAAAAATGTATCCTTATTTTTTTTTCTCTCCACTCAAATTGTCGTTAAATGGTGTGAGTTTTAGTAGGATGCAGATTTTCATTTAATTAAAATATATTTCTGTAAAAGTAAAGTAAACTAAACCCAGTGGTACAACAGCCCATGAGGGCCAAGGTCTACTGTGTCCATCTCAATTTTCATCACTTTGAGCACTGAGGTGCACGAGCTAACGTTACTATCAGGTGGTTAGTCTGACTCGAACGCTCCAGTGTTTAGTTCCCAAGTAAGCTTGTTAGTTATCTATCGACCCACTGAAGGAATGAAAAGCTGAGTCGACCTTGGCCTTCCCGGGGTTTGAACCCCGGACCTGTGGTGTGAAAGCGCGGTGCGCTACCACTCAGCTACTGGTCTATTTTCTGCAAAAGTAATGCACTAAAATTGTGCATGTTCAATTACCGTATTTATTCGAATCTAAGCAGCCATCGATTCTAAACCGCAACCCAAATTTTCAACTTATTTTTGTTAACAAATAAAAATAATGGTAAAATAGTTTATCGATATCTGATATTTACGAAATTAAAATAAGAACTAATAAGAAGTGAATAATTAATTTAATTTACCGGCCTTAGTAACTTTTAAATACATGCATGAACCTGTAATTGATCTAACCGTCAGTATCATGTTCATTTTCCCCAATTCAACGAATATTTTCGCCTTCGATTCGAGCCGCATCCGATTTTCATTAGCTTTCATATTGGAAAAAAAAACCGGCTTTGATTCGAATACATACTGTAGTTAATTTATAATGATAAAAGTCAGCTTGATGATCTAAAAAACTAGGCTAGAATTAAATGCATTCATATTATCTCTTTTTATGAACTTTATTTATAGTCTGTCGTGTTGGGTTTTGAGAATATATATATATATATATATATATACATATATTATTTGTGTAAATGTTCCTGCAATTCATGTCAATTATATCATTATAATTATTCTGCGTGAAATTGTATGGATTACTTCATTTTATTTTTAAAAAAGGGGCTTTTATGGAAAAAAAAATTTCATGGCAAGTACATATTTGTTTAATTATAGGTTTGTATACGTTTTCTTGATATTTTTCGAATAGAAAAATGTTTTTAACAAAGCATTAATCTAGAGATAAAATACAAATAATTGAAAGTCATTTTTTATCTACGTAGAAAAAGAAAAATAATTAAGACACTATGTATGCCATGTGACTTTGAGTAATGGAAAAGCAAAAGGGAAATCTTCTTTCCTAAAATAGAATTATGTTGATGATCCATTTTGCTTGACAAAGCAGTTGGGGAAGAACCAGTTCATCGGTCTAAAATGTGCCGTAACGGAAGTAGATGTTAATATGCAGAACAATTTATAAAGTTTTTTTTTATGTCTGTTCTCCAAAGCAGCTCGTTCGAATGTATAGTTATTTTCAATTGAAATATATGTATATGTAAGGAAATCATTCAAAAGAAAGTATTTTAAATACAGAACATAAAAGACTGAAAGAATTCTTGCAGATGCAGTCCAGCAATTGGAACGAGCTATTTATTCGATAGAATGTAAAACTGATTGTAATGAATCATTATAATAGCAAAAATTGTTTATTTTGTGTTTGTTACATTATTTGTTGGTATGTACATTATGCAATCTTAAAGTTTCCTCGAAATTTAGATTATTATTTTTTATTGGAATACTTTTTGTTCTTTGTATATATCAAATACAGAATCTAATGTTTAGATACTATTTCAAACTGCATTATTTCGTTCATAGGTAGGAGGGGGGACTAACTTTTTATTAATGTACAATTTATGTAGTAATGTAAGTTTTATATGTGTAAAACGTATTTAAACATTACAAGATCAGAAATTTTCAAAAGTTTTTCTTGGTATCATTAATATATTCCCATAGGTTAATATAATTAATGTTTCCTGAAATAAAGTTCCCGAGCTACAGGGAGCTACTGAGCAGGATTAAAAGTTGTTTTGCAGTGGGTTGCATCCCATTGTGGTCTTTGAGAAAATGAAATTGCGGACCTCTTGGCAAAAAGAGGCACGGATATTCCCCAAAGGCTCTGCTAAACTTGAAATTAATAGGCTCTATAAGAAATGCTTTTGTATTGCAGCTGCCAGTGCTACTAGAAATAAATCTTGGAGGGTGTTATTAAAACCTGACTGTGTCTCGGACTCTCCTCGTGCTGCTGCTATGTCTGAGTTTTAACTATTGACAGGACATGACTGCATTTGTGCTCATTTGTTTCGTTTTAATCTGTCTCACCTTTATGTGTTTTGTGTGATTCTGGACAAGTCATGGGCACTGTACTTAAAAGTTTGGACTGTATTATAAAGAAGTATTGGAGAGAGCTCTCATTGCCTAATGACTTAATGGTCATTGACCAGGCATTTGATAAATAAACAAATTACTATATCCTTTCAATTTCAGTTAGTGTTATTTTGGTATACTATTTTCTTGTATATATAATTAAACAAGTATGAATTCGTTACTGAGAGTGGAATTTCTTTTGAAAACGCTGTTAAGAGTTGCGAATTGTTATCTTATGGAAAGGAAATTATAAAATCTTTGTTGTTATCAGATTTCCATTAATATTTATTTGTATACAATTTGCCTGTAGCTTTCGGCAAGTGTGCTGCGTTTGTAATTAAATTTGAAAACGAATAGACGTTATTGAAAATATTTAATCCGTTGAACTGATTATTCAATAATCGAACTTGCAGTGAAATAACCCAAATTTGAAACGATTATCTCGTTTTGACTCAGTGATGTATGCATCTAGGGCTAAAATTGTAATTTTCATTTCGTTTAGGTACAAAAGATAACGTAGATCAATAATTTACCTTTAGATATTCTTTCTTTCATGTTTTTGCTTCATTTAAGTAGAGAATTAATACAGTTTACTGAAAGAGAAGAGAAGCTTCGTATTTCCTCAACCCCTTAAGCGGTCTTTTTTTTTTTTGCTCAAAATGATCAAAAAAAAGGCACGCTTTTTATCGCTTATAACTAAGCATAATACTTAACACAGAATGCGAAAATGAAAGAATTTTATTTTATAACTGTTGAACGCAAAAAACAACTAAATGTTTGCTTTTTATAAGTACACTCTGCATGCTAAGAATGTTTCATATATCTTAAAATAATTTCTCCCTTACTTACAAAAAAAATTTTATATGTTCATACCTCTTTTTCAAACTGTTGAGGATTTTGTGTGTGTGTGTGTGTGTTCATATGCACACACAATTTGAATCATGAATACTCAATTTTACATTGCGATAAAAACAGAAATAATATCGGGTTTCTTTTCTTTTTTTTTTTTTTCTTTTCTTTTTCTTTTTTTTTTTTTTTTTTTTTTTTGCTTTATCTTTCCTTTTTCATTTCTTCTCAAGCAACAAGTTGCACATTCCTTTGCCAATCCCTGTTCTGTGTCGAATATTTTTAAAAATCCAAATTCCTGCCTTCACCACAGAGAAAATCCCGGATGAGGAGCATTTCAATACCATGGACACAAACTGCATCTCTTAAAAACACTAGCACTAATAATCTCACTATAAGAATTAAAAATATGTGCAAATCAAAGATAGAAAGAAGCAAAATATCAGTGCCCATGTAATATATCAGCGTACGGGCAAACCGGTTGTAGCCAGCTTTCAGTAGCCCGTACAGTGTACGGGCAAACCAGTTAAGTTGTTAAATTTTAATTCTTGGTAGCTTAAAAAAGAAGAGTTAATTGCTCGAATTTTAAAAACTTAAAAATACATTACATTAATTTTACCCCCTTTTTTTTTTTTTTTAAAAAAAATTATATTTAAACTTTGGAAATGACTGTTTACCGAAATATATTTTACTGTAAAAAATAGTTATTCGTACAATATTTTTGTTTTATGCATTCATTAATCTTTTACCTTTATGCACCAAAATAGAGTGTATATATTCGATATAGATAATTAGAACTGCAATGGCACTCCTTGTAACACTGGTATCTTTTTATTACTTTAAAGAAAGAAAGAAACTGATGTTTATATTATACCCTTATGCTTCCAGGCTCTAGTGAAATGAATTTGGAATAACGCAATAAGAGGCTTAAAGTATAACCCTAAATTTAAGTAGTTTTTTCCCTCCCTATTTCCCTTGCCGTGGCTTTTAAGGGGACTTCTTATTCTCTATAGTCGATAGAGCTATTTCGTCACTGCATATAACGACGTCATTATAGATCTGCGCGTAATTAACTGAAGTGTCTTCTGAATGGCTTACAGTATATGTTACTCAAGAAGTGAAAGTCAAGACGGGTTCTTCTTTAATTGTTAATGGGGAAAGAGTAGAAGTGGTATATTGATTCTGTGTGTGTGTGTGTGGGTAAGTACTACTATCTTGATTGTAATATTTTCTCAGTGTACTCTTCGCTAAATAATGAACTTTTAATTTTAAAAACTGGAGAAGAATATACAAGTGCAAAAAGGCTTACCCCCCACCACCACCACCTTCTCCACACACACACCTTGAATAATGAGTCTTATCCTAATTTTACATGTTCTTGTTTTCTCTTTGTTACTTTCATTTATATCTGTAATATTTAAATCCCTAAAATAACTTGGCTAGGATTATTTTTTTTAATTCCCGCCTTCGTTACTGATAAATGTAAGCTGTTTTCAAAGACGGTATAGTCATTAAGAATTTTAATTTCGTGTTATTTAAGACTTTTGAAAAAGATAAACTGTCTCGTCTTTTGTTTTTACGTATATGTTACTATATACCATGCATTAATGATGTTTATATGATTAAAAGTAAGGTTTTAATGTTGTTAATGGGAAAAATGCTTAGAGAGATTTTAATCAGTTTAGAATCTTAGCAACGTAAATAATTTTCTACGGCTTTTTTTTTATTTATTAATGCTATAGCTTTTAATGAGAGTAATTAGATTTGAAAAGAATTTTTAGTCGTGGAATAAAGAGGTTTTGTGATTACAAACAGTTTAATATTTCAATAAAAGCATGAAATTTAAATGAATCTACGAGGTGCGTAATTTAATATTCTCAAAAGGAAAACATTTATGTTTCATACTTAAATTAGTTTACGCGCCTTATTTATTTTATTTCTTGTTCTTCCTCAAGACATTTTGGTTTTCATTATATTTGATGTTGCTTATTTAAATGGCATTCAAAACCTTTAAAATATAGTTTCAACACTGTGAACAACAATAATAATGTAATTGTAAAATTTTAATTTAAGTAAAATTTTAAGAATATTATATTTTCCACTTTGTTATTGAATGTAGTTTATGCCCGTTTTGAGATTTTCTAAATACTTTTTAAAGCGATTGAATTTGAGAAACATTGGCTTAGAGATAATATTAAGCATGTGTTTTTAAAGATATGAATATCATATCATATTTCATATTTATACTATTGATGTTGTTATAGTTGCATTGTTGAGGCAGCCTTTTGTTAGACGGTAATTCAATTTATTGTGCATTTAAACACGCTCACACTGATAAGAAACACACGACAAAGCACACAAAGGCAAAAACTAGCTGTGCACGTTTACATGACGATGACAGGAAGCAGGGCTGAATTTTCCAGAGAATTTCGGTTTTTATACTAAACGGAAATTGGAAGTTCCAAAATCCACATGACTTCCAAACATGTCTCTTGTGGTTGGTTGACATATATCGAACAATATGGTTATATAATGAATAATTGAAAAAACGCTGAGTATATAATCCTGCAGTGTTAAAGTTACAGTTATTCCCGTTAGGCGGGTAGCTAATAATTATTTATTTATTTACGTGAGAGTCCTGAAGGATTGAAACCATTACAAATTAAACAGTTTTAAGATAAAATTAATGTGAATTATTACATTTATATATATATATATATATATATATATATATATATATATATATAGTAAATTAAAATAATAAAAGAGACAAATTGTAATTCCTACAAAGCTAAGAAAGAATGAAATTGGATTCTAGGAAACATATCAAAACCCGCCAAAATATAAGTAAAAAATGCTGCTAAAGAATACATATATACAGATATACCCACACATAAATGGGGTTATAAGGAAAGAATCATCCGGTGGTTACAAATTTTAATTTTTTCCATAAATACCGACAGAAAATTATAAATAATATGTCATTGAGATGAAAAATTGTTTAATTTTGTTTTGCGAGAGTTCAGTTTAGTCCTTTAGTAACTGATATAATACCATTGCGATATGCCAATTCTTACCAAACACGTTGTAATATTTCACTATTTACTGTATGTAAAGCATCACAGGTGCGTTGTCTAAGTTCGGGCTAATTGGTTGGCAAATGTGGTATTAACATAAGATTTTTGACGTATCCCCAAAGAAAGAAGTCGCGCGGGGTTGTCTGGTGATCTAGTGCGGTGCTCCGCAACCTTCTTATCGGTGCGGACCGGTCAACGTTTGATAATTTTGCCGCGGCCGGCTGTGGGTAGGACGCGTTGATTGTTTATACTTTAGATTGTTTTGATTTAACAATTTTAATTTAGTTACATTTAAATATGCCTTCAGAATAAAATATAGTTCCACCGAAAATGAATAAAAGTGATTTAACGTGGATTATAACGTGATTTCTGTGGAGAGTTGCGCTAATCCGAGAGAAATGCACCACTTTAAATAAAATGGCAATAGTTTAATGTTCTTTAGGCGGCCCGGCACCATTTGATCCACGGACCGGGGGTTGCGGATCACTGATCTAGTGGAGTAGCTGTGTTGGATCAAATCATCAGCTGCACGACTGTGACCAAAGTAATACGGAGATAGTTCTCTGTTAGGAAAGTTACGAAACTCCAAGTGCCAATACCGCGGTGTGTAACACGTTTTTGAAAAATAAAATTTTGTATATCCCCCTTCAACTGTGTGAAAATCCAAATTTCCAACATATCGAGGTTTGCTGTACCGTTCACTAATTTTTCGAAGGGGGAAGGTCTGCAAACTTTTGATGAGGATACTGCACAAAAGATGCTTACTTTTGGATAGTCCTTTACGTGTTCGTTGTAGACATGAGAACTTTTCTATCCCCAAATTTACACGTTACGGTGGTTTGCTTCTCAAATGAAAGATTATTTCATCACTAAATGCGAGTTTATTTCAAAACTGTTTGTCTTTCATAGCTTCATCCTAGAAAAAACAATAGTTTACACGTTTCAGCTCATCACTAGGGTCAGTGCTTGCGTGGCTAACAATTTATATATGTCTTAAAATACAATTTTTTTTCTCAGCACAGACGATATGGTAGAATGAGGTATCCCAAGTTCACGACCAGCATGAATGGTCAATTCTTTGGAATACGTAAAAAAAGTCCTCTGCACCCTTTCAACAATCTTTACTGAATCACCTGGTTGCCCTGGACTTAAGCCTTTACACAGGGAGATCCAGTTTCCTAAAACTGGTTATATCTTCTAATAATATAAGACAGTGATTCCCAAAGTGGTCTATATAGACCCCCAGGGGTCTACGATGACCTGTAAGGGGTCCACGTCAGTACAAAAATAATTCAGGGGTCCATGAGGTGTAAATGGGTGTCTACGCACGATAGTGGCTCACATTAAACTGATCGTGACTAAAAGAAAATGTAATCAAGTGAGGGAGGGAACCAGTTTTTACTTATTTAATAGATTTATTTACTAAATTTAATGAGAATAATTTGCAATTACATTTTATTAAAATAAAAATTATCATTTAAGTTTTTCGTACCGGAATTAAGCTAAAAGAGTGTAATACTGGGCGTCGCGAATTTTCCAATTTCTTATTTTGTCACAGACAATCCGCCAGGAAGATGACGTTTTAACCTACGTTCAACATTTAATGCATTCTATTCAGATTTTGAAATTAGGTTTACGAATGCTCTAACTATGGTAATACCACTGGAGGCAATGAACCATATGGACATTGAAGAAAATAAATGTCATATTTCTGGAGGAATTAATTGGAACAGGCACTAACGAAGATCTTAAAGTAAAGTTTAGAAACGGATGTTAGCAATTTTGGTGTTAAAAGACATACTTGTTACTAACCTGAATGATGGAACTGAGAAGATTTAGGGTTAAACTCTCGACAAGGTTTAAATGTGAAAATTTGTTATTGAAGGGCCAGATTCATCCCTCCCCTTAAAAGCACTTTTGTTTGTTTTATGCCACTGTTATTTTATGAATTATTAAATTTTAATTTTTAAAATTAATTAACACGTGTTTCTTAAATTTTAAACACTATATTTAACAAAATTTAAAAATTTAAATTTTTTAAGTAAATAGCTCTATACCAGTAGTCAAAAAGATATTTAAGTTGAAAAAATACAAAAATTTAATATTAAGTAAGAAGGGGTCTACGCGCAAAGGCGAAAAACATGACAAGGGGTCTATGAGACAAAAAAAGTTTGGGAACTACTCTGCTCTAAGATGTCAGTGCCTTGGTCGGATACTTTCTCCTAAATACATCCTGAACTGTGATTACTGACTTACTTCTTGTAAATGAGAACCAACAAAAAAACTTCTGCTTACACGCCATTTCCACTTCTTTTCGAAATTTCAAAAACAGCTTAATGACAGTATTTATGATACCTATGCGAAAAGAAAATGTTATAAAACACAAATTTAACAGTTTTTCTTTACAATGACATATTATATTTAATTTTCTGTTTGTAATTATGGAAAATTTCAAATTTGTAATTTAATTATTCTTTTCCTGAGGTGGTAACCGTATACATATATATTATTATTATTATTATTATTATTATTATTATTAGAATTAATTATACTTCAGCAAGATAAAATACGTGTTTAAAATGAACAAAAATGAAAAAATTTTAAAAAAAGTATTCTAACTGTAAATAATCTACTATTTCTGTTAATTTTAGTTGACTAAAGTAAATAAACAGTAAATTTTCTTTTTGTGTAAAATGTATTTATATATGCTTGTCTTAAAATGTGCTTGAAATGTTTGGTTTTGAGCTGTTTACTCAGTAAAGATTTAAATTTTCAATGGGCTGTAAAACTTTCGATCAGAATTTCAAGTTCCATGCTATTAAGCCACTTAATGTTATTAGAGTTGGTAATAGCAGGGAGTTGTTTTCGCAAATCATTTGCAATTCAAATCGCTCAAAATCTACTTTCGGTGATCTGACCTTTTTCCTCATACTCTTCAAACGACGTAATGATGTTTTAAGCGACCGATTCTGCTCGTTTAACTTCGGGTTAGGATATTTATGATCACCCCTCATGCTTGCATCTTGTTATGCAAATTTTCTTAATAAACTTATTATGTATTTTAAAGTACACAAACATTTCCTCGTGTGTTTTTTAATATATATTACATTACTTTATTTTCAAAGATTTTTTTTGTCTCCTAATTATCATAAACAAAAAAAATGAAGGGCAAAAACTTATTTTTTTAAAAAAATTTATATAATTTAACTATTAATGGTTTGATTGCATAGTTTTAAATTTTTGAGTAGCTGAATAAATATTACTTAGTAAATTTTGTTTTTAATTAAGGGATGCATATTGAAAAGAAAAATTTAATGCCTTTAAATGTGTAAATTAGGTGAGCGGAGAGTAAGGTAAATAACTAGTAATTCTCTTTTTGTATAAAATGTATAGATATATGCTTATCTTAAAATGAGATGCAAATGAGATTTTAAGATGTTTATTTGGTAGTGATTTAAATAGGGTTCAAAAGCTACACAACGCACATATATATGTATATGTATATATATATATATGTATATATATGTATATATATATATATATATGTGTGGGAGACAACAAGGGGTCCAAGACGTTGGTCTTTCTTCTATTTTATTTTAACATTAAACAAAAATTAATTAAAAAGGTAGAAAAGTTTTTACAGATAAGATTGACGATGATTTTCAGAAGGTAACGCCTGCTCGCGCACCTCTCGCGTTCTCCTTTTCTCTCTAATCTCATGTCCAAAAGTTTTTGTTTCACTTCCACTATTTCAGAAGTTTTAGTTCCAGTTTCAATTCATTGCGCCTGCGCGCGAAGACTGCTTGGCTTTGGCTGCATGCCACAACGGCCATTCTGACCGTACGCTGTCCGCAGCGGTATTTCCATGGAGACCAGAGGAGAATCTGAAACATACAAAAAAAAAAAAAACGGAACAGACAAGGACTATACGACAAATATACAGAGATTAAACATATCAAAATTTTTCTGAACTAAACAGTTTCTCCACCATGTGAAGGCATCTCTTCGACATCCGGAAGGTTCCACAGGAAAACATTGTGTTTCACCGGCATAAGAACATCTTTTTCAACAAGTTGATCTTTGGTTGAACGCATCGATATTTTCCTCTGTAGAGTTCTGGACGTCTGTTTAAAACGATTTCTCTTTTTCCTTCGTTTCCACTGCCAAGGCTCAAAAATTTTTCGGAGCAACACAAATCGTCGATGTTCACTCTTCATAGGTAAAGGGTTAGGTGAGCGGGAGATAAATTCCACGGAACTCGTTTTCATGGCACCATTGGCTTTCTTACACAATACTATATCAGAACATTTTTCTCTTACAATACTCAATTTTAACTTAGTACTCTTAATTTTATTACATTTATAATCCTTAATTAGAGAACTCGAATCATTTCTGGTATTAAAGTTTTCAACATATGGCAAATCATAACTAGAGTTTTCTATCACATTTGAAACAGAAACATTTGAATTAAAATGAACACAAGCATGAGCACCTAAAGAGGATTCACTTTCATTCAATAAAACATCGCTCTTTGCGTGGCCTAGTTTCTCTATTTCAGCATATACACTGGGATGTATAATAAATTCTTCGGTCAAGGTCGGTGATATTGCCGTTCCAACACTTAGGCTAGGAGAGTGTTGATTAAGAGAAATATTTATGGGTTTAACTTCTACCATTCGCTTTTCGCCAAAACATGAGCTTAATGTTATGATTTCTTCGGAAGGTGTTTGCACTCTAATTAGTGAGGAATTTAAAACTGGGATCTGGCAACCTGAATCAATCAATGCTGTTACGGGCTGATTTTCCACAAAAATGTTTACGTATTGAAGATTTGCGCATTCTTCGCTATTTTGTTTTTCGCTCTCGACTTTCAAAGTATTCACGTTTATTTTATTATGGATGTGATCATTAGATTCTTTAGGTTTAAAACGCTTCTCACAGTCTCTTGCGCAATGAGATGAATCACCGCATATATAGCAATTTTTATTTTCTCTTTCATGATATTGGGGATAGTTCTCTTTAATCTTTGTTTTAAAGTTTTGTGATTTATTTTTAAAGGGGTCTTGGGTATATCCATAAGTAATAGGAATTTCTTTATGTGATCCGCTTCTAGATGAAATATAAATATCACACTCTTTAGCTAAATCAATAGGCCTAAACCAATCTTCTGCTTCTCGAATGCCAATATGAGTTGCAGTTTCCTTATTTAAAGTTTCATATAATTTATCAGAAATTATAAGATCACATAGAGATTCAAAGGAATTAACTTTTCTTAACGAACAATAATATTGGAAGTTTGCCGTCAATCTTGCAGCAAATTGGATGTATGTCTCGCCTGATGATTTTACAGCATTTTTAAATGAGTTTAAACACTCGCGAGGGGTTAATTGGAATTCTCTGAGTACTATAGATTTTAGTTTTTCATAGTCATTTAATTCCTCTTCTTTAATATACAGTAAGACGTTATGAGCTCTTTCGCCCAGAAGATTTATTAAAATTTCAGATTTATATTCGTCATTTATTTTCTTGGTTAAAAATGCGCGTTCTAATGATTGGAAGAACAGATTAAAATTTTCAGATCTGGTGGGAACAGGAAGAGATAAAGTTTTTATACTTTTTATCATATTTTCTATGTTAGTTTCGAACTGTTTTTCTTCGACTTTAGCTGCAGGATTTAAACTTAATGCTTTATTTTTAGCTAATTGAAGTTCGATTTCTTTTTCTAATTTTGCCAACTGAAGTTTCGCGAGCTCAATTTTTTGTTCTGAAGTTACCTCTCTTTCGTTTTGCGATACTCTCTCATCTATACAGTTTTGAATTAAAGTTTTAACGAAATCTGGATCACTTTCAAATGTACTACTGTTCTCAATTTTAGTCTTTAGTTTAACTATAGTGTCAGTACTTTCGACAATACCGTCTAGCTCCTGAACAACTCTTATGAGATCCTCTTTAAGAGCGTTTTTATACATTTTAGAAATGGAAAGATCCTACCTTTTTTTTTTTTTTCTGGCTCCCTTGTTGCTCGCACGTACGATGTATCCAATAAAAACGTTGATTCCACTGATGTCACCTCTTCGCAGGTAATATAGTTGAAATTGTAGTTCCGGCCTCTACACAGGCGGATTATTCACACTGAATTAGTTCCAACCTCTACACAGGCGGGATTTTCGTCGATGGGTTTTCCAACCTCTACACAGGCGGAATATTTGTCGATGGGTTTTCCAACCTCTACACAGGCGGAATGAAATTGAAAAATTCAACCTCTACACAGGTTGAACGAAGTTTCCGAAAAATGGCGGAGCGTCTCCTTCACGGACGCTGTTGTTCATTGTCCAGACTTTGGTTCAAAATCGAAAGTTTATCGATCGCGGTCGAGCCCCCATAATTTGTGGGAGACAACAAGGGGTCCAAGACGTTGGTCTTTCTTCTATTTTATTTTAACATTAAACAAAAATTAATTAAAAAGGTAGAAAAGTTTTTACAGATAAGATTGACGATGATTTTCAGAAGGTAACGCCTGCTCGCGCACCTCTCGCGTTCTCCTTTTCTCTCTAATCTCATGTCCAAAGTTTTTGTTTCACTTCCACTATTTCAGAAGTTTTAGTTCCAGTTTCAATTCATTGCGCCTGCGCGCGAAGACTGCTTGGCTTTGGCTGCATGCCACATATATATATATATATATATATATATATATATATATATATATATATATATATATATATATATATATATATATATAAAGTGTGTTTTTTTAGAGGTATATAACTTTAAATTGCAATAAAACAACGATGTATTATTCGATTGACATGAATTTTTTTATTCGAAAGATAATCTTGTGGCATTACATTTTAAATATGATCAAGCAAGGCGTAGATTCGTCGAATGGGCCCAAAACGAGATTGCCGTTGTTCCCGATTTTCATAAGCGAATTTTGTTTAGCGATGAAGCGCACTTCTGGTTGAATGGCTACGTCAACAAACAAAACTGCCGCATTTGGAGTGAAGCTAATCCACAAGTGTACGTCGAAACACCGTTACATCCAGAAAAACTGACTGTTTAGTGCGCTTTATGGGCTGGTGGAATCATTGGTCCGTACTTCTTCAAAAACGATGAAGGCCACAACGTTACAGTCAATGGTGATCGGTATAGAGCCATGATTACTAACTTTTTCATTCATGAATTGAACAATCATGATGTTCAGGAGCTGTGGTTCCAACAAGACGGCGCAACATGTCCCACAGCTCGTGCCACAATCGATTTATTGAAAGACACGTTTGGTGACCGCCTAATTTCACGTTTTGGACCTGTGAATTGGCCTCCAAGATCTTGTGATTTAACACCGCTAGACTATTTTCTGTGGGGCTATGTAAAGTCATTGGTCTATGCGGATAAGCCATAAACGCTTGACCATTTGGAAGACAACATTCGCCGTGTTATTGCCGATATGCGGCCACAAACGTTGGAAAAAGTCATCGAAAATAGGACGTCCAGATTGGGCTACATCCGAGCCAGCCGTGGCAGTCCTATGCCAGAAATTATATTTAAAATGTAATGCCACAAGATTATCTTTCGAATAAAAAAAAATTCATGTCAATCGAATAATACATCGTTGTTTTATTGCAATTTAAAGTTCTATACTTCTAAAAAAACACCCTTTATATATATATGTGTGTGTGTATATATGTATATGTATGTATGTATGTATATATATATACGTATATGTATGTATGTATATATATATATATGTACGTATATGTATGTATGTATATATATGTATATATATATACATATATATAATATATATATATATATATATATATGTATATATATATACATATATATATATGTTCATTATCCTTTTATTATCATCTATATATATATGTAATAGATAGCACAGGAATGAGTACACTTGGGGGGGGTACTTTTTCTGGTTACTGCAGTCGTTGAAAGGATTGTTGAGGAAACGTTGATATTTTAAAACCCATATTTTGTTTAACATGCGCGCAAAACGAACTACACTAACGGACATCTAAGGCGTGACATCTAATACAGTACACAAAAGAAGTCTTTTTTTTCCTCTGGAGATCTCGGATTCTTATAGTTTTCGTCAACCGGAGACTTTTAGAATCTTATGATTTCCGGTAGACTTTAGTGATTGGTCAGAATACGCGGATGAGAGAGAGATCTTTAAAATCGCATACATGTCAGCCTTTTAAGATATAAATTTATAATTAAATAAAGTATAAAGTTATAATGTAGTTATTTCCCGTTAGCCGGGTAAACTTAAAATGAATTTTTACTGAAAATCTTGGAGGGCTCAAGACCATTATAAAATAAAATTCCTCGAGAGAAAATTTACGTGAATTATTACATATATATATATATATGGTAAGAAAAGGATTTCAAATTGTAACCAACGATTTTTTCACAAATTAAACGCGACATTTGAAGATTTTGTATCATTTTCAGAAATCCATTCAAAATTCTGAACACTGTTATAGTAGTTTGTGTCATCATGTTGTTATAGTTTTTGTATATCATAACTAAATATTGGATTATTGTTTTAATACATCGCTCCTTATTCTTAACGATGGCATCACTATGATCTCCTATTTATATTTATTCCAAATCTTCGCTTACAGAAAATAAATCTTTATTTCCTAAAAAAAAATATTTTTAAGTATTAAGATACCTAAAGTGAATATCTAAATAATAGGGATCGTACTCTTACAAATCTAAGTATATTCTTATTTTTCTATTTTACTTGTTTTACTTTTCCTCCTATGTTATTGTTTCGTGTTTACATTTAATTCGTGATCTTCCGGATTGAAATCAAAAGCTTATGTAATATTTACAATATCGATTCAGAGATATTCTCTTTTACTCTACTAATGTTTATTTATTCTCATTTGTTTCGAAGTATAATATTGATTTTATTCGGATTTTTAAAAGAGTAAGATTGATTAAACCTCTGCTTTCTGTAATATCCATACCTGAATGTATAAGAAAGGAGGTTCTCTTTCTTACAAGACAAATAATACACATTGTCTGTTTCTGATCCAGAAAATAGTATTGTGAGTTTTTCGCAGGTGCTATTTTCGACCTGTGGTAGGCTCTTACGCAGCTGATCGGAATTGAATTCTCTCATCATATCCCCTGGACATTCTTTCGATAGATATTTTTGGATGAGTAAAAGATTTCCATTTCCTGTAATCTTCTTGTTCCTTATTTCGTTTTAAATAACCTAAGGGTTTATGCTATTGATTTGCGATATATGTATAAATAAGAATACATTTGTTTGGGGACTGTGTAAACTTCCCAGAAAAATAGATAAATTTTATTGAAATCCTCTATTGTTGTTTGTGTATGCAAAAAATATACTTGATGTGCGTTTTGTGATATTTTAAAAAAATTACAGGAAAGGAAAAAAAAAATTTTTGTTTAAAATAAAAAGTCTTGATTAATTGTTTTTATAAGCTTTTGTAATGAAGTTATGTTTGAATTTTAATTATTTCAAAGAAGAACAATGAAAATGGAAAAAATGAGGCGATGTAAGGTTTTATTTTTTATTGTGATTAAGGTTTTGTTGTCTAAAATATTTACTTTGAACTTACTTTAAAAATATTTATTTAAATCTACAGCCTCTCTCTCTCTCTCTCTCTCTCACACACACACACACACACACACTTTGGAAGAAATCCGTATATTTTCCAACATTTTCCTTTTTCTCTGTACCTTCTCCACATAGTACATCTCATTATGTAAAAAATTATACCCAAAAATTATTGATTTATTTTAACTTCTGTATTCTTGGTAACATGTCCATTTACAACATTTTGACTGAATATATGGTGTTCTTAAAATAGTGTATTAATCGTCAGATACATTATTTCCTCTTGTATTCTTCCAAATATGGTCTGGAAAAATTCTTGATTTTAAATATGAACATGATTTTATTGTTGAATTCATTTTAGTTGATAAATTTGTTATGTCTGCTTAAGACTACCTTCGCAAGAACTCAAGTATGTATATATATATATATATATATATATATATATATATATATATATATATATATATCCCACGGTGTGTTTGAATGTTTAGATAGATTTAAGGAATACACACATTATTTTTATCACATAGCGTCCTTGAAATTTTAAGATATTTTATAAATGTACCATTTTTCATTTTAATTTGTGAAGGTAAGTTCAGAATTATATAATAAGAGATGAAACATGAAACAAATTTTACACTAGATAAGGAAAATTAAGTTAATTCTAACAACAGTAAGTAATGTACTGCAAATGTGTTATTAATGATGCAGTATTTTTCAGTATTAAAATGATGACTTATACTTTAACAGTAGGTGACAACAGTCTTAGACTATTTAAACGTGGGTTTGTTGAACGTTTATTAAAATTATCTTTAAAATTCTATAAAGATGTTTAATATTCCTATTGCATCATAATTTTATTCATACAAGTGCTGTTAAAGGTATTTCACTCCATGAATGTAATATTTCGTATATATTTTAGATAAATGCGTGTGCGTGCGTGTGGACATATGATATTCTTAATATTGAATATTCTTTTAAGCATTTGACTTTTTGTTGTCCTGCGTTACATGTAGCATACTTTGTAGTCTCCTCACCATATTTTATCCTCGAAAGTGTATCAATCATTTACAGACACCCGATACACTGAGTTTCTCCTTTCAATGATAAAGGTTATTTTATGATTACGTCTGCCTATATAACAAAAAAAATATAACCTATAAATCTTTTTTGACTTAAAAGCTTTCAGAAATCCTTTAAAAGTTTCGGTTTCATTCTATCGATTTTAAACAGGAATTTTTATTTAAGAAAATGTGGCTGAGAAGAATGTTGAAGTCCAATGATACTGAAAGATATATCTAGATGGGAGAAAGATGTGCTTTTTTTATATAAAAAAATACTTAGTAGGACTTAAAAATCTCTCTGGAAGCATTTTATTGATTGATGTCTCCAAGCTTTCTCATGATTGTTGTTATGTGCATAAAAAGCATTTCGCATGAATTGTTGTTTGGTATACAATGCGGAATAATCTTCATTGTTTTGGTGAGAAGAGCTGCGCGTATTTTACTTATTAAAAATGGGGTGGGGGATTGTATTTCTTCTCCTCATACCTTCATTCAGTCTTTAGATTTCTCAGGAAAAGAAATTCCTTTAAATCTATTTTGCTACATGTTTCTTATTTTTTATCTAAGAAGGCAATGTAATGATTTTAATATTTACATTAATCAAATTCTCTTGACTTTTATTAATTATATTTGTATTTATTCTAATGTGGACGTATTACAATATTATATATTGTCAGGGGCGTCTTAAGACTTTTTGAAGCCCTGGGCCCAGAGAAATCTAAAGATTTTCTGAGACCCCGGGTCCCTATCCAAAAGTTTACCCTGTCTGTGATTTTTAAAGATAGGCAGTATTTATAGCATGCATTGTCAGATACTCGTACAAACGGTGATTTGAAACAAATAAATGTGCCGACTGGACCGATGGCCGCATTTCGGCTAAATGAGTTGAATGATTACTAGGTCTAAACATGGATAACGGCCATCTCATAATAATAGTCTTGCCACTTTTGCCAGTGACAGGAGCTTGAAATTCTTTTCTTGGGGAAGCATATGTACGGGAATAACATTTGACCATTAAAATGATCCGGATCAGGATCTTATTAAGACTGAGTCGAAAACAAAACGAGGCCCCGGGCCCTGTTGGCCCTTGTCTTAAGACGTCCCAGTATATTGTAACACATCATGATTTTAAAATAATTGTCAGAAATTATGTTAACGAGTTTCACAATAAATGCAGAAATTCTCAAAATTACGTTTTTCTCTTTATTCTCATAGTAATAAGGTTAATTTATTTATCTCTTATCAAAAATTATAACTTTAAATTCTCCATAAATGAAATTAATAACTCCCTTTACATACAATAAAATAACATGGCTTCAAACTGAATTTTTTGAACAGAAACTAAAATAAAAGGGAATAATTATCTTTATTTGGAAAATAGTAAAATTCTTTGAATTTTCTTAGTTATTTTTGTGTTAAATTGCTGATAACAACTGAATAACTCTCATATGTCAAATTGAAAATGTTTTGAAGAGTTTTTACTATCTCAGGGAAGTTTCTTCTGCGGAAGAACTTAGAATATTTCCAAGAATATGTTCCATTTATCTTTTAATAACACTTCAAGTCTTACAATTGTATTATTTTTCAACAAATGCATTTATATTCCGTATCGAAGAAGTCGACATTTTTCGAAAATCTGTTTTTGCTGCAGGTTTAAAAGCTTGCAGAGCTGTGATAAACTCGAGGGCCTCAAAAGCAAATACGAACTCGTAGAAGATCCAATTTGCATGCTGGGATTGGTTCTGAGGGCCCATGCACTTTAAAGTGGTATTCTTCATAGCATTCCGAGCAACCCTTCAAAGTCGCTTGGAAAAAGTAAATATCTGACGAGAATAGAAATATCATTCTCTTCAGTTGGAATTTCTCTCATTTTTGATTTATTTATTCTCAATTGTAAACTGTTGCATCTTGTTAAACTCAAAAAGTCGTCTTCAAAATGCACGTTAAAAATAATTTTTATTCTATTTAATATAGATAGTCTCTTAAAATTTCTATTTTTCGGAATGAGTTCGTTGAATTTTATTTTAGTTTGTTAAGTAAGTTTTCCGCTTCTAGTTAAGCCAAGTGCGTTTTCCATTTATAATTGCAAAACGTAATAAAAAAACATGAAAATCAAATTATATATATTGTAATATACTGAATAATATTAAATTAATACTTAAAAAGCGCTTTATTATTTGATATAGCTCACTGTTCTAGTGACTACATTTATTTATTTATTTTAACTAATGCGTTTTCATTTTTCATTAATAGTTTGGCCCTTTTCTTTTAGCTGCTATCTGAGTTATCGTTTATTTATTTATTTTTTTAAAAAACCTTTTAATTTTCTGTTAAAATGGAAGAATAAATATATCTCCTAAATCGATGATTTTCAACTGTAATGGCATTTATTTGTGTGCGTTGAAAATACACGTTACATCGAAATACCAATTTCTGAGAAATATTTTATCTATTCAGCTTTTCTATTGATTTATTGAAAAGTCATCTTGTTTTCAAAATGATGAGTGACCAGAGTTAGATTCCTCCGTCTAGAGAAGGTAGATATGTGCGCGTGTTTATATCTTCAATTTATTTATGTTCGATAGATCTTAATACATTAGATTTCTATGTTTGGACTCGTTTCTAGCTTCATTTAACTGTTTTACCAATGTCCTCTATATTTGACGTTATCCAATATTGACATTCCAGAGATTGTTTTGAATATTTAGTCCAAATCTTTAACTTTTTACATAGTGTTGCATTTTTAAATTGCTCAGATGTGTGAGACTTTATGGGTGTCAATAAAATTGGGTTTGAGATTAAAACATTGTAATTTTATATATATATATTCGTGTTTTTATTATTAGATTATGCATTAAAGTAGCATGTTGAGTCAATAATATACTTTTTTGTTCAATTTAACAGTTTGCAGTTACTTGTTAGATGTTATGGTTTTAATACGATATTTTTTAATTGCTATTATTTTAAATGTTAAAATACTGATTCAAGAAAAGGAGTCACTGAGCATAAATTTGAATAACGTATGGGGTAGAGAACAATCGTAGATTATAATCATTGTTTCGTACTGCCAAAAAGTAATGGTAAAAGCCATTTTGATTTCATTTGATGTTGAGTTTCTGATTGAGAGATTTTCTTAAAGCTATTTTAGTGATTTTTAATTTTAAGGGTTTTATGGCGTAAGAGCTAACTACGTTCTTCAAGCTATTTCTAGTATCTTGGAGATAGAATACAAGCTCGGTATACATTTTTAGAAAGAAAAAAAATGTTCCGATATTAAAACAAATTTGTGACATTATAGCAAGTATATCCATTTGCGTTGTACTGCGTCCTTATAAATTTAAAATAATTTATAAATCAATACGCCATTACTTTAACACAATTGAGACTAAATTTCAATTCAGTATTGCAATGTAAGATACAAAATAAGAAAAATTATTTATACAAGAAAAAATGAAATGATTTAAAAAAAAAAGAACGAGTAATATAGTAAAATAAGTTACGATAGTGAAGACAGAAGATAGAATATGATATTAATACTGGAACATATTTCAATCTAAAATAACGGGATGAGTTTATGCCTTGTCCCTTAATATTAGTCATAGGTGACCTGAATACTGCAGTTAGGCCTTACTTCCACAAAATTCTGTCGTCTTATGATATTCCTGGTTAATAAACAGTTAATGCTGCTACTTCTGTATCTGCACAGTGGTATTTTTTGTCCTCGTTTCTAAATGATCAAATTCTACTTGCATTATTTATTACTGCCAAGATTTTTTTTATTTTTAAAAAGCCATTAAACAATTTAAAGTTGCGAAGGAATTTTTATTTCAAATTCTTTTTTTGATATTTGTACTAATCCACTACATAGTATTAGTTTCGATAAATATGAACTCATTGTAAATTGCCTTAAAATTAGATCCAGGGTTATGACCTTCCACGGAAGCGGTATTTTAGTTGTTTTTGCCGTGAAACAAGTCATTTTTTTATAAATGCTAAAATAACTTAAATGTGCTCTGAATTTGAAACTATTTATCGTCATGAGGACTCAAATCCTTTATCTTGCTATCATATTTTGATGCTAAACTTTGTAGAATGTATCAATAACTAAAATCTAAACATTTGATGAACATTCTCTTAATTTAAAAGGTTTGAATATCTTTTGTGTTATTTTGACTTCAATTCTGATAAAAATAAATGAGCCACTTCAGATGACTGAAAAAAGTCGCCAAATGGACCATTTAGCAAGTTAACCCATGTTGTATATATTTTTTTGTCCAATCGATATTTAATAGCCACTCGGCGGTAAAAGTTGAAGGTCAATTTTGACTTTTCGATCCTTTTTAGAAAATTGTCACATAAAATGTAGCGAAATGTTTCCTGCTGTGACCAGACTTGGATCGATTTCAAATACCGGAACATTGCATCGATCATGGTTTATATATATAAATGGATGACATCAATAGTGATGTAAGTCCCATTTCTTCATTTGTTAAATTGTTAAATCAGGTATAAAAATGACAAAACCTGGACCACAATATGCTGTTGCATTTTTCCTATCATCAAGCAAAACAAGCTTTCTTTTACCATGTCACATACTTTTTTTATGGATTTTTATACGCAGTCTCTATGCTTACAAGTCAGTATTAAAAATACTTTGACTTAAATCACTATGACTTTAAACTGTGTTCATATATATATATATATTCGGAAATGAAACGAAACGATCCGTTGCAATTTCATCCGGATCTTCAGTTTTTTTTTTAGTTTGTTCAATTTTGTTGATACGGTCGCTTAAAAACGATGAAGTAATCAGTGATTTATACATATATGTATATAAATCCTTTTTCCCACGTCAATTTCCGTGCAGTATCTCGGTAAATTTTTTTCTATATTTAAAACGTACATTTTAATCAAATTTTGATCATGTAACGCTGGATCGCACATTATGTATCTTCGCTCTCTTTTTAAAGTGTACCTACTCTTGTTAACAGCTCAAAACAAGATGAATGAGTTACAGAGCATTTTTGTTTTTTTGTTAATTATGCATCTTGATTAATTTAATGAATTGCCTCGGTCATTTACGCTAATGAGACTCCTGGACAAGTTCATAAGATCAGAATCACCTAAATGACAAAACGATTAGTGCTTTGCCTAATTGATAAATAAATCTTGAAATTAAAATCCTTAGTTTGCTGACGTAGATGTTCCCGTTTCTTTACTTTAATATGGACTCTGGATCATCGCCAATAAACTCTAGTTAAGGTCTAATACGAAAAGAAAAAAAAAAGACCCTAACTTAATTTTCTTTAGATATCTTGTATTTTATGGAAGTCATTTGGTTGCATTGATTGAGTTGCGTTTCGGCGAGAAAAGCATCTCAACATGACTACTGTAATATTACAGAAGGCTTAATTAAAATAGAATATTTTTCCTTAAAAAATGGTATTTATGTATATTTTTTCCTTTTTTTGCATTAAACTTTTGTTGATAATTTAGTGGAATTTTATTCTGTCAGCTTTATATTTTCAATATGAACGACTGATATTTTGTTTTTTATTGAAACAATGCATTCTACATTCCTGTTTCTAACAGTACATGCATTTCAGAATATCCGCAGCAGTGCAACAATGAGCTGATTCATTTTGTAATGAAAATTTTTATTATTATTATAAAGCAGTAGAAGTGTCATCAACTTGATAAAGATTATACAACTTGTTGATTGCTGTTACATTTCGCATATTATTGTTTCAAATATAATGTCACATTTTTTCTTTTCTTTCTTTTACTCTGCTTGATTTATTTACTTCTTCCCATATTAAACCCAATTTAATAAAGTGTAATTATTAATAATAATGCACTCAGTGACTAGGGTACAGTCTATGAAATTTTGTTTTTATTTCTTCAGGCGGACTTCTGCTTTTTGTAACGGGGAGCTCCCATTTTCGATGCAGAAAAGCATGAAAACGTTTTCCATTATTTTGCTTACTTTATTATGGGAACAGCTGTGTGCAAATGCTTTTTATTTTTAACAATGTAGTGAAAGCAAGTTATTTTTACGATTTTTCACTATCCTCATGTGTAAATGAAGGTAATACAAATTGATTGAATAAATTTTAACCATCAAAGTACTGCTACTGTAATGAAAAGAAAGAACCTCTCTTCGTTTAAAAAAAAAATTGCATCCCTTCAAATAAAGAAAAAATTTTGAATTGAATTGAAAATCACACACATCACTCTTTTCGGTAGGCATTTTAATTTAAATGAGTCACAACTGTTCCCCCTCCCCCCCGTCACATTTAAGCCATCTGTTCTTCCGAAAATTATTTTTCGTCCGAAAGCGTTTATAACAATTGACAATGCTAAATAAATTTGTGAATATAACATTTTTTTTTTCATTTTTAATTGGAAGAATTAAGCTTGAAAAAATCATGATCTTTTTTATTTTGTATATAATGTTGAATTTTATTTAAATTAATGTTTAGCTGAAATTAGTTTGATAATTGCTTTTAAGTAAAATTGGGTCAAAATATGCTATTCAAATAGAACATGGTGTGGTTTACATAATTTATGCAATAAATGTCTAATAACTTACAAGTATTAAAGCTAAAATGCTATTTTTTCTTTCTTTTATTTTAAGAGTTCTGAAGACAAAAATTTCAATCTCAAAATAAAGACTTTAATAATCCTTACACTTACGTTTATTTGAAGGGAACTTCATTGGTTACCGACTATTGTATTCCAGACCTAGATAATCATTTTGTGCTCTTGGTTTAACATAATACGATTATAAACAACATTGGAAGGAAAACATAGAAAGGTTCGTTAGGAACTTAAATAGCTCAATCAAGCTTATTTTTCTCTAGGAGTAGCTTATGTAATATTCATACTAGAAATTGATTTGTAGCTTTCAAAGAATTACCTCCTAGTTCATAAACGTTATTAACTTGTTACATCAAAGTTTCATAATTGATAGTTCTGTGGCTAATACTTTGAAAACGACTTAATTGGTAACTTTTCCCTACTCCTCTTCTCTATTTAAATCTCTTATTTTAAGTTCTTAAACAAAATTAGTATACTTCTAACTATATTTAAGATTAACTTTCACCCGAAAGGCATAACCTAATATTTAGTTGAAGCGATTCGTTTGTATTTTTAATATAAAATATATATTACTTGTAGAGTAAAGTAATTAAGTTATGCTGCCTAAAAATGTTTTCAATGTCAACCAAATTTGCTTTGGATTGTACGAGGTTTTTGTGATGAACGTAAATAATTACTTTTCCTCTTTATATTTCTGTTATCATTTAGCAGTGGTGCACACAGGAATTTCTTAATGGGGGGAGTCCAGGGTCAAAAGTCCACTTTTCTCGTATCATGCTCCAATACGCCGCCCAACATATTCTTTTGATTTTGTCGATTTTCGCGAACAAAAAACAGTAAAACATTAATTATTGGAAAAAAATTAGCATTAATTAACAAAATTAATTATTAACAACAAATACTTAATTAAACCTTACGTACTATATACACATAGCATTATAATCAATCCAAAGAAATCAACGGCTTTGGGGTGAGGTGGATTCGGGACCCGGAGACCCCCTTGTGTGCGCCCCTGTAATTCAGTATTTTTTTTTATCAAAAGTTTCTATTTTTAAATCATTAAAACTGTAACAATAAAACTTGTATGGTTTGTTAGTTCGATAGTATGCAATAGTGATGCTTAATTATATTGTGAACTAAACCAAAATATATATGATGTAAGTAATTTTAAATAATAATAAATTCAAATTTTTTTCATATTCTTGCTTCTTCAATCATTTTTATTCTTTTGTGGAGTGTCTTCTGTTTTTTTTTTATTTCAAAAAGATTGGATTTAATTGTGTTGAAATTTTTGATTAATTTTTTTAGAATATGCTTTGAATGGATTGTTAATCATGCCAATCCGCTTACAAATCTTCTTTCCTTGTGTTATTAGGTTAGATTTATCTCAGCGAAACCACAAAGTTTGTGGGAATGAGACTACTTTAATAAGTAATATTTCTTTATCTTTGTGCATTTCAATTCTAAGAAAAAAGTTTCGATTCAAGAAAACTTACGTTGTTCACTTTATTTCTTCCAGTTCATCGAGAAGTTCCAGGAGGTGAAGGAAGCTACACGGCAAGCTGCCCAGCAAAAAGCCCAACAGCAGACGAACGGTAGCGCTTCTACGCCTGTTACGTCGGCCAGCGCATCCCCATGCAGTAGCCGCAGCGTCCCAACTCCGCCTGTCCCGTCCCAGACACCCACTTCTGAGAGTGGTGGCGCCGAGGACTGCGTTCCCATTGCTGCTAACCAGATTGACCATGTGGTGAGCAGCCTTCCTTCCAATGTCAACGACATTGCTAATACTTTAAAATCATCCCTTGTCGCACATCAAAGAAGCCAAAGCTTGTCTGGTCTTCAAGCCAGCAAAGTAAGTGTCTTTACTTTGTTTTAAATTAATAGATACAGTACTGCATTTGTTCTAAACTGCTAACAGAATAATCAAACATTTTACGTGTTCTATGTTATTTTATGTAATTTTCTTCTATTTCTCGGAATCTTCATGATATCCTTACTTACTGAAAGTTTTCATCTCTTGAGAAAAAAGTTTAAAAAATTAAATAAATAATTGAAACACACACTCACAGTCGGACCTCTATTTAACCAAGTCGCTAAATTCCCAAAAAAGTGCGTTATCTGGGAAATTCTTTGATTCACACACATCTTGTAATATACTTTAAAAACCGCATGAAACAAATTTTAAATTTATAAACATTACATATTATTCAAAAAAGTAGTTATTCCCTCTTCTTTTGAAAATTATTATCTATTCATTTTATATATCTTACCCATCAAAAAGAAATCTGCAAGAAAAACAAGAAGTAAAAAACATTACCCAGGAATACATTGTATATTTTCAACTTTAAAAAATAATTTCATATTAAAACTAATTAATTTTAATGACATTTCTAATTTTAAGCATACATTAACACACATGTCCCTAAATTTAATTACTGATAAAATCCGTTAATTTTATTTGTTTTTATTTGAAAAATAACTGTAATTTCATTACTCTAGATGAGTTAGGCACCTGGTAAAACCAGTTCAAGGTCATTGATCACCATAAAAGGTGCTAAAAGACAGAATAATTTGAAATAACCGGAAATATTTTTAAAATAGGGAGGAAAAAATTGAATCACAAGAGAAAAAGTTCGTTATATAGAGAAAGTGTATTTCGCTATTTGAAGGTTATTTTACGAGAAAAATAGTTAAATGTTCTTGGTTCCAGGAAAAAGTTCGCTTAATAGAGGTTCATTAAATGAAGGTCCGACTGTATTATTTAATATTATTTATTATACTGTACTGTTAAAAATAATATAACGAGGACTCTTAAACCCAAGACTGAAAACGCAGGGCAAAAAACAATATAGATATACGCTCTGAAAACATTCAAAGAATAATATAAAATTTCAACATAGCTTAGTATTGTCTCAATTTTTTTTAAAGAAAAGTCTTATTGGATAACTTATTAAAGTACAAAATTGGTCTTTTTTTATATTTCTGTCCTCAGACATATCGTATCACCAAGTATCATTAGTGAAAAACATGACTTATGTTCGCCTGGAACTCGTGTTGAAATATTTTTCATCATTCTGTACAAATATTATGTTACTATAATATTATAGTCTTACTTCAAAATAAGTGCCTTGAGTTTATTCCTTTTGTTCCTTTTCTTCCCTCGTTGCCATGGCATCGAAAATTGCATTGGGATGGAAAATCATTTTTCATCGTTTGGTTTAAACTAAGTATATATTTATAGAAGTCCCCCCCGTGTTTTTATGCCCCAAGCATCCTCTTGAATTCAAATAGGATAAAGAAATCATTATTTCAAAGGATTTTTTCCCCTCCATCTGAAGCTGTATGAGCTGAAGAAGAGATACAAACAATCTTTTGTCTGAGGAATCTCTGGAGCTTAGAAACTTCATGTAGGCGAGTTTCAATAATTCTCTTAAATTTCGTTCTAAATTTAGAAAATCAATCTACGATTTAAAAAAAAAAGGTTTTATTTTAAAAACAGCTTGGTGAAGAAGATGTTAAATAATAGAAGTAGACACCACACACACAAGGAAAATATGTTTAAAAAAACAATTATTCTGCCATCAGATTTATATTAGTTTCAGAAATTGATTTGATAGTGATACGTCAGAATTTTATGTTCAAGAATGATACCGTAAAAAATGGCTGCTTGAGTAGGAATCGACAGGAAAACGTGCTTGATATATATTTGTCAGTTCCCTATAATGCATATTTGAATTTGTTCAAAGTGCAAATTCAGTTGTTTGTTTTATTATGATTTGCTTTGTGTTTGTAGTATCGTCCTCGTCAATTGAACGAGGTACAAAACTACGAGGTCCGTCGTCAATAGCCCTCGTGTTGCTTTATAATGAAACGTTCTCTCACTCCCTTTGTGTTTGTATCGGAATTTTTATGATTCTATTATGCTAGCAGCAAATATGGAGGGAAAAATATATTCTTTGAGGATTTGTGTGTGTGTTGTGTGTGCTCCAATTTAATTAAATATAAACAATATTATATATATATATATGTCCGTTAGTGAAAGTTTCAAATCGATAGCTGTGGTACTTAAACTGTTCTATTTGTGACGTCTTTTTTAATTTAAATGTTGTGTAGTAATGTTTTGAAAATAATAATACCTTGAGGCCAGCATCCCATTATATAGTGTGCAACAGATTCTATTCGAGATTCTTACTAATCTTCTAGTCAAAATTCCTTTTAAGGGCAGTTGGAAACCTCTCTCTACTAACAATGTTAAATTGGCTGTTTTCGATGTACCTTTTCTCAAAATCTGTTATATGTGCATGCTTGAAATTTTTCATACAATTAAAGTACACCTTTTTCATTATACTGAAATGATCTTTAAGCTAATTTTGAATTTTTTCATAATTTATAAAATATTTTATCAAACATAGTGAAATATCTTCTCTGACTCATTTTTCACATAAAAAAAATTTGTAAAAAATGAATTTTTGAATTTTTTACAAAAAACTAATTTCAGTATATATTAGCCATCATTAAAAATATGTCATAAAAAATTTACATACCTGTGAACAGCAGTTTCTCAGAAAAGGTACATCGAACATCACAATTTACATTTTGAGATAAATTGATTTCAATGTATACAGTGAAGCTTTTAATCGGCTAGGAAATAAAAAAAAATACCTCAATTTATATACAATACAATATACATGTTTTGGTTTATAACAAAGATTCAACTTTTAAGCAAAAACTTTGTTTACATTTTTCGCCATTCAAATGAGTGTGGCCCGGTTTCAACGATTATTTAAAAATAGGTTTTAAGGTCTTCTAATTACCTTGGAGGTTAAAGTAAGGTATTTTTGAAAGGTTAAAATCTATACAATTTGAAAATGTAAAAATCTCTAATTGTTAAAAAAATAAGATTTTAGCTTTCCAACACCCCGTTGTATGATGGTTATGAAAACGCTTTCTGTGAAGGAACCGCGATTTATCTTAATGGGAGTTGCTGTTTAAAGTCGAGTGAAAAGGAAAGTTTGTGAGAGGTTGGCGATTGTTGTCATGCTGAAGCTAAAGTGTTGCAGATATAATAGTTGAAGTTACCAGAGTTCAAGAAAAAGGAGCAGACGAGTCAATTTAGGCCGATTAACATTGCTGGGGATTTAATCGTCAAGCTATGTATTGAATTGATTATTATAGATATTTAAGGGATCAATCAGGTCAGCTCCCGCAGTTTAGGTTGAATTTAGACAGTTATTTAATAGTCATAATGAAAGTGTTCGTTTTATAAACGTGTCTCTTCCTTCAGGGCCGATTCTAGGGTGTCGGCCGCCCGCGTGTAAAGACCTAATGTGCCGCCCCTCTACATTTTTCATATTTTGACTAATACTTAACGTTGACGCTATAAGTTCATCTACCTGTATTAAAGTAAAACATTAATAAAGTGTAAATACAATTCTAAGTGCAGACCCCCCCCCCTTTTTTTCTTTTTTGACCAGCTAATATGTCACAAAAAATAGTGACAAAATACTTAATTAAACAATAAGCAAACAAAAATACTACCTTTAAAATAAAAATAGAAATTTTATAACTAGAGAAATACAAAAAATATCTGTACTTACGCAGAAAATATAATCCAATAAAAAAAAAGTACTAAAACATAAATTTCGTGAAACAAAAAGTATATAAATCAGTCCTTCTACAAAAAAAAGGAGTGCTCTTCGTAATTAACTATGAAATAACTTTTCTGGCTTTCTGAGAAGCAAATTTGTCAATAGTTTCAGTGAAATCCATTTTTTCTGAGATTTCGGATTCGAAACAGATGATTGCTAAATCTGAACGCCTTTCTTATGTGTTATATTATTTCTTGAGTAATTTTTAATAATTTTTCATTTACTGGAACTTCTTTCCTCTGAAGCTAGAGAAACAAGTAAGGTTAAAAAATTCTTGTTGCTTGAGCAAAATTTGGAGGTCACTCTTGACTAATTTCTAATACTTCAATTGGCTGTTTTTACCTGGAAAAATATCTTTGAATGAAGTCATTTCATTAAAGGGTTGTATGCCTTCTATATTTGTCACAATACTTCCTTCCTCCTGTACCTGAAACTTAATATTCAAGTCCATTTCAGGCTTTCATGAGATCATCATCAAAAATGTTGTGAAACTCATACAGAAAGCAGAATATTGAATAGCACTCAGATAATAAGGTAAATTGTCCATTTGCTAAAGAGATCGCCAATTGCTGGAAGGAATTTGAAGCTGGTTCATCACTCCCTCATAAACAAATAAATAGACCTTTTTTCAGGAGCTTCGAGATGGGAAATTCGGGATCAATACCTAAATCTGTAGCAAGTGTAGTTACTGAATCGACAGATATCTTAGTTATCATCACATTTTTGGGAAACTAAATATTTTTTACGATTATCTAAGCCTTCAAGGCATTCCACGATATTTAATTTAGGATTTTGATTCATTTTACTCAATACATCAATTCATGATAGCAAATTAAGCCAAATTAAAATTGAATACAAAAATTTAAATGTTAAAAAAAATTTTCCTGTGTCTAATGGTATCTTCAATTCAGGCACTTGATGCGGTAATAATATTTGTATATCTTGTCTATAGATTATTAGAGCTCTTATAAGAGCTCTAATAGCATTGATGCGAACTTCATTCCTTGTTTTCTTTAACGGTTTTAAAGTTAAACTTTTCACGTTTTTTTTTTTTTTTTTTTTTTGATAAATGCCATTGACATGGATACGCATTAAAATAATTACATACCTCTTGTACCATATTAAAAAAAGAACAGAAGTTTCACCAATGAAGCTGGCAGCGCATGACTCATTCAGTTCTAGGTTTAATGATTTTCAAGATGATAAAAAAAATGCTAATCTTTTCACAGACCCGTTTTCAATTTCTCTGCAAGATGTTAAATGTTACTCATCCGAAATTCTAATCGAAATTATTGACCTACAGCACCATACTACACTGAAAAGTAAATATAAGGAACTTATTTCAATTGCAAATGATCCGCATTATTTTGAATTTTGAAAATTTGTATAAAACAATGTCCCAAATTTACACGATTTAGCTGCAAGATATGGCTGTAGGTTTGGACTAACATGTTTCTAAGCAAATGTTTTCTACTCTGAACATAATAAAATCAATCTTACTCAAAATTAACTGATATGCATTTAAAACGACTTAATTTTATTAGCATCTTCAAGAGAGAGAACTAATACTGTAATAAAGATTACTTGATTAAAAAAAACACAAATTCAAAAGCCGTATTAAGTAAGTACTGATTACTTAATAAGTATTTAGAATCAAATGTTCCGAGTTACTCATTTTTGTTTTATGCCTAATTGAACCTGCATAAAGTTTATTAACAATGTAACCTAGACTAAAAATCGTAGGTTCTTTTCGTTCAATTTAAGATTCCAAAAGAAAATCCAGGCACAATAAATGCTCTCAGTCTAGTGGCTCAAAATTTACTGTTGATTTATAGCCACACACACACACAACACAAATAAATTTAAAAGAAACTAACTATGCACCTTTGATTAATTAGCATTACTCTCGTCTAAATTAGCAAAATCACCGTCCATCCACTCTTTCGCCATTTTCAGTCTTACCTCGTTTTTCGTCCTCGCTATCTCCCTCAGTCTGTCATCTTCTCGATGGCCATCTTGTTGACTTTTTTCATCTGGTTTTCTTTCTTCCTCCTTCTCTCCGTCTTTCCTCTCCCCTCGATAGCCGCGCCACCTATAAAGATTCTTAAACTTCCGGGCGAATCTTACAGGCCCCACCAACGGAAGCACATGCGTCATCTTAAATGACCAGGTGCTACAAGAAAGAGGTTAGTCACACCCACTCACACACAGCTAATGTTCAAACCTTAGTTGAAGAGAGAGTGCACTATCTTACTATGAATATCGAGCTACTCAATAACATTCTTGAATTAGTGCTAAGAGTACACAGGTAAAAATATGCTAAACACGTAAATAAGTTAGTAATAGACGGTTTCCTAGCAACCTATGGAAATTCCACTTTTAAATGAATACTACAGTTAACATATATGCATATACAACACTAACAAAAAAACAATAATAAGAATAAGTATACGTTATACTCCAAAACAGCTAATACATAAATCAATCAATAATAGACGTTTTCTAAATACTCTATGAAAATTTCACTTTTAACTGAATGTGACGGTTATCATATATGCACATACAACATTACCAAAAACAAACAAAAATTAATAAGAATATATTATGATTATGTCTCTGCTACTCCTCTTTCCTCGATCCCAGTATAAGCGAGGCGAGGCTTTATATCCCCGAATGGTCACTTTCGGTTAGGCACGTCGTTTAAAACAACGTTTCTGAAATTCTATTTCACTCTTCCTCAATTTACGTACAACTCCCTTCTTCATCCACGCTGGGTCAACGATCTTAAAGTCTAGTTGTCGGGTTTCGCCCCTAACCTTCCCGTCCCGGTAGATATTGTGGTGTGTTCTCAATTTAAATCGAAATCGTTGCCTTATCATTCGATTTTCTCGCGATGATCGTCGTATCTTCACAGTACCACTTCTCTTGATAAAATCCGTCAGTTTCCACGCAAGTTTTCCCATTTCACTTTTATCCTGCGAATATTCGCCTCTAAAACTCCAGTGCTGGAGTATAAGTACCATGTTGCTTGAGGCTTTTAGATTCATTTTTTGTTGTAACTCGACAACTGTCCTTCTGCTTAAATTTTTGCGTTTTCTTTTAGGCAATTTTGGCTTTTCTTCTTCAATTTCATCCTCGTCAAAGTCAATTCGCTCTTTGCTAAAACTTACGGGATTAAGATCATCTTTATCCTTTATCACATCAACTGATATTTCTTCTTTTTCTTTCTCCACGACAGCAGATTGTGCTACGGCGTATTGATCCGCACTACGCGTCTGAACTTGTTCACCTTTAACCACAAGAACCTTCTCGATTGGGTTACCTCCATATCTTCATCTGACAATTTTTCCTCCTTTTCATTTAACAATTGATTTTTCTCGTTCATTCTTTTACATCTTTCTTCTGGTAAACACTTATGTTCTTCTTTCATGCTCGTTTTACGTTCCTCTTGAACATACCGCATCTGCTCTTCCACAAGCCATCTTTCTTCAATCTCATTTCTCCTTCCAAAGCTCCTCATTTCTTCTTCCATCTTCCGCCCTTCCTCCACTGCTTTGGCTTCCTTATCAGCCTTCAGTTTATCCTCCACTTCAACCTTGAGTCTGGTCTCACTGCTAAGATTGGATCTCACTTCGTTTCCAACGTTGCCTCTATCTGTGGACACTTCTATGTCTAGGTATGCTCTTGTGAAATGACCTTCTCCTTCCAACTCGATTAGTTTTTTCTGGGTTTCGAACTCCATTTCGACATCCCTGATCCTCTGCTCGAAATCGGCCCGTCTCTTCCTTTCCGCTATTTCCATCTCTTCTTTTCTTTTTCTCTCAACCAATTCTATCTCTTCTTTTCTTTTCCTCTCAGCCAATTCCC
Source organism: Trichonephila clavipes (assembly GCA_019973935.1). NCBI lineage: Eukaryota > Metazoa > Arthropoda > Arachnida > Araneae > Nephilidae > Trichonephila > Trichonephila clavipes. The sequence continues at coordinate 591,174 of BMAU01000272.1, read as the reverse complement.
TCTCTTCTTTTCTTTTCCTCTCATCCGATTCTATCTCTTCTTTCCTCTCGCGTTCCTCTATAATAGTGTTTAAAAATTCTCTACAAAACTCCTCGTCGAAGTATTCACTATTCAAGATAGCATCTCTCAACTCAAGCACTCTCATCCCAAGGACATCTTCAACCCCCATTTCCGTAGCCATATATTGCAGGTCTACTTTTGATCGCTTTTCTAAAAATGCCATCTCGCCCTATAGTTATCCTAAATCAATCAAATAACACTCTAATTTCAAAACACAACAGTATGCTTAATTAATCAAGGTGGGTCTTATTTTTAAAAATAAGTGTTTTGTATTTTTTTAGTATACAATTTTCAAATTTATACCTTGGATGCTAAATTTTGTACATATGATAGACCAAAATTAAATTCAACTAAATATTATTACTACAATAATAAGAAAGATTTCTGCTGCATAAAATAATATCTCAATTTTCGAAATTTGTAATTCTAAAGATTTTCATAACTCAAAAATTAAAAAAAATATCTGTGTTCATATTTTCACAAAATAAATCCAAATAAAAATAAAAGAAAATCAACCTTTTAGCCAAAATGAAAAACCTTCAGTAGTCTAAAAATATATTTGACATATCTGATACTTGAAAAAAAAATCATATACTCATAAATACAAGTTCTACTTGGCAGACATAGTATTCTTTAATAGTATTAAAAAATGCACAACACAGAGTTGCAAAGACAGTTCTGCTTATGACCTTGAGCAACCACTCTTTTATTTATTTTTTCCGTACTCAGCAATGGTTAAAATCGTATTTTCATAAATGAGTCATACACGTACAGAAAAGGAAATGAATATATGATATATTCTCTTCTTTTTTTAAAAAAAAAAATATTATGCAATTGAGTGAAATAATGAATAAATCTTTCAACAAAAATAATGTACATTTCACATAAAAAAAACAATATATCTAACCTTTACTTAGATATTCTGCTTAAATGACATTTAATTTATACATATATAATTCAGCAATATTTTAATACCATAAATCATCCATCAATTTGAGGTATGAATTAAAAACATACTTTCTTTCTTTTCTAGTCATTGATGCTTAAAACTCAGCAAAATTTTATACTTTTCACAACAATTATATAAACTGATGTTCAATTAAAAATATAGTTGTACTAGCTGATATACCCGTTCTTCGCACGGGTGAACTGAAAAATTAAACAACACAGATTCAAGGATAAAGAAGTTTTTAATGAGTTAATTTTACGTGAATTTCAAATTAAACAAAAAAAGCTTTTTGAATATCTCAGCTAAACAAAACAAAAAAGAAGATAGAAATGAACGTTTAAAATAGTGTAATTAATTTATATCTGAAAGTGTAATACATTAATATTACTTTCTGTTGTATTTATTTTATGTTGAAATTGTAATATTCGCAAGTAACGCCGTTTCTTAAATTATAATGGCGAATCAATGAAAAACATAGCGAAATGTTAACGATCGAGTCAAATTGGCTAATGTCTAGCTACTTTTATAGCTCGAGCTTTATTAGAGCTTTGTAAGACCCGCCGTGTAGGGGAGCGATAAACGTTAATACTTTATCCACCGCATTATAATTTACTGCAGTTTTTTTTCATACAATATTTTTTTTGGATCACTACATTGAAAATTAAGGGATATACATAAACAAAATACTCCACTTTGGGAAATTAATCCGTTAGAGCTAATTAATTAATTAAAGATATTCCACTGTAAAATTAATTATACACACCGTTCACTTAAAGTAAATAGTCAAATCGTTTTCTAAGGCCATTAACATACAAAAACATAAGACTCTTAAATTTTGACAAACTATTTTTCGGGACAAAAACAATAATTTTTGCAATACTGAATATTGAATGCCGTGAATATTGCAGCGTTTTTCAAATACACTGGTGTGCAAAAATTAAGGACGAGACGGTTTTTTCAATATAACTTTGTACACAAGCTTTCCAAATCAACACATTTAATACCGTAAGATCCCCAATACGTAAGGACACGTGTAATATGTAAGCAACACTTACTAAAAGAGAAATCAGAGGGATAAAAAGAAGCTTGATTGAAAAAGTAGCATGGAGCGCAATGCGACTGAAGGCCGAAACATCCCTGTGATGGGTGTCCAGCAAGAAACATCTGGTCTTTAGTAGGGGATATGATCTCCCCTGACTGCTAGGCAGGTTTCACAGCGTCTGCCCATGCTGAGAATGAGGGTGTCAATGAGTTGTTGAGGCATTGCTGCCCATTCGTCTTGCAGCGCCAATCGAAGCTCCTGAATCGTTACTGGTCGTAAGGTACGAGCTGCCTAGAAAATCCCATACATGCTCGATGGGATTGAGATCCGGAGATCGTGCCGGCCAATCCATACGTTCAATATCCTCACTCTCTAAGAGCTGTTCGGCAGCTACTGTGCGATGACATGGTGCATTGTCGTCCATGAAAAGGAACTGCAGACCCATAGCGCCTCTAAAGAGACGCACATATGGAAGAAGAATCACGTTACAATAACGGGTCCCGTTGACTGAACCTGCGTCGAAGATGTGAAGGTCTGTACGACTACCAAGCATGATGCCTCCCCAAACGAGAACACCGCGACCTCCATACCTGTCCCTTTCAATGATGTTCGAGGGATGATTGCGGCTTCCCCGCTCTCTCCAGATGAGTATGCGATGAGAATCGCTACTCAAACTGAATCTACTCTCATCTGTAAAGAGTACTCGTCCCCATTCATTGTATCTCCAATTCCGGTGTTCTCGGCACCACAGAGAACGCCTTCTCCGATGGGCAGGCGTTAAAGGTACACACCATACAGGGCGTCGTGCAAACAGACCACCACCGTGCAGTCTTCTGGCCACGGTAAAACGCGATATCGGTCGTTCAGTCGCCTGTGTCGTGTGTCTAGCGATTTCTCCCGCTGTCAGCCGCCTGTTTCTTCTGGCTTGTAAGACAATGTACCGGTCATATGCGGGTGTGGTTCTTCGTGGACGTCCACTACTGAACCCCCGGATAGCTGTTCCTGTAGTTTGAAATTGTCTCCAAAGTCGTGAAACGATGCTGTGAGCAATTCCGAACTCTGCAGCCACACTTGTCACACTGCGGCCTTCCTCCAACTTCCCAATGATTCGACCTCGGGTAAAAGCATCCAGATGTCGTCTAACAGATTGATTATTCGCCATTTCTGGCTGAGGCAACAACTCGGTGTGATTTTAACTGCTATACGGCGTGCAATCTCTTTGCCAGAAATACTGATCTTACACCGACAACATGCTTTATACTACTCAGACACTCCCCCATTACGTCTACCTGCATATCTGCGCATGTGCTACCGTACATCACCTTACTTAATCTCCTGATTGGTCTTTCTGTCCGCTCTGCCGCTTCGTTCAACTGATATGCTAATTTTTCGACTTCGTCCTTAATTTTTGCACACCAGTGTAGGCTTTGTAATGAAAATTATTTTATCAAAATGAGAGCTGCAGGATTTTTTCTAAAATATTTTTATAGCAAATATAATTACCAGAAACTACCTTTTAATGGAAGTGTAACATTTTTACTAAAAAGGAAACTGGGCGCTGTTAATAAGCGTTGTAAAACCATAAGCATACACAATCACTGCTTTCCTCTATTTTGTTTTTTCAAAATTCTAAGGCTATTATTAAATTGAAAACTTTTAATTTCCCCAAATGCATATTGAATTTAATCACTCTTATGTCTTAGGTAATATTAACCATATTAAATATTTTCGTAAAGCAACTTTTGCAATAATCAATTTTGAGATGCCTTTGTTAAATATCAATCCACATTGCATTGCCAGTGTTGCTGATAAGCAGAAAAAAAAAAATTCTATTGCGGTATAGCCAGCTCTGCCACGAACTTTGTTATCAAATGAAGGATGTACGTAAAAAGTAGACATTAATGGACAATGTGTGTGAGCCTACACATTGTGCACCAACATTCTGTTTTTCTTAAGCTATGCTACGCAATCGGGAAATCGAAACTTATTTTGATTTTTCAATAGCCATTTAAAATTCAGCACATATTTATTCAACATAATATAAGTTTTATTTTGAGAAATTGCACAAAATTTTGCTTGATTAATAGAACTATATGCGGCCGCCCTCGTGCGGTGCACGCGCTGCACACCTGCTAGGATCGGCCCTGTCTTCCTTAGGTGCATTCTAATACTTCCGCGAGCGAGAGTTCGCGACAAATGTTAGAATCGTTATCAAATATATTTATAGAAAGTATATCCGATCGTAATAACACAGAACTATACAGATATAACATGCAATATTCTGTAGATTACAACATATTGGTACTTGTTGTATTTCCTAAATTCTTAATTCCTTTGGTCAGTTAAGCGATCTCGTATCTATGATATTTTTATGTCATTCCAGTATTTCAGTTCATCTTTTATGCATTTTTATTTATTAGATGACACACATAAAAGACATGTTTACAGCACAAAGAACATTACGTAACTCTGACTATGCAAGCTAAACAAAGTATAATTTTCAGATGACTTGCAGCACCATCTATTCATTTTACATTTAATTTATAACAGTACCTGTTATCGTCTTTCTAGGCTACAGTTGTATGATATTATAATAAATCCTCTGTGTATTGTAAAAACGAATGACAAAACTTAAAATTTGGTTGCTTTGGTTATATTTAATCATAATTTGATGATCATATCGAAATATATGCAGTCATCGAATCGTAGATCTTAAGAATTTATGATTATAAGACCGACACAACCTTTGTAATACAATCATTAAAAAGAGAATTAAAATAAATACCTATTTTATGTGCAATTGATTGTCAATCCTCTTAACTTCATGCGGTTTATGGAAGCCAAAAAGTTGGTCGCTTTAGTACTTGGATTAGAGTCTCTTTTCTCTCTCTCTCTCTCTCTCTCTCTTTCGCTTATTAGTCATACTCAAAAATCTAATACGCATTATCTCCAAATAAGGTTTCTCTTTCTGATGAATTTAGAGAGCTGTTTCAGTTACCTGACATATTTGTGAATTTCTTTATTGAATATTAAAGATATATATCTGTGCTTGAGATATTTTGGATGTGGCAAAGTTTTTGGATGTTTGTTGTTGTAGCGTGTCCAGTATGGATAATCAAGACTTCTTTTTGATCGAATTTTGGAGATGACTTGTTCTAATTCTTTTCTTACTTTTCGGTCTTCTTCCTTGAACGAAAACAAAGATGTTTTAGATTTTGATTCGATTGTTTATCAGTGTTGTGCTTTGAAGTTACTCGAAGTCTGTTGGCTACAGATCTCGTTGTTTTGAACCTCATTCAGTTGACGAGGGTGACCTCTGAGCTGACATCCCCTCTCCAAACTTCCACTCCAAGCCAGCACTATGACTTTTCACCTCGACGTTTTGAACATGCATCAGCCCTTCTATGCGGTGGGGTTTTTTTGTTACACCGAGAATCGAGCCTACAATTCTATAAACACATTCGCGGCCGTGTCTACTCACCTGTTGCCGCTACAAAAAGGGTTCAGGAAATAGATAATTTATTAGGAAAAATATGTCAATTTCATAATTTTTTTTCATTTGCTCATTTTTTATTGAGATTAGAGTAATAAGTTCTCCTTTATAGTACTAAAAATAAGTATCATGAATATTGCAAGCCTTTTTTGCTATTGATATTTAGAGCTTAATTAAAGAAAATTATATATATATATATATATATATATATAGTATAATGAAATAAAATAAGATACCAAGTGAAAAAGTTGTATAGTTGTAAGAAAGAAATTGGATTTCAAGAAACATCAAATGTATAGATACAAAAAAGAGTCTTTGGACTAAAATGGAGATTTATTAGGAATGTCGCTGAATTAGGAGAGCGATTTAGGGTTAGCAATGCTTTATGGATCCACCTTCCCCGTAAAGCAGAAATTTTCGACATAATAAGGAAAAACAGGGTCATGTTGAAAAGTTAAGCTTATTACGTGGATGATAAACTAGGCAGTAAAGTAAAATGAAATTATTAAAAGAGAACAATAATGTTTGTCTCCTAGAGAGGAATATGAAGAAAAAATTCTATAGAAAAAATTAGGATAAAAACTTACATGTAAAAATGAAACCCATAAAAAGTGTGCAAGCGTACACGCTTTTGAATAATATAATGATATTAATCATATTTTATTTTCTTATTCAAAAAATATTTGGTATAGGCTATTTTAAGAATCTTAAACTTGTCTTTTCTATATCTATGGAGTTAAAAATGAATCTTCAAAATCATAATATATAAACTGCAACGCTATTTAATTATTTTTATGTATTAACATTGCTTTCATTATTTGAGATGTTGTTTTGGAGGACTTTTGCTGTCTTTCCGTTTCTTTTTCAACTTTTTTTTACATATTTCATTTATCTAAATTTTGTGCTCTTATTATGTTTTAAAATGCCAGTTTTTAAGGATTAGAATATATTCCAATATTCTTAAATACGTTTAAATACGTAGATTTTCTTTGCTGTTGAAATTTTTTTGTATTAATGTGGACACTGTTACAACATCAACATTTAAGCAATCAGTTTTAAGAAATCGATAAATTTTCGAAAATGCAAAATCTAGTTTATTTTTGGAAAAAAAAATTTCAGAATTTTTTGAAAATGAGTTTTTCTGTGCTATAGTTCAAGAAACGTGTTTGTCATTTCTATTTTATGTGCAAATGGCAAACTACTTCTAAATTATTCTGTGCTGTTTGACATGTTACATTAAACAGCAGCAAATATTTAGTTAAAAAGAGCGATTTACTTAAAAGGAAGCCTTCTTAATACCCTATCATCGAACCACAACTTAACAATCAGTTTATTTTGAGCACACAACACATCATCACTTCCTTTGTGCTGTCAGAATATATTACGATATGTATTATTTAAACTATATATGTTAAACTATTATCTCATAATGACCCTAACCGAATTACATTATAATCATTTATTGTCAGAACTGGAAAATATCATATTAACCTTATTAGATCAGAATTATCGGAATTAATCTAAGCCCCATATTTTTGCTACTATATGCGGTCGTGAATAACCTGGCGAGTGAATTAGTACGAAACTGTAATAAAAGCATCGAAGAACTTCCTTTTCTACTATTGTCTGTGTTATTCTAGAATTCTCGAGGTATATAATAACTGACTTCGTGATAAAGAGTGCGTGGTCCCTGGTGCGATTGAATTGTTTCATAATTAATTCCGCATAATGCTACGGTTGTTTGCGCTTGCTGTATTAAACTTTGTTTTGGTATTCAGCTCCAATCTTCAAGTGTGCGAATAACTGAGTTCTGTGTGTGTGTTCTCTCTCCCCCATATTCTCTTCAGACCTTTTGCCGTATCACCTCTAATTGAAAATTAGAGTCCATATTTGGGGAGTAAGCTTGTGAACATTAAAAGGGGATTTGGGCTTATTAAGTTAGAAGCTATTATTTCGAGGCGAATGTGTGTGCCTGGCTGCTAATTTGGGACTCTTACGAACGGTTCTTCGCGGGAAAATTCGAAGGTAATTCTTGTACTTAATAATGTTTTACCATTGTTTAATGTGTAGGTCCCTTGGAAATATAAAATAATGGACTCGGAGTTATGTAAATGTATTTCGCTAGGGTTTTTGGTATTTGAATATTTCTATACTGAATTCGTTTGTTCTGGTGCAAAAATAATTCCTTAGAGGATTTTTTATTTATTCATATATCTCCGCTTTTTTTTTTTGAGGTAGTAGAACTTTTTTTTTTAGTTTTCACTCATTGTATTATTAAATTCTTTATCGTAATTGCAATTTTCTGATTGACCACGCATATAAGCAGAAGTGGTAGCAGTAATCTTTTCCTTTTTCAAACCATGCAGGAAAACTACATTTACTTAAGAAACTAATATTCGTTACGTTGTGACCGAAGACGTTATAAAAATAATATAATAATGAAAAACTAAAGGTAGTTTTATTGGTTCAATAATACTTAGCTCTCAGACAGTAAATATTTTGACGTCCAGGTATTTTCAAATTAAATACCGCGTTGATATTTATATCTTACACAACCAACTGCATTTCAATTATTTCTCTTTCTCTCCTGGAGCTTGGATAAGTGCCTGCTCTCTTGATAGGTTTCCTTAGGTTGTGTTAACATCGTTGGTATCTAGTTAGATCCAAGAATTCCGTGTACTTCTAATTCCCTCTGTAGCTCTTATATATTTTTCTTTATTGATTACCATGCGTTTGAGAAGAAAGTATCTAATAAATGAATGATGGTATTGAATAACTTATATCTAGATCCTGTGTCTGTCATTCATTATGATCCTAGGGAATTTTACAGAAATATCTGGTAATGATCTTATTCTCTAGTTTCGTTAGTTTAATCAGTCGAAAAAGATTTTTTGTATAAGAACTATTAAAACATTCTCAAATGAAAGGGATTTTTCATGTTTATTTTAAGCGCTTTATATATTAATATTCAAGCATTTGTTTCTTTAAGTTTGTGTTACCTCCGTTTGTGACGAGGCTTTACGGAGTTTGTCCTACAAATCTTCTTGGGGAATCTTTGGGGCCATCAATTCAGTTATTTCATAGCCAAAACTCTCAAGAAGAAACCTTGATATGCAGATTAGTTAGTAGATATATAGTGGAGGCTTAGTAATCGTGAGGAAGAAGGAGGAAAGGAAGCTGAGCAGTGTGGTTATGGTAAGGATCTGAACTTAGACGCCCCTAATTATAGATCGGGCTTTAGCTAATCAAATAAATTAAGGTATCCGACTACGTTCGGAACCGTGATTTTGCAAAAGCGCATAAATGGATAATTTTCATGATATTTAGTGTCACTTAGATTAGAATATATGCATAAAATTGTTTTAAGGACATTTTGACAAAAACAATTTATTTAAATATAATATTTTGACAAAAAATTAACTTAGAATAATATTTTTTCCCCAAATGTTATCATTTTGTAAAAAATGCTTCTATTATAATAATATTTTGTCTGTATATAGCTCAGACCTCTCTACAGAGGCTCGACTAGAATTTTTGAAATATATAACTTAGAAGTGGGTTTATTCATATTTTACGACAACAGAGGGGAGCAATTTTAAGAAGAAAGCGCCAATAATTATTTCAATTGGTGGTAACTCTGAAAATAATGTGAATTTTTCAAAAATTATAGTTGAGCCTCTGTAGAGAAGTCTGAGCTATATACAGGCAAAATATTATCATAATAGAACCATTTTTCACAAAAGGAGAACATTTGGAAAAAGATTATTCTAAGTTATTTTTTTCACAAAATATATTTAAATATATTTTTTTTGTCAAAATGTCCTTAAAACAATTTTATGCATGTTTTCTAATCTGAGTGACACTAAATATCATGAAAATTATCCATTTATGCGCTTTTTTAAAATCACGGTTCCGAACGTAGTCGGATACCTTAAGGAAATTAGGATTCATAAAATAACTTTACTTGAAGTTAAGTGGTTAGGATTTCAGGCGCTTATTCACATCAGAATTAGAGCTGCGATATATCATTCTGGGTTTCCCTCTATTGTAAGATTGTCTTTGATTAGTGTATTTGATAATAATAAATTTGATTTATTATGGCTAGCTTGGATCATCAATCCTTACCTGCTTCAAATTTAGGTGGATAATTTTAATCCAAAGTTTTCATCTGGATTTTTTGATATGCTTATATATAGTAAATTTTAAGGTATAGGAAAAAATGCGCTTATGCAAATCACTGTATGAGGCTCAGGTGTTTATTTGTTTAACTACAATATGTCTGGGGTTCTAGTTGTCAGACACCCATTGGCGCACACAGGAATTTTTCAAGGGAGAGGGAGGAATCCAGGTTCAGATGCCCACAACTATTGAATAAATAATTAGCATTAATGAATAAAACTAATCATTAATGACAAATACTTAATTAAATTGTACGTACTATATACATAGGATTATAATCAATCTGTTGTATGCCCCACTGCAGACAGCCATTTGGCAAACTAAGAACTAAACAATTCTTTTTGTTTATTTTTTTGTATTATAAAAATTTAATTTAAGAAATATTTTAAAAGTTTCTACTTGAAGTAACTGTAAGAAATTAAGAAAAATTAAGGAATGAATACAAGTGGCAACTAAATTGATCCCTGAAGAAATGTCTAAATTTTAATTCATATCGTACGTTTCCCACGTTAAATCAGCGTTAAGTGTTAGAGGAACTGCAAACATATTTCGATTTCTCATAGAATAAACTACTTATCTCCTTTATCTTGTGCTTCATGTAGCGTAAACTCTACTTATCTCTTAAATCTTGTTCTCTACTCTGTACTATATTTGAGAAGAGCATTATGTATCAAAGTAAATGTAGTTCACTTCATTCCTTGACATATTTGCATAACCCAACTTCGAGCAATGAACGTGAACTCTCTGGGAGAAGTAAAATCGATAGAGTAAAATAAGAACAAATTTTACGTCTTGATTTCGAACCACTTTAATAGATAATGCACTCAGTGTAATTGCGAATCTGTTCTGAATTTCGTATTTTTACGTTAGAAACTCTTCTAAAATTTTGTCATTTAAATTTAAAGGAATCTCGTCTCTTTTCTTTAATACTGGAGGGTTTGTAAATATAAAATGGCTAAAGAACTTATTAAATATTTTGCATTTGAATTTCGATGACTTTTTGAAATAAAAAAAAAAGTAAAAGGTATTTTTTTCTATAGATGTATAACTGTTCAATGTTTATCAAATACTTCAAGATGTGGTGCTTAAATATTTTTCTATCAGCTTCACGTGACAAATCTTCAAATCCATTTTTATTTAATGTATAATTATATGGACTGCGTAGAAATTATTGATTTATGACACATTTCTGTAGTGCATATTTTTATTGGAAAGTACACTAGTGACTTCCAGGGTATTGAATTTCGTCTGTTTGCTTAGTGTTAGCAAAATTCAGGAATGACTTTAATTACATTGAATTGTTCCTTCTGTGAAATTCTTTTCTTTGCTTAAAGCTCATTTCATTTTTATTGATGAAATCGAAATATTATTTGTAGTTTTAAATGTACTTCAAATTATAAATATTGGTCTTTTTTTCTAAAAATGATTTTAAAAAATTGCATTATTGTGTTCAGGGTTTTAAAAATAAATAAAAATATAAAATATAAAAAAACCTAAAACCGAGATAAAAATTTGGCCTTAATACCGAATTTTTCTTAGTATTGCTTTTGGCATGATCTGTCAATCAATAAATTTACTTTTTGCCAAAATTTTGCTTCACATTTCCATGAAGAAATTATTTTACATTAATGAAAAGAGCAAAGAAAAAAAACAAAGAAAAAAAGGGGAGAGGGGACTTCCAGCGAATATAAAAATTAAAACTTTTACTTTTTATCGAGATCCAGAAACAATTTCTTACTAACACACATTTTCTATAAATCCTTGCCATATATATTCGACTTCGAAGTTATAATATGTTAAATCTTTTCATCACATCGCACAAACGATTAAATACCTTTCTTTCCAACTTTTATCATGACGAACCTTTAAATGATTAAAAAAAAAAAGGAGAAAATTATTCGATAAATTTTAACTACACAGAACATTATTAAAAATCTCATTGAGAAGTTTTTCTTTCCCTCTAAGATGATTTCCCTTTTTTTTTTTCCCCTATTTCTAGCATACTTAAAATTTTGCGTTTTATGAAAATGGTTAATATCGGTTTTTATTCGACACATGTGGTTTTAACGGCATCGCTTTGAAATGCACTTAACATTGAGTTTACGTTATGTGGGAATGAAATAAGTCCATAACTGGGTTCCTGTATCTGTTTTCTGAAAGTATATTTAATGTGTATGAACGGCTAAATCCAATTTTACTCTAATCGTTTCCCTGATTATTCTTCAAATCGTATATTTTGGGAGACACTTTTATCTTTCAGTTGGTTCTGGCAAAACTCCAATCAAAACTGCGTGTTTTTATTTCCGCCACAACCTATTATTGGGCTTGAAGTAAATGGATTTTTGCGTTATCTGCTCTGTTATCGCTTTGAATATGAAGCAGAATAATTACTTTTTCAGCTCCTTGTAGCCCGTTTTGAAAATGATTGCCACAATCCTGGTGATATTTGACTGATGCGGGTGTGAGATTGTGTGAACAGTTATTTGACATCCAGAAATAAAGAATACGCTAGGATACATTGATTGAAAGGGAGTTAAATTTATCTTTGTCTGGATATGTATGATGTAGGAACTAAACAAAATAAAACAAACTTTATCAATTTTGGAATTTTTTTTATTTACATATTTTATTTGTTTTTGATTTTTTTTATTTATTTATTTATTAGATATGTGAAAACTTATGTTTGGGAATTTATAAATTTTTGCAATTTTTTTGTAATAAAAATTTGTTAATGAGACCTTTTTTTAACATTGCAACTAAAAATCACTGAAATGATATTGCGTATGTATTTAAGTTTTTTCATTATAAGATATACATTGCAGTTAACTCCTTAACTGGTTTTCCCGTACACTGTATGGGCTACCGAAAGCTGGCCACAAATGGTTTGCCCGTACACTGTGCAGGCACTGATATTTTCTTCTTTCTATCTTTTATTTACACATATTTTTCATTCTTATAGTGAGATTAATAGTACTAGTGTTTTTAAGACATACAGTACCATGGCCATGGTTCCTCCCGTTGGTATGGTGTGGTAGTTAGGAGAGGGGGTGCCAGCTCAGGTGTCGTCCACGTCACTTGACCATGGCTCAAAATTACGTGGTCCGTCGCCAAAAAGCCCTCGTGTCGCTGAACAGTGCGACGTTAATATTCAATCAACCATGGCCCTGGTACTGAAATATTTCTCATCCGGGATTTTCTTTGTGATGAAGGCGGGGAGTTTTCATTGTAGGCAGAAATTTAGATTCTTGAAAATATTCAATAAAGAACAGGAATTGGCAAGGCAATGTACAATTTGTTACTTGAGAAGAAATGAAAATGGAAATATAATCCAAAAAAGGCCTATATTATCTCTATCCCCATTGCAATGTAAGATTTAGTATTATACTCCATGCTTCAAATTGTGTGTGCATCTATATATCACACACACAAAATCGTCAACTGTTTGAAAAAGAAATATGAACAGGAAATTTTTGTAAGTATGAGAGAGGAAAATTCTTTTAAGATGTATAAAACATTCTTCATGGCATGCAGAGTGTACTTGTAAAAATCAAACATTTAAGGGGTTGCTTTAGCCAATTATAAAATAAAACTAACGTGAAAACTTTAAAATTAAAAATTAAAATCAAATTCTTCCATTTTTGCATTCAGTTAAGTATTATGCTTAATACGCAAAAAAAAAAAAAAAAAAAAAAATGTGCCTTTTTTAGGAACATTTTGGGCAAAGCATTTGACCGCTTAAGGGGTTAACATCCTAAAAAAATCAGATGTTTATCCGTAAAAAAGTTACTAAGTAATCAAGCAAGTTCTTGTGTCTGCATCGCAGTCATTTGATTTAATCTGAAAATACCATTAGAGTTTTTTCAATAATTAAAAGCATTATTAAATTCTTTTAATTGCTATCCGATTAAGTTTTTAATTTATATTTCCTCTTCGTTATTTCATTAATGAGGTTTTAGTAATAATTAAAACAAAAATATAAAAAAGTGTGTACGCAACATTAAATTTATTTTCAAATGAATCCTCTAAATTACGTAATATTGAAGCTGAAGAATACTACACTCCCTAATTCTATTAAGTTTATTGAAATATCGGAGACTAATGTTTTAATAGTATTAAGAGTACGCCCATGATTTTTTTATTTTTTTTATCATTTTTGTATTGTATTTGGAGCATATTTTATCGCACTGTAAATGGCAGTAATGATTTTAATTGATTTAGACTTATACAATTTTAAAAAATCCACACTCTATATGATTTCATTTTTTTAAATTTTATTTCTAACACATTGTTTAATCTTTTCATTGAACATTGCCTGAATAATGTTTCTGTGCGTTTCTTATTCTGTATATGTCATGCTTTATGTGTAGCTGAGGTTCAATCTTTTATTTTACAAAAACTGAAAATATATCAAAGAATTAACTGTCAACTGACATTTATTACGAATGATAATTCACGATATTGAATATACATACAAAATCCATTTCGATACCGGATACATCACTCACATAAAGCATGTCCCAAAGCATTTAAATTACATGTTATTGCAATTAAGGATTCATTAGGCATGGGACGCTGCGTAGAAAGACAGGTGGACATGTTTACCCTCTTCCGATTTGAAATTAATGCTTCATCTGTTGAACGATGGTTAAATAAACTCGGAATGAAGTCGAGCTCTTAAATTTCCAAAACAAATTAATACCATTATGTATATTGGAACAATTTGTGTGTTTTGATGTTATTAATTTAAAATTTTCTGCAAAAGAACTTTTAGGTATATTTTATGTGTAAAATAAATAAAAAAAGACCGTATCAAAGTAATTGTGAAGTGAAGGAATTTTTTAAAAAATGTGCGTGTTTTTCAGTCCACTTTCCTGATTTATTTGTCACGACCCCGTGGTCGCTTGTGAAGTCGGAAGCTTTGAATAATTAGACATATTACTTAACATTACATTATTACAAACTAGACATTATTTATCTCTCGATTTACTATCAAGAAATCTCTTAAACCAAAGAGTGGTCAACTTAATTACTAATATCTAGATATCTATGAAAAATAGTTTGATCTCTTATCTCTAGATCCGATCCGATGTAATGTTACTCGTCCTGGTTTAACGACTTAACTTGTCCAGTGCGACGAAGGATCCTCTTTCTGAATGAGTGAGTGAATATTAACGTCGCACTGTTCAGCTACACGAGTATTTTGGCGACGGACCACGTAATTTTGAACCATGGTCAAGTGACGTGGACGACACCTGAGCTTGCAACCCCTCCTCTTTCTGAAACTGAGGGTTGATTCTTAATTCTAATATTCTACATTCTGTAGCAGCCTAACACGACCATCGACTTATCTTTCCCTCACTATCTATCGACTATCTATCGCTAGAGTTTGAATATAGCCACTCTCATTAGCATAAATCACTGTTCTTCTACGGGAAGTGATTTTATAAACAAGCAACAGTTAAGAAATATTTTTTCCCTGAGGATCAATAAAAAGCGTGGATAGAACCCGTTACATATATACAACTTACTTATCTTGGTAAAAAATGAATGAAGAATCGAATCTTTCTATTACAGTAATACCCCGAGTTTATGTGGTAGGTGGGACTGAGTGATAACCGCGTAAGTCGGTGTACGATTTCGCATATAAACTATTTTTATTTAGGGCCGAAGACGAAAGAAAATGATAATTTAGAAAAAGAAAAAAAAATGCTTAGTAAAATCTTAACACAAATACAAAATCGGAAACCAAAGTTATTTTGATGAAGAATGTTTCATAAAATCTAAGAAAGAGTAGTCTGCCGGCTCAAAGGAGTTTTTTTTCCTCCCATAAATTTACCATGGAGCAAGCTAATGATTTCATTTTTAATTCCTTATTTTGCTGAAAAAATACGCTCACCATTGGAGTCTAATTTTCTAAAATTTGCAACCTTTTTTTTTCAATCAAATTGAGGCCCTTTGTCAAATCTTCAACTGTTCATTCAAATCTCCATCACAAGCTCCAACTTCATTCGATATTCTGATTCAACTGGCTCTAAAGACTAAAGTTTTTCAATGTCTCGCTCTGCTCATGTATTTGTATGAGCTCATCAATTATCACTTCCTAATTGTGGGAATCCAACAGTTCTTGAACGTCATTACTATACACTTCTAAATTTATTTGTCAAGTAAGGCGACAACTTCTTCAATCACATTACCCCAATTTCATCAACTTCACCATTTTTTTTCTCAAACAAAAGACAAATCGACGAGATTTGAAAATCGTGTAACTCCGGATTCACGTAAGTCAAGGTATTACTGTATTACAAAGCCCAATTTAATCTTTTCTTATGTAAAAATTATACAAAGAAATACCACGTGTATTTCCACAGACAAAACGATAATTGTATCATAAAAAGAAGTCCACAAAATCTGGTCCTCTTATAGGACAGATGTAAAAAAGTAGATGGAAATTTATATATATATATATATATATATATATATATATATATAAATATGAGAGATGTGGAGGAATGGATATTGTAAAGACGTAGAAAATGATTTTGTAGTTCCTAAACAAAAATTTTTTTTATCATAATCATCATCATATTGAAATTTTCGAACACAAATTAGCATGTTCTAATGATATAAGATAAAATTTGTTCGTGATGCTGATCGCTGACCTAAACTAAATTCATGGGTCATTGATAGTTAAATTCAAAGAGAGAGAGAGAGAGAGAGAGAGATTAATTAGTTGTGGGTCGACTTATAGGCCAGACTATAAACTAAAACTGTGATACTTTGACAAAAATTTTTACTTCGGCTTATCTGAAGGTCATCTTATCTGCGAAAATGTATGTCAATTAATATTTTTCAACGCTAAAAGTTTGTTTTGAAAACGATTAAAGTTTTATCTTAATTTATTATTGTGCATTTCTTTCTAGCTTCGGATTTAATTTTAAAGCATCTTAATATAAAATTATACAACTAGAAATAACGTTCTATGTTTGGAAAAAATCCAATTATTATAAATTGTTAATTTGTTTTCCTGTTTCCTGATTGTTATTTATAATTTTATTGTAAATTATGAACAAGAGGGAAATTGTTTTATCTGGAAATCTGACTGATTGATCTTTCTCATGCTTACATAACCCCTTCATAGTTAAATTTATTCAATGCGCTCTATTTTTTTTTAAATTTCAGGTCGTTCTCATGCTTTAAACATAGCAAATATATTCAGAATTGTTCTTTTTGTATTGTATGTATATTACTTTGTTAAGAGAGAAACACTTATTTGTCAAGTTATGATTTTTATTTGGTCAGAAAAGGATAAATACCTCTTGGATTAAATAACTTTTGAAAATGCTTCTGGAACAATGCCTAATTTTGCCTTAACAGCATTTACTTACTGTAATTTACTTAAATCCCAATGTTTCAGTGTATTGCATTAAATGCACTTATCCTGGAAAGGATGTGTCAACTCCTCTTTACCATAACCTTGACTTTTATTATCCTTTTCATCAAACATAACAACCCTCTCATAACAGACAAAAAATACATTGTTATTGTGAAGATAACGTTTTCTAAAACTAAAATGTTATTAGTGTTTATAAATATGTAACAGTTTCTTATATTATAATGTAACTCAAACTACTGTACAAAATTATTGTTTTTTAAAATTTTTAATTAAAATTACTTGTAATGCGCAGATAAATGTAATTTTAAAATAAAATACAACCATTTTTTTTATAATTAAGGAATTTTTTTATCTATACGTGTGCAGAAACGTATAACGCATAATGTGCATATATATATATATATATATATATATATATATATATATATATATATATACAATTTTAAAAACAAAAATTAAATATTAGTTCTGTCTCCCCTGTTTTTAATAACTCAAGACATCCTATCTTGAAAATTAGAACTTTTTAAAAATTTCAAATGATGTTATAAAATTGATTTTTTATTTATTTTTGAAAAAAGGTATTTTAAATACTTTTAAGTGCTTGGTCCATTTTGTGTCAAATGTGTGCATTTTAATTTAAAAAAATCTGAATGCATATAATGTGGCGAAGGGCAGGTGGAAAACCATCTAATGTATAATTTTTACAAGTCAATGCACAAAAATTGAAGAAGTTGAGAAAAATTCATAATTTTATGATTATCAGTGAAAATATAATAAAAGTAATCTACGCAATTTAATCAATATTAACCGATTGTAAAAACGTTTTTACTATCGCCTTAATGTTATCGAAATTAAAGTTTGTCTAGAATCACTTTTATGTTAATGAATGCTTTAAAATAAAGAATATGCACAGGCGACTTGAAATAAAATCATATCTTTGGAAATAACTTTTAATAATTTAGCTTGAGTGGACATAAAAGTTTATTTAATAGTTTGCTATAAAACTTTATGTATATATATATATATTTCTTTTTCTTTTCTTGTTTTTTCTTTGAAGCTTTAGAAATTCTTCCCTGTCTGCACGCGAGTGCCCACTGGTTAATGAATTATTCTACAGATTTTGCTGATGGCCGTGATAAATCTGTAATAACAAGTCATTTTAAGTTATCTATAAATCAGCTCTTTGTAAATCATGTCTAGTCATTTTTATTCTTCGTTAAGTTTTTTTTTCTTTCTTGTTGTAGTTAGCATTGGTTGAAACTGAATTTATTTGAAAAGTTGAGCATACTTAGATAGTTAACATATTCTGATTCTCTTCCGAAGTTTAAAAATTAACCTCCTAAGATGAATGATTTATCAACTTTTGTTTAAAGTCTTTTGTTTTCTTTCAAAAACGCAAAATCACTCTGTAATCCCCTGTGAGTCTCTTTATCCCTAAAATTAAAATCTCCCTTTCTCTTTCTCTTTTTAATTCTTTAGGGAAAAGTACATTTCAATGAAAGCGAGTCCCCGATTTTTATTTTAGCATTCCTTTTCAAAGTTTTATTTTTTTATGCCAGTCTTTCTTCAAAAAAGAAAGAGACATAGTGTGATCCGCTTTCGATTCTTATTTCATTGAAAAATGAATCACTAGTAATTTCGATTAATGAGATTTTTTTAACTTGTTTATTTCGCATTATTTTCGTTACTCTCTGTGTTAATGATAAGCTATTCGTACTATTTTAAAGTATTTCATACATTTAACATGTGCCCTTTTGTCTTTTATATGTTTCTTTTATAAAATTTCAGTTTTATCTTCTCATTCTACTGTTGGAAACTCTTGATGATAATTGCACGGCAAACAAGAAACTCGTTAAAATCTACTTAATTATTGGTTTAGAACGTGCTAATTATATATATGTGCAGCGGGAGGAAACATGGAGTAGTTTTGGTTTATTAATCCTGTTTGTGTGTTCTTTCTTGATAGCTGAAAAGATTGCACATTTTGTTCACTGAAATGAACTTTTGTTTTCTCTAAACTCAAGTTATTGTAAGCGTTTCAATGAATTTCCTCCGGTTGTTATCGTGAAGCTTTTCCGTAATGTGTTTAGTGATTAATTTATCCATTGTGTGAGGTTTTTCTAAACTTCTTTCAATTATCCAAAAGTTTTAAATGACTAACTTGATTGCTCATGTAAATTGTTGCCAGGAATAACGGGAAGTAGTTGCTTATTACATTGCGAAGACAAAATTCTTCAAAATACATGAATTGATGCTTTTCTTAACGTGGTAAAAATACAAGAACGGGTATATTATGCAAAATACTTGCATTCATCTGCATTTGCATAAAAATATTAGACGTTGATGTTTATTTTGATACTTTGATCCATTTTTACATGTGTCGAATCTCCTTCGAGATATCTTTTTGTTTTATTCAGTTAAAAAAGTTTTAAGTAGTTTTACATAAAATTTGACGTGTTAGTTTAAAAAAAAGAAATTATATTTGATTATTATGAGATATTTTTGGTTTGAGAGGGGAAAAGGGGGAATTTCGGAATTCTGTTTAAAACTTGTGTAAACAATTAACAACAATTTACTACTTGCTTCAGCATTAATATAAATTAACGATCTAAAGGGAAATAAATGCATTTAAATATTAGACATATTGAGGAATTGCGCAAAAAGAGTGGTTGAGAAAGTTTTTATATTTTAAAGTTTGAAAATCAAAATATTAATTTATTTTATTTATACGATATTTATTTTTATTATTATTTTAGTGTTTAACTTGGTGTGGTATGATGATATGATTATAACAGGTGTAATAGTAAATGTCTAAATAAAAAAAAAGTTAGTGATTATATACACTGTGTGTAATATGTATCAATAAAAGATTATCTATTTTGTCCCTATCTCCCCCTACTTTTTTAAAACCTCCTCCTGACTAAATTAAAATTATGCGCGCTTTAGTTTTTGCCATTAAGGTGTGCTCATTAGGCCTTAGCGCTTCAGTAAACTCATTATTAGCCAGTGTTTTTCAATATATATACATAATCTTCGTGAAACTTTTCTTTATTTTGTGCTCGTTATAATATTAAATATAAATATTATGCGATTGTAATAAGAGTGTGCTCAATTCTCTAATCCTTGTAAGGTTGGGTGGAAAGGGAGAGGCGCTAAACAATTTTTATTAACTTTTGTGTACTTTAAATATGAAGAATAATTATATTTTTCAGATTTAAAAATAAATAAAAGAACGAAGTGCATATCTTCACAAACTTTCAAAACTTTATTTAAAACTTAATTTTTATCACTCTTCGAGTTTTTTTTTTTTGATGAATGAATGTTTAAGAAATTTGTGTACATTTTAGTTAAAGATTCAATACATAGTCTGATAATGTGCAACTTGTGCTTTTATCTGAGAGTTTTACTGAAGAATCTCATTGAAATTTTAAATTTCTCTTAAGATTAGACATCGCATATACTATGTTGAGTGAGCAGTAAATTTAATTAACGATTGAGAGTAATTTAACCATTTTTAACATGTTCTAAATATATATACACTGGTGTGCAAAAATTAAGGACGAGACGGTTTTTTCAATATAGCTTTGTACAAAAGCTTTCTAAATCAACACATTTAATACCGTAAGATCCCCAATACGTAAGGACATGTGTAATGTAAGCAACACTTACTAAAAGCGAAATCAGAGGGATAAAAAGAAGCTTGAGTGAAAAAGTAGCATGGAGCGCAATGCGACTGAAGGCCGAAACATCCCTGTGATGGGTGTCCAGCAAGAAACATCCGTCCTTTAGTAGGGGATATGATCTCCCCTGACTGCTAGGCAAGTTTCACAGCGTCTGCCCATGCTGAGAATGAGGGTGTCAATGAGTTGTTGAGGCATTGCTGCCCATTCGTCTTGCAGCGCCAATCGAAGCTCCCGAATCGTTACTGGTGGTAAGGTACGAGCTGCCAAGCGTCTGCCTAGAAAATCCCATGCATGCTCGATGGGATTGAGATCCGGAGATCGTGCCGGCCAATCCATACGTTCAATATCCTCACTCTCTAAGAGCTGTTCGGCAGCTACTGTGCGATGGCATGGTGCATTGTCGTCCATGAAAAGGAACTGCAGACCCATAGCGCCTCTAAAAGACGCACATATGGAAGAAGAATCTCGTTACAATAACGGGTCCCGTTGACTGAACCTGCGTCGAAGATGTGAAGGTCTGTACGACTACCAAGCATGATGCCTCCCCAAACGAGAACACCGCGACCTCCATACCTGTCCCTTTCAATGATGTTCGAGGGATGATTGCGGCTTCCCCGCTCTCTCCAGATGAGTATGCGATGAGAATCGCTACTCAAACTGAATCTACTCTCATCTGTAAAGAGTACTCGTCCCCATTCATTGTATCTCCAATTCCGGTGTTCACGGCACCACAGAGAACGCCTTCTCCGATGGGCAGGCGTTAAAGGTACACACCGTACAGGACGTCGTGCAAACAGTCCTCCACCGTGCAGTCTTCTGGCCACGGTAAAACGCGATATCGGTCGTCCAGTTGCCTGTGTCGTGTGTCTAGCGATTTCTCCCGCTGTCTGCCGCCTGTTTCTTCTGGCCTGTAAGACAATGTACCGGTCATCTGCGGGTGTGGTTCCTCGTGGATGACCACTACTGAACCCCCGGATAGCTGTTCCTGTAGTTTGAAATTGTCTCCAAAGTCGTGAAACGATGCTGTGAGCAATTCCGAACTCTGCAACCACACTTGTCACACTGCGGCCTTCCTCCAACTTCCCAATGATTCGACCTCGGGTAAAAGCATCCAGATGTCGTCTAACAGATTGATTATTCGCCATTCCTCTCGCTGAGGCAGCAACTCGGTGTGATTTTAACTGCTATACGGCGTGCAATCTCTTTGCCAGAAATAGTGATCTTACACCGTCAACATGCTTTATACTACTCAGACACTCCCCCATTACATCTACCTGCATATCTGCGCATGTGCTACCGTACATCACCTTACTTAATCTCCTGATTGGTTTTTCTGTCCGCTCTGTCTCTTCGTTCAGCTGATATGTTAATTTTTCGACTTCGTCCTTAATTTTTTGCACACCAGTGTATATATATATATATATATATATATATATATATATATATATATATATATATATATATTTACGTTTAAAAAATTTTTTTGCGGAAAATTTTTTGGATTGAGTTTTTGTTTATTCGGTTACCATAAAATGTATCAATATCTTGAACATTTTTTAAAGATTCTGCTAAAATAATATTTTGATGGAATATGTGATGCTGTTTTTGTTTGGGGTGCGTTACATGTCATGTGACGAAGAAAAAATTGCATCGTTGGAAGTGGAAAACATAATCATTTCGAATGTTTTATAGATTCACTTTCTCTAGTTATTGTTGCTTGTCAAAATAGTAATGACAATTTTTCACATGCGGCGTGATATCTGTTAGAACTTATATTAAAAAACAATTCGATATATTTTTGAGGTTCATGAACAATAACTTTTATTGACAAAGGGAGTAGTAACATATAATCTGCAATAAATTATTTCATTGTGGTTTATGCGTTCTGGTGGCCAAGACAGACTGTAAATCCGTTTTCTTGGTGAAGTGGTAAAACCATTTTTTTCAAAATACTTTTTAAGTTCTTTTAATAGTAATTTTTATGCAAATGTTTATTTTAAATAGCTTAAAGTAACAGATATTTGATACTGTACCAAAAAGCATTTTTTTTAATTTGGTGCATTGCAGGGAAAATTAGAGATCCATGAAAGGTGTATCACATGTATGGGAAGACAATCAAAAAACTTATTCCAACTTACCCAAAAAACAAAAATGTCGTTTTTTCGAATTTAGGATAGAACGTATGTAAATTTCCAGCTATAAAAAGAATGTGGGGTATTTTTTTACTATCGGTAATTTTAAAAAAAAAAATGCGTTCAAGAAAGGGTTAATTGATTGAGATTTTCATCGAAATATTTGTGCGTCGGATTAATGTAATCAACTTTCTCAACAATTCAAGTTGCATCTTTTAGTTTTTTGGTATATTCGCCGTATAGCGCGCACCCCTATTTTTCGAAGAAACCTGAAATATATGTATGTATAATGCTCTTACGTTTTTAATTCAATTATTCGAGGTTTGTTTCAAGCTTTAAAAAAATTAGTATACTTCTAGACACTGGCGTAGCCAGCTCTAAGGGGGCCCTGCATCAAAATTCCTTCAGGGCCATTTTTTAGATATGAGAATCCTGTTAGTGGGACTGTAGTTACACATGTTGGGTCCCCTGTAGCTTGGGGGCCCCGTATCATTGATACGGTGGTAGCTACGCCTCTGCTTCTAGAAATACGACCCTTTAAGTTCGTAAGGAATGTCATTTCTTTTAAATAAACAGTATTTCGATATGTGTACAAGTCTTAATTTTTTTCTATAATCATATCTCTAATTTTATTTTTAAAGCTCTCATTTTTACACAAGCGCATAACGCGCAGCCGTAAATTTCGATCTTATTCTTTGTGTTAAAAGAGAGCGCGTTATACGCCGGATTTTACATTATAGGGTTCAAAATCACAATAAATTAAACTGAAACCAATGCATTTTAAATTTCAAAAATCATTTTTTAAATATAAGTTCGTAAGGAATGTCATTTCTTTTAAATAAACAGTATTTCGATATGTGTACAAGTCTTAATTTTTTCTATAATCATATCTCTAATTTTATTTTTAAAGCTCTCATTTTTACACCCAGCGCATAACGCGCATCCGTAAATTTCGATCTTATTTTTTGTGTTAAAAGAGCGCGTTATACGCCGGATTTTACATTATAGGGTTCAAAATCACAATAAATTAAACTGAAACCAATGCATTTTTTAAATTTCAAAAATCATTTTTTAAATATAAGTTCGTAAGGAACGTCATTTCTTTTAAATAAACAGTATTTCGATATGTGTACAAGTCTTAATTTTTTTCTATAATCATATCTATAATTTTATTTTTAAAGCTCTTATTTTTACACCGAGCGCATAACGCGCACCCGTAAATTTCGATCTTATTCTTTGTGTTAAAAGAGAGCGCGTTATACGCCGGATTTTACATTATAGGATTCAAAATCACAATAAATTAAACTGAAACCAATGCAATTTAAATTTCAAAAATCATTTTTTTAAATATATTGTAAATAGTAATTCCTTATTATGTGTTTGTTTTACTGCATAGTTTTATATCTGTTTATTCATATTGTTCGCAACCTGTGAAGGATTCCATAATCTTCTGAAACAATAGAGTGCAATTGTTTTAAGTTCGAACAGTATTTTTCAAGAACAGTTCCCGAGAAATAATGTTTAAACAACCATAAATTACGGAAAGCATTTTCTCGCAATCGACAAAAATTCTCCTGGTTTATCAATGAACAAAATTTCTCTTAGGCTTATAAAACATATATTTCTCGGTAAATTTCTATCACACTAAGATGATAAAAACTGAAAGAAAATGCTATAGAGGTTCAGAGGATCAATCAGTTAAAAGCATTTGAGGAGAGGCGAAAACTAAAAAGCAAAAAAGAAAACAAATGGCCTAGAAAAGCTTTCGTATAACATGATTACCAGTTGACTGGAAACAAAGAAAATAATTTCCTGGATGGGAAAAGAACTTCTTTGTCATTCATTACCAAAGGATTACCATTACTAGAAATCACCATAGCTTAAATTTGACATTTTAAAACAATGAACCTCAAATCTTTTCATATTTTTATTTGCACTGGGTCCTTATGTATTTGGCATCATGTTTATGGAAAATAATAAATTAAAACCTTAATATTCTAAAGAACATTTCCATTTCCTAGAATTTCTTTGAAGTTAATGTTGTCTGGCTCATTATTCTGTGAATATATTTTGTTATTAAGCTTGTGGAAATTTAAACAGTTATCAGACACTTCATTATTATTGAAACTATAATAATAACGATTACTGAGGATGAAACTAAATACACCTGTCTTCATAAACTCGTTGGTTAATTATTATTTTTATTTATTAGTGATCTTTAGGGTTTTGGCTATATATAGGTGTATAAGTAAGATTACTGCATGGAAAATAACGTATGTCTTAATATGATTTAATAATTATAAATAATGTGTCACTTTTTTTTAGTAATTTTACAGTATACAGTCGGAATATGCACGTGTGCGTGCGTGCGTATTTTATTATTGTTTCAGAATCCCTGCCTGAATAATTCCTACCCTGAAGGTTTGATCTTTTTAATCTAATCTGTCTTTTTCATATTCGTTATTTGGCTTTTTGTTCATTATTTATAAGGATTATACTTATAATTTAGTTATGCATTATGGTAATTACTCTGCCTCTTCATGTAATACATAATTTTATTGATGAAATATATTAAAATTGAAAAGTTAATTATAAATAGTTTGTAAAATAATCTGACGGTATTTCATTATTTCATACTGTTTTTCAAAAAAATTTTCAGCTTTTCTATAACTTTCTCGAAAAAATAAATTTTATGTAGCGTGTAAAAATTCAAAAGAACTTCTTTTATTATTTTTTGCTGCCTTAAATTTTGTTGGGTCATCCAGAAAGTTAATTCCGAATTTTAGTAAGTAGCATAAGGACAGGTCTGAATATATCAGAATGTGATTGCACTAACAAATCACATGCGCACATATTCTAAAATACGTTACTTCAGATATAATCGGAAAAAAGTTTGGTTAGGATTGTTTGCATTTTTATAAACACTTTATATATGGAACAAAAACAAAGTGCATTATAGGCATTGAATGTTTTTCTTCTACTGGAGAGGCAAAAATGCCACAAGTGTCATACATGATAGCTGCTGCTTATGGCGTAAATGCTATAGCTAAAAGAACTGTAAGCTAGGTTTAAAGCTGGTGATTTTTCAACATCGAAGATCAAGAATGCCCGGATTGGCCTTCACCGCAAATAAAAGTCGGATCAAAACATTGGGCGAGAATAAGGTTGAAAATATCAAAATCCACCGTCTACCAGCATTTTGTAAAACTTTACTTTACTACCGTTTTGGTGTATGGGTTCCCTATGATTGAAAGAATTGATGCATCCAATTTCCATTTGTGACTCACTCTATAAACGCAGCAGACATACTATTTTTGAAGCACGTTGTGACGATGGATTTAAAATAAATATTATATAATAACGTTGAGCGAAAAAGGTCATAAGAAAGCTGAATGAATCCCTTGTAGCTACCGCAATAGCCTGTCTTTATCGAAAGAAGGTAGTGTCGGGTGGGATTTGAAAGGAATCCTGCATTATGAGCTGCATTATACCAAACGATAAATTCAGAAAAATATTGCTCCCAATAAGATGAATTTAAGACAACAATTGAACAAAAACATCTAGAAATAGCCAATTGGAAGGGCATCGTGTTTCATCTGGACAATGCGATGGCTCATATGTCTTTGACAACTGGACAAAAGTTTCTAGAGCTCTGTTGGGATGCTCTACCCATACGCTATTTTCACCAGACCTCGTGCCCTCAGATTTCCACCTATTTCGATAGTTGATGGGGGGGAAAACTTCAACTCTTTGGTCGATATAAAAAATCACCGCAAAAAAAGTTTTCACCGAAAAACCTGAAAGAATCTGGAAGGACGAAATTTTCCAATTGCTTGAAAGATGATAAAAGGTTTGAAACAGATTGGCACCTATGTAGTTTAATAAATGTGTACCAAAATTTAAATGTGCTGTGTGTGTTTCAACTTTCCTTCAATATCCCTACGAACTTTATGGAAACTCCAATATGTAGTTTATATCAAAAAATTATTTTCTGTTGTTGCTATATTAACTCGGGGTTTTTTTTATAAAAAAAAGTAAATACTGTTTTAAAAATGTAAATAAATATTCCGTTTATGTTTAACATCGACATAGTCCTTTTAATTTATAGAAATTGCAATGGAGTGATTTTGAACTAATAATACACTTACTTTTTCATAAATCATTTGATATTTATTATGAATTCATCTGAAAAATATGCTACGTGTTTGATTATAATTATCTTCTTTTTACAGCATTAAATCCTCATTTTGCTCTAAATTTATTTTTCGTCATTCCTTTTTTCACTTAAGTAATTATATTAAGATTTATGAAATTGCCCCCATGTATATATATATACTGAGAAATCTTAACAAATACCAAGAAAATTCAATGTTTTGCATCGTCTTCTTAAAGTTACGGTAATAACTATTATTATTTTGCTAATACATTTCACGGAGAATCGCTTTTTTTTAGTTCTCGCGTTTCGTAAATTTTAGCTGACGGAACTCATACATTAATTACCAACAGCGCAATGTTTCGCCTCTTTCCTTTTAGCCGCAAATGGCAAAAATTCGTCCTTTAACTTTATTTCTGTGCATTCCTCTCTTAGTTTCTAATTACACCAAAAATTCGAACGAAGTCTTTTGCAGTTCTAACGCTTTTGCGAATTCTTTCATTAAATGATTCTTCAACTGGCGTAATAAATTGTTTATTTTCGCATATTACGTCCATTATCTATTCTACTTCTCAGAAAAGAACGGGACTCCTTACCTTAAGATGCCTTAATCTCATTTTGTGATTTAATATATTCCGTAAAAGAAAAATTTCTCTCGCCAAATATTATTAAATTGTTGAAGTTTTCACTTTCTTCAAAGTCAGAATTAGAGAAAAGTTATGACCGTAATTCCTTTAGCGTTAGCACATTTTCGTTCTTCATTAGCGGGATTTTTATTATAAATGATAATAAAAGTGCAAATGCTCTATCTGAGATTTTTTTTTTTTTTTTTTTTTACTGAAGAACTTTTATTCTGATCATCTTTTCGCTTTCGAAATTGCGTTTTGTTGTTATTCTGAAAGATGCAATTATTCATGTGATATGTTAGCTCAGTGGGGAACAAGGGGAGGGGGTCATTTATATTTTGAGGGGTCCGAATTACTCGTTAGAATAATTCTTTTTAAAATTTCTGTGAGTGGAGGTACTATTTACTTTCGCTTAAGGGAGGATATATTTTTGTGTTTTTAAGATGGCTTTTTTTTTCAAATAGAAAGGGTTTTTTATTTTTTTTAGAAAAAAAAAGGTGTGTTTTTTTGTATAAGTTGAGTTGAAATTTTTTTATTTCTAAAACATATGTATAATTTCTGTTGAAAAATTCAACACTATTAAGGGGGGGGTGGAAATCTATATATACTGACAATGTTAAATTGGCTGTTTTCGATTACCTTTTCTCAAAATCTGTTATATGTACATGCTTGAAATTTTTCATACAATTAAGGTATACCTTTCTCATTATACTGAAATGAGCTTTTAACTAGTTTTGAATTTTATGATAATTTATGAAGTATTTGATCAAACATTTTTTTTTTTTTTTTTTTTGCGAAACTTGACCCATTTTTCACATAAAAAATTAATTTTTGAGTTTTTTACAAAAAGCTCATTTCAGTATATATTAGCCATCGTTATAAATATATCACAAAAAATTTACATACCTGCGAACAGTAGTTTCTCAGAAAAGGTACATCGAACATCAAAATTTACATTATGAGATAAATTGATTTTAATCTATACAATGAGACTTCTAATAGGCTAGGAAATAAAAAAAATAAAAGGCTCAATTTGCAATAAAAGATACATGTTTTGGTTTGCATCAGACGTTCAACTTTTTAGCAAAAACGAAGTACTTTGTTTACATTTTTCGCCATTCAAATGGGAGTGACCAGTTTCAACGATTATTTAAAAATAAGTTTTAAGGGCTTCTAATTACCCTAGAGGTTAAAGTAATATATTTTTAGAAAGGTTAAAATCTATACAATTTGAAAATGTAAAAAATCTGAAATTGTCAAAAAAAATTTGATTTTAACTTTCCAACACCCCTTAATGATGCGATTTCTTTTTTAGTGTACTCCTCTATTGCTCCTGTTTCTTCAAACTAGCTTCCAACTCATTTTCAAGTAGATTCCAAATAATTTTCACAGTTAATGAATCTTAATTAAAATCAGTCTACATTGAATTGATGGTTGTTTGCTACTTATACCTGTAGTTAAGTAACATTCAACATTCGCATTATACTTGAAATTTCTGTTTATCGTGAATTCAGCACTTGATTATTGATCAAAACTATTCCTTGTTAATGCTTATTTCTCGAAAAGAAAATGTTATTTTTCGTATTGAATTTCTTACTTTTAATTTAAAAATGTATTATAATTATCCAAATATTAAATTTTATTTTAAAGAAATGCTCGCGACGTAAAAGGGAAATGGGAATACAGTTACAAAAATTTGATTCTTGACTGAGGTTTAAAGTCATTTTCCAATAATTGACTTCATGATTTTCATAAGAAAATCAAATATCGTAAGAATTAATTATTCTATTTGGGGTGAAACGAGAACTCGGTTGGGGAGTCGACTCGGTAATTTATATTTTGAAATCAAATACACTGCGAGTACTGTGGTTTCGTTATATTTATAAAAATTAAGTTCGTAAGAATTAATTATTCGATTTGGGAAGGAAACGAAAGCTGGGCAGTAGAGTAATTTCAAAAACCGAGTATTGTATACATTTTAGTTTATAATCTAATTTGCGAAATAAAATAAATAAGTTGAAATTTCACTTCAAATTTTTTTGAGAGCTAAAACTTTTCAGTCAAAGTTTTAAGAAGACTTAACATCTTGAAGTTTGCTTAGGGCTGTGGCCGAAGGAGTTCTTATTGAAAAATTCCCTCTTTTTTTTTTTTTAATTCTTCATTGTCTTGTTATTGACATAAGTGACAGGATATCCGTAATCCTTCTGGCTAATTTTGGAAAATGTTGTAAACTTATGAACTAATGATGGTTGTGTGTTTCAAACTTCTAAAATAAATTCCACTTTTTCCTTCGGGCTTTTTTTTACACTTTCAAGAGAGGAAGTTTGCTGTACTTGTAAGTTACATTTTTTTTTAGCTATCATGGAATTTCTTCTAGTAGTGATTGTTAAAAGAACCCATCGTATTAAAACTTTGTTTATAAATTAGGAGTGAAAATCATTAAATTTTGAATTTGATTCATATTTTGATTTTAAATTTGTGTTACATCATTAATAGATCGCCGCGGAAGGTACCGTAAAGCTAATTTAATCGTCTACCAGTGGCACACACTTGGGAGGGGGAGGTCCTCGTGTCCTCACCCACCCCCAAGCCCTTGATTTTTTTTATTGATTATTATATTATATAGTACGTAAAATTTAATTATTTGTTATTAATAGTTAATTTTATTAATTATTGCTAATTATTTATTCAATAATTAATTTTTTATTGTTTTTTATTCCCAAAAATCGACAAAATCAAAAGAATATGTTGGACAGCGTATTGGAGCATGATACAAGAAGGGTGAACTTTCGACCTTGGACCCCCCCTCCTTGAAAAATTCCTGCGTTCGCCACTGTCATCTATCTATGCATTATAAGCCAAACAAACCTAAATTGAATACTACTAAGAAAATTGGTTATTTTTTTATTTTGTGCAGAGTGTTTTTTTTTCCAGGTATAGAAGTTTAAGTTGGCATTACTTTCCAAGATAGCGACCGATTTAACAGCTGTCAAGTGATTTATTCTCAGTTTGGTTTGGCAATTCATCATGAATAGACTCACGCCTAAACAACGCTTTCAAATTGTGCAATTTTATTTCGAAAATAATGGTCGCGATTTTCATAAGCGAATTTTGTTTAGCGATGAAGCGCACTTCTGGTTGAATGGCTACGTCAACAAATAAAACTGCTGCTTTTGGAGTGAAGCTAATCCACAAGTGTATGTCGAAACACCGTTACATCCAGAAAAGCTGACTGTTTGGTGCGCTTTATGGGCTGGTGGAATCATTGGTCCGTACTTCTTCAAAAACGATGAAGGCCACAACGTTACAGTCATTGGTGATCGGTATAGAGCCATGATTACTAACTTTTTCATTCCTGAATTGAACAATCATGATGTCCAGGAGCTGTGGTTCCAACAAGACGGCGCAACATGTCACACAGCTCGTGCCACAATCGATTTATTGAAAGACACGTTTGGTGACCGCCTAATTTCACGTTTTGGACCTGTGAATTGGCCTCCAAGATCTTGTGATTTAACACCGCTAGACTATTTTCTGTGGGGCTATGTAAAGTCATTGGTCTATGCGGATAAGCCACAAACGCTTGACCATTTGGAAGACAACATTCGCCGTGTTATTGCCGATATACGGCCACAAATGTTGGAAAAAGTCATCGAAAATTGGACGTCCAGATTGGACTACATCCGAGCCAGCCGTGGCAGTCCTATGCCAGAAATCATATTTAAAATGTAATGCCATAAGATTATCTTTCGAATAAAAAAAATTCATGTCAATCGAATAATACATCGTTGTTTTATTGCAATTTAAAGTTCTATACCTCTCAAAAAAACACCCTTTGTAATTCAGACTTAAGTATATTAAAGTAAGCATTGGAATTAACAAAAATTCTGAAAATATCCTATGATACAATCATAAATTTCAGTGTTATTTTATTTATTTAAGGTATCTGAACACGCTCAGAGTACTTTTTTTTTTTTGGAAAACAGCATACTAAAACATTACAAATACTTTTTTAAGAATCAATACCAATAAATAATAATGTTTAACTAACAATATTTTTAAAAAGATACCTAAATTTTATAAAAGCACAATTATAAGTGAAATTTTAGCAATATTTTTGAAAACTTCAAAGCACAATTAGAGAAAAAAGTAATTAACTTATATGATTAAAAGTATTACTAACAGAAATTAGATGCATCTAGAAAATGTAATAAAATTTTAATATTTTATTAAAATTTTAAAATTTTTGAGCTAACCAGGTAAATATAAGAAATGTGACATTTTTTTATGAGACCATCGTTTAAGTAATAGACCATAACTCGAAAAATATCCATACAAGAAATATTTTTTGGTCATTCTCTAGAAAATAATATAAATATCAGGCTCAAAAAGTTTTATAGTAGTGCATTTATAATATTTTAAATTATCAAATTCGTCATGAAAAATTTTGAGCAATTTATGTGCCTACTTCTAGTAGATTAAAGACCCACTTCTGTTTTATCTAATTTTATAAAATTAATTATAACTTAAACTCTAGGTAAACAAAACAAAATATGTTTTATAAAGCCAAAAGATAGCTCTATTCCAGGAGTACTCAACCTTTTTTCGCGCCGAGCCGCATACTTAAGACAGTTTTTACACGCAGTCCTCAACATGAGGGTTATTGAAAAAAAAAACATTATAAGACCAAGGCAATATTGGACATTTAAATTATAGAAAATTGATCAAAATACTTAAACTCATTTTTGACTTTTAAAACTATATTAATCTCTATCAAACACACAAACAAAATTTGTTTGGTTCTATGCGTTTTTTACTGAATTACAGGGTACTTTCGGTTTCCTTTCATCCATGTGACCAAGCTCCTAGTTTACATTCTAATGCCAGACAAACAAATCTGCCATGCTGTTTGATATATGTATAACTTGATTTTTTTCTTTTGACAAAATCTCTTATTTTTATTTCAAATATTAATTTATCACGTGCAGAATGGCAGCAAGGTGGAGTTTTTACTGAATACCAGACTGAAATCAGTATTAATTGTTTGTAATTGAACCTCAGTTTTACCCATAAAATAGTCACTACTCCAATTCAGTTCGCTACTTCACTGTTATTTGTTATTACTAACCGTTACAGTAACAAATAGAAAAAAAAAATCTTGCAATTCGTACTCGTAAGACATCACAACAAAATTGTCAAATCTGATTGCTTGATTCATAGAAATCCCCGTTGCATTTTTAATACATTGCTCTTAAATAATTGAACTTTTTTAGTGCAATGGGCCATAAGCCAATGGCGTAACGTACACCCCCGCATTGCAGGGGGCAGGGTTCTAGGGGACCCGAAGCCTGACTGCCGCCAAGTACCTACCGTTTGTAGAATCTAACTGGGGGGGATGCTCTGTTACGCCACTACCAAGAGCGGGTCACGCAATTTTAAAAAAATAAAATAAATATTTTTTACCGTATTTGGTCATTTCAACGTGTTCGGATGCTTTAATTATTACGAGAATGTGCCACTTATGCATAAGCTTTGTGTGTATATCTATTTGTTTATCATTTACTGCGGGGTCGTTAAAATATTTTTCCGTTTTTTTATAAGCAGAATAATAATTAAAAAAAAGCTTCTCCTTAATTTTTATTTCTATCATTATAATATCGCGCCATTTAATTAGAATATCTGTAGTAATTCCCTTCTCCTTTCCAAATTTTGTTCTTTCCACTTTTACAAATGTAGATTAAAGCCTGGCAATTCACGCATTTTTAGTAATTTGCTCTGAATTTCAAGTATTTTCTTTGTGTTTCATATTTGTCTTTCCTATGGTCGGAAACTCAATTTGTTTACTCATTGCAAACTGAAAATATTATTTTTAAGAAGTCGTTATTTCCATCTTTCATTTCTCCCCTAAGCGCAAAAAAGCAAAACGTCAGTACGATATATTTGATTTAAAATATTAATTTTTGTTCGTCTGTGGTTCGTGAAAGATTCCTAAAGTTATTCTGTGAAAATAATGGCAAAACAAATACTGCCATTATTTACCTTTTTCTCGGAATACATTTCATCTTCTCCATTAAATTTTATTATTGCAAACATCATTTTCTTAAAAGATGGCTTTCATTCAAGTGAAAAGAAGAACAAACCTTTTGTATTTGTTGAGAATGATGGCATTTTTTTAAAAAAAGTTTATGTTGCTTTCTCACTAGACATATCCATTTATTAACCGTGTTGCTCAGTTTTTTTTAATGTATTAGTTGAATATGTTGCTTTAATTATTTATAATTCAATGGAATTAAGTGGCGCACTTATTTCTACCAAAGTAAATACTCCTTTGAGTAAAATTTTTAAAAAAATCGAATATTTGATTGTATATTATGTTTTGATTTTGAAATAAATTAATAAACTGTGATTACGAAATATATTTCTAAATAATTAAGGAAGTTTTTAGCTAGCATAACTAAATTTACTCTATTATTTAATGGTACAATGAAAATTCTTCCAAAATATATGATGTAGTTGAAATCTGATTAAAATTGACCATTTAGAAAACACACAAAGGAGTTAAATAATTTTAATCTTGTTATGAATCAATAAAAATTCCGACTATTATGAGTTTTATTAAATAATGTTCTGATATATTTTTAAGATCTCCTTCTTTTTGAATATTATTTTAATACTTAAAAATGCATTGAAAAACTCTGGTATGAATAAAAGTACTAACTTTTTTGATAGTTTGAACAAATTCGTCTACGAATGAGTTAATTTACAAATTGACCCCATTTTGTCAAAAAACATCACGGAAATGTGTAACTTTATGAAAATAATTGTTTTCTAAAATTATTTCTAGCACAAATATTAACTATGAGAGACACAATAATAATTACTACATTTCACTATGTTGCTTAACGTGTTTTAAGTACACTTGCATGGGTTTATTTATTTACGATATTTTCTATAGGCTGAATTTTTTTTATTATTGTTTTCCGTTCTAATCTTTACAATGCTCTCTGCCACGAGCCTTGCTACAAAACTGTTCTTTTGTTTACCTAAATTAAAATATAAACAAAATGAGCCTTGCTACAAAACTGTTCTTTTGTTTACCTAAATTAAAATAAACAAGTTGATGTTATTCATTTGGTCCTTTTAATGTGTACTGAAATTAACCAAATATAAGTTATTAACTTTTGTTTGAAAATCCTTAAAATCGTTTATTCCAAAGAACATGAGCTAGTATTTAACATGGCGGAAGTCTTCCGCCATTTCAATCATCGCAATTTTGCAACGTTTCAAGTAAACATCAGTCAATTGTGTCTTTACTTTTCTGTTTAACTTGTCCGATTTCTTCCTCTTTTCTAAGGTATCATCATCTTTGCAAGTGGTTGAAATAATTTTGGTCGTTGCGATTGTGATTCTGAGACGTTTAAGCAAGTAATAATATAAAGTTCTTTGATGCTTTGTTGGACGATAAAATATCCTTTGTTATTTCCCTCAATATACTGAATATTTTTGAGCAATTTATTGGAATAGCCACGATCAGTTGTTTGGTTTCTCTTTCTATTCAAGTTTTCTGCCAAACGCGTAATAAGTTTTTAAATTTTTACATTTTTGCTTGGTTTTTCTCTAACTATTGCTTGTGATTTCTGACTTCATATATTTCATTTTGATTTGTCTGTTGCTGCAAGTGTGCTATTGATATTTTATTTTCTGGATCAATTATAATCTTATTTAATTTACTTTAACTGGTTTAGTTGATTTAAGTGATTGAATCTATTTATCGTCGATGTTAACTGGCTAACTATTTGGCAATTCAAATACAATTTAGAAAGTTTTAGAAGCAGAGCCCTAATTAAAATAAAGACAGACACTCTTCATAATTAAATTTTTTTTATTAAAACTGAATAATTAACAATGAATCCTTTTTGTTTAATAAAGGGGATATTTACAAAAAGTAGGATTCATTATTATTAAAGAAACCCGAGTATGTTAATGAATAGAATGTAGAAAAAGTGAAACTTAAATAGTAAGTTGCGTTTTATTAATATTTCGTAGAATTATATTTGGCTCTTACATGCATCATTGTCCTTGGAGGTTCAGTTCCATCCTTTAAACTAGGTTCTGCCGTATTTAATAGTTTTTAAATTAGTCCCTGAATTTTGCATTTAATAAAATCATAAACGTATATTTTAAAACTTTTATAACGTTTATTTTTCAGTCAACGGTCTTGGAAAAATCCGTTTACCAAAGCAAATTTAAAAACAATTCAACTATTTTCTTAACTCTTATTGTATTTTTCAAATCTGCTTCAAGGAGCAATTCCTCCTTTATTAACTCGATTTATTTTATTTTGAAACAGGTGTGCTTTCTACGGCAATAATTATGTTTCAGCTGAAGCCTTTCTTGATAACACGATAGAAGGGGGGCGGAGAATAGTGGCTAAGAAGCAGTCATCACGTGAAGTACCTAGGTTACGATTCTTGAGCACGTACTCCGTTTCCAAAATTATCATAATTAGGCTTCATGAAGAAGGTTGGAGCCGTGGCTCTAAGGAGAACATTGTTATGCTCTTAGTTACGTTGGGAAGAAAAAATTAATTTGCTTATTTTCCATATCTCAAAAATAGTACTTGCTGTATTTTCTTTGTAAATAGTTCTAAGTATTTCTATTATTTGACTCGAGAGAGAGAATGAATACCCATTACTCTTAATATTTCTATCGAGATTATTCAAATCGTACACTATGATGATTTGGGGTGCTTAAGTGTTAAGAGTATTTGTTAATTCTTTGCTAGTAATTCAAGTACATAATTAAAATCACCAAATTTGAAAAAAAAAACAAATAATTGCATTAATTAATAAAATACGCAATGTCACGTTTATATCCATCTTTTTCTGTTAAATGCATTATAAATAAAAGACGAGTTTGTGCAGCACTAAATAAGCTTACTAAAATAACTAATTTAAAACTTACCGAAGGTTTTTATGAACTAGTAATTTATAGAATTACCAATTTCATTCGATAATTGACTCTAATACGGGGAGTTAAATTACTGCGGGTATAATTACCGTCTGTCTCGAACGTAACTTCCCGCATTAAAAAATATTTTACCTGATCAACGCCAAATTTTCTATTAGTTTAATCGGATCAATTGTGTATTTATTAACTCCTAATTCAACTGATACTAATAGAAAGGTCTTTCAAGACTAATTCAACTAATGTAATTAAGATTTACGCATCTTCTTATTCATGTAAAATCTCATTCATGTTATGAAACAAATATTGACATTTGGGTCGAAATGGTGCTACCATTTGATGATGTAGGCATAAATGAGTGAACCATAGCAGTATAAAGCGTCAAGAAGATTGGATCGACCGAGAGTGACAACAAAACACGATTACAGAGGGATCGTCCCATCGACGTTCACAGCTTTTAATGAGCCTTTATCAATAATCGGACGTCTAACTAAAATACCCGTGACTGCGTTGGCATTAATAAACGACAGCAAATTGGTGCTGAGTTCAAGGAACAAGGTACCCATACCGATCCTGACATTTGTATAGGTGCTACACAGATTCCTGTTGTCCCTATCAAACAATTCCTTAAGAGTAATCCTGTCCACCACACAGCGTATAGATCCTGCTCTAGTGCCTTTAATTACTTCTGGATCTTCGATGAAAGCTGTCACTTGCTAATTATCTTCAGATATTATTATTGCCTTCACACCCTTTGAAGAAAGTGTTCTTGA
Source organism: Trichonephila clavipes (assembly GCA_019973935.1). Taxonomy (NCBI): domain Eukaryota; kingdom Metazoa; phylum Arthropoda; class Arachnida; order Araneae; family Nephilidae; genus Trichonephila; species Trichonephila clavipes. The sequence goes on along the minus strand of BMAU01000272.1, from coordinate 553,724 downwards.
GTAACAGTCTGAAAGGATTGCGTGATGCTTGGCCGGTCAGCAACCGGCAATTTTTCTTGACGGGATGAAATGTCTAATTTCAGAACGCGACCTACCTAATACGGATATCCATCAAAGAAACGTTTGCCAAATCCAGCCTTGGAATATGCCCCTTTTCAAATATCAACTTTTTGCTGCACGCTGAAAATCTACCCTAGTACCCATCGATTTTCAGCGCGTCTTTGTTCATCATCACTGCTAGAACACTAATTACTCTCTTTTACTTAACATGGTTGTCAGTATACTCATCTTTGGATGTAGAGTCTTTGTTGAGAATACTACATGCGGCTCTGGATCGGCACTTCTTGTAATACTTATACTGCTGAAACTGTTTTCATTTTTTGTGCTCTTCAATAGATATACTCTAAGAGACGATTAGAAGAATGATGGGATACTCACCTTATACCATATAGTTCGACAACCAGAAATTATGGTATAGGGAGGTATCTCATTTTATAGTCGTCATCCGTGACACCCTTACTGTAGAATGGTACATCGACGAGAATTTAAGCCTCGTAATGTTGCCATTTATTTTGTGGACATCTGGATTACATTTCAGTAAGATAATACACAACCACAGATAGCATACTTTTCTACTTCTTGCCTTTGTGCACCTCCAACACTTCCCTAGCCTGCGGGATCACCAGACCTCTTCCAAATAGAGTGTGTTTATGCACTGATGTACAGGAATCTCCGACCACCGCATTTTGTCGATATAAATCACCAACAGGAACGTATATTGCAAGCGATTCCGCTGGAAGACATTCGTGAACTGTGTGAGTCAATGCCCGAATGGATAACTGGAATCAGGGCCAGATCATCGTTTTTCTTGCTCTTGTAGATGTTTTCCCTGAATAAAATATTCAATTTATGTGAGCGTTTCTGTTTCAATACATGTACATCACATATATCATTTTGTCCCATTCAAATAACTCTTTGGTGAGTCGCTTTTTATGTTATAGAATGTATACATAGTTTCTGCGGTCGAAATTTAAATATAATCGTTATTTGAATAATGTACTTTTATTTCCAAAATATTATGTATAAAGATATTTTCAAATTCATTTATCTGATATATTTGCTTTGCATGCGATTATATATATATATATATATATATATATATATATATATATATATATATATATATATATATATATATATATATTGTATTCTCCCTTTATATTTCTTATAATATTGAGCAGAGAAATACAGTAGTTTGCCACTAAGTATAATCGTCTTCAGAAACATGTCTTAAACCCATTTTATGTATATTTAACCATTGCCTATCTTCTCGTATTTTCTCAACGTAAATGAAAATATCGTGCTCATTAAATGTCGTACAAAGTATGGCGTCTTTCCAAAAGTTATAAAATGTCGCGAAGGAGCAATACTGAAACGATGATGAAACTTGAAAATTTCCTTGCAAAAGTAACTAAGAACATTCGATGCTGTTCGACGGAGATTTACAGTTTCGAGTCTTTTACCGATACGTCTCATGATGTAAAATAAAAGTGTTTACTAAAAATGTGTGCTAGATGACTTAAATCAATACAGAATTGAATTGCCAATTATTCTTCAATCTTATTAATAATCTTCGTTTCCTCTGTTTCAATTCCTACGATTAGTTCACACTCTCATATTTATGTATATACTTATTTGTCTTGTTCAAATTTTCAATCGTTAATAAAATACTTTTTATTCATCCACTCAAATTAAAATACATTTTTTTAAACTTGTAGTGGATGACATATGATGTTAGTTCAGTTTTTTCAAATATGAATTCATTAATTTAATTTAACTAATGAATAAATAGTAACAAACAAAAATAATAGTCTAACAGCATGTATGAAAAGGAAAATCGCTCGTTGTGTCCCTGTAGCGCAATGGATAGCGCGCGCGTTGGACTTCTAATTCAAAGGTCGTAGATTCGAATCAAACCTGGGTTGTCCTAATTTTTGAGAATGTGATTTCTTTTACTATACTATTTTATTGGATTAATTAAATTTAATTATTGAGAATAAACAGTAACAAACAAAAATAATAATCCAACACCATAAATAGAAAGGAAAATGGAAAACCGCTTTCTGTTTTACCACTTAATGTTGTGATTCTGTCATATGTATATACATATTTATTTTAATTGTGATTATTTAATAAAAAGTTACTGAAATGAAAATTTTCTTTCTTGACCTAAGTTGGAATTAACTTTAAAAAAAAAGTTATATATATAACTTGTTATTGATTTGTTTGTACAAGTTCTATGGTGTCTGTGGTATGGTATATTTCACATTCGAAGAAATAAGATTTCTTTTAATTATCCTTGATAAAATGTTTTATTCTAAACAATCCATTTAATAGATTGCCTTTATGGTATATTTCACATTCGAAGAAATAAGATTTCTTTTAATTATCCTTGATAAAATGTTTTATTCTAAGCAATCCCTTTAATAGATTGCCTTTATTGTCGATTTATAAAAAAGAAAGAGGGAAAAAAACAAGCTTCTTTTATTGATAACATTACTGTAATTAGAAATAATTTTTTAATTTATTAGTTATGTTCCAATAATTAGAATCCAAATCAAAAATATGCTTTCAATTAGTTGCATTTAATGAAAAATAATTGCGACTTGTAGGAGTAGCTAAAAAGATGTTTTTGAATTTTTTTCCCTCCTATCTAGTTAAAATTTCTTCACGCCATATCACATGAGTCATCTGTTTATTTTTCTTACACCGGTGCATGCCGGTAAATTAGCCATGCATTTATTTTTCTGTTATTTCAGAGTTGTTTGTGAAAAGCATCATACCGTTACACTGTCGATCTTCTAAAAAAAAAAACTCAATTTTTCATTGTGGTGGAAGCCAAACCAAAATCAGGAACTATTCAACCGTACAGCGACGTGCATTTTTGTTCTTCGGTTATTGAAACTTTTTTTCTTTTTGATTCGGCCATAAATTGCACGCTTTGTTCGCTCTGTGTTCTTGCTCGATGCTCAGTCTTTGTAAACCATTTCTTACACCAGCGCGAAGTTGGTCTGACAACAACAATAGGACCGCTCGCCTTCTCGAAGTTGTTCCTATCTTCTTTCGAATTATATGCTAATAATTTCTAGCGTATAATTGAATTCGATAGGAAGTTTTCTCCCTTTTGGTTTGTCGCTGAACTATCCTATTATCCTCCTTTCTCCTTCTGCTCGGTGTAGTGGAAATATCTCACAATCAACAATCAAGTGCTACTGTGACGTCATGTCCTGTCCTCTGTAAACGTTTCCGCTGGGATACTACAGCAGCTGAGTAATATTTCCTGGCTACCGTTAAACACACGTCGCAATCGTCTTCAACTATGGAGAAATTTATTATAACTGAGCGAGTGAGTATCCTTTACTGTTAACACACACTCTCTCTCTTTGTTGTAAGTCTTTCATGTTCGATCCTATAGATGTGTTGACAAATGCATGCAAGCGCATTCGAAGCGGTTATGGGAAAAATACGTAATATGCACTGACATTTGTATATTTTTATGGAATGAGTGCGATATATATGTGATATTTGTGTTAGCCTTCATTTGTAATTTTATTTATTTTAATTTTCCGTAAAATTTTATTAAATTGTTTATTTTCTGATTTAACGGCTGATAAGGCTATGAAAATATATAGGAGGAGAAATGTGTAGGCGTTGTTTAGTAAAAAATTGATTTAAATTTTTTTTAATAATGTAAAATATTTGTATATCAAGGATGAAGTGAAATATAAGTATAAATCTATTAATTTGTGCCACTCCCTTGAAAATTTTCTTCACTTATCTGACACTGAAACAGCTGTGTGTAAAAGTCACATGCTACATTTTTAAGCTCTCCTTTATGAAACAACAAATATTATGCATTACACTCATAGCCTGTGTTCATCCAGCTGTTTCGTACGTGATTTTTATCAGTCACAGTTACTGATTACAGCTGAGAAAAAGAAAAAGACAAATTGTTTGTCGGTGTTACTCTAATTTTTTCTTTATTTTTTTATTTAGTGCTTTTAATTTTGAATAATTCCACGTGTGAATACTTTTTCCAGATTATGAAAAGCGGCAGATTTTTTAAAATTCTTAATACCGTTGTATTTTACTCTATTTATACTTTGCCCAAAAGCAATATATGTAATATTTGTATACTTCTGCGAGATTCTGGAAGAATTTACGTTCTGATATAACATAACTTATATTTCTTGTGTATAATAACTAATGATCATGAATATCAGAATGTAAGTGATATCTTATTTTTACGTTTGATTAATTTCAAGAGTGCGTCAAGAATGGAATTGCTGGGGAATTTATGTTCTAATATAGCTAACATATGCTTTCAATAATTTCTGTAAATTTGTTGTAACTGTTTGTAATCCTTCTTAACTTCTTTTTTTTAATTGTTTATTTCCCTTGAATGTGTGTTTAATACTTACTTCTGTAAGCCCCGTGTGATACTTTGTGGTGCACGGGGATTTTATAATTGTTTTCAATAAAAAAAAAATATATATATAGCTAACATTTTGTATATAATAATTAATGATCGTGAATTACAGAAATATAAGTGGTATCTTATTTTTAAGTTTGATTAGATTCATGTGTGTGTAAAAAATGAAATTGCTGAATATAAATTGATTGACTGTAATTAATATACTAGTATAAATTATTATAATCATCTTATTAAACCAAAATACCCTAAACGTTAGATAACTGGAGTAAAAAATGTATGTATAAAGATTTATTTTACAGTAATTGGCTGTGGAAAGTTAACTGCATTATAAGAGTTTTATCTTCAAAGCAATGGTTAATTTTTTGATTATCTGAAAAGTTAAACTATTTTATGAACTAAAAGTATATCTGAACAGGCTTTTAGTAATTCATATGTCATCTGATCTTTGTAACTCTTAAGCAAATTTTCATGAAACTTGAATCCGAAAATTTTCCTCTGCTTATTCTAGATATTATCGATATTTTCATACTGTTTTATTTCATTACTGGACTCATGTTTACCTTCCATTAGTCTTAATTAATCTGGAGGTTGTTGCAATTTTCAATACGCTAACTAATGTTTTAAGCATTTTCGTTTTATTAATGTAAAAGGTACTCTAATTAATCAATGATAAAAAATATTTACACAATCATGATGCACCCTTCAATGATGTCATTGAATAATCTGTCATTGAACTATCATTTCCTATTTTAATAATATGAGAAATAGCTATTGAACTTTAAACGAAAAACTTTTTTTATTATGCTCTTTATTTTTTTAAACATATGAAATTTTTTATGAAAGATAGAGAAATATTTTTCCCCCTTTTGAAAAAAATTCTTCGTGAAATCTCTTAGGACTGATGTTTTAAGAAAAAAATTTCTCAAAAACTGAAGACTAAATGTAAATATTGACCTAAAATTTTTAAATGTTAATTATTATCTCTCACATTTAATATAGTTTATACGGAAGAATAAGAAATTTTAGCAAAAATCCCTTTTTGTATCTTAATCTGATAAAACTGAAATTCCGTACTCTGTATAGTAAAATGTGTATTAGACAGCAATTTTTTAAATGTTTTAGCATTTTGACTATGTTTTCTAGGTTTAGGACAAGTTTTTTTTTTTAAAATAATCTTCATGAATAAAAATAATAATAAAAAAAACACACATTTATACTAAAAAAAATAATAATTCAATATTAAAGCGAAAAAATTCGATGTGAAATGCCGTATCGTATGATTTGTATTATATAACAGATTATATTATAATAGTACAAAAAATGAAGGGCTCACTAAAATTTACAATGTACTTTTTTCTACCATTTCAATGAGATTAGTTTATCTTCTTTCTCGTTGCTAACCCTACAATCTATTCTCTATCTTTTTAAAAAGCATAATTAACAAAAGGGAATTTAATCTAGAGAATAAAAGTTATTTGGTAACTTTTTTTTTCCAAATAAACTTAAATGGTATTATACGTTTTAATTTAGTTTCCTTCTGTAAAATTATTAAATATTTATGTTAAAAATAGTTCTATTCATCTAGAAATGATCTATTTATCTATTTTAACTCAGTACCTAAATGGTATCAAATTTTAAATCAGTTATTTTTCGAATATCTTTGTTTACACTGAACACATTGTTGACCATAAAGATTTACTTATAGAACAATAAATTACCCATTCGACATTTATTATATCGTACACGTTCTTTTGAGGAATCAAATTCTTTATAAAAACAACTGTCGCAATTAGAATTTCAGAATAAGTTCGTTAAAATGATAGGTCTTCTTAAGGTTCATTACTTCTGAATTGAAATATGCTGAGTAAACTTAAAGGAAGTTGATATTTAAAAAATTGGTATGGCTTGCTTTGTAAATGTTTATTTTACGCGTTGCCTTTCTGAATAGGCTAAATTTGTGGTGATGTATCAATGTAACACACTGACTTTTTTTTTTCATATTTTATTTGTGCTAAGTTTCTTTCTTCGACATTGTAATTAGACTTATAAAACAGGAATCGGCAACCTATGGCATGCGGTACAATTCTCAATGGCACTCTGCGCTACCCTACGAATTTGTCAACTTTTGAGTGGATGGAAATTGATAAATTTGTAATGGACCTTATTTGACAAACATCTTCAGAATTATGGACATTTACGGAATTACGAAAAAATCTGAGATAAACTCTAAAGATAAACTTACCGCCATTTTGTAAATTATTGAATGTCATTACTGAAGAGATTTAATTGTTTATATATATATATATATATATATATATATATATATATATATATATATATATATATATATATATATATAAAGAGAGAAAATTTCATATACTCTGCTTTCCGCTTTCGGTTCTACATATCTAAGAAAAAAATCTTTTCTCTTATGGAAAATATTTCGAGACCGCAAAGAAATTGTTTAATAACTGTATGCTCAGAATCGTGTCAAATTGAGTCACAAATTATACCCCTGATTCTGCGATATGAAAGTAGAGTGGTTTTTATTTATCTTTTTATTTAACTATAATGAAGAGAAATACTTATATTATATGTTGCCTATTTCTTACTTTAATAAATATGTTTGAAAATGCGTAATATATGTAAAATTTTAATTTTTAAAATTTTTGTTGAAGAAATAATTATATTTTATGCTGTTTATTTTTATGTTAAGAAATATCTTCAAATGATGCAAAATTAATATATTATAAAACTGTAAAATTATATAATTGACTTCAATTCTCTAATTCTGCTTAGATTATCGCGGGAATCGTAATGTTTCAAAAATATCCTAGTCTGTGGCTCGCTGATTCATACTGGTAGATTGGTTTGGCACGCCACAGCTAAAAGGTTGCCGACCCCTGCTCTATAATATTGCCTTTTCAATAGATGTCGTGATTTGTGAATGTTGTGACATTGGAATGGAATACTTAAAAACAGACTGCAACATTTTATGACTACATACATTTTGATGAATCCCTAGTAATATGTTGAAAAAATAAACAATTTTTACAATAATAAAGTTTTTTTTTTTAATATAGGTAACTTTGATTTAGAAATGCCTTTGAACTCTCAACGACATGTTTAAAATCTATATAATTATGTTTCATATTTATTTATTCAGTTAAATTTCTAGTAAGACTTTGGAATTTTAATTGGTTTACATATTTTATCAAAAACTTCTTAAATTTGTTCTTGCTTAATGTTTTCTGTTTATAAAGATCTTCTTTTATCCAATTTTTGAAATCATTATTCTTAATCTAATTAAGTAATACACGGACTTGAAAGAAGTACTACAATTATATGAAGTCTTTATTTTAAGCGAACTGGTGGCATTTCTTCTTGAACCTATGAATTACGCATGAATTAACATTTGGGTTCAGTCCATAAACATTGTAACCCGGGTTAAATGGTAATGATTGTTTACATTAATGGATGTTTGCCAAATCTCAACTTTGGAAATCTCAAGAATTACACTTAACGTAGCCTGTGCGTGAATTTAAAATTAAACTACTAACTTATTCATTTATAAATGTCACACTTCTACTAACGACGGAAAGGAATCCAATTCATTGACTTTTAAAACCTGAAAATAATGTCATTTCCCCTCAGTTTAGTCGAAGGGAAAGAGGGTCACACAATAGTGTTTCATCTTATAAATTTGTAAGTAAGGTAGGTTTCTCCCTGGATATCTTGCTTGTTGCGTTGTCAAGTGATTCTTAAAAATCAAATGCATTTAATATTTTTTGGTTTGTAATGGAAATGTTTGGTCAAAGACGATTCTCATTAATCTAAATGATTTCTAAAAATTTGTCTAAATGTTTTGGAAAAACAATAAAGATTCAATTATGGGGAGAGTTGAAAATTTGTTTTTTAGATCAGTGATCAGTAAACAAGGGGTCGAGATCCCAAATGGGGTCGTGTGACTTGCAACTGGGGTCGCCAAAAATTTTAGGATGTATTTTTTTGCAAACAATAATTTGTTGGCCATTAATAATAATAACAATTTAATTGTTTATTTAGAATCTTATTGGAATATAATGAAATCTGTGGAATATTAAGGAAGTACTTCGTCCGGTGGTGTCGGCTATTATTCCAAGATTTATATATATATATATAATAACATAATTAAAAATAATCAAGCACAATCTTCCCTTTAATACTTAAATCTTGCATATAAACTAAACACAATGGCGCAACAGACCATGAAGGTCAAGGCCTACTGTGCTAATCTCAGTTTAAATCTAGCATATACCGTAGTTAATAAAAGGAGATGATCTCAGAAGTGCACTCAAAATGACTACACTTAATAAAGAAATTATATATTTATATAATTTCTCTCTCTCTCTCTCTCTCTCTCTTTAGTTTATATATTTATATAATTTCTTAGTAGGAGTTTATATATAATTTACCGTTTAATTGCTTTATATAATGTTTTTTTTAATTTTTGTAATTAAAATTTCTATATCGGTATATTAAAGTAAAAACTTATTGCAGATGTGCATTACTGCAAAGCAATAATATATTACAAATAAAACACATATAGAAGTGCCCAAACGTGTGTAAACCAATAATTATGGCGCCACACAAAATTTTTGTACAAAAAAATGGTGTCGCCACCCCGAAAAGTTTAAGAAACCCTATTCTAGATGATTTTATTGTCGATGTTTTTTTGTGTGTGTTCGAAAGTGAGAAAGGGAGAGAAATACATAGTAATGCAATATGTGCGCATATATTTTTCGTGAAATAATTAAAATATTTTTCATGAAAATATTTGTTATTCTAATTATTTTTCATGAAATAATTTAAAGAATAATAAAAATTATTACTTTTTCACTTTTACGCGTAATCTGTATATATATATAAGTAACCTTCTTTCTCATAATCGTACTACATTTTAATTGTGGTAAGACAACTCGTATCAATTAATATCTATGTAATTATATATCACTGGGGAATATCTGTGTTAGTTACTGCGGGGATATTTCCTGAAGTGATTTTATTCAAATAAAAAGTATACTTCTTCATATTTTGATATAATTTTATTATATATTATTTAGTTGTAGTACCTATAAATTTTTTTCGAAGTATGTTTTCGTAATCTTTTTTTCTGTCACATATTCTTAATAATCATCTACATGGAAATTTCAAGCTGATTTGCATTACATTTTTTGTGTGTTCGTGTATATTTATATTTCGGTGGGCTCAGACATTTTTAAAATAATATGAAGACGAATCTAAAGAAGGATGTAAATTTTAAAAAATTATTATTTGGTAAATTTTTGGATTTAGTTATTTGAAGGTTTATTAATTTAAAAATCTTTGCGAATGAATACTCGAAAATTATCTATGTGCTTTTTAACCTTTTAACTGTTATACCTGGGATTATCTCAGACACTCCAAAATGTCAGCCCCGAATATTTTACGAGGTAATTTTTATTTTGAGGGCATCATATTGTTATTCCCAAATATATTTTGGGATAAATTTATTTCGGCTTTATCTCTTAGTCAAACCTGAATCTATATCGAGAAAAATTAATCTGGACTCACAAAACTGAATTACAGAAATACTAATTATTATTCAGTTTTATTAGTTTTTATTTTATAATTTTTGTAGAAAATAATGCTTCACTGGAAACTTACTTTGCCACTGAAGCGCTGTGTGGTAGCCACCTCAAACAAATATGCAGCTGCTGCTACAAAACCTTAAAAAAAAATTTTGCATGTAATTCAAAATATCAATTTTGAACTACTAAGTATATATTTTATATTTTACCAAATATTTTATTTTTGCGAAACAAAAAATTGACGATTTATGTACTCAAATCGTCAAAATAACTTGACAATAAAAGGGTTGAGAATAAAGTAATCTTTCCGTAGAATTTCTTGATGACACTGAGTATGTAAACGTGTAGTACATGGAAAAAGTGTGTATGTAGAGGATTGTGGGGGGGGTAGGAGAGGATTGGCTCTTTAAGCATTTATTCTAAAGAATAAATAAAATATTGAAATAGTTAAAACTTGAATTTATACTCTAGTGTTTAGCAGTGCCTACGAAACTGCGGAATTGCGTATAAAATTTATTTTTTTCTTGTATAAAGACTCTCATTAATTTCATAATTTCTCCCAGACAGTGCATATTATAAAATCAGTGTTGTCATGGTATCTATAATAATTTTCCCCCATCTCTCTTCCACCCCCGAAAAAAAATTTGCTTTCAAGTTATATATTAATAACAGTAAAGAAATGTTTTGTTTAAAAATTTATTTAAAACTTCTTTCTATCTCGTTACAAAAAAAATCAAATTTGGAAAACTTATTATGAATTATACGTATCATCGTTTAAAAATTTTATTGGGTTTTCCACATATTTTGTGCGTAATACTTCAAGATACATTTCTATACAAAGTACTTTTGGATCATTTATAAATCCTCTTTATTGTGTGTTTATTTTTTTATTTATTTATACATAGAGTGTACTGAATTTAAAAAGTATTTGCTGGCGCTATTCATTTCATTGAAATCAATTTGTATACTATACATAATTACTATACATAATTACCATTAATTAAGCTTTTCATATAATAAATATTATCTTACGTTTAGAAAGAGACAGACATTATCACAGTCTCAGATATTTTACTACATTTATCTTATTAAAATCTATATGTAGCCATTCTATATATAAAGTGAAATTTGTCATAACTTTTGCTAGACTAAGCAGGTCTTAAAATTTAGTTTGAAGTATTATGAAGCACGCGATTTTAACTTCATATATATCCCCTAAATATTTATTAATTATTTCTGCTTAATGTATACTATCATAAAAAAATAACTGGCATAAAAAATACCATTTTAGTGATTTATTTATTGTAGGAAGCCCATTATTCGTACATGCTTGTAAATTAATGACAATCGGATTGTTGACTGCTTTTCAGTTTTGATAGATTTACCGAATTGGCCACTACAGCTTGCGTTTTCTTAATATCCTGTAACATTTCTCCCCCCTATCAAAACCTACGACTTAAAAAATATTTACCTTAGATTTTTAATTTATGATTAAAAATACTTTATCTTAATTGTCATACTTCTACTGTTTAATGAATACCTTATTCTTGTTTTTTATCAATTGATTGATCATGTTTTTAAAATATTGAAAAACTACTAATAAAAAGGACCATATCATGGTGCTTCGCTTATATTTCATTTTAATTTTAGTTATATGGCATAAAATTTGAATTGAACGTGTAAATTACATGTAAATAAAATCAATTCAGATCTTAATTTTTTTTTTTACAGTAATTTATTTTTAGTAGAGAGAAAAAGAAACTTTTTAAAACTATTTAGATAGGGAGATGATTGCATCTTATTTTTCTTTGTATTTATTTTATTTTACTTTTTGTTGTTTACTTTTACGCTCAGTGATGTGTGAAATTGGTTTTAAAATCATGGGTTGCTTTTTCTGTTAAATCGATTCGGCGTATACAAATAAACATGTTTACGATTTCTCTTGTTTTCAAAATTATTCCTCAAACCTAAATAGTATTATACCAGTGTTTATTTTGCATACCCTAAAAATATTCAGCTTCTACATTTTGTATTGGATATTGCTATTTCAAAAGATGTAGAATTGCTTTTGTTAATGTGTTGATTTCTTTATTATTATCAGATTATATTTGTCAGTTCTTTTCCTTTGATTCAAAAGTCCATTTAATATTGATTTTAGAGAATTAGGAGGTAAAACAGAAAATATTCATCAAAGTATTACATTTCAAGTTTTATGCACGAAGGGGATTTTATGCTTTGAGTGTAAATTTTGATATATGTATTTTTTGTAAATGGCAATTATTTACGGATTCATCGTATTCCTTTCAACTATATTGTGTTTTGTATATCCTTTGTGGGAATATGTCTCAATGCAGAAAGTTTACTGAAGAAAATAGAAAATTCCAAATCTTAAATTTATTATTTTTTAAAAGCTGTCTTTTGTTATCATTCTCTACAGTGTTTTTTTTTTTTTTTTTTTTTTTTTTTTTTTGTATTGTGAAATAAATTTAACGAAGGAATATTTTCACTTTTCGTTTCTATGGACCAAACAATAACTTGGTCTTGTTCTTCTAACTAAAATTTTGGTTTCCCCCTCAGCTCTAAGTTGTTTTTCACAAAATACATACAATGTTAATATGTTTTACACTCTACCTACATACTCTGTAAAAGTTATGAAGTCTTTGACATCAATTCATATATGTTTTCAAAGATTCTAATTCATTATTTTCGTCACAATGATATTCTATCCTTTTGTCCCATATATTTTCGATGTGGAAAATAGTCATTCATTTTTTCGCAATAAAAATGCTTAGTATTGATAAATATAACCAAACTTTCGGTTGTCTCCTCGTTGTTCTGTCAATGCATCATTTTACCTATGATAACAATAATAACTTTAAAGAAGTGTGTTAATTTTGACAAATATTATATATATTAAAAATTTTATGGATAACATTAATATATGCAAGTGTTACATAGAATTATAGTGGTTTAAAATGAATTTTTAGTGGTAATAGTTGAAGTTGTTTTCTTATTTAAAATCAAAATAGGTCATTTTTTTTCTGTTACAGCTGCAACGTAATAAAAAAAAAATTTAAAATCTTACTTTGCTTTTGGAATAGCTTTATAAAAATTATATTATTCATAGATTCGGGTTATTGGAACAATGTCATTATTTGTGCTATAGATTTCTTCACTATAAACACATGTTTGATTTTCTTGGAATCGCCCTCTCCTCCCTCCGAGCAAGAAAACCATACTTATTCAAAATGGAATTCATTTTTCGGAATCGGGGTTTTGTGGATATCCACTCCCAAGGGGTTCGAGAGACTAAGGGGGAATTATAGATAAAATGCCCCGTTTTTGAACTGTTAGACCTACAGATTTGAAATTTGACAACAATGTTTCTTTTGTTGAGAAGAGACCTACTGAGATTCGGTTATGTAGGACTTCCAAGGGGCTGTATGGGCGTTACAGAAAAAAAATTCCCGGTTTCCAACTACTTCACCCACAGACTTGAAATTTGGCAGATATGTTTCTTTTGTTGAGCAGAGATAAATAAGAACGGGTTTTGCGGAAATAGACTCCCAAGAAGGGAGATAGATGAAAAAAATCCGTTTTTTTAACTATTAAACCTACAGAGTTGAAATTTAATGAGCATGTTTATTTTGTTGAGTCGAGATCCATTAAGAATGGGTTTTGCGGAAATCGACTCAGGAGGAAGAGTTATGTGGGAGTAAATATAATTATACTTTCGTTTTAGAAATTCAAGTCTTGACCTTTTTGAGTCAAAAGGTCAAGGCTATATGTCTTTCAATACAATAGAAAGCGTAATTCTTTGATTTAGATATCAATTACTTAACAAAAAAGTACACTTATCACATGAAATACCATGATAAGTGTATATCATGAAATACCCTGCGAAGAATGCGGATAACGTCTAGTGTGTTTATGTAACTACATGGTGTAGTTTTTGCAGTTATTTTTAAATTAGTTTTTCTTATTTGTGTTACAGATTATCTAACATAGATATAAAAAACACTTTTTTAATGGGGCTGAGGATTGGTATTTCACCTTTGCAGACCTAGTTCATTCCCCAGGAGCTGGTATCACTTTTTAGTGCGACACCATTTAGACGATACCAATTACCGCAAATAATTTTGACGCCCAGTTTCCTCCCCAGAGGGAGCTCTTGAGCTCTGACGATGCGAAATTGTATTTAGGAATTTAATTTTGCCGAGAGTACCTAAGCCAAACGAACACTCCAAAAACGATAGTGCATTAATAAAGTGTAGAAATCAAGATTTTGTAAACAGTTTGTAATTTATTTAAAAGATCGTGCCTTTTAAGTGTTTATTTTTCAGTAAAGAATTCCATTTACATTCCAAATTTTAAGTCATTTTTACATTAAATAATAATCGTGATTGGTAGTCAATAATTGTGCTTGTTTGTTGAAAAAAGTATTCTCAAAGTAATTTTTCAACTCTAGTATTCTATTTGACATTTTTCGGTCGAAGTATGTCTTTTCAGTTCGTTACTAGGAAGATATTTACATCTGTTGTATAGTTATATTTCTTTTTGTAATCTGTAGATTTCTATTAGTAATTGTTTTTTCTTTTTATTTTGTAGGCCACTGACAGCCCTAAACATCAAACCAAAGACAAGACATCTGTTGCGAGTTTACCGCAATCAACAGTTGAAGCACAACTTCGATATGAAAATGATCGCCTCAAACTAGCTCTTGCTCAAAGGTTAGTTTTTTTTGGCAAATATGTTTATTTATTTATTATATTCCCTTTTTTTAATGTAGAGAAACGCACTCTTCGTTGAATAAATACGAATCTTAGCATAATATTACTAATATTAATTAATAACTCTGTATTCCAAACATTTCTCTGTTTTTCTTAATGTTTTAATAGTAAATAAATTTTATTATTGTTATTAAAAAGTCTGAAAATTGAAAATATGTTGGCGATGAAAATAATATAAATGAATTAATTCTTTGAAATTCTGTTTCTAGAAAAATAATCCAATTTTTAATTCTTGAAATTTAAATTTTCGAGCAATTGATAGCTCTCTTAAAGTTTTTTTTTTTTAACAATGATTATATTTTTAAATTCACACTCTAATAGTGTGTAGTTTTGGAAAAGTGCTATATTATACACTGCTCAAAACAATTAGGGGAGCACATGATTTTATAACAAAAGTAAGCGAAGATGTATACCAATAAGTAACATAAAATGAATCATCCATAATGTAAAGCCTACCAGGAAACGGAAGAAGAAAACTTTATATGCAAATCAAAGTTCATGACGTCAAAAACCAGAAAAAGTAGATAAGGGCAGAAATCGGGATGTTGCAGAAACGTCTGTTTTATTGCCGTAACTGTGAAATTCGATTGCGCAGTATTTTTTTTTAGACAAGGTTACTTGAGAATGTCTCAACAACGTGATTTACCTGAGTCCATGGCATGGCGTGTTATAGGCAGACTGGAATCCGGGCAAACACATCGTAGTGTCGCGGACGCTGTTGGAGTCGCCAGAAGTGTTGTTGCAAGGCTGTGGAATCGATTACAAGAAACAGGAAATGTTAGACGTCGACCAGGGGTAGATCGGCCACGCGCCACTACATCAACTGATGACCGGTATATACAGTTAACAGCCCGTCGAAACAGAACAGAGAATGCTACGCAGCTGCAAAGACAGTTGCTCTTGGCAACAGGACGAAGGGTGTCCAGCCAAACAATACATAATCGGCTTCATGAGGGAGGGCTCTATGCACGTAGGCCAATGGTCTGCATTCCGTTGACCCCACGCCACCGTGCGGTCCGAAGAAGATGGGCTGCTGAACATCGAGATTGGGAGCACCATGATTGGAGCCAAGTGCTGTTTACAGACGAGTCCCGATTCAGTCTAGAATGTGATACCCGACGTGTTCTTGTATGCAGGGACAGGGGCACTCGAAATAACCCCACATTCGTCCGTGAAAGGTCACAATACAGAAGAGCTGGTTAGATGGTATGGGGTGGAATCAGCATAGGCGGACGTACGGACCTGCATATCATTCGAATGGCACTTTGACTGGCCGAAGGTATGCAGACGAGATACTTCGACCTCATGTCATCCCTTACGCTGGAGCCATTGGAGATTCCTTTGTTTTCCAGGATGATAATGCCCGACCGCATAGAGCTCGTCTGGTGGAGAACATGCTTGAAGCTGAAACAATACAGCGTATGGAATTTCCAGCGTGCTCTCCTGACCTGAATCCAATCGAGCATGTTTGGGACATGCTCCGACGACGCATTGCTGCGCGACCACGGCCGCCTGCTACTGTCCGAGACTTGGAGATTGCACTTCTTGAGGAGTGGAACAGTATTTCCCAAAGTCTGATCGATAACCTCATCGCATCCATGGCAAACAGGTGTGCAGCAGTCTCAGCTGTTCGAGGAGACCACACTCCCTATTAAAACTCATGCATCATGTCTAAACAGTACCTTTTTTTATCGTTTACATGTAACCAAATTGTTGCCCTAAATCATCTTTTCATGTTTTTTCCATATTTTCAAAGAATTAAAGCTTAATTCCAAATTTTTTTACGCCTTTTTTCTGTATTGCGCATTGATACGCGTGTACTATGCATTGCATGCCAATACGTGGCTGTCTCACACGGTTTTCTTCACTTTTTTGCTTGCTCCCCTAATTGTTTTGAGCAGTGTATATAATGCTAATATTAAATGTAAAGAAGGGAAATATTATTACAAAAATCTTAATATGTTTCATTGCTAGAGAAGTGTAAATATTAAATATGCAAAGCGACTGAAGAAGTATATTTTGTATTTTGTTCAATCGATAGATTGAAAATATTTGAATAATAAGTGTCTTAATGCCATTTCTGAAAAAAGAAAATGGAATTAAGTCAAAATTCAGAATGTAATAATCTAGTATAAACTTATTCCTTTATAATAATTTACCTATTAGAGTATACTCTATCTGTTCTCTTTCTCTTTGTTAAATGCGTGTTTTGATGCAGAGCATAAACTTATACCGCATAATGTTTGATCTGGAGTTTAGTAATACTTTGTTAAGGACTTGTTTTTTGCATCAAAAAAGTTCCTTAGATATTTTTTTATGACTGATATTTTCTTAAATTTTAAATTGTATCGAATGTAAACAATTTTGCATGATTCATGAACACACGTACATATTCCAAGTTTTTTTGCTGATCAATATTTTTTTTAATAAAATCCATCTTTTGTGGAAAAAAAAAAACTTGAGATTCCTTTAATAGAAAGGAATTATATCTTAGAGGGGGGTGAGTTTGTATATGTATAGTGTTGTTATCTGGTATCACACACAGTATATTGGGATAAATAGTATTTCCACTGATGCTGTATAAAATCATATAGTTCAAACTTTAGTGATATTTTAAATTTGTAAAAAGATTTATTCTCATTTTTTCACATATTTTCCCCTTTGATTAGTTATTTGTTCTAATAAGATTTTATAAATTGTGATATATTTTCAGCTCCGCTAATGCAAAAAAGTGGGAAGTAGAATTACAAACATTGAAAAGTAATAACGCTCGTCTAACAGGCGCTTTACAGGAAAGTACTGCCAATGTAGAGGAGTGGAAACGACAACTTCAGGCTCTGAAAGAAGAAAATACAAAAATGAAATCTCGAGTAAATTTTAGCAATTTTTTACCCACTTTTAATTGAATGTATTGCATTTTTGTATTATTATTTATGTACAATGTTCTTCAATGTTTCAAACAAATAAAATTCAAAAGTTGGCTTTTCCATTAACACACTTTTATGCTAGGTCTTTTATAATATTTTTTGAGATTTTTTTTTGAAAAGGCTTCATTGCTAGTTGAAGCAATATTTTCAGATATAATTATTTTTCTGGTATCTACTATATTTTTTTTACTATGTTATTTTGTATACTGAAATATGGTACTTTAAGGTAATCCACATTAGATTAACCAATTTTGGACTCATGCATATAAATCACTATACATTATAATGTTTGAAACAATCAATGGAGCTTCTATAGATTTACTTTGTATCTTTGTCATTTTAGCTTTCAATTATTTAAATTTCTTGTTCTGTCTGTTATTTCAAATTTTACTTCTTAATGTTGATTATTATAAAAAGTGATCATACTGCATGTGTGGTACGATGTGTGTATTATTTTTATGTGTTTAATGTTTATAATCTCATGTAATTAGAATTTTTTTCAAAATTGAATTCTTTATTCTTAATGTTTTTTATAGAATATGTTATTTTTAACTTTCTTTCTCTTTTATGTCTAAAATATTTTAAATTCAATTTTTAAATGTGAGTTATAAATATATCAGAATGTACAATCACACTAAAATTTTTTAAACTTTTATTATAATTTTTGTTATTATTAAATACAAAATACTTTTTAACTACATGTATGTAATAATAATAATACATACATATATATATATATATATATATATATATATATATATATACCAGTTCTTATTTTCAATTAAAACTTTCAAAATTAGTGAATGTGAATAATGCACTTCTCCCCTGCCCCCTTGTTCTGAACAGATCTGTTTACTGTAAATGTTTTATCTGAGCACACTAATGCTAGTAGAATTGCAACTCTTAAGCTTGGTAAATGTCTATAACTAGTCTTTTCACATTAAAATTGTAGGACATTTTTTCTTGTCCAATTATTTTTATTAATTCATCTTGGAAAGTGCTTTTTTCCCCTCCTCCATATATGTTTCTCAACAACATAACTCAAAATATATACATTTTTAAAGGTTTTTAATTAATATATTCAGGCTGATGCACTTAAAAGTAAAGCAATCAAATATTAAGTGATGCCAACTAATAATTATGATGTAGTAGCTGAGAACTTCCGATCGTGATATTTCTGTCTGTGGTTTCAATTTCTGATGCTACTCAAGACTTGTCATGCAAAGAGGCTGATACATGTTAAATCTATCAAAACTGAAAATGTTTACATTGGTATCGTCTAGAGCAGAGGTTGACAAACTGCCACTCTTCAGACTTCTTGATTTATGTATTATTATAAAATATGATGTCTACAAAAAAATCTCTGTTTCTCTTCCTCTTTTTTTTTCTTTATAAGTATTTTTTATAAAATATCCCCGTATTTGCTTATATATTTAAACATTTGACTGACTGAAGACAATTATTTTTGCATTAAAATGCTTTCGATAAACTAAGTATATTGAGAATCAGTGAAAATGTTTGAACCAAAAATTGCACTGTTTTATGCAAAAATAATAACGGTTACGCATGTTCGGCAAATAAGTTTCCCAATCTGTATGTACTAGCACAACAGAAGTCAATTTTAATTATTCATGTAAATATGAAATTACGAAATAATTGTGCTTACGTTGTTGTGGACACTTTTCATGAAGCTTAAAAGTGTGACTTTGATTATTATATTTTGACATTGGTTGCTCTTACACTGAGTCTCAGGAAGCAAAATATCTTCGATAGTTCTTGGTTTTTCCAAGGAATGCAAAATGTTACTGTTTGTAAAACTCCATTTAATAATTTAAAAAATATTAATTGTACCACGACAATCTTGATCACAGCAGTTCCCGGAGGGTTGTTGCCATCCCTTAGATATCTTATTTATCAAAAAGCTTAGATCATTTTTCTTGAAAGTCTGGTGACCTCTTGTCTAGAGATTTGCATACTGAAATGTCAGCTCAACTGTGGCTCAAAATTACGAGGTCTGTTGACAGTAATCCCTGTGCTGTAAGTGCGACATTAATAAACAATTTATCAAGCCAAATAAAAAGGCATTAAATGTACCGCGAAATTATAAAAATAGCTCATCTTTCATTAAAAATAAGGTAAATTCATTTCACAAATTGAAATCAAATTTTTGAATTTCTGTAAACAAAAACTTTGATGCAAGTTAAAAGTATGTCTGTGGGGATATTAATAAGTTTATATTTTAACTATATGCTGTCATTAATTTGATTTATTTATAGGTGTTAGAATTGGAAGCTAGCCATGGAAATCCTGAAGCAATAGCTGAGCTTCGAAAAGAGATTGGTACACTGCGAAGCAAAAAAGAAACTCTCGAAGAACAAGTCAATAACAAGGACAATGTAAGTAGTTGTGTCATTTACTATTCTAAATCTCACAAAGTAATTTAGATGCATTTACATTTTGTTTATATATTTCTTAAGAGAAATTTTTATCCAAGTTTGTAAGAGAAATCCATTCTTTTTTATCATACATTATTTTCATATTTAATGATGCATAACATTGCTACAATTTATGTCTGTATGGTACACACATCAATTGATGTGTATTTTATGCACGTGAGTGTGTCCATGCTTTTGCACATGTTCATGCAATTCATAACACAATTAATGAAAGAAATAAAATTTAATGAATAGTGCAAATTTCTATAACTCTTTTAAATTTTTTTACTTTGATTACCTTTGAGATCTATAGTAGTATAAGAGCAAAACCTTTCTTACATTTTTCCTTTGTATACCATTAATCTATTTCTCACACATGAAAATAACAATTTTTCAAATTTAAACAATAAGTGTTTTGTTTTTATATTAGACATGTATAAAGAATTTCAGAATTAAGTTTAAATTACAGATTTTACATTCTTTGTGCTTCTGATATTCATTTTCATCATTCCCTTAAATATTTTTCTGTGGGGTATATCACATTACCTTAAAACATTTAATGAATTTCAGCCAAAATTGTAAATTATGTGGATGATTTCTAAGATGGCATTCAATAAAAATGCATACAATTATCCTACAGGCAAAATGTTTTTGTAACTCTGTGTTTACTTTTGCTTTAAATAAATGAATACAAGTGTGCAGCTTTAAATTACTAATAATGTTTAAATGAAAAAAAAATTTGCAATCTAAAAAATTATGGGTTTTAATCACAAAATGTTGATCCCTAATTTTTCTAATATTAGAATACTAGTACTAAATACGTATAGAAATAAAAAGAAAAGTTTAGGTTTATTTTATAACTTTTCTTAGTTTATCTCTCATGTACCTTATTATGCATGAATGAAATATTTTTATTTCTTAGATGTATTTATTCATTAAATCATTTGCTTCAATTAATTTTTATTCACTATAGAGGTTTTTTATTGTAATTTTAAGTATGGCTGTGGCATCCATAAAGTTAAATACCTAAAAGACAACATTTATAAATAAACGTAGTCTTTTAAATATTGACTACTCTAAAGGATACTTAAGAACGTAGTATAATTGTTTATTCACTTTATGTAGAGAAGACTTAAAATTTGAAGAGTTAACTGTGAGTTCTTAAATTACAACATTCTCCTTTTATCAGTTATTTTAATATATACAGGTAGAAAAATTTTATAAATAGAAGTTATAGAAAGAACTCTGTAAATATTTTGGGAATTGAATTAAAAAAACAGGCAATAATAGTTTGTTTAAAGTTAACAGCCTAGTAAAATTAAGGTCCTTTCACACAAGACAACTTGTGCCTCACATAATAGGAGCAAACTCTCAGGAACTAGTTTTGAATAGAAATCTCTTGAGTCCCTTCACACGTGGTTAAATAGCACATCATGCTGTACAGTTCTCAAAAACCACCGCATACTCCTCTTTACTAGTTGACTCAATTAAATGGATATTTTGGATGCTATGCTCTTCACAACTTGTCTATTGACAATATAGAAAGAACTGTTTACTTAGACTCAATCGTTGTACCTATGAGATAGAGAACTTTGCTATGCACTCCCTTTTTTTTTACATGAGCCCCGTTTACATGGACTAAAATTGTCAGCAAAATACTGGCATTAATCCTCTCTAGAACCGTTTACATGACGAGCCGGCATTTTACCAGTTTCAAAAGAGGGTAGAATTTTTGGACCTGCTTAAAATTTCCTATGATGCATTCCGACCGAGATTAATTTGTTCAAAGATGGCTGCCATAGTAGAATCTGCACATTTGACAACAGAACAAATTAAAGCCTTAAAAAAGATATTAAAAGTGAAATAAAAGTTTAAAAAAAAAATTTTAATGCAAAAAAGGAGATTTTGTTTATTTATATTATTTGACAATATCTAACAAGTTGAAACTATCTCTAACAGTGTAACATTGAAATAACCATTTTTAACATCACAATAAATAAATCATACATTTAAAATTTTATCATCAAAAGTTTTATGTCTTCATTTCTTTATATAAACAAAGTAATAAACAAGAATGTAGAATAAATGTTGAGATTTTATTTATTTTTTAACAATAACTGTGATAAGTTGAAAATATTTATAGCTTTGTATAAAAATATTGCATTGGATTAAATCTTCAATGTTACTGTATAATTAGTTTGTGTGTAAGTTTAAGTTATATTTTTTATCTTTATGATAAATAAATTTAGAATTTTATTATCATAAGTTTTGTATCTACATCTCTTTGCGTAACTAAAGTAAAAAACTGAAATGCGAAAAAATAAAGATATTTCATTTTTTTAACAATATCTAATAAGTTCAAAATATGTTTGTAACAAAAAAACATGGTATAAAAACATTCCAATGTATTAAATCTTAAATTTACACACAAACAAAATTTACAAGGACGAATTTACCATTTTTAGCATTATAGTAAATAAATCAAATTATAATTTTGAAATGTTATGATCAATTTTTTTTTACACACATCTCTACATTTCTTAAAATAATAAAAATAAATACATGTTTGTGAGTCTGGTATCTATTAGTTGATTGTTAGTTTTGTATGATCATCTATCGCAAAAAAAAAAATATGAAGCAACGTGCAAACTAGCTGAAAAAAATACTGGCAAAGAGTAGGCTTTTATCTAAAACCGCATTTTGCCTCCGATTTGGGGATACAGACTTAAGATACGTTTTTCAGAAAAACTTGTGAAAGATATCAATTTGTATGAGATACTGCACCTTTTCTTGTTTTTGAAAACGATACTGATTTCTCTCCTTGTGAAAAAATGAGATTAATAGAGAAAGGATTATATTTCAAAAAATAGTAAGTAGTAATCAAAAATACTTGTTCTTTTTAAAATGAGAACGTGTTTATGAATTCCTACGTGTGTAGAGTGTTACCTCCTTGGACAAAAGCGAGGAATTTCTTTGCCAAGCTGCTGATGCATTTCCTGTGAGTTATATTATGTTTAATATTGCTGTATTGGAAAGACCATACACACATCAGGCATTTGTTTGCTTCTAATGTCTCAGATATTTCAGTCGTGCTGTGTGCATGCATTACTATCTTTAAACAGAAAATCTTGAGTCATTGCACCTTAAGAAAGGCGGTCTGGCCTCAGAATATCAATGCAATACAACTGTGATGTCATTTTCTGACATTAAAAATAAGTGTGTTGATAGGTTGTTTTGCCATCATGTGCATTGCTCGTCCACCTCATTAGTCATTGATCATAACGTTCACCTTCATGGAGATTTTTGTATTAATTATATTTTCTCTTTTCTCTCTGCTTCATATAATATCGAAAATCACTATTGTTAATAAATCTAGTTTTGTTAGTAAAAATTACTCTGGGACACTTCTTAAAATCACTTAATATACACTGACGGGAGATCCCAAGAAAAACTTATTGTGGAGTAATGAAATTTGGACAATGCAATTGTCTAGTTAAGATGTTTAATTTATTATATTTTCAAAATCATAGCTTAATTTAATCTCAAGAAAATTCATTTCAAATGTGAAATTCTGTTACATTAATAGCCAATGTAACCTCCAGAATTTTGAATGCAAGCAAGCATACATTGTGTCATACATGTGCCAAATGTCACTTTGGGGTATGGAGTTCCATGCTAGTTGTACTTGTTGTTTCAATACTGAGGTGATCAGTGCTGACTGTGGATGATGCCGAAGTTGTCGTTCAATGATATCCTATACGTGCTCAATTGGAGACAGATCTGGTGATCTCGCAGGCCAAGGTAACATGTCAACACTCTGCAGAGCACGTTGCGTTACAACAGCGGTATGAAGGCGAGCGTTATCTTTTAGGAAAACATCCCCCTTGATTGCTGGTCATGAATGGCGGTACTATAGGTTGATTTACCAGACTGACGTAAAAATTTGCAGTCAGTGTGTTTGGGATAGCTACGCGAGTGCTCCTTCTGTCATAAGAAACTGCTCCCCAATTCATAACTCCAGATGTAGGTCCAGTGTGTCTAGGCCGCAGACAGTTTTGTTGCAGGCATTCCCCTGACCTTCTTGGCCATCACTGGCACCAAGGCAGAACCTGCTTTTATCAGAAAACACAACAGATCTCCACTCCGTCCTCCGCTGAGCTCTGGTTTGGCACCACTGGCGTCACAAAAATTAATGGCTTGGAGGGAATACACTATACAGAGCATCTTACTCGGAGCTGTCCTTGAAGTTATCAATTTCTAACAGTTCGTTTTGTCACTGTGGTACCAACTATAGCTCAAATTTCTGCCGCAGATGCAGTACAATGCTCCACAGCCGTACGCCGAATACGACGGTCTTCCCTCTCAGTAGTGCCACGTGGCCTCCCGAACCCGGTTTTTTTTTAGACAGTACCACCACTTGACCACTGCTCCCTACAATCATGCACAGTAGATACATACCGGCCAAGTTTTTCTGCAATATCGCGGAAAGAAAATCCACCTTCTCGTATTCCTATTACACAACCTTGTTCAAACTCAGTGAGCTGTTGATAATGGCTTCTTCGTCATCTTAAAAGCATTCTTGGCTAACTTTAACTCAATACGCAGACAACATTTAAACACTCACAAACTTTATAGCTCGCACTTAAAGTAACCCTGATTTGCAAGTTCAGAGTGGCGCTACTAGCGTGAAATTTGAATCGATGTCATATTTCAGATATATAAACATGCCTACCTAATTTCATTTACCTAAGACAAGTCTTTTTTGCTGTTGGGATTTTTTCCCCCCGTCAGTGTATGTATTGTGCCATAATTCTTCATGATTATGATGTACTCAATATAATACATTTAGCAGGCCTTTGTGTATAGATTAGTATGATTTAATCACTCAGAAACAATCCTTGCAGATACGAGAGTGCGGGTAGCATTTGTTAGCGGTGGTTATTAAATTCAGAGTAAGATTTTGCCTCATTTCGCTGCCATGGATCTATTCTTTTGAGTTGTAGTGGTTCTTTCAAGGACTCTGATTTATTGTATTATAGGAAAGCAATTCCTTTATTAAAGGCTTTTTTCTTCAATACTTCTGCTTTGGAATTATCTTCAGTTACACTTTTGTCTTTTTTCCCCCGAGATACTCAGTTGCTCACACACACTAGTATTTAGTCATGTTGTACTTGCTTATGATTGTCCTGAAGACTTTGCGTAACTTGTTTGTTCCTAAACAATTGGGAAACACAATATTTCTGCATCCTTTTTAATTTTCAAATGATTGAGATGTACCATTGTTGATAAACAGTTAAAATGAAAATTCTTGCTTAGTTACTACAGGATTTAAAAGCTTTATTGATTCAATAGTAATTTTTTTTAGTTTTCTTTTTTAAAAAAGATTTATTTTTTACTAGGGTAAATAAGAATAAGGAAATAACAATAATTCTGTAAATAGTTCAGTTAGGTAAGTTCATTTGTTTCAGAACTAGAACTACATTCATATCTTTTCAGATTATTATTTGTTATTTTTTTTTTACAAGCTTAAACTAAATTCACTAAAAAATTTAGCTTTATATGTCTAGCATGAAATAAGTTTGAAAGAAATTTAATCCATTGTAATGAGAAGAGCTTGTAGTTTTTTAATCATTGTGCAAATAACTAATCAGTTTTAGTTCTATAGATGATCTAATTCAATTTTTTTTAAATAATTCTTTCTCAAAATTGTGATGCTTAGGTATCACATAAAGGTTGTATTCAAAGTTGATATGTGAGGCAAAGGGAATTTACTATATTATAGAGTGATTTATTTGCTTTCAAAGTTTTATTCCTGTTGTTCTTTTTATATCATTTCTGTTCACATATTTTAAAATAGTTTTGCATTTGTATATTTTCTTCATTTTTAATACAAATCCTTATAAATAAAAACCTTTAAGGGTTTTTTTTTTTTAATTCAATACTGGTACTGTCTGTAGTATATCAATTACAAAGTTTAAATTATATTTTGCACAGTAAAAGAAAATTTTCCTTTTTTACTTACATAAAAATTATTTAGTTTAGTTTGTGTTTTTTTAATTATTATTTTTTATTCTTTAAGGAGCTGGAACAGATGAGAAAAAGAATTGATGATAGCCAACAAGGACAGTCTGCTAGCCAAAAAGTAGAAGATAAGCTCAAAGTAACTTCTAATATTTTTGTTTCTCTGGAAAGTACTATTTTAAATATGGAAATGGCATACTTTCTTTATTCAATGATGAAAAGTTCTTAGGTTTCATAAATTAAATTCTTATTCATTTTAAAAAACGTTTGTTTACCGGATTCTTATTTAGCCTTCAAATTACACGAGTTCTTTTCAATTTACTTTTGTTTTACCTTATTTTGTGTATAGTAAAAAAAATATTACTCTTTTTTTTAAATGACATTTTTTTCCCCTTATTTTTAAAACTTTAATGTAATTAGTTTCAACCATCGTGCTTTCCACAATGATGAATAAACACAGAAAATTAAGGAAAACATTCCCCAGACCATAATGCTCCCGCCTCCAGCCTGAACCTTGCCAGAAATTGTTGCAGGGTGTTTGCTTTTGGACGTTTCATGCCGTATTTGCCACCAATCATCCGTCCGATGGAGTATAAAGCGTGATTAATCAGAAAACTCTACCTGTCGCCTCTCATTGGATGCCCAGTTGCTGTACCTGTATGAAAATTCCAGTCTTCGTTGCTGATGAACAGCAGTCAGCATAGGTGCATGAACCAGGAGGCGCCTGCTTTGGAGAACCAGACGCAACAACGATCGCTGAACAGTAGTTTGGAAGACACTGTTGATAGCCCCTTGGTTCATCTGGGTGGTATGTTGCTTAACGGTAGCACGTCTATTCTCCCGAACTCACCTCTGCAGCCATCAGTCACCTCTATCACCTATGGCCCGTGGTACACCACATTTGCCACGTCACTGATTTTGGACGGTCCCATTTTGCCATGCACGGTATACTTTAACCACGGTGACACACGAACAGTCCACAAACTTAGCCGTTTCGGAAATGCTTCCAACCTTTTCCCGAAAGCCAAAAATTATGCCGTTTTGGACTTCAGATAACTCTTTACATGTTTGCATTACGCCAACGATTGTAGTGTTTTCCGAAGCCCTCACACACTCTTTATATACGCTCAATAGCACTGCGATGCCAGCATCCTTCTGTGATTGGTTATTTAACGTCAAAGTCGAAAGTACGTGGTGGTCACATTAATGTGACTGGACTGTGTATTTCTAGAGATTTACAATAAGAGTCACAATACCATACGCAGATTCGGATGCGTCGGAGAATTCATACAGTTTGGTTACTTGGTTGCCTTACAAGGTTGAATCTCTTTCAATTTTTATTTTATTTATCATTTGCAAAGATTTCATGAATCCTTGTTCTTTGTGAATTATCTCTGAAAGCAAATTTGTCCAATTAATTTTTACTCGCCAAAATCAATTTTCAATCGCCATAAGAAATTTGGATTATTTTTAAAGAGGGTTTAGATATATATTGTACATTTCCCCTTATTTTGTCACGCATAGCTTTGAATTCGATTTAAACCAATTTCTCTAGCAAAACTGACACGCACAGTTCCAATATGGAAATCGTGCTACATTTAATGATTGTAACTCTCAAATCATTGCTCAAGAACAGTTTCATCTATTTTTAGGGATTTACAATAAGTCACAGCACCATACGCAGATTCGGACGCGTCGGAGAATTCATACAGTTTGATTACTAGGTTGCTTTACATGGTTGCATCTCTTTCGATTTTAATTTTATTTATCAGTTGCAAAAATTTCATGAATCCTTGTTGTTCTTTGTGAATTATCTCTGAAACAAATTTTTTCGACTAATTTTTAATCGCCAAAATCAATTTTCAATCGCCATAAGAAGTTTGAATTATTTTTAAGGGGTTTGGATATTATATATTTCCTCTTATTATATCCCTTATATGGAATTTTAAAAATGCTCCTTGCAAGTTGTTGTCTTTTTAATTTTTACTGTCTCAGGCTCTGTATTTTCGAATTCCATGTATTTCTGATGTTGCTTCAGAGTGCGACGAAAATCAAACCAAACGAGATGAATAAAATAAATAATTTTTCAGTGATGTGATGGAATTGAACCATTTCTCAACTTGTCACACACTAATAGCCAATGCGGTCTCTACAGATAATTTATCTGAAACTGTTAGTTCTTTTAATGATTAGAAATTCCAGATGTCTTTCATTTTTAAATAAAATCCCCTATTAGTTAATAATTACTAGTAAATGTTCTCGTGATTTGTGTGGTAGTACTTTCCTGAAGTAGGGTCAAATTCCCGAAGTTTTAAGGATTCTTTTTAACATAATTATTAAGCTCCTCTTTATTTAGATAAGTAATTATGCATACAGCTCTTTCTCTTTTAATTGATTTGATAAAATCTCCTATTTTTATCCTATTATCTCCTTTTTTTCCTATTTTTATTTATTTTGAATCCTTTTAACTTCAAATACACGTTCTAAAGATTAAAAAAGAAAAAGAAACCCATTCTTCTGATTTTTACTGGGAACTTTAACAGTTAATGTCTTAATGCTATGGCTTCTAAACGTGATATTATTTGCATCTCTCTCAAAAATAATTATGGTTTTGTTTTGTTCAACAAATTAAAGTTTATCTGAGCCAGCTGAAGTCTAGCTTTTAATTTGTTATAGTTTAATGTTCATAACATTTATTTGTCTTTTCACACTTTCAATCTTCAATAATATCATTTATTATTTTTAAGACCTCGTCAAGTTTATTTTTATAAGTATCACTATTTTTAATTATCTTTGCCAATTCAAGTCCAAGGCGGTCAGCTCAAAGACATCTTTTTTAACGTTTGTAAACATTTTAACTCGCTATAGCTTCTCAAATCAATTATAAGTTTTATTTACATAAAAACTCACATGTAGAATTCTTATAAAATAATCCACAATTATTGGCTCTATGGACTCGCATATATTTAAGAAATAATCTTTCTCAATGTATTGTAATATTTTTATTCATGGTTTAAATTTGTCTTCTCACATTACAGTTTATGAATACACAGAAAAACTAAAACTCTAGAGAGCAAATTGTGCTCACATAACTGTACATTAATCAGTAAAAGATGTGGAGCCTTTATGCATATTTACAAATTTTTAACATGTAAAAGAAGTATAAAAAATAAAACATTAAGAAATATTTGTAAAATATTTTTTGTTTTGAAATTTTTCTGTTTGGCCTCATATGATTTTTACAGCTTAGTAAATCATTGTGTACTTAGGATTACTACGCATATATTGCTCTTTTCATGCCAACTAGTTTCGGCTTTTACAATGTTCTTTTATTACAATGATATTCAAAAACTCTTAAACAGTTGTAATATTACATACAATTTCTACATCAGAAATAATGTTAACTGTATTTCTTTAATCTTGTGTTTAATTATTGATTGTAACGGTATTTTATTAGTTATAGAATCTGTAAGCAACTTATTGTACAATCCTTTGATACAATCTTATACATTTACTTTTTAAGGATATTTTAATAGATAAAATCACAATATATCTACTAGAGCTGAAATAGAAATTTGCAATTAATTTTAAACTTCCTGGTTTATTTTTCGCCTTTTGAATGTTATAAAAAGAAATAAATGTGAAAATG
The DNA here is from genome assembly GCA_019973935.1 of Trichonephila clavipes. Taxonomy (NCBI): domain Eukaryota; kingdom Metazoa; phylum Arthropoda; class Arachnida; order Araneae; family Nephilidae; genus Trichonephila; species Trichonephila clavipes. Next base: position 523,798 of record BMAU01000272.1, on the reverse strand, counting down.
TTGATGCCTTTTTGTTTCCAATAAATATGATAATATATTTCTTTTAGCATGGTATTTTTTTAATTTGGTCATACTAAAGACAAAAAAATTAAAATGCATTATTAAGGAATGTAATAGTAAACTTTATTTTATAATAGTTTTGAGTTTAATTCTATATTTTTATTTTGTATATTTTCAAGAATTAAAAAAGTTTTAGCATCTGTAACTTGTGCGTAAATTAATCCATACTAATATATATATATATATATATATACAGGGTGTTTCAGTTCCACATTTCAGAACTTCTAAGAGGGGTAGGGTACATCCTGACAACTCGAAATCATATAGCAATGTGGGGTCGGAAATGCTTTCCTGAAGCGGTGTTGTACACAGAAGCACCATAAAGAAAAGAGACCGTAAGTGAGAAATCGTTTTAATAATACATGAAAAGAAGCAAAAGGTACATGGATTAAAGTAAATGTTCGAAGTTTCTTCCACGGGCTACAATGCACGCCTCGCATCTCCGACGCATGGACATCCGAACATTCTGGAATACTCCTGGCGAATTTCGAATTTCTCCGGCAGCTACTGCGATTCTTGCAACCAGCTCCTCAGCATTGTCAACAGGGGTGTCATAAACTAGCGATTTCATATGACCCCAGAAATAAAAATCAAGACATGATAGGTCGGGTGACCGAGCAGGCCAACGCACGGGACCACCACGTCCGATCCACTGTTGACCAAATGTGATATCCAGGTAGTTACGAACGTCTCCGCTAAAATGGGCAGGGGTTCCATCGTGTTGGAACCACATTGTCTGTTGCGTCGATGCAGAAATCTGTTCATCTCTCAAAAGTTGTGGCAATACTTCCTGCAGAAAGAGCAAGTAGTTAAGTCGGGTTAGACGACACGGGAACAGGTAAGGTCCGATCAGGTGATCTCCCATAATACCGGCCCATACATTGACCGAAAATCGAATCTGTGCTGCACGACGTCGTATTGCATGCGGATTCTCCACCGCCTAAATATGGTCGTTATGCGTGTTGAAAATTCCTTCCCTTGTGAAGGATGCCTCATCGGAAAAAAACACTTCATCAGGAAAAAGGCGATTCGTAGCACATTTTCCAAGGTACCACTGTGCGAAAGCAACACGAGGTGCATAATCTTCCGGTTGCTGTGTCTGGACACGCTGCACGTGAAACGGATGCATGTCTTGTTCTCGGAGAATCCTCCAGACGCTGCAATGGGAAACCCCGACTGAGTTTGCTACACTTCGTGTACTCGTTCTTGGATTCCTCTCTACATGCTGAAGCACATTCTGTTCGACGCCTGGAGTCCGTACTGTTCTTACCCTGACCATGTCAGCTCTTTCAAATGAACCTGTCTCAGCTAACCTTTGGTGCAGTCTTGCAAAGAAATTATGACTGGGAATACGCCTCATCGGATATCGTTCCACGTACAAACGCTGTGCGGCTGGCCCACTACAATTTGCAGCCCCGTACGCCAAATGCATATCGGCTAACTCTGCGTTCGTGTCCATCGTGGCGTTCTTGTGAGAAATGAAGATTCCCTGCACGAAAGCTCGGAATTTTCGCACAATGCCATCTACCGCGTCAGGAAAGCACTTCCGACCCCACAATGCTATATGATTTCGAGTTGTCAGGATGTACCCTACCCCTCTTAGAAGTTCTGAAATGTGGAATTGAAACACCCTGTATATATATATATATATATATATATATATATATATATATATATATATATATATATATATATATATATATATTGTAAACTATTTAAATTAATGAAAGAGTAAATGTTTGTTAAATTGAAAAATAAATTTTTATCAAGATAGTTAAATGTCATTTTAAAGATGCCACATTTATCCACATATTTGCATTCAAAAGTCTGCCGCGTTGGGTGGTTAGACATTCTTCACTACAACATGGTTGAATTAAATAACAATAACATTTATTAACTTTAAAGATTAAATGAACAATTAAGAGGTAAGCTTTCAAAAACTACAACACATGGAACCAGGCACGCTACAATAATAACAGATCAATTCAGTTCAGTTTTGGAGTCGTTATGTTGAGCTGTAAGGTCGCTGCATACTCCCCTTCCAGTGTCAATGATACCTAGTTGGAAGATGAACTTTGCGACCAGAACGTGTAGATCGCTGGGTAGGCGTTGAAGCTGTTGGATCAGATTCCACAGTAGCAGGTGTTGAAGCTGTTGCATTAGGTTCCACAGTAGCAGGTGTTTCATTCTTGGTTTGAGGTAGTTGCAAGTCCTCAGTGTTAAGAAAGAAGGCAGGTTTGCATCTATCAATAGATACAGATACCCGTTTACCATTGATGTCAAGGAAAAACACTTTATCCTTCCTTTGTAAGACTTTGAAAGGGCCATCATAGGGTTGTTGAAGTGGACGACGTAACATGGCTCTGCGAAGAAAAACATGTGTTGCTTCCAACAGTCCTGGATGGATAAAAACTGGACGTTTGCCATGGTGTTTTGGTGGTTTAGGGTGAAGTGATTGCATGTGAGACTTAAGTTTCGAAACAAAATTCACAACATCATCATCTGGCTTGGAAGAGTCAAACATCTCCCCTGGCAGTCGAATAGTGGTCCCAAAAACTAATTCAGCTGGGGTACACAGAATATCTTCTTTAAGAGAAGCTCGTAGACCAAGTAAGATGATAGGGAGTACTTCTGTCCAACGCTCAGTAGCATGGCACTTGATTGCACTTTTCAATGGGCGGTGCAATTCTTCGATCATCCCATTAGCTTGAGGGTGGTATCCAGTTGTACGACACTTCTGAACACCAAGTAGTTTGCTAAGAGCTTTGAAGAGCGAGGACTCAAACACTGGTCACTTTTTTGCCTAAAAGCATAAGTGAGGGGCTTGTGGTCAGTAAACACTGTGAAATCTCTAGCTTCCAGCATATACCGAAAGTGTCGGATAGCTGAGTAGATAGCAAGGAGTTCACGGTCGTAGGCACTGTAAGACTTTTCAGATGAAGTAAGTTTTCTGGAAAAGAAAGCCAATGGCTGTAGCTCAGAGTCCACAACTTGGTGAAGTGCACCTCCTATGGCATAATTAGAGGCGTCCACATGAAGAGCAAGCGGGGCAGAAGGTGAAGGATGAGCAAGAAGTGCAGCATCAGCAAGAGCTTGTTTACACCTCTGAAATACTGTAATTGCCTCAGAAGACCAGTTTAAAGGCTTTGAGTCCTTCTTACCTTTAGAACCTTTTAAAAATTCACTTAAAAGATACTGTTGTTCAGCTGCTTTGCGCAAGAAACGTCTTTAAAAATTTAACAGTCCTAAAAATTTTCTCAGAGAGCCAACAGTCTCTGGTTGTTTGTAATCAAGAACTGCTTGAACTTTGTCAGGCAATGGCTTAATGCCATCAGGAGTGATAAGGTGGCCAAGGAAAATGAGTTCAGTCACACCAAATACACATTTAGAGATATTTAGTTTTAAACCATATGAGCTCAGTCTTTGGAATATAGTTCTTAAGTGAGAACAATGCTCCTCAGCATTTTCTGAGTAACACAAAATATCATCCAAGTAGACAAAACAAAAAGGAAGTCCTCTTAGTACTTCATGCATGAATCGCATAAAGGTTTGCGGTGCATTCACAAGGCCAAAACACAAATGGGTATATTCGTAAAGACCCCATGGAGTTGTTACAGCTGTCTTAGGAATATCACACTCAGCTATAGGGATTTGGTGGAATGCCTTAAAAATGTCTATTTTGGAAAATATCTTCTTGCCATGTAGTGCATGAGCAAAGTCATTCAAATAAGGCATGGGGTAGCTGTCGAACTCAGTAACAGAATTCAGCTGCCTGTAATCCCCAACAGGTCTAACTGTAGAGTTAGATTTGGGTACAACATGAAGAGGAGAACTCCAGGGACTTTTGGAAGGTCTAATAATGCCTTGAGCAAGAAGAAATTCAAATTCTACCTTCACTGCATCATACAGTTTGGGGTGTAGCCTTCTAGGCCTGGCAGTGACTGGTGGGCCAGTAGTAATAATATGGTGGACTGTGCCATGTGATGCTGATTTGGAAATTAAAGAAGGGTTGCTGAGGTCTGGATATTCCGATAAGATGTTTTTAAAACTGATGTTTGCATCTACAGTGAGGATTGAGGGCTGTACAATATTTGAAAAAACACAAGAAGTGAAAAGAGAAGTTTCCACATCCACCAACCTTTTTTTTTCTTAAGGTCGATTAAAAGGTTGAAGTGCTTTAGAAAATCAGCACCAATTATAGGAGATGATACATCAGCAATTATGAAAGTCCAGATAAAAGGTCGCCTCAGACCCAGGTTCAGTTCTTTACGGACCATACCATAGGCTGGAATTTTGGTATTATTAGCAGCAAAAATAAGGAGAAGTTAGACTGAGGTGATTTATTCATAGTTGGAGAAGGTGGGATGACACAGATTTCACTTCCAGAGTCTATGAGGAATTTCTGGCCAGACTTGCGGTCTAATAAAAATAACCGGCTGGTATGTTTCGAGGGCTCTGCCATTCCAGCTATGACAGAGCTTACTCGTTTTTGCACAAATGCACAAGGTGAAACACACTTGCGGGCCTGCTCTTTATAACGGCGATGATAGTAGCAGATGCCACTTCCTCTATTGACACTCCTAGAGCGTGAATGTGATCTCCGGCGGTCAGAACTATATCGTTGGTGGCGAGAGGAATTGCGCTTTCTTGTCAGTTCAGCAACTTGTAGAGACAGCTCTTGGATCTGCCTGGCGAGAGAGTCCATGGTTGGCTGAACACTGCATGAAGATGACTGGGATGGTGGAGGAACAGTTGTGGCAGCACAGATAGTTGAGGACGCACCAACAACCTCAGAAACCTTATCAGCGATGATAGCCAGTTTATCAAAGGCTCTGAGGATGCAGACAAAACAGTCTGGATATGTGGTGGCATTCTTTGAAGCCACAAACTTTTGCAGAAAGTCATCCTGGAGTTGGCCATTAGACAGCTCTTTCATTTTTCGCAACAGGTGGCTGGGCTTCTCATCTCTAGCTGAAGGTCAGTAAGCAGTTTCTTAATTTTTGAGTCTCCGAGTCGCTAAATTGGGTGATGAGCCGCTGCGAGAGAGTGTGATATTTGTCACTGTTCGGAGGGCTTAACACAATGTCCGACACGTAGGAGAGAGTTTCAGCATCAAGTTCGCAACCAAAGCAGAATACTTAGTATCATCACTGGAGATACCACTGAATGTGAATGCATGGTCGCATTGCGCAATCCATAGACGAACGTTGGATTTCCAAAACGGCGGCAGCCGCAACGCAATACGAGCGACTTCAACGGTTTCACTAGTCATATTGTTGAATAAGCAGGAAGCGAAACGAATCTCCGAGCAGATGCTTCAAGTGGCCTTGAGGAGAAGGAGAAAAAAAAATCTTTCGCTACGTACTGATCATCCGTAGTAGAAGAATTTGTATTGCATTCGCCAGTAGAACAGAATAGCTTACGTGTTTTTAAGTGTCCAAAAAGGGTCACCACCGCGAGATTAAATGAGCAATTAAGAGGTAAGCTTTCAAAAACTACAACACATGGAACCAGGCACGCTACAATAATAACAGATCAATTCAGTTCAGTTTTGGAGTCGTTATGTTGAGCTGTAAGGTCGCTGCAAGTCCTTTGTTAAGTAGAATTTGAAGAAATCAATTATTTATTACCTTAAACAATGTCTAACACGTAATTTTTGTGCTAAAACTTTTTTATCTCATAGACCCCCTTGTCATGTTTTTTTTTGGGGGGTTGGAGTAGACCCCTGTTTACTTAATATTGAATTTTTGTAAATGTATCAATTTAAATGTCTTTTTGCTTTTTGACAGCTGGTATAGGGTTACTTACTTTTAAAAATTTAAATTTCTAACTGTAGTGAAGTTTAGAGTTTAAAACATGAGAAACACCTGTTAATTAAATAAAAATTTAATTAATATATAAAATAACTGATCTCTCTACAAACAAATGTTTATACTGAGAGAGATTAATCTATTACTTCCATTAAAAATTTCCAACATTTGATATCAGTCTTCTTATTAACCTAAATCTCCTTGGTTAGTGTTGTGTTCAGTCTTTTTTTTCTTTTTTTTTTTTAATTTTGGAGACGGACAACCGCGCTGAAACTCCTCATTAAGAAAAGCAATTATTAATAAAATTTCTATCAGTACTTTATGATTTGGAATAAATAACAGGAATGTCTTTTTAAAGCCAAAATTGCTGACATCCGTTTTTAAACTTTACTTTAAGATCTCCCTTACTGTCTCTTTCAAACAGCTCTTGAAATTTGATAACAGTTTCTTTTTTTTATGTGACCCTATGGATGCATTACCTACTGTGGTAATTACCACAATCAAAGTATTCTCAGCACTAGTTTCAAAATCTGAATACAAAGCATTTAAATATTGCACGTACGGTAAAATATCCCGTTCCTGGCAGATAGTGACAAATTAAAAAACTGGTAAAATTTGTGACATTCAATATTATACTTCTTTAATTTAATTCTAGCAATAAACATTGAAATGGTGGTACTTGTTTTGATAAAATGTATGCTGTCACCTTGTAACTGCAAACTAACCTTATTAAATTTAGTAAATAAATCTGTTAAATAGGTAAAATCTAGTTTCCCCATTTGATTAAATTTTCTTTTAAAATTAAAGTCTGGTTTAATGAGTGCCACTATCGTTGACCCCCATTTATACCTCATAGACCTCCAAAATATCTTTTTGCTCACAGGGACCCCTTACAGGTCATCATAGACCCCTGGGGGTCGATATAGACCATTTTGGAAATCACTGTGCTAAAATATCTTTAAACAGGTGCTTTGCATTTTGTGTTGATATTTTGCTTTGTTCACTTGTTTTAATTAATTTTAAGTAGAAAAGGCTGATTTTTAGTATGTGTTCTATGCTTGCTATGTCTTGAATTTTTATTTAAATGTATGATTATATGTGCATATCAATATCTTTTTGGCAGGTTCTCTTGGCAGATAATGAAGGCTTGCGCAGCAGTGTTAGTCGGCTACAGGAGCAATTAGATACAACAAAGTCAAGTAACAAGGCTAAAAAGGGCGCATTAGAACAACTAAACCAACGATTGGCTCAAAAGATTCAAGAACTCAAAGACATTCAACATGAGATCTCTAATCTATTGAACTCCTGATACTTGAATACATTGAATCATGTTATATTTCAATGCCCCTGGTCCCAAACTGTAGCTCCCAACCAAAAGAACATCCAATTAGGCCCTTACTGATGAAGCTTATCCTGCTAATTTTCTTGTGTTCGAGAACTTGACTGCTCTTAACTTTTGTTCACTTTATTTTTGAGGTTGATTTTACAATTTGACCTACAAAAACCAAAGATGTTTGTTTTATCATCATTTTGGCATGTGAGCAAATCTTTAAACATCACAGTGGCTGCTGTGTATGTGTAAGTTCCTAAACAGAAATCTTTAGCTCTTGTAGAAACTTCATTTTTATTAATTTTAGAAACAATTTAATTTAATTTGTTAACTAAGAGTCTCCTTTAGATTTTAAACATTGATCTTGATTTTAAAATTACTAATAATTTTTTATGTGACTTACAAAGTTATCTTGTTTTAGGAACTTTGCATTTTTGGCCAAGTTTCGTCATATTTTAATTTCTTACGTAAATCAAAACATTGAAGTTCGTATAATTTACCCTTTTTCTTTCAAGAGCAGGTATTATAAAATTAAATTGATATTTAAATGGGTTTTTTGATAAATCGTTTCCTTTCAAACTGTGAAACAAATGCCTCATTGGTTGCCCCTGATAATAATATGAGATACATATGCGTCCTAACAAAAAGAACTGAGTAATAACATACCTTATTACTAAGGGTTTAAAAAGAGAAGTGTATCTGTGTGTGTGTGACGAAAAATATATAAGGTTATATGTTTGCATCTAATGTAATTAATAAATACTGTACTGAATGTAGTATGAATTTATTGTAAGAAAGAATGTTACTTGTTTTTACCTGCCATACTATATGTAAAATTCCCCTCTAATTTGGCCTAGTAAGAGCAGTAAGCGGTCGGACTTTGGGCTGTACCCGTACAGACTTCTGAAAGGGTATAAAAATGGAAGTCTGTTGCTGATAGTTCTCATGGCCTTTTATAATGTTGAAAAACTGTTTAAATGAATATAAATAAATTGCTGAAGAAATTTTTTTGTTAAATGATGTTTAGTATTTTAAAAGTTTGATCGATAGTGAAACAAATTCCCATTCATTGGGTATGATAGTGATCCTTACTGTCCACGTGATAAAAAATTTATGTAGTGTTTTTACAGATTATGAATAAAATTTCTAATATATTTATATCAATTCCTTTAGATGTGCTCTCGATGAGAGCAGGGGAAATATGTGGCAGCTATTCCACTTTAGGTTATATAGATGCTGAAGAATTATGTGATTCTGTATCACTTTTAAATGTCAACACCACTATGAACTTTACCTATATTTTCAATCAAATATATTTCAAATATGTCTAATAAAATTTTCAAAGACACCAAATAGTTTTTGAAAAAAAAAGAAATGTTTTTTATGCATTATCGTATTGTGTTTTTCTTTCTTTTAATAATTTCATGTCACAATCGGATTTTATTTTCATTGCTACTTTTAAAAGTTAAAACATTCAATTGTATAAGAATCATTGTTCAAATTGCATTGTTTCATTATGCAGTCATAGCTAATTATGCTTGTTTCAGTGAAACCTGCATCTATTGTAGATCATTTGTCTTTCTATCACATTGCTTTGAAAGAACTTATACCTCCTGACATATTAGTACACTTTGAAAAAGAACATGATTAATTAATGTATAACTCAGCTCAAAAATAGTTCTGGAAACTTTTTTTAATCAAAGTATTTGTTTAATTCTTTATTCACAATTTGGCCAGCCATGGTAAATGTAGTGGATACGCATGTGTAAGGATGCGTGATATATTTTGATTGGCTGATGTATCAAAACACAGTAGCTGAGAATTATTCCATGTGTTTTAGAATAGCGTTACATCAGTGCCATTTGCAACAGAAAATAGTGGGGATGTGTTTTGTGGTAATTTTCATCTTTCCTGCAGTTACCCTTAGGTTATCATCGAGTCTGAAGAAGACGGTGCTCTCCAACTCACTGTGTGTTAATTCCTGCTGCAGATATATTGCACTGCCATTACAAATGACATTATTCTCATGTTTGTGCTAATAGATAGGTTACACTCTTAAAAACCAAAGTTCAATGTCTGTTTGTGATGATTAAATTTTTACAGAATTAGGTTGATCAGTTTTTACAGTGTTTCCTAGATTTTATTGAAAGATTGTGGAAGCTAGTTGAATGCTGATTATAAACAGCAGTGAATCTCTTTTTTTATCTGTTATTTTTCATTTGTTATATTCTGTTATATTTTATAAAGAACAAATTTTCAATATCGGTTGTGAGTAGAACATCATTTAAATGACTGTAAATAAAAATGCCTAAAAAGAATCGACAGTATTATATGGTTGATATGAGCCCTTACGGCACTTCAGTATGAGATTATGCCTCTTTTATTTTAAGTGTTGCTCTGCCTGAGATGCGTGAATAATTGATGAAATAAGAGATATAAGTATATATGCTTGTAAAATATAAATGAATTTGAATATATAGGCTTTTGGGTGCACTTTATATATAATATGTGATTTTAAATCTGATTTTCCCTTGTACATTCAATGTAAGTTGAAATGAACATTATAACAAACTGTTCAAATATATTTATGTGTTGTTTCACAAATCATAAATAATTATGGAAGTGAAATATAATTTCTTTATGCCTCTATATACAATACGTTTCAAGAGAAAAATTTTTACTTTTTCTAATTATATAAATATATATAGAACTTGTGTGGAAATCTTTGTGTTATGTGAAAATTACAATATGTGTTGTAAATTGACAGTCATTAAAATGTATTAATGCCTACAGATTTTTTAAACTTCTTTTAATATAAGAATATGGTGTTTTAGAAAGCGAAATTGGTATTTTGTGTGAACAATGAATCAACTGATCTCGAAAAGATATATTTGTAATATGGTGTTAACTTCAGTAATCCTTAAAAAGTTATCTGATTATAGGAGCATTGTTGTCAATTATTATCTGTACTGTTATATTAATTTGAAAACTTCATAATGCATCTCCAAGATCGTAAATACTTTGTAATGTAATTTAGTATGTGTGAATGCTATACATATTTTTTTCTATGATTGAATGCAAGGGCAAATTTACTATACAATTCCTGATAGTATGATTATTATTGAGAAGCCCTGTCTTATATTAAATATCAGCATATATAATCTGATTTATATTCATCTTGTAAGGTTTCTTATTTATTGAATACTTCTAAGCAGATCATATGATATGAAGAAAAATTAGCATTCTTGTAAAAATATTTCATATATGTAAATTTTATTGCTTGATTTCTTGAAACATATATTTTCTGCATAATGAATTGACATTTGTTTGAATGTACTCAATGCAGAATAGTTTTACATTGCATAAGATTTGTGAAAATAATGACTTATCTCTTAAAGTTTTGATTCTACAGTTTTTTAGTATTGCATGAGTTGTATTAGAGCGAAATATTAATATGCTTGTATTGAGCTCAGTGAAACAGGCATGAATGGTATGTTTTCACTTTTTGTAGTTACAAAATGTAGTTATTGTTCAGAACAGCTGTTATTGAAAAAATTAAATTATTAAAACAGAAATTTTCAAATTGTTTAGTCTGTGTTACATTTCAATATTGGGTTTAAATTTCATGCATTTACAAGCCCTACTTGCCATGCTAACATACACAAACACATTCCACTGTATCATTACTCTTCCTACCAAACTCTTTACATAAGCTTTTTTCTGTGAGTCTTTCAACAGTTACTTGCACTTGACTTAAAATTAAATTAACTGGGTCACTTTAAATTGTTCGAGATGAAACAAATTTCCATCTAATTGCACTTTTTAAAAAAATATATCTAAATTTTACATGTGTCTTATTTTTATCAGCTTCATTTTTATAATGTGAGAAAAGTAAAATGAGATGTGGCACACACGCGTTCATTTCTGCATTATTTCCTGGGGAACAGAAGACATTCTTTTACATATTCTACAAACATATTATTGAATTATTTAATATAAACATATGATAAAACAAATTATTGTATTATTTTTCTTGAACTTTTCATAATCATTTCTTAAAAAAAAGAGAATAACCAAAATATAATTGTTATAATCTATTTATAATCATGTCTAAAATCAAGGTATTACTATCAGAAACCAACATAATTGAAAGAATAACAACTGCATGTGAAATATTCTAATATCACTATACAAATAAATCCTGTAATAGTATTCCTCTAAACTTGGTGATGTTCTCTTTCTTTTTTAGACAAGTATCTTATCCATAAGTTGAATGCTTATGTATTTGGCTTAGTTGCGGATTACTTTTTTTATACTATATATATATATACATATAAAGCTCACTTTACTTTCCAGCATTTGGTGTTTTCGATTTATTTGGATACTTGCAGTAATAAAGAAGCTGTCAGAATATGATTTCACAGGATGGTATGGTGATACTTTACGTGAAAAATTAAGCTTGCAAAATCTTTTTATGTGTGTAGAATTGAAGGTGTGTGTGAGGCACTTTGCATAAAATATTTAAGGATAGTTTGTATAGTATCGCATAAATACAAACGCTTGATATAACTTTATATAATGAAAAAAGTTAATTCCTCATCTCATTAAAGTCACTATTTTAATTGTATATGTGAGCTTTTATATTTTAATTAATTATTAGATTTATTTCCGCTTGTTATTTCATTCTGCATAGAAAGCAAGTTAAGATATAGAAGTGTTTGACCTATTTACGATCTGTAATTGTAACTTGTGGACCTAACTGCTAAATATTTGTGCTGGAATAATTTGGGAAATGTTTCTTCTATTGTACAATGTCTGATAAACTTTAGATGAGGATATATTTAAAATTACACATTCTGCCTTTTAACAACTTACTCTTGGAGAAATCTAAAAAGACCTATTTGTCCTGTTAAAAAGAAGCAGAAGAATAGTAAATTTAATTCTTCAAATGGTTTTTATATTATTTAATTTTTTTAATGGCGAGTAATACTATAAAAGCCGATATACGTTTGCAAGAAATGATTTTATTTAACCTAAAAAATGAAAGATCATGTACAATCTAAAAATTAAGAACTCAAATTTAACTTTTGACTAAATTTGAAAGACGGAAATGATAAATTTATAACACTTTAATTATATTGAAGAGATGAAGTCTGAATTTTCTTGATAAAATAAATAGTTTTCCATAACAATTTAATGTGTGTGTGTGTATAGTTTTCATTAACTGCAGTGACTGATTGGTAAAGTCATCGCTGAGAGAATGCTCTGAGTCATGGGTTCTTGACTTTTCTCCATTAGACTAACGTAACTTCTAAAAGTTGAATTCAACTTAATTGAAAAATCATCTCATAACGTGATGCTTTGGTTTGATGAGTAAACCACAGTGTTACTGTTATACGAAATAAATATTGCGAAAACTTTGTAATTGAAATTATTAGAATCAGTGTTTTTTGAACGTTTTTTCTCAATTGTACTTCTTGGTCTCAACTAATATTTAATGTGCCATCAGTCAGGCTCTGTCACATCCGAAAGTGTTTTTAAAAAAATTCAAATGTGAGCAACTGAAATATTTGTCTCGTCACTTTTTTAAGTTTCGGTATTTTTTTACGTTGTTTTGTGGAATATTTTGGGAAATATTCTACTTAAGGAAAAATGCCTATTTGTGTATACTAATTTAAAATATGTGAATTTTTTTTTTGATTATTAATATACAATAAAAGTTGCTTTAAAGGAAAATCGATCTATGTAACTCGAACTATATCATGAAAACGCACTGGTATGATGCTTCTTAAGTTATATATATAAACTGAGGAGTAGTATACAAATGTATTGGACAAGTGATAATTACCGTTCAGTGAGTTCCCGTCATTTTTTCAATTCCTACTATTACTTCACTCTCTCCCTATATACAGTAGAACGCCGTTTATCCAAATCAATCGGGCGTTCGGATAACCGAATGCGATCTATGCAGTATATGAAACCAGACACTATACAAGTATTGAAAATCATCACATGTGCGGGAAAAGTGCTTGAAGAAAAAGCAAAATAGGTGCAATTTTACCTTTATTGTGGAAAAATAATTACTTATTTTTCGCTGTACCATTGTACACCTTCGTTTTTTCGCTGCAAGGTCTTGTTTCTCTTGAGCAGCAGTAGTTGAGTAGGACAGCACTCTGATCGTTGTTTGATCATATATATATATATATGTTACGTGTTTTCGTGAAAAACAAATGCCAGATGGATTTATTGAAAGTTTTCGTAGGATTAGACTTATTCAACAAAACCTGATGGTTTGCAAGCAAATGAACAAAGAAACTGAATTTACAGAAACAAAATCGTTTAATTTCTTCAACGCGCTTATATTGCGTGGTTTTAAGCAGTTGAGTTTGAATAATATCCAATTTTAGGTATGAGTCTTTTCCGTGTGTATTCAGTCTACGATGACTTCTTATTTTTAAACTTCTCTTGATTTTAAGGTTACACATTTGTTTAAATATCTTTAAAATGCTCAGAAAATTCAAATGTATGCTTAACATAAACATAAGTACATATCAATACATTTACAAAATTTATTATTCGTTGTAATTAAGTTATTAAAACTCTTCGCTTTACAGTTTGTCATAATAAAATCTTAAATGTGCGATACATTGAAATCATAAAAATAATTAAAACCAAAAAAATGTAATCTTAAAAATTAAAGAAAATTTTCAATGTTATATAAATATTTATGCATCTATTTGAACTTAATAGTTGTAAAATGTTGTCTTTATAGGAATGAAACCAATACATGTAAGAAGAACATTTTTGCTTTAGTTCTTTTTAAAATTCTACTATATGTATTTCAGTTTCAATTGATAAAATTTTCGTGTGTTTTTTTAAAAAATTGAAGAATCTATGATTTTGATTCGGATATTATTATTTTTGAAAAATTAAACATGCGTGAATATTTATTATATGATTATGTATGTCTTGTATTCTTTCTCTGTAGATTCAGCATCTAATGTTATAAATAGGTTACTAGTACATAGGTTCTGCATAACGTCATTTTCCTATATAATACTATAGAGACTACACACAACTAATCAATCAATAATAACAGTTTTCATTTTTGATGGAAAGCTATTCAATGTACAATTAGAAAATATGCAACTTGAGGTACAAACTAATATGAACTCGGTAATTTTTTTTTAAAAAAAATATGGCTGAAACTTTTAGTATGTAGTGGAGGGGAAGGGGGACACCCAAAAATAACTGAATTTTTTTATGTTGCAAATTTTTACTGAACTCTACATTAGTCCCCTTCAAAGCATTGTCCATATGCATTGATACACTTGTCGCAATGCTTTTGTCTCTGCTCAAAACAGATCTGGAACTCTTGACACAGGATACTGTTCAAAGCTGTTAGGGGTGTTTTCTTTGACTTCATCCACATCACTTAATTGCTTTCCTTTCAAACTTCTCTTCATCTGTGGAAACAAAAAAAAAGTCCGATGGAACCATATCGGGTGAGTAGGGTGGATGAAGCACAAGCACCATGTCGTTGCTTGTCAAAAACTGTCGAACCATCAAAACTGTGTGGGCTGGAGCATTGTCGTGAAAGTGCTTCAAGACTCTTTCGTTTCCTCAGAAATTTGGTCAATGGTCTTTCGTCGATCCTCATTAATTGCACATCTTATTTGGGCAATGTTTTCATAGTTTCTTCCTGTCGAATGTCACCGTAGGTGTGATACTTCTTCATTTGACATGTTACCAAATTTGAACTTAAAAACCATTCGCAGACTTGTGGTTTTTCCAAAGCATCCTTATTAAAGGTTGGTCGCAGCATCCCAATGGTCTCGGCTGCAGTTTTCCCAACAGAGAGAAAAATTTCACACGTAGTCTTTGTTCTCTGTGGTCGGCCATCTCACTCATCGCAGAAGGGTTAAATCAAGAACGAGCACCACAAGCAATCCACTTAATTCAGACTGACGCCAGCACACTAACGGTTGCGAGATTCCCTTAACTAACAGCACAACTCATAATTATGAAACATTCGCACGCAACAGTTCGATTCCTGTTATTTTAGCCCCCCCTCCGTACATTAAAAGGTTTTTGGAAAAGCTCTAAAAATGGAATGAATTACATATCAAAATTTCGGAATATACTTTAAATGCAGTTTTACCTACAGAAAAAGTACTGCACGCTACAAATTTACCGTAAAATCTGGCGTATAACGCGCCTTTTTAACACAAAAAATAAGATCAAAATTTACAGGTGCGCGTTATTCGCCAGGTATGAAAATGATAGCTTCAAAATTTAAAAAAAAGAGAGATGTGCATAAAAAAAATTTAGACTTCTACAAAGATCGGGATATATTGTTTATTTAAAAGAAATGCCATACCTTATAAATTTAAAGGGTTGTTTTTCTAGAAATATGCTGTTTTCCCGTGGATAATACCTCGAATAAATGGCTTTAAAAGATAATAATATTGCCAACGTACATTGCAGGTTCCTTCGTAAAAAAAAGGTGTTCGCGTTATACGGCGAATATACCTTAAAATTAAAAAATGCAGCTTGAAAATATAGGTGCGCGTTATACGCCGGATTTTACGGTAGTTCACTTTTCTTTTAGTCATTAGTAATTCAAAATTTTGTCTCGGTAAATAAGTTCTGGAGATTCCAGTGGTTCTAAGGCTGTGTTTTTAGATGTTCAAAACTTGGAAGAGGAAATACGCTTAATCTTGCGAAATAATAAAAACACGTAAATGAACTAGGAAGAATGGTGTAGGTTTGAAATTTAAAAACTATTCTGTGCTTCATATGTCTACATCCATTGTATTAAGCAGAGGTTTACACAAGCGGGCTTTTGAGTTCAAACGGACTAACACATTTTTAGCATTAACAATACATCTCGATGCTTTCGTGTACGATTTTTTTTAAAAAAATGTAACCCCTCCCATGAAAGAAGTCTGTGTACGCCACTGGTATTTAGACTCAGCGTAACAATCTATACACTGCCTATAATGAAAGTTCAAAGCATAAAAACAAATGTAGCACGCATCAGAAAAAATCCTGATTAAACATGTAATTTCAGCAATCGTAGAAGTGGGGTCACCGATTTCAACATGAACTCGTCTATTTGGCGGTCTGCGAACTGAACCAGAGCCTGAAATAAACGCGGAACACAATTTTCATTAAAATTTTCAACATTTTTTTTTTCATGCATCTGCCTATAATATTATGTTTTTAAAATTTCACAATATTCCAAAAATGAGTAATTTTTCATTTTATTATGTAAATGGATAGCTCATTTAGCACTACGGTATGGGATGAAGAAGCGTAACACAATTTACACCAGAGAAAACGGATCAACTCCGATAAAAATGAACAGTATTAATAAAATATGCTGTTCTCTACAAAATAGCGAGATCAAAATTTCATATTGATGTTGGAGAACTTTTATATCTGAAGAAATATTCGGCCACTAAGATCGCCGAGACAACCTGTACGCTCTGGACCACATTTCAGTTGTAACATGATCTAAAATATTCTGGTAACTAGTATCGTAAACCGTTAACACTGCGTTATGGCAAATTGTATATGTAATGTCTTAGGGAATCCCAGTAAGGAAAAGTCCAAAGTTAAAATTATGGAAGAAAATATTTTAATTCAAATATTTATAAAAAATAATGCTCTGAATGAGCACCAGAACTAATGTAAATAAAACTTCCTGACAGGGCTGGCTCTAGCAGTTTTGACGCCCCGGACAAAAATGGAAAATGCCGTCCCTCTCTTCAATGCCGCCTCTCTCTCTCTCTCTCTCTCAATATACATATATTATTTTAAGTCTCAAAAAATTCGAAATTAAGGACATAATAACTTGTCATTATTTCAAGCGAGTGAAATGTAAGAGAAAGAGTAGTTCATTTAAGCAGGCCAATTTCTTCAAAAATTAGTCTACTGATGGTGGTGATTACAAGCGTTTGTTTTAACTTATAGTAACTACGCTCAAGGCTAAAATAAAACATTTCCTGTGGCTCTCTATCAACTAAAACCTCTTATTATCCGTGTCCAGCTATCCGTTGGATAGCTGGCATCGGACATCGCAAGGGTAAAAGGAATGTCCGTCGTGACCTCATTCCGGGTTGGGGAGAAAGTTACTAGTGGAAGATGTGGGAACATTAAATTTCATGATTTAGCATGTGCTCCCGCCTCGAACGATTCACGTTTCAACGTAAAAGAAAACTATCAAATTTAGGGAGTCCAAAATAAAAAAAAAAGTGTGTGTGCTTAGGATCACACGATAGAAGTGATAATTTCAAATTTAGTAATGTTATTTCAGGGTTTAGTTAGGTGAATAAAAAACAAGATGTTAGTATTGTCCTATAAAATTATTTAATCCTACGTCTGTACTCATAAAGTAATATTTTTGTGCGAAATATACAATCATATTTAGGAATTAATTGTATTCTAGGAAGGAAACAATAGGTTTATGGCAGCTGAAATAGGTTACAAATCCTTTTGATTCAAAATTTTATTTAAATATCTATAAAAAAACTTCGTCAAGCGTGGTTCCGTGCTTCATTTGGATCATTTGACATAATTAAATTGAATTTTGATTTAAAAAAATCAACTAAAGGTTTTGATTTGTGTCTTTTGAAAAATCTACTTTAATATTACCACTTAAAATCATAGGTAATTTGTTCAGAAGATTTGTTCATCTAGAAGAAGAAGTTCTTCTAGATGAAGACCCGATCCGGCTTTGTGAATTTTCGTTGTAATTTAACAATGTTCAATTCTGTCCATGAATCAATTTAAGCAAAGGAATAGTAAGACTGGTAGTTGATTGGGAAGAGAGGAATCTAGGTCGAAACCTTTAAAAGGGATTTAATCAGAAGATTTATATCACATAATCTCTGGCTTATACTAGCTCTTTTGTCATTGTATGGAAGTTTTGTACTAATATATCCGGTGCTGCTGCAAGGAAGGTCTTCTTAATTATATTTTGTTTTCTTGTACTTAAATTATTTAATGTAACTTTTTCTTAATGCCTGTATACTTAATTTTGTTATTTTAAATTTTTAATTGTTTTAATTTCCTGTCTAGACTCGAAGTATATTTAAGTAATGTGATAAATAGAACTATTTGTTCATTTGTGACGAATCTATACGGAACTTTATCACTAACCTTCTGAGTCGACCTTTTTAGGGAAATTTAATTCCCTACCTATTTCCGATCAACTCCAAAAAGCGGACAGGATTCCTTGTTATGCAGATTAGATTAAGTATTTAGGTCAAACGAAATAGTAAAGTTGGAGCAGTAGAAGATAGAGATTGAAGCAGAAAGTTATCGTGGATTTAAATTGAAGATTTCTTGTTAGAGATATTTAATCTCAAGAATTGAGATTCCGAGTGGTAACTATTGATTTGTATTTAAAGTCTCATTAAAGTTTTAGGAATGAGATTAAAGTTAAATGTTCAATAAGAACATTATTAAATATAATTCTGGGATCTCTTATCGTGGTAATCTCTGTGTGATCGTTATTTAATGTTTAATTAATGAGATCATTAATTAAGTTAATTTAAAGGATATTATCTTTAAAACCTCATAATACTATTTAAATAAATTTGTTAATAAGTCTTTGATTCTATTTGGATAAGATAACCAAATAAAGAAAGTTGTTTATAAAAATGGCTACTAGTTCTTACATGACTCTTATTTATTCTCGTTCTCAAGGTGAGGTCCTAGGAGACTTTCACACATTGCTATTCCGATTTGCTTACAAAAATAGATTTTTATTCTAAAGATAACTGCAATATTCCTAATGATAAT
The DNA here is from genome assembly GCA_019973935.1 of Trichonephila clavipes. Lineage (NCBI taxonomy): Eukaryota > Metazoa > Arthropoda > Arachnida > Araneae > Nephilidae > Trichonephila > Trichonephila clavipes. Next base: position 504,787 of record BMAU01000272.1, on the reverse strand, counting down.
ACAATCACGTCCATAAATTAAGGATAATTCAGAATCACACAGAAATTGAACTCTAAAATAAAAACTTCACCTGTAGAATTATCACACACATCTTGAAGAAGAATATGAAAATTACAGGAAACCACCAGATGGCGCGGATAGTACGTCACAATGACGAGAGTGTAAGAGAGGGGTATATAAGGAATGGTGGCAAAGAAGTAAAATTGTTCACAAGCGCTTTAAAAGCCTTTCAGGGCAGTAACCGCATAGTTGTGACACAAAGGAAGTATTTGGGTGATTTTTTACGTGGTAGAATTATTGGACGACTGGAATATGGACGTACCCGAGGAACTTGGAATCGCCCAGAGTGTTATCTCCAGGCTTTGGCAACGATTCCAAGATTATGGTAATGTGAATAGATGTTACAGCAACGCAGAATGAGGACCGGTATTCGGCAGTTACTGTCAAAGAAACAGACGGAGCATAGCATCAGACCTGTCTCGTCAGCTCTCTTCAGCTACCGGTACGACAGTTTCAAGGCAGACCGTGTATAGACGCTTAGGGCACATTGTTCTATATGCTCGTAGGCCTGTCAGATGTGTTCCACTTACCGCAACTCATTGTCGCCTGCGATTAACCTGTAGTAGAGAGCATGCATTATGGACACCACAACAGTGGTCTTGTGTGATGTTTTTCAATGAGTCCAGGTTTAGTTTGCAGTCTGATTCTCGCCGAATTTTAATATGGAGAGCGCCAGGTACCCGTTACCACCAAGAGAACACCACTGAACGACACCGTTAAGGTGGGGCAGGATGGCTTCCCCCCTTTTGGGAGGAATTATTCTTGGTTCCAGAACTGACCTGCATGTTCAGAGTGTAACGATGACAGGCCACATCTATCGGGATGTCATTCTGGAACAACATGTACGTTTGTTTCGGGGAGCCATGGGTGCTGAATTTCTGTTTATGGATGACAACGCCCGTCCTCACCATGCAAACATTGTAGACGAATGCCTTCAATCGGAGGATATCACCCGTATGGATTGGCCAGCATACTCACCGGACTTGAATCCAATAGAGCATGTGTGGGATATGCTTTGCCGACGAATTGCAGCCCGTTAAAACCCTTCTCACCTGTCTACCGGAATTGTCTATTGCTTGATGAGTGGTGTAATATTCCCCAAGATCAGATTCATAATTTGATACTCAGCATGCCTAGGCGTTGTAAGGCCTGTATTGCATCGTCCGGGAGACACTCTATATTAACCATCATACTAACCATATTATACTGTTTTTGTAAGTAGGTTCTTTTTTGAAATTTGCTCCAGGGAGTAAAAATCGCAATTTTTATTAATTATGTCAAACATATAGCATCTTTTTTGCTCTTTACCTTTTGTTTAATAAATAGACTTTACAAATAAGCCAAATTTGTTTTGTTTCTGTCCCTTTCTTTGTCTGAACTTCATTAGCCTTAATTTATGGACATGAGTGTAATACTATTTACTTAGTTCTATAAAAATTTGTCCTTTATCTACATTTTATGTTTAATTTTAGTGTAGGATTTCTTTTTCTCTCTAAGTCAATTTTTAAAAAATATTACGTTTCATTTTCATGCTTCAACTAGGATTAGAAAGAATCTCGCATTCATTCCCGTAGAACAGGGGTGTAAAACCCACGGCCCGCGAGGTTCTTTACAACTTTACAAAATTCGACTATTTTCCACAATATTTTTTGCTTAAAAAGTGGTGTTTTTTTTTTTCTGTAAAAATCCCATAACTGTTAATATTTTATCACGCTGCTTCTGTTACTGTGAATGTCTTTTTTTTCTAAATTGAAATTTATCAAACATAAATCGTGCTCAAACTTAACTCACGAAAACCTGCAACATCAATTACGATACGCACATACACATGCATTGAGATCGACTTGCAAAAACTAAGTAAAAGAGTTGAGAAACAGATATCTCACTAATTAAATAAATTAAACATTATTTGACCATTGCATTATTTTTATTTTTCTATCTATGTTTGTATATAGGATAAACAATGAAAATAATAATATATCAGTCTGTTTTAAATTTTCACTCCAAAAATGTTTGTAATGGATTCAAATTTTATATAAAGATATATATTTTTATATGTGGCCCGCGGGATTATAAAGTTTTTCCGAAGTAGCCCACGATGTCATTTGGGTTGGCCACCCCTGCCCTAGAAATAGGTCGGGGGGAGGGGAAGCCCCACTTAGATCGAAGCTGGGAACTTTACTTTTACTTTTATTGGTAGGGGAACAAACTACCGGTTTCAGAGAGGATGGGGGAAACGTCCCTCTTTTCCTTTTTAGGGGTGTGTATGTCCAACTGAAGATGAGAAGAGCCGAATTAGCGTTACACTCCCGAGCGTGACGTTCATTCAAGTTCACTCTCAAGCAAATCGCGCCAATAGAAGTTATCACTTCAATAAGATACGTTAAATGAAATACCAAATTCGCACCCAATAATATTCCAGAAAATATATCAAATTTTTTTGTCAAAAAAAAATATTTTTCAATTTCGATCCAAATACCGCCCTTAAAATTTGCCGCCCCGGGCAGGTGTCCGGTTTGTCCGACCCTAGAGCCGCCCCTGTTCCTGAACTACAACAATAAAAGAGTGCAGTGCCGGTTTATCCATTGGGGCGGGCACCCAGGTGTTCGGATAAGCTGGACTTAACCAGATTTTCTGGTTATAAACTTCGTTCCACCAGTGCCAAGAGGGCCTGTAGATCTTCTGCACCCAGGGCCCGAAATGAGCTTAAATCGGAGCTGAAAGAGTGTTTAGAGAACTAATGTTTTAAGACCTCCCAGTAAGAAAAAGTCCAAAGTTAAATTTATGTAACAGAATATTTTAGTTAAATTTATATAACAGAATATTTTAGTTAAATTTATGTAACAGAATATTTTAGTTAAATTTATGTAACAGAATATTTTAATTCACATATTTATAAAAATAATGCTCTGAATAAACGCCAGAACTAGTAAATAAAACTTTCTGAACTACAACAACAAAAAAGAGTGTTTAGAGAACTTTAGAAAGCAATTTTGGACTCGGAGCTTAATTCCTAAGAATAAAGTTTCTGAAAAAGCACGGAGTGGTTTCTTTTTTGAAAGAAGAAAAAAGTGTGTGTTTGTGTGAGAGGGAGGTTCTTTTAGATATAATTTACTTTATTGTGTATCCCACATTCCTCGAAAATCAGTTCGAAGAGAACACAAACTTTCTCAAAACTCATCTGAATTGGTGGTGCCATCTGTTGAGAAACTGTTAAGTTATGTATTTATAAAAGTATTTGTTTAAAAGACAATCAAAATATTAACAAAAGTGCATTTTAATTGCCATTAAATTATAATAATCTTTAGTATTTTAATTTATAAATTTTGAATGCTCTAATTAATGCATTCTTTTTAAAATTTTAGTTCAAAAAAGGGTCGTTAAAAATCTCAATAAACTATCGTTAACTTTAATACAAAATTAAACATTACTTACTCACTATACATCAAATCCTTTTTACCACTATGACGCAGAATATTGATGCTATTTTTAGTTCCCACACAAACCATATATGAACGCCGATATAACACTATTGACCAAGCCGCGAGATGTAATTTTTTATTTATCGTCTGTGATTCCAAATTCAATTCGTTTTGTAATATATCGTTTGCTGTAAATAACTGCACTCCATTCGGTTTTAATAAAGATGGTATATATTTTATCGATTCAACTGCAATTTATTTATACCAGCATCGAATAAATAATCCATCGGTATAACATAGTGTGAAAAAATATACAACAAACTTCAAACACAACAAAAAAATATTATTTCTCGTGTCTGAAAAGAGAATCAGATGTTAAAATATACAATCCGCATAAAAATTTATAGATGGCGTATATCTGAAAACATAACAAATTTTTATGTAAAATACTCAGAAAAAACGCTTTAAAATTTGAATTGGGTAAGATATTTGTACAGAAATTATTCATAGTGATAAATCCAAGGTAATAAGTGTGAAAAAGCTAATAAAAATAAAAAATGGGGAATAGTAAAAATTGAAACATATGTAACAACTCTATTACTATTTATTTTAAGTATAGTTTAAATTTCTTATTCTCAGTTTAACAAAAACCTTAAATCTCCGTTTTGTTTTAGTTATCGTTTTTTTTCTAACTTTTGCATATACGAATCACAATCCTCGCTGCAAAAAAAAAAAAAAAAAATATTAATATCTATTGGAAAGAATGATAAAATAATTTTCACAAATTTGTTCTGGAGTAAAACTGTTTCATAATCAGAATTGAATTTGTTTTGTTTTAACACTAAACACAAGTAAATGAAATAGAAACTTTAAAAAAAAATCTTTGTTACAGGTTTCTGTTTTTTTAAGTCTAAAAATTGAAACTATTCAAAAATATTTGTGCTTCATTCTTTAAGCTTTAGCTCAGCGTTTCTCAAACTGTGAGGAGCACCCCTCTAGGGGGGCGTGATAACTCTACGAGGGGGAGCGAACATATTGAAAAGTCAAAAACCAAAGATTATTTAAAGAAAAAATTATTAATTCACTGAAATAAACAAACAAAATACATTCTGACATAATGAAAAAAGTAAAATATACCTTTACACTGATATAATACACGTATAAGTGTATCAGTACTGCATAATGTATTTTAGAAGTAATTTAATAATGCTAAGTTAAGAACAAAATAACTATCGATGAGCCTTGTCACTAAAAGTAACCCTTATCTTGATGATTAATTCCTTCCGATTAAAAGTTACGCGATTCCCTCCCGAATAAATAAGCAAATCCTCTGAAATAAGTAAATATTTCGCAAACACTATAAAGGTCCCCTTTTTTGCATTCCAAAGCCTTCGGAATAATTTTATGGATAGCAGTGCACAGACAAGATCGGACTTCGGAAAGACGTATCTATACGTCCTGGGCAATTAACACTTTGGCTGAGCCAGACTTTTATATACGCCGATGTCACTTAAGAGGTTTAATTCGTATTGTAGCTTTAGCGTCAAAGTATAGTATTATTGAATTAAATACTATGCTATTGTATGGAGGGGGCGCGATGAAAATTATGATTGGATATTGAGTCGCAAACATTCAAACTTTGAGAAGCACTGCTTTAGCTTAATCAAAACATTTTGTAAGGTAATTTTCTATCGGTTTGACCCATAATTCTGTATAACACCCTTGAATCGAAGATATATTAATAACTGAATTTTTCAGTTTTAAAATTTGAAAAAAAAGCCTCTATTCTCTTTAAGTTACAAATATCAGTTTGTTAAATAAATACGAAATCATATTGTCACAATTTTAAATTGATTTGAGTGTTTGAATATTTTTGAAATTATTTTTGTAAATATATGAGATGGATAGAACTCGTGATATTTGGTTCCGTAAGCGCGTAACATAGCACTAGACCAAAATGATCACTTCAGTCCGAAGGCTGTTACTGGAATATAGATACCACCGCTACACACTCCTTTACCAGTGAGTCGGTGAATAGGCGAACGAACGATACAGTTGTTATGGCGAGCGTGTGAGTTGTTGCGTCAAGTGGGTCTGATAGCTTTTTGATTGCTCTTGTGGTTGGTAGATGGCGCCACGACCACTTCCCTAAGTTCAGCGTCTGGGTCACCAATGAGAAGGTTCTGTAAGCATGGAACATACCACTAGACAGAAGTGATCCCCTCTGTCCGAAGGCTGTTACTGGCTTCTATAGATACCACCGCTACATATAATTCAAAATACAGAGCAAACATTTTCTTAGTATAAAGTTATTTTAAAGTGTGTGAATCTTCGAATAAATTGTATTGTAAACGTGGGGAAAATCCAGCGAGCGCTTTTGGCGAATAATTTGATGAATAAAAATGATACTAAATTAAGAATAAATTTATAAAAAATTCAAATAGATTTTTTTAAACTCAAATAGATTCAAATTTTTATACGAGTCCCCCTTGACCGGATGTGGCGAAATTCCTTCGGTGGAAAGTGTCAAAGTATTCTCTCGCGCTTTTCTGAGTTCAGTGAACGCATTAATTTCACGACATGTAGAATTGCGCGGGGAGTTTCGTCCAATTAGATGCGAAATTCAGGGGACGACAAATAGTCTGGCTCCAGGATTTTGGAGTGATGGTGTGCAGAATAAGAGGTAACGCACCCGAATTTTCACCAGAGGCTCTCTCTCAAAATTATAGCCCTCAGACGTAACCAAGAGTAGTTAAAATTCGCTACCGGGGCTGCCCAGCGCCACCATGTACTTCTCTCCTCAAAGCTAAGTTTCATTATTATTTTTGTAAAACTTAATTTTTACTTGTGCATCAATAAATGTAACTGTAACTTAAACATAATGAGTCGTTAATTAAGAAAACTTTATTTTATTTAACATTGGCCATGATGCGATTTACGAATGTCGAACCTGGGTTACTTAAACAAATAATTTCACCATAGCCTCGCATCAGATGATAATCAACAAAGAATACATAGTATTCTTTGTACAATAATGTATTCTCTATACTGTAATTACAAACGATTTTGTTAATTTACTGTACTAACTTACAGAAGGGTGGATGGTCCGTGATGCCATAAAGTTAAAAATGAACAAGAATGGCCGAACCATACCACTATTCTTTCCTTACGACTGGCAGTCCACGGTAGATTCTTAGGTGGTGGATAATGGAAAGACTATTCAAACAGCAAAAACAAAGAACGGTAAACGAGTAAGAAAAGGGAAAATCCCTCCCGAAACAAAACAGGAAAATTAAGAACTGAAGGAGAAAGGGGAGGTGCTCTGGAAATAGAGGGGTGTAGCTATTGGAGTGCCTAGGGCGCCGGGAAGGTTAAAAACGCCCTGAGGGTGTTATGCCGATATTTATTTAGATTAACCATGATTTTATGTTAAGGTTGAAAATTGATAAGAAAGATACTTGTGCGTGCGTGCGAAGTAAATTGATTTTTTGGGTTAGTAAAGGGAATGTCATCTGTGCTGACACCTTACTATCCAAACTTCCCCACCATTTCAACGTTTGCGAGGACTTTCTCTATCAACATGATCCTCAACTGCTATCAACATGAACCTCAACTGCTTTAACGGGCATCAACCTCCATACGGTGGATTTTTAATGGCTCTATGATTCTAACCGAGTGAGTGAGTGAATATTAGCGTCGAACTGTTCAGCTACACGAGGGCTTTTGGCAAAGGACTTCGTAATTTTGAACCATGGTCAAGTGACGAGGAAGGATTCTGACCGAAGAGTTGATAGAAACAACACTGGCACCTCCTTGATTACTCGGTCACCTTGCGAAGTAGAATATTTGATTTTTTTAAAAAAGTGGGATGAAGTCTCATCATCATCATATCTGGCAAAACAGCCCCTCGTGGGCCTGTGCATTCCTTTGAAGATTCCTCCATAATAACCTCTTGCTTACTTTTGTTCTCCAAGTTTTCTCGTTTATTATCCCAAAGTTTGAGTCTGCCCATCTCAGTTTTGGTCTTCCACGTTTCCGAATCCCGGTGACTTTGAACTACTGTACCTTTTTGACAACATTATCATCTGGCATTCGAATTATATGAGCCATCCTATTCATTCTATTTATTTTATGTATTTAATGATGTCAGGTTGTTTATAAATGCTAATAAAATTCAAAATTGTATATTCTCCAGCTAATGTTTTCGTTTACTCCTCCAAGTATACTTCTAAATATATTTCTCTCAAAAGATGCCATTCGATTTTCTTCAGTTTTGTTATTGTCCAAGTCTCAGATGCATACGTCAGAAATAGTCTAAAAAGAGTTTTGCAAATGGAAAATTGTGTGTTTCTTGAAAGAAATTTAGATTTTAAAAACCTCCCCCAGTTCGTAAAAAACCTTATTTGCCAAGTATAATCAATTCTGGATTTCATGAGATATTCTGTTATCAGAGGTAATATAATTGATCCTATATAAATAGGTAAAACTTTTAACTGTTTCAAATTTATATGGATCTATTTCAAGATAATGGTTTGGGATTCTGTCTTTTGAAAATAGTATATATTTAGTCTTTTTTTTCATTTATAACAAGACCCATTCAACTTGCTGCAGTCTTAAGGGCAAGAAATGTATCTTTCAGAGCAAAGAAGGTATGAGCAATCACATGAATATCATCAGCATAGGCTAAAAACTGTACGGATTTAGAAAAAGTATGTCCCCTACTATTGTTATTTGAATTACGAATTACTTTCTCAAGTGCAATATTAAGGTATATGACTACTTACGACAACTCTTTTTTTAAAAAAAAAGGGAGACATGGGGATTTTTAGATTTATTTAACACATTTCAAGAAAAATATACTGAAATTAAAAAAAGAAAATGAAATTATTATTACTAAAACTGGTAAAAATTTACAAAAAGTTACATAAACGGGGCCCATTCTGTACAAAAAGTTTATTCACAAATTTTCAATTTTGATGTGTTGCTTTGCTGTTTATTTTTGAAATGGCGTTCAGGATAAGAGATATTTTAATTTTTACAAAAAACTTAAACATTTTATCTTAGTTATTAAATGAAATTGCTTAAAAAAAAAAAAGTGATTATATTCACATAAAGGACTGTAAATTTTGTAATAAAACAGTGATTGATAAATATGAAATTTAAAACACTTTTACTATTATACAGAACATACAAAAAAAATTATCAGTTAAGGTATCCAACAAGTTGCGACAACTTTTTTTTAAAAAAATAGAGATATGGATATTTTTTTTTGCGTTTTTAGATTTATTTAGTACATTTTCAGAAATAAAGGCTTAAGTTAAGAAGAGAAAATAAATTATTTCTACTAAAATGGGAAAAACTGGTAAAAATTAACAAAAAATTATATAAACGGGGTACTATATGGTACGGGGTATTATATGGCTCTGTACAAATATTTTATAAACAAATTCACAATTTTTCAATTTTGATTAATTACTTTGCTATTCCTTTTTGAAATGACCTTCAGGATAAGAGATATTTTAATTTTTACAAAATTTAGAGCACTTTATCTTAGTTGTTATATGAAATTGCTTAACCCTTTATCTACCGACGGTACTTATAAGTACCACTCTGACTTTAAAATAACATAGAATAATCAATTTTACGAATATTCTGACAATACATAGTAGGAATATACCTTGAAATCCACTCTTCCAATATATAAGGCAGCACGGGTTCTATAATCAGTATCTTAGCGGGGAAGGCGAATAGTTTCATAGCAGAAATTACGTTTTCAGCTGACTGCGTTTTCAGAGGATTGCAAAGATTATAAATTTTGTCCCGAAAAAATAGTTAATGACAAAATTAAAGCATTTTATATATTTTTTGTATGTTAATGAAGACCTTAGAAAACGATTTAACTCTTTGTTTTAAGTGAACAGTGAATATAATTAATTTTATAGTGGAATATCTTTAATTAATTAATTAGCTCTAATGGATTAAATTTCCCGAAGTTGAGTGTTTTGTTTATGTATATCCCTTAATTTTCAATGTAGTGATCCCAAAAAAAATATTGCATTAAAAAAACTGCGGTAAATCATAATGCGGTAGATAAAGGGTTAAAAAACAGTCATATTCACATAAAGAACTGTAAATTTTGTAATAAAACAGTTATTGATAAATCTAAGGGTTAAAACACTTCTGCTGTTACACAGAACATACACTCAAAATTTCAACAAATTATTTTAAAAACATTTTGAGCAATCGCTGTCCCCGTTTGAACTTCTTGGGAAAAAAACACATTTCGAGTAAAACGTATTTTAAAGTATAACATCTTGCTTAAAGTAGTGTGTGTGTGTGTGGCGCTTGCTTTTATCAAAATACTTAAAGTTTTTGTTCCAGTGAATGGAAAGTAATAAGCTTGCTATTTTTATTCAGCTAATAAGATGGTCTATAAATTAAAATCATAAAAAAAATTGTCAATTTTTGGCAAAATTCACAATTTTAGGGTAGTCGGATATCTTTAAGAGCAAGCAAGAAAGAGAGTCTCCCTGAGGATAGAATCTGTGCCTACAAAAAATAGAAGGAGCACATTTGTAACTTTAAGGGAGAATAGTCCCTCTTCCTAATAGATTTTTAATATTATCTATTAAAATGAAAAGTGATCCCGATAGCCGAGTGAAGATGGCTCCAAGCTTGTTGTCGGTAATGTTCAAATTAAGATATCCGACTACCCTAAAATCATGATTTTTTAAAAAAATTGACCAATTTTTTTAATGACTTTATTTTACAAGCCATCTTATTAGCTTTATTAAAATACCAAGTGTTTTATTTTCCGTTCACTAGAACAAAGACTACAAGTGTTTTAGTAAAAGCAGATGCCATAGCTTTACATAAGACGTCAAACTTTAAAATGCGTTTTACTCGAAATGTGTTTTTCTTTCGAAAAGTTCAAACGGGGACAGCGATGGCTCAAAAAGTTTGAAAAATAATTTACTGAAATTTTGTGCATATATTATGTATAACAGTAGAAGTATTTGTTTTTTCAGATTTATCAATCACTGTTTTATTACAAAAGTTACAGTCCTTTATGTGAATATAATCACTATTTTTTAAGCAATTTTATTTAATAACTGAAATGAAGTGCTCTAGTTTTTGTAAAAATTAAAATATCTCTTATCTTGAAGGTCATTTCAAACATGAATAACAAAGTAACACATCAAATTTGAAAAATTGTGAATTTGTTCATAAAATATTTGTACAAAGTGGGCCCCGTTTATGTAACTTTTTGTAAATTTTTACCAGTTTTTTCCCATTTTAGTAGTAATAATTTATTTTTCTCTTCTTAATTTTAGCCTTTTTTTTCTCAAAATGTACTAAATAAATCTAAAAACCATTAAAAAAATCTCTACATCTTTATTCTTTTTTAAAAAAGTTGTCGCAAGTAGTCGGATACCTTAAGATGCGGCTTCACATCCCGTTTCCGTGTAGGTCCTGTTGTGGAATTATGGAACTGCAAGCATTAAGTAAAAGGAAATATGATGAGGGAGGTACTAGCTCTCTCACACACACAGATTTCACCCTTGCTACTTCATTATGTTTCGAGAAAATAACCAGATCATAAAAAAAATTGCTGTCTTTACATAATGTCAAAGAACAAAGAATACAAACTTTACTATCTTTCCCCTCTCTTTCTTTATGTTACTAAGCAAATTTAATTATGATATTTAAGTTGTAATGTAGAAAATTATATATAGTGCGTATTTTACGCAAGAAGAATGGATTTATTTCAGCAGTAAAAAGAGAATCACATAATAAATTATACTACTCTCTATAGAATAACGTATAAATTTAATGTTAGATTATTTTCAGTCTAAAAAAATGAGGAGAGTTTATGTCCTTATTTTTAGCATTGACAAAGAATTAAGTAATTCTTTATTTTAAAGCGATAGTATTGTAAATGGATGTTTGTTTATTAACCAATCCAATGGCGCACACAAGGGAGGTGTCCTAGAGGTCCGGACACTCCCATAGCCCTATATTTTTTTTCGATTGGTTATAATCCTATGTATATAAAGGGTGTTTTTTTAGAGGTATAGAACTTTAAATTGCAATAAAACAACGATGTATTATTCGAGTGACATGAATTTTTTTTTTTTTATTCGAAAGATAATCTTGTGGCATTACATTTTAAATATGATCAAGCAAGGCGTATATACGTCGAATGGGCCCAAAACGAGATTGCCGTCGTTCCCGATTTTCATAAGCGAATTTTGTTTAGCGATGAAGCGCACTTCTGGTTGAATGGCTACGTCAACAAACAAAACATTTGAGTGAAGCTAATCCACAAGTGTATGTCGAAACACCGTTACATCCAGAAAAACTGACTGTTTGGTGCGCTTTATGGGCTGGTGGAATCCTTCTTCAAAAACGATGAAGGCCACAACGTTACAGTCAATGGTGATCGGTATAGAGCCATGATTACTAACTTTTTCATTCCTGAATTGAACAATCATGATGTCCAGGAGCTGTGGTTCCAACAAAACGCGAGCAACATGTCACGCAGCTCGTGCCACAATCTATTTATTGAAAGACACGTTTGGTGACCGCCTAATTTCACGTTTTGGACCTGTGAATTGGCCTCCAAGATCTTGTGATTTAACACCACTAGACTATTTTCTATGGGGCTATGTAAAGTCATTGGTCTATGCGGATAAGCCACAAACGCTTGATCATTTTTGGAAGACAGCATTCGCCGTGTTATTGCCGATATACGGCCACAAATGTTGGAAAAAGTCACCGAAAATTGGATGTCCAGATTGGACTACATCCGAGCCAGCCGTGGCAGTCCTACGCTAGAAATCATATTTAAAATGTAATGCCACAAGATTATCTTTTGAATAAAAAAAAATTCATGTCAATCGAATAATACATCGTTGTTTAATTGCAATTTAAAGTTCTATACCTCTAAAAAACACCCTTTATTACGTAAAATTTAATTATGCATTTGTTATTAATAGCTAATTTTATCAATTAACGCTTATTATTTTTTCAATAATTAATTTTGTATTGTTTTTGTTCCCGAAAATTGACAAAATCAAAAGAATATGTTGGGCGACGTATTGGAGCATGATACCAATATGGTGGATTTTCGACTCTGGACACCCCCTTGAAAAATTTTTGTGTGCGCTGCTGAACCAATCTAATTAATATTAAAACATATCTAATAGAAAACATTTTTGTAAATATGGATTCTGATTTCTGCTTTCAGATTATGGCAGTGTTTCTCAAGCTGAGGGCGCGTGATAGCTCTGTTGGGGGGAGAGGCGAGTATATCAAAAAGTCGAAAATAAAAAAAAATTGTTTAAAAAATTATTAATTACTGAAAGGAAGCAAAATAAAATACATTCTGTCATAATAAAAATTAAAATGCCCATTTACACTGGTATAATGCACTTGTAATTAATTTTTTGCCAGGGGAGTCCAGCCCGCGAGATTCTTTATGACTTTACAAAATTCGACTATTTTGTACAATATTTTTGTTTAAAGATTTTTTTTCAGTAAAAAATAAATTCCATACCTGTTATTATTTTATCTTGTTATTATTAATGCACGAAAACCTGCAACATCAATTACGATACTCACATACACATGCATTGAGATCGACTTGCAAAAACTAAGTGAAAGAGTTGAGAAACAGATATCTCACTAATTAAATAAATTAAAACATTATTTGATCATTGCATTATTATTATTATATTATCTATGTTTGTATACATGAAAAGCAATGAAAACAATAATAATATACCAGTCTGTTTTAAATTTTCACTCCAACAAATGTTTGTGATGGAACCAAATTTAATATAAAGATATATATTTTTATATGCGGCCCGTGGGATTGCAAAGTTTTTCCGAAGTGGCCCGCGAGGTCATTTGGTTGCCCCCTGAACTCATGTATTTGATAATTAATTTACAAATACTAAGTTAAGAGCAAGTTTAATAATTACCAGTGACTCCATGGGCTTGTCATATATAAAATTATAAACAAAATTTAATATTTATTTTGAAGTTTTGTGATGTTTATAATTAAAGTCGTATGGTAGCTTTAGCATCAAATACATTATTATTGACAAAATACATTGTTATTTTATGGAGAGGGAGCGATGAAAATTATGATTGAAAATTGGGTCGTAAATATTGAAAGTTTGAGAAGCACTGGACTATGGTATTCTTAGTTGTAAACAATTTTTACAGTGGTTTACACAAGGTTGATGTTGAGGACTTAAACCCCTCCCACACACCAAGAATTTTTCATTTTTAGCATACAGATTACGCATCGACGCTTTCGTGTATATGTTTTAAAAATGTTTTTTTCCCTCCCACACAAATAGTCTGTGTGCACCAATGGATTTTTAAATCTTATTAAAATATATATAGTACATCAAAGAGTTAAAAATAACATCTTACAGCATTACTTTGTTTTATGCCAGGTACCCATTATCTATGAAACAGTGGCGAAGAGTATGATTTCATAAACATCTCTTTTCCTACTATAAAAGAATTATTATAAATTTTCTACATATTTACATTTAGCTTTGAGAAATAACAAAAAAAGTTGTTACTTTTTCATGTTTTTTTTTAAATTTCAGAGATAGTAAAAACTGTTTTGTTAACATTAGTCATTTATGTTAATGAATTTTTTAACCATCATATTTTAACATTCTTTGTTAGTTAAATTCTAGAAATTGTATCATGTGTGTGTGTATTAACATTCTTTAATAACTAAATGCACAAAATTGCATCAGATTTATATGTATATATATTTATATGTGTGTATATATAATAATTATATTATTATTATTCATGTAATAGATAAAATTTATAAATAATAGATTTTTCGAAAACTAATGATTCATACATTTCTAAAAAATAATTATGAAAATATTCTTACCTTTTCACATCCGCTTTACTGAAATACTGTGAATTTCTCGTTTATTTAAAATATTTCATATTCATAGATCAATTTTTGCTTTATACTAATTTCTGAATTTAAAAACACAACGCATCGCAATATTCTAGTGGGATATAATTCCAGCGGAAAACGTTTTGATTTCTGCTTTAGTTGTAATACCGTCTTGTTTTGTTTACGAAAAGCAGTGAAAGGTTTTCTACGATACCTCACTTCCATAAACTACGACTATATTGTTTTACTGAGGGAAAGACAAAAAAAGTGCTTGCATATAATAAGCTTTCTTCCTTTGTTGATAAAGTAATAATCCATAAATTATATTTCTGTGAGCAAATAAGTATAATTTAAACCATCTCGTCTCAATTATAGAGAATTAACCAATACGCCATTCTTTCCACATCTTTGTTTCTGGCTATTTTATTTCCGTATTAAGTACACAAAAATAGGAATAAACAACAATTTAAATACAAAGAATTACTTTTAAGAGCAGGAAAAAAAATTTATGGCTAACATAAATTACGCACTTTACGAAAACAATAAGATAACAAAAAGACATTGGCGATGGGAAGCAATGTATAATTTGTAAAAATATAAATAAAAATTCTACACTATATAAACTTTTTTTTTCCATTTGAATACAAAATTAGTATGATATTAATTCAAGCTACACTTTCAAACACATACTAGTAATCAGAAAATAATGTCGAAATATTTATTTTTATTGAAAATTGTAAGAGTTTTCAATTAAAATAAATATAAAATGGGCTATTAAATAAATAATTGTAATTCCCCATGTACCGCAAAGCATCACAAAGGGCTTATAGAAGTATGAAGCACATTAAAAAGGGAGAGAAAAAGAAAGAAAATTTATAAGTTATGAAGGGGATTATAAATATTCACAATGAATTTACAAAAGTTGTTCAAAGCACTTATGGTGGGAATGAGTTGGTGAAAATCTGGAGGCGAATTTATATTAATGTAGTGCTTTTCAAACTTTCCATATTTGCGACCCAATATTCAATCGCTATTTTCATCGCGCCCCCATACAATAATAATGTGTTGATTTCAATAATGATATACTTTGACGCTACTTTACGACTTTAACCTCTTAGGTGTCACTGGCGTATATAAATGTCTCACGCTCAGCCAATGCGTTAATTGCCCTGGACGTATATATACGTGTTTCCGAAGTATGAACTTTTCTGTGCTCTGCTACCCATAAAACTATTTCGAAAGCTTTGAAGTGCAATCAAAGGACTTTGACAGGTGTGAGACAGATTTGTTTATTTCAGAGGATTGCTTATTTATTCTTTTTCTAAGCGCCCCCGATACACCACATGCACTCGCCTATGTGTTACAAACTGGTGGGATTGGGGAGTGAATCACGCAATTTTTAATTGGCATTAAAAAGATTAATTATAAACCGTACAAATTATCAAGATAAGTGTTAATTTTTGCATATAATTTTGCATATGATAAGACCTTGGGGTCACTGATAATTATCAAACATGTTCTTAACTTAGTCATTAACTTAGTATTCTTAACTTATAGTTCTTAAGTTAATTATAAAATATATTGTGCAGTACTGATATTTATAAGTGTATTATATTTATACTCTTGTCCCCCTCGTAGGGTTATCACGCCCCCCGGGGGGCGCGACCCACAGTTTGAGAAACGCTGTATTAATGCCTTAATACAAGTGCCAGTCTTGTATTATTTCTTTCACTGACTGATTTAGAATATAGAAGGAGTATTTGTTCAACATTTTCCACGCCACCAACACTATAGTTGATGTAAAATGACGGAACCAATTTAAATCTGTTAAAATAACGTTGAAAGTTACCGTGCTTAATGAGAAATTGTGGGTCATTTTGTAATTAGTAAAAGAATAACAGCATGACACAGTCTCGCACTAATGAAAGGGGGGAAATTTTTTTGGTTACGATTCCTTTCTTTGAACTGATATACGAGGCATATCCAGAAACTAAGTTCCGTTTCTATTTATATCCGCTCCGGCGCAGCGATCGCAGTTCCGCGCATGCCCGACAGACGCTCAGTATCAAGGAGAAGAAACACACATGCGTCATTTTTAGATCACTGTCAGCCACGTACGCTTTGTTGTGCTTGTTTACAATGTCGGTGTTGATTGAAAATCCCGCTGCATGCGAAATCAGATGTGTAATTCGTTTTCTGAATGCTAAGAAAGTGAAACCAGTGTAATTCGTTTTCTGAATGCTAAGAAAATGAAACCAATCGAAATTTATCGGCAAATTTGTGAATTTACGGACAAACCCTCCTACGAGGATTTGGCTGGGACATGTTTGGTCATCCTTCGTACAGCCCTGACTTCACTCCTAGCGATGTTCATCTTTTCTTACATCTCAAGTCTTTCCTTGCCGGTAAACACTTCAACAATGACAAAGAGCTCAAAGAAAATGTTTCCAACTGGTTGAAGACACAGGCGGCAACCTTCTATGAAGAAGGCATAGAAAAACTTGTGCCACGATATGACACATGCCTGCAAAATTTCGGCAGTTATGTGGAAAGGTAGTTTAAGAGTTTTACATTTTTGTCCAATAAATGTTTTTTCTGTATCTGTATACAATTTATTTTTATTACCAAACGGAACTTAGTTTCTGGATATACCTCGTATTCTTGGTTCCAAGACTCCACCATTTCTCTAGAAATATTTCCAAAAAATTTCATTTCGATTTACAAAATAATTGTTTCCAAAATATATACTTTATACAAACTATTTCGATGCAAAAAAAAATCTCTTAATATACCTGTCATAACACCATGTGCTGTGTGTGTGATTCAGGTATTATTTAAATCTAAATAATAATAATAGCTAAAATAACAAAATGTTTTCCTTTAGATTGCTATCATAACATCGAGTTTTCAACTGAATTTATAAACATGCAATCCTTAACTGATAATTTTCATTTCTATTTATTTACAACGTAAACAATTATTTTAAAAATAATTACTAATGATAACTGATTTTCATTTACTTCTGCAAATTACAAAACTTCTCATAAGTTCATCAAATATCTCTCAATTCCAGCCTCTCTGGTTCTACTCAAATCACACAGCTTATGAAACTAAAATTATTTTTAAAAACGGTCCTTCAATCAATCGAGGTTCATTCGTTTCAATTGAACCGTATTTCCAATATTTCAAGGTTAATCTATTCCAAAAAGGGTTAAGAAAAACCCCAACGCTTAGAACTTAGGGTAGAATGAGTATTTTCATTTGATGAAAAGAAGGGGAGTTTCCGATTATAAATGCTTAAATTAGCATACTGAATGTCACCTTGTTACCGGTCTTTAAGCCAATGTCCCATCAACAATTGTCGTCTGTTTCCGACGACATGCAAAGAAAGGTCACCTCCATAATTCATACATATGCATGTTACTTCAACCATAAATACCCGCAAATATGAAGTATCGGAAAAAGGGAATCGAACACAATACGACCCTACTCATTGACATGTCTTCACCCCGGTTTTTTATCTAGTAGGAATAGGAAAGAAGGAAATAAAATATAAAGAAAAGACAGAGAGATTCGAAGTGTTTTCCCAAAAAACGAAATTGAGGGTTTTTAAGTTTTTCGAGCTATCTTTTGTATTATTAGGGTAACACTTCATTTAACTCTTTCATGCACTGGATTTTTGACAAAAATAATTCACTTGAGGGAAATAATTACAAATATTTTAAATAAATCTCACAAAACTAATTATTGAGCAAAATCTGGTATATATTAGCAAAATTAAAGTCCTTTTTCAAATAAAGGGTGTCCAAAGTTTTGAAAAATAGCTGTGGTACAAAATATGTACCACGC
Organism: Trichonephila clavipes; assembly: GCA_019973935.1. Taxonomy (NCBI): domain Eukaryota; kingdom Metazoa; phylum Arthropoda; class Arachnida; order Araneae; family Nephilidae; genus Trichonephila; species Trichonephila clavipes. The sequence goes on along the minus strand of BMAU01000272.1, from coordinate 486,514 downwards.
TTCAAGCAGCATGATAGCTCTGGAAACATGATTTTTTTCTTCCCTAGGCACAATGGAACTCTACAGACAAAACACATCCATTATGTACGCACTTGAATTACTTTGAATTTGGAAAAATAAATAAATACACTTCTCTCTTCATCTTATAATGCTATCCATCCTGTATATTAAGACATTTTCAGCTTTTTCTAAATCTAATGTAAGCTTAATTTTGGCTTAGTCCTAACTTAACAAATGCTAATTTTAATTTTAAATATTCTGTTATATACATTGTTTTATTTTACCTAGTTTTTATTTAGTCAACATATTTAATAAGTGTATTAGTTGTATTTTCTGAACACGAGCTATAGCTCATTCAGGACAATTGTATAATTTTACATATATGGTACTATTATTTTAAAAATATTATTATTATTTTTAAAAAATATAACTGAATGCGCTTGAATGATAATAGATTATTCTATTAAAATGATAAAAAAATGTAGCAAAAAAAAAAAATCCAGTTTTTATATAGGATCATAAATTCAGTCGGATCACTATTTAATGAAGTCACTAAATCCCGAAAAAATTTTCGTTCTGGGGAAAAATTGTTAAATGCTTCTCAAACTTTAAATGTTTGCGACCCAATTTTCAATCATAATTTTCATCCAGCCCTTTCTTACAATAACAATGTATTGAAGACAATGATGATGTACTCTGACGCTAAAGCTACAGTACGACTTTAATTATAAACTGTACAGATAATCAAGATAAGTATTAAATTTTGTAAATGACAAGCCCATGGAAAAAGGTCACAAGTAATTACTAAACTTGTTCTTATCTTAGTATCGATAAATTAATTATTAAATACCTTGTGCAGTACTGAAACATTTATAAGTATATTATATCAATGTAAATGTGTCAGAAGGTATTTGCGCGCCCCACACTTTGAGGAACACTGTATTATATATAAATAGAGATTCCTCTTTCAATATAAAGGGTGTTTTTTTAGAGGTAGAGAACTTTAAATTGCAACAAAACAACGATGTATGATTCGATTGACATGAATTTTTTTTATTCGAAAGATAATCTTGTGGCATTACATTTTAAATATGATTTCTGGCATAGGACTGCCACGGCTGGCTCGAATGTAGTCCAATCTGGACGTCCAATTTTCGATGACTTTTTCCAACATTTGTGGCCATATATCGGCAATAACACGGCGAATGTTGTCTTCCAAATGGTCAAGCGTTTGTGGCTTATCCGCATAGACCAATGACTTTGCATAGCCCCACAGAAAATAATCTAGCGGTGTTAAATCATAAGATCTTGGAGGCCAATTCACAGGTCCAAAACGTGAAATTAGGCGGTCACCAAACGTGTCTTTCAATAAATCGATTGTGGCACGAGCTGTGTGAAATGTTGCGCCGTCTTGTTGGAACCCCAGCTCCTGGACATCATGATTGTTCAATTCAGGAATGAAAAAGTTAGTAATCATGGCTCTATACCGATCACCATTGACTGTAACGTTGTGGCCTTCATCGTTTTTGAAGAAGGATTCCACCAGCCCATAAAGCGCACCAAACAGTCATTTTTTCTGGATGTAACGGTGTTTCGACATACACTTGTGGATTAGCTTCACTCCAAATGTTTTGTTTGTTGACGTAGCCATTCAACCAGAAGTGCGCTTCATCACTAAACAAAATTCGCTTATGAAAATCGGGAACAACGGCAATCTTGTTTTGGGCCCATTCGACGAATCTACGCCTTGCTTGATCATATTTAAAATGTAATGCCACAAGATTATCTTTCGAATAAAAAAAAATTCATGTCAATCGAATAATACATCGTTGTTTTATTGCAATTTAAATTTCTATACCTCTAAAAAACACCCTATACTTTATTCTTGGTTCAGGCAAAAATTTCGCAAAATAGAGAAATTCGCAAATTAGACTTTCGTAAAATGGAGATCCGACTGTATATACAACAGCAGTCGTAAAAAGTGTCCTCTTGCAACCAAGTTAAATGAAATAAAAAAAATAAAAAACATGGAATATATTTCAACACGTAGAGGAAAAAATTTTAATTCTTCAATTGGTACGTCAGTCTCAATTTTAGCTAACAATCCCGAATGGCAAGTTTTTATAAAAATTGTGAAGCCCTTAATATCATTACAACTTCAATATTTTTTTACAGAAAAATTGAGAATTGAATGAGAAAAAATTAGCCTTAATGAATAATTAATAAAATTTTTAATTAATATAAGAATAATTGCTAAGTGGTTACAAGGGGAAAATACAGATGCACTGTGTCATATGAAACCAGTATTACATTTTTTGTTCTTTTAAATAAAAAGTTGTCACGTTCCTGTCGTACAAAAAAGTTATGACAGTATATTGTAATATAAATGAATAAAAAGTAATCTTAATACACAATTTGCATTGAATTTACATTTAAAATATATGTTCTTAATGTAGACCAAAAATTTATTATTATGGAACAAAATTAGGAGAATAATTTTGTAAAAATAAGGCAGAATGAAGAATAATGGGGTGAAAGGTAGAATGAAGGCAAAACAATCATGGACTACTTTGATTCTGATAATAGTAAATACCTCTATGCATCTTGTAAAAAAGATATTCGTTATAACAGTGGAATTACGATAAAATTTAGAATTGTGTTCTTTAAAACCGTTATTCAATTCTATAGAGTAGTAGAATTTTTATTACATATCTCTTTCTAATAATGCTCCATTGATGCATCTATGTATTTCTATTCTGATAATAATTTTTTCTCTCTTTTTAACGCTCAATTTGTGAAACATCTGTCGCAATTGTAAAGCATTTGTAAAGATCCAATTGTATTCACTCGTCCTTCTTAAATTAACAGCTGAAGCGTTAAGCTGAAGCTAAACTCATCGGGTATTATAACATTCTTGGGACGTCGCAGATGTGTCAGTATCATCTGCTGCTGAAAGTTCAAGTGGAGACTTTCCAACCCCTTCACTGAAGTGATAATACTTGAACTACGGACGGCAATCACGGAACATCGAACTCTTTACCTCCTCTTTCATTAGGGGTCTGTATAAAAATTTATATTTAGATTTGGAGAGGTAAAAATGAAAAATCCTTCATTTGATCAATCTCAATTGCAAGCAATTTGCTTTTCAGCTGTCATTTAAAAAAAAACCATTTGGTAAGATTCTTACAGAGCGGGAAATTAACACTTGCTTCCAATTTTGTTTGAATGTAGACTTAAATTAGAGTTCGTTTTCAGTAGTTATTTAAATTAAAACTAATTAAGCAGAACTGATTGTCATTCCATTTGCGATTAGACTGTTAGTTAAGACAAAATTAGAAAATTATTCGTTTCGCGAAATGAAATTGTGTTGTAAAATTTGTCAACTATTTAATCTTTTTTTTTATATAGTTATTAGTTATGAAGGGGACATAATACGATTGAACTGACAAAAATTGGTGAAAAAAATCAAATCTAATTTTTTTAGTCTAAATTAATCTTTGTACAATTTTCTGTAATCCCATACAATTTGAAAACTGCATGTTAAATGAACATAGAGTTATATTCGCTTTTATTTTCAAATCCCAACGACATATGCAACTTTAAGCTGATTTATCTCACAAGGAGGGGGCACGACTAAGGAAATTCATTTGGGATCGAGCCTTGGTGTAATAGTAGTACTCCTTTAGGGTGTTCATCCATCCATGTAATTCCGCCGAATGGCCAGTCAGTTCAAAGAAATTAGCCTTCGAAATTCATGCTTAGCTTTTATACAATTAAATTTTAATTTCGTCCAACGATTCTGTAACTTGGTTGGCAAATCGTCTGCTTTCTATACGCCAATTCAGGGTTCGATTCCATGCGATCGACTTTTTTTCTTCAATTCATTTAATTATTTTTTTAATTAAATAAATTTATTTATGAAAGGTTTATAAAATATAAAATGATATTTCATGTAATTATTTTATATTTTACAAATTAAAAAATTAAATAAATTTATAACTTAAATTATTTAAAATTATTTATAATTAAAAATATTTAAAATTATTAATAATTAAAAATATTTAAAATAATTTTTAAGGAAAATTATTAATAATTAAAATTAGTAAATTGAGTATTATTTATTAAAACTAATTAATTAATTATTGTTTATTACAATTAATTAATTACTATTTATTACAATTAATTAATTACTATTTATTATAATTAATTACTATTCGTTATAATTAATTAATTACTATTTATTATAATTAATTAGTTAATTACTATTTATTATAATTAATTAATTAATTGCTATTTATTATAATTTATTAATATTAATTTATTATTAAAATTACTAATTTATTATTAAAATTATGGTTTATTATTAAAATTATGATTTATTGTTGAAATTATTATTAATTTATTATCAAAATTATTCAAATAAACTTTTTGAAATTAAATAAATTTATTTGAACAGAACTTATTAAATATTTTATAAAATTATAAAATAATTAAATTAATAATATATAAAAAGACATATTTTTATTATATTAATTATAAAATAATTAATTTAATAATAATGATATACTTTATAAACTATTTTTATGTAATATTTTATTTATAGTATATTGTATTTCCCATTATAAAACTATTTATAACTAATTTTTATGTAAAATATCATTTAATATTTATTATATATATTTTTACTATAAATATTATTTATTAACATAAAATATATTTATTAAATTTAGTATAATTATTTATACGATTACAGTAATTTTTTTACTTTATAAAATGCAAAATAATTACATAAAATATCATTTAATATTTAATAAACCTTTCATAAATAAATTTATTTAGTTTAAAAAAATAATTAAATGAATTGAAGAAAAAAGCTTGATTGCGTGGTATCGAACCCTGACTTGGCACATAGTAAGCAAACGATTTGCCAAAAAAGTTACATAATCGTTGGACGAAAATCAAATTTAATTGTATAAAAGCTAAGCATGAATTTCGAAGGCTAATTTCTCCGAACTGACTGGCCATTCGGTGGAATTACATTGAGGGGTGAACACCCTAAAGGAGTACTACTATTACACCAAGTCTCGATCCCAAATGAATTCCCCTCTTTGTCAGAAAGAAAAATCCCTAGGTTTCCTTAAAAATTAAGGAATTAAAATATTAAGGCCTTTTTTTGTTTTGTTGTTGCTATGCTAAATGCATTGATGTTTTTGCTAACTATTGCTGTTAACTCGTGTAACAAGGTACGCATTTTTGAATCAAAGCAATACTTATTTTTTAAAAAATAGTTGAATTTGAAATTTAGACATTTTTTAAGGAATTTTCAATTGGCATTCATAAAAAACGTTCTGCTTAGAAGGTTAATCATGTCATCACAAACTACATACCAACTTTTGTCATACATAGTTTGATACGCATGTATACAGGTATGTAAATCAAATTTCATGACTGTACATCAATTATTGTAGAAGAAGAGGCATTTTAAAATCCTGTGATTTTTTTAAAATTTTCCTTTAAAAAACTAAATAGTTAGCTTTTTGTAGCATTTTGAGCACAAAATTGTGTGTGTGCATGTGTTTTATTAAATACATATACATTGGGGACAACCAAAAAATGTGCCAATACCCGTAAATCAAAGTTTTGGTTTTTTCTTATAAATCGATTCATATCCTCTTAATTCAGTACAATTGTTATTAATTTAAATCCCTTTATAAAGCTTTGCTGAACGCAAAATTATAAATCATTTTACGAAATTAAGTATTCGCTGGAGTCCATACTTGAATAATTGAGAAATTCATTCACTTGTTAAAACTTTCACTTTAAAAGTTCTACTGTCTTGGCGGCATCTTTCTAAAAGGACATCAGTGATTTCTATACATAGAGGACTAAAAGAAATTAAGTATAGAACCTGTATTTATAGAATTAATTTTCACCTGAGCCTCTATTAGCTTTCAATGTTCATTGTTTTATTGGGTCCAAAAACAGGGGCAATTTAAAGCAGTGATCCGCAACCCCCGGTCCGTGGATCAAATGGTGCCGGACCGCCTAAAGAGCATTAAACTATTGCCATTTTATTTAAAGTGGAGCATTTCTTTCGGATTTGCGCAACTTTCCACGGAAATCACTTTATAATCCACGTTAAATCACTTTTATTCATTTTTGGTGTAACTACATTTTATTCTGAAGGCACATTTAAATATAACTAAATTAAAATTGTTAAATCAAAACAATCTAAAACATAAACAATCAACATGTCCTACCCTCAGCGGGCCGCGGTAAAATTATCAAACGTTGACCGGTCCACAGCGATAAGAAGGTTGCAGAGCACTGATTTAAAAGAAGTACTGAAATTCTATCCAAATAAGAGAAAATACGGAATATTAGGAGCTTATAATCTAATCGGAGCAAATAATCTTTTGAAAAAAAGTTATGAAATTCTGTTAAAATGTTTTAATTTTTAAAAAGAGCAATAAAAAATCAATTTAAAATTTATTAAGTTTGATATATACACTGGGGACATTCAAAACAATTAATTACAACAGTTCTATAATCAACTGGAAAGCCATTTGAACACTTCTTATTAATAATTACACATGTTCAATGATCAATATTATATTAAAACAAAGAAAAATAATTAGAAAAAACAAACTCTGTGCAAAACAACAGAAAGCAAAATGAAATGAATGATTCCTTTTTTTTGTAGTCTAATAGTTTTTAGCTAAAGCGTTTTCAAATTCAATTCTCAAAATGCCTAAAATTAAGTATCAAGTGTCGATATCATAGTAAAAAAGGTGCTTTTTTTTGCTTGACAAATAACTTGAAGGAAAATAGCAGAAGCAAATATCTTAAAAGTGAATTCGAAAATAATGACAGAGAGGTAATAAAAATTAACATCTCCCAAACTTTAGTAGTTCAAATGAAAAATCAATACGCCAAATATTTCACAGTGCTGATGTTAAGAATCTCATTCCCCCAATACTTCTTTTTAAATTAAAATTATCTTTAATCAAGTGAGAAAAAAATTAGTAATTGTTGCGACCGTTACCTACCCACTTCATTGGATATTTAAGATGATGTATGACTATACATATGTAATTTTTTTAGTTACTGGTATCTATGTCCTATCATAAAGCTTCCATTTGTATTCAAAAGAACTCTTATTGACCTCACTCCTTGATTTTAAGGGACGGGACTTGAATTTCTAAATTGGAAGTATATTTTTCTTTTACGCCTCCTTAGGAGACAATTTCTGCAAAACCCGTCCTCAGCGGGCCTGTGTTCAATAAAAGAAGCATTTCTACCAAATTCCAAGTCTGTAGGTCTAATAATCTCATTTGTGACGAATCTATACGGCACTTTATCACTAATACGTTGGGGATTGTAAATTCGCATATATTTCCAACCAGCTCTAAAAGAAGAAAACGGGATATGCAAATGAATCAAAGTGTTGTAGGTTAGCGGAGAAGGCTATTGAGCCAAGAGATACATAGACGGAGTGCTAAGAAGATTCAAGTTGACTATGTGATTAGTTTCTGGCTGATTATCAGGTAGCGATCTACCTTTGTAAAGTTTGAGCCGACTTGAATGGAGTGAAGTAATAAAAGCCAGGTGATATTTAAAATTTCAATTATCGGATTATAAGGTTAAATATATAACATAGTTAGTGGAAAGTTAATGATTGTTAGTAATTCAAATTGCGTATATGTCTCGGTCCTCTTATTCCGGTAAACCCGTTGATAGTGAGTTTATTATTTGATTAGTATCATATTTCGTGATTTAATTTAATAGTAAAGTTCAATCCCATTGACGTAGACATATAGATTCATATTTGTATTTAGAAGGTTGATAATTGATTCAAGTGAATAAAAATTATTTGTTATAGTAAAAATGTCGTCTGATAATTCTTTGCCTCAATTCAATCGTAGTGTCCAGGGTGCAACCTAAGGGGGTTCCCAAACATTGATCTCGTGATGAGTGAGTGGGTGAATGAATCTTTTTTTTCCCTAATATATGTAGAGATTCCTCACTGCTAATACGGTTGTGATATCCCATTCAATTTAAAAATTGCACTTTAATTATTTTAAATAGATTATAGATATACGGTATTATAAAAATAAACGAATTATATATATATAATATAAAAATATAATTACCGTATTATCGATTTTAAGCCACACCCTAAAATCTCAACAGGCTTTTGTGAAAAAATAAAAAAAATAGCGAGAAATGGTTTATTAATATCCAATAATTACGAAATTAAAAAAAAATTAAAATGTTAATTAATAAGAAGTGAATAAATAACTCATTTTATCAGTATTAAAAACTTTTTAACACATACATGAACAAGTAATTGCTCTAATTGTCAGAGTATCGAGTTCAACTTCCCCATCCAATTAATTTTTCTGCTTTCGATTCTAAGCCGCACCCAATTTTCAGTGGCATTAACATTGGAAAAAAAGCGTGGCTTAGATTCGAATAAATACGGTAGTTAATTACTGTAATATACATTTAATTTGAAATTAATAAGTATCGGGAATATCTTTTCTGTATCGGTTATTAATCTAGATTTTATTACAGTTAAGAAAAAGAAGGTAAAAAAGATGATAATTTATTAATGAAACATTTTAATTTTGATTCTATGTAAGGCTATAAATGGATACTTTGAGTATTCGAAAGGAGTTAGTTACCTTAATTTACACCATAATGATTTTAATGAGGAATTTTTGAGTATTAAGATTAACTAAAGCTATTAGTAATGATTTTTTTAAATTTTATTCAAACTACGGGGGAGGGGATACCTCCTACTAACTGCGGAACAACTTCTTTTCTGTTCAAATTATACAACCATTATGTGTTCTATTCACCGTCTGGTTCGAAGTTTTCCTAACTGTTCAGGATGTAAACTTTCAACTAATCCATCTTTAAAAATTTTTATCTTTCGTTCGCTTTCTTCATTTGTTCTTTTATTCTCAAAATTCGTACTTGGAGCTCCTTTTCAACTAAATTCAACTTTTTTGTGACCCATTTTTACTATCACTTAGGTATAAATAAATTTATTACGTCATCACGAAAAACTTTTTTATTTATTGATAGAGATAAGTGTGTGTGAAAGGGAGGTGCCTTCTACCTTTATTTCTCTATGAATTCCTTTTTTCATTTCACAATTCTTTAAATTTAAAGTTCTAAATACTTGTGTATAGATTGATTCTAAATCCTTAATAACTAATATACCTATAATTTCTGAAAATATAATTCTAATTCTAGCAGAGTATATATATACTACAACGTCTCATTAATTTATACATAATTACAGAATTTTTTAAGAAAATCTTTTTCTATCTAGTACTACATTTGAAAAATTTATATGTTAAAACATTTAATTAAAACGGAAATATATATTCAATATTAAAGTTTAGCAAGAAAAGTTTGCAATGATATTTTGCATACAATATCTAGGGGTGGGGACTTCTCTTTTTAAGTATTTTCTGTATTGTAAGTCCCATCATCGAAATCTTTATACAACTATTCTAATTTACAGTCAAATACGTTTTTTATGGTACTACCGAATCAACTACTGGAGGAACAGAAAAGTAAATATGTAAATGGTCCTTCAACGACCCTAACCCTTTGTCACCATCTCGGGCAGCTGGGAAACTATGGAAGTAGATCACTGCAGCTATTCCCATCCCACACTCCTGAAGTCGTCATCAAAGTAAGCATTCAATATTTCCCCCTTGTTTTAAAAATGTAATATTCGTATATTTTGAAATTTGTTAAAATATATTTTATAACACTTATTTATCATTGTATTAATGCATCTGCTGATTTATAATTTTATTTTCAATAAAAATTTTAAAAAAAGGTATAATATATTTCTCCGAGTTGAATTCTGAATGTGAAAATAGGACTAAAAAAAAAGAAGAAATATAAAAAACGCGCGCGTTTATGATTTAGGTTAATTGTGCAGATTGTTTTGTTGTATATGAAGAGAAAGTAAGCTGCTAATTTAATGAAATCAGTAAAATAGATAAACTTAAAAAAGAAAAAATTCCAGGGAAATTATATATTTTTTAAAAAAGGTTAAATTGAACATTAAACAGTATGAAAGTTATTCTTAACTTTCATATTTTCCATCTATGGTTTATATATTTTTCAATTAATTATATATATATATATATGTGTGTGTGCGTGTTGCTTTAGAATGTATATTTTGTATTAAAAATTTTATGTGTTTAATTTCCTGGATTTTTTTTGTTTTGTTTATATTCCTGGTATTTAATCATTGTTTTATTAGGAAATGCTATTTGTGTAATTAACTAAATAAATATTGTTAATAAAGCAAATATTCTTGTTTGAGAATGCAAACTCTTGTCATTTTAAAATAGAGCTCAGATTTTCAGAAAGGCTCAAATCCTAAATACGCGGAACTGGAAATGTTTGAAAAATTTAAAAAAATCGTTTCCAAAAGTTCAACAAAGTTGTTTCAGTTTATGCATATTTGTGTTTTCATTGTTTATTAAAAGTCATTCATTTATGCGTCATTTGTGATATGAAATATATCTGCTAATTATTTATCTTTATTTATATTTGCTATTACTCTAATTTTTAAAAATAAGTTTTCTATAAAGACAAAACGTTATACCTAATGTATAAATAAGAAAGGTGAAATATACAATGCTACACGTTTAAGTCTGGCATGAACTGATTTTAGCGATGTCCTCCAATTTATTTTATATATTGACCGATATTTATTTTTTTTACAATAATCCTCCCAAGTAAAATGTATAAGAATATCCCTTATATTTATTTCAGACTTAATATAGTTCAGTAATTTTATTAATGTGTTTATTAATGCCTCATAAGCTTATTTATTAATGTGTTGTTCAAATATTGGTTAATTCAATATTTAATAATTTCATTCAAATTTGTAGCACATTTAACACATTTCTTGATTATTCTGCTTTACTAGATTTTTTTATTTATCGAGTATTCATAACTATTTGCACCAAAATTAATTTTAATTAGTTCAGTATTCATTAGAATTGTTTTTAAACTTATCAATGGCAACCTATTATTTATTTATTTAATGCTTTAAAAAAAGAACCTTGAATTTTGAATTATATATAATTATCGTATTACTTTCTTCACTTTTCTAAAATATTACATTACGTTTACTGGTTTCTTTGAACATAAATTTAAGTTTTATTCTGTATTTTTTTCTTTCCCTTAAAATATTACCAGATTTCAAATATTTTTCTAGTAGTTTGAGTAATTAATTTTTCTTAGATTTAACAGAGGAAAAACCTCACTTTTAAGCTTTTATGATATAGATATAAAGATATAATTAGTTTTGCTTTTAATTGGTTTGGTAAATTCATTACTGTGGTATCATTTTCTACTGATTCAAGTAAATCGTTTTCCTAAAGAGGATATAGGTTACAAAAATACAAGCTCTCATTATTATTTTTTTAAAAATTCCGTTATTTATTTTTCTCTACAAAAATGAATGCTCCTTTCCTAAACTACTTAAAAGAAAAAAAAAACTTCCTTGATAATTTTTGGCTTTAGTTTTTTCATAAGTAAAAACATATATTCCAAATTCACAATAGCATTTAGCTCTTTATTTTAAATAGTTATTTAGCCTCTAGCCAAACAATCCTGGCCGATTCAGATTTCCATTTAATCTCAATGTTAAAAAGATAGTGCCTTAATTGTGATATATATCTAACATATCAGTTACCAATGAGATGATTTCGACAAAATTTTGTTCATTGTTATAAATATAAATATCAAAATTAAATATAAATTATGCTAGTGATAAAATTTTTGAGTTATCATAATATCTGAAATAAAAATTCTATAGCTATTTATTGCCTTTATTTCAATAAATAGTATAGTAATATTAAAATTCTTTGATGATATATTAAATGAATATATTAAATTTATTTCTTAAAAAGAGCTTCTATATATATTTTTATATTTTGCCAATTAAATGCCCTATTACATTTAAATTTACTGTGTGAATATAATTATTAATGTTAGAATAACTACCATTATCTTATAAAACTGTGGCAGATAGAATATTACTTAAGAAAAAAATTCTTGAAAGTAATACATGATACATTTTCATCAAGTTTTATTCTATGGATGCAAAAATTTTTTACCTTTATTTGAAAATGTACACATCCAAGTACATCAAATAATTCAGAAAAGTTCTTCAATTTTTGTTGTCTTGACCCTTAACTTCGCAATTTTTTAAATTTCGATGAAAAATTATATGAGCTAGTTTTGTAGTAATAATAATAAAAAAATATGAAAAAAAATTAAGCAGTTTTAAATTGAATTTCAGTCATTTTTTTTTTGTTTGTTGCAGAAATGCAATATTGCACAGTAGTGCTGTAAATTACAAAACTTTTTTTATGTGATTCATTTACATTCATCATAAAATGTTTAAATTTCTTACCTGGTAATTTATTTCGTCAATATACAAGCGGAAGCATAAAATATAATGGATTCTTTTTATAGCAAAAACACAGTTCTTGAGGCATCAGAGATTTTTATGATTGTTGTGGTTTCTGAAAAAAATGTACTTCCATCTAGTGACAAAATAAGCATGTATTTCATTGCAGTAATCTTTTTTTTCTCAGATAAGTGATTTGTAGGTAATTAAAAAAATATTGAGTCTGTTAAATTAAAATAAATCTTTTGTTACAGAAATGCAACAGTGCGAAGTTAAGGGTTAAACTTTTTTTTAATTAGAAAGAGTAAAAATACATTTTTGGATAAATTGTTTAGGATTCAAAGCAGTTCTGGGCCATCCCAACGTTAACGGTCTACCTCTGTGTATATCCAAAGAATATTAAAAATCTAAAATATTTCATTTATTTTTAGCTTTTATTAAATATATTTATATTTTGTATATTTTAAATGCTATGATATAAAATAAAATTCTTCTTGATATTCATTATGAAAATTAAAATTTACAACAACAAAAAAAACTGTAGTTTTAGCTCACACACACACAATATTCGAGTAGTTATTGTAGCAAACTTGTAGCCGGCTTTGCTTCTTTCGAGTCACCGGTTCAAGTCCAAATGCCACGAAGGGCCCATCTCGCAGAATGGCCGATGTATAATAAATCTGTTGAGGATCGACATCCTCGTCACTTGATCTTGGTTCAAAATTAAGATTTTCGTCGCCAATAATGTATCTAATACCTCCCTCTTTTTTTTAAATGTTGTGTCATTAAATAGAAAATGAATCAAAGCCCTTTTTTAATGTAGAGCTGAGATGGCCAATCTTTTTCGAAAGAATGTCACTACCTGATAAAAAAAAATTATATACGTGCCACATCCAACAAGAATGAAGTTGAAAACAAAAATTTCCTTGTAAGCTTATTATGGGATTTTTATGCAAACAACATCTTTTTTATCGCAAGCGTAAGTAGAGGAAATTTTTAAAAAGTATAATAAATAAAAAAAAGTACAAACTTAGGTTTTGTTGTTAATAAACTTTTACAGGTTCAAATCATATAAGTTAGGTTTGAAATAAAACAGAGTAACTTAAAATATTTAATTCTAAATCATTATTAAACAATTAGTACTTAATGTGGCTTTTGAATTTGTAGTTTTTTTACCAAGTCTTCTATATTAAGATTAGCTCGTAAAGATGCAAGCAAAACTAAGTTGTTTTAGGTGCATGTCAGCTAGTTTTAAGTGTTATTTTGATTTTATGTTCCTAATAGAAAAAATTTATTTACAAACGTATGTTGATCCAAGTTTTAAGGCGGGGAGGGGGGTGTCTGAGACTTTCGTTTTTCAGTAAAATTGTTTCAAAAAATGTTATTCATTATTAATTTTTCACAGTTTTTAATTTTTCAATACGTCTTCGCGTGACACAGTTACAATTCCATTGTGTCTCAGAGCGGAGCCATTGATGTAAAGTCATGTTTTAGCATTTCTACTTTAGTACCATCTTAAATATTTTCCTTTAATTTCTCTTAATTCGTTTCATTTATCTCTTTAGGAAGAAAATGAATTCAAAACTTAGGCATGAAGTTTAATCGTACCTCAAGTGATCTGCATAATCATTTTTCTTCATGAATTCAAGTGAACTGGATAAAATATCAAAACGAGAAAAATGTCTAATATTAAGAGGTGACTGTGATGTAACCAAATTCAAGTGTTTAAAATGTAACATAGATTTCAGTTCACTCAAAACATTGCATTTTCATATGTTTTCGATCCATGCTGATAAACGACTATACTACAAATGTCCAATATGTGATTACACATTTGTTCAAGTTTGGTGTGTCTGCAGACATTTAATGAGAGTGCACAAGAAAACAAAAGAAGAGACTGATGTTTTGAAAGCAGAAATAACGACTACAACTTTCGCAAAACCGGTAAATAAGAAGAGTGATAATGATAATTTTTCAATTATGTGTGACAGCTACGCAGATTTTCAAAAACTAATATGCTTGTGCTGTTCAAAAAACTTTTCAACACCAGCAAATCTACGCCGACATGTCGCACAGCATTTGGGACTTTCAAGATTTAGGTGTCGATTGTGTGATTTCAAGACTTTTAATAATTCTGATTGTCAGCATCATGTTAAACGTATTCATGGCGTTCAAGAGCCTCAGAAATTCATTGTAAAATCTAATATGGAAATGTGCTAAAATTTATTAGAATTTATGTGTGTGTTAACTCATTACAGTTGCTATTATATCTTAATTTTGTTTTCGCATTTATTTTATTTGTTTTTTTTTTGCTGTTAATTTTTTGTTTTTTATCTACAAAAATTATTTTTAAAAATTCTTAATTTTATTATTTGTTTGTTTCAAGATGATATAGTATTTAAATTACCATTTGATTAAATTAAAATTTTTAGCTGTTGCCATAATAAATGACTTAATTTGGTATTTATCTAATGTTCTATTTGTGTTAATGTAAAATAGCTGTTAGCGAAATGGCTGTAAATTCGGTTTGTAAATTCTTAGTAAAATAAATTTATGAATTTCTATAATGTTGTATGCTGATATTAACAAACCTTAGAATCTATGTATATTATATTTTTAAATTTCTAAATTTGAATCGATATTCTCTATTTTACATGAGAAATTTTTATACATTTCTGAAGCAATGGGATATGTGTTTATAATATTCACGAAATTTAAATCCATTTTCAGTTTAGAAATTTTTTAACAGAAGAAGTGGGGAAAATAGAAATCAGTTATTTTCAACAAAAATAGTAACAGTTTGTAGATCTTTGTTTTTTTTTTGTTTTTTTTGCATCATAAAGCAATAGGTGCACTTTTAGCATTATTGATTTGAGTGACATCACATTTCGTAACATTCTTGCTTTCCACGAATCAAAGGCACCATGTGTTAGAAAAAAATAGGACAACTTTTTTTTTTTATAAAAACTTGAAATCAAGTTTGTTAATAATCGCTGAAAATATTGGTGTTACTTCCAGCTAAACAATGCATTTGCTCATGTAGCACACATATTCCATGTCTTTAATAAAAATGCCATGTGTTAATCCTATTTGGCCAATTACAATCACCTGACTTTTCTTCTATTGAACAAGTGGGGAATATAACTAGACGTCTTACATTTTTACAATTGACGACATGTGGATAAATGTTTAATCGACATAGAAAAATTCCTTCCATAAGACATCTAAAACTTGGACACTACCACTATTACTCCAGTTTAGTGGTTAGTGACGCTGACTGCGGTGCCGTATGGGTGGCCGCGGTAGCCGAGTGGTATAGGTATCGGACTGTGGCTTGCTTTGTCACAGGATCGAGCCCAGTACCACTAAAGACCCGCCGTGTAGGGCAGCGATGCACGTTAAATCTGTCGAGAGCTGAAACGTCCTCCCGTTGGTGTGGTGTGGTAGTTAGGAGAGGGGGGTGCCAGCTCAGGTGTCGTCCACGTCACTTGACCATGGTTCAAAATTACGTGGTCCGTCGCCAAAAGCCCTCGTGTAGCTGAACAGTGCGACGTTAATATTCAATCAATCAAGCGGTGCCGTATGGTCTGAGTTCGAATCCCGTGTAAAATATGGATGTTAGTGTTGTAATCCTTCCCTTCTTTGTGAAATGTGCTTCACGCTTACTTCTGTGTAAGCCCCGATGGATACTTTGGGGTGCACGGGGTTATAAATGTTTTCAATATAAAAATTTAAAAAAAATTGTAAATGTGTGTGTGCTAAAAGAAGTCTTAGAAAGAACTAAATTTAATATTTTTATTTTTCCTGATACATTTGAAATTTTTTAATGCATTTTCCCATTATTTTCTCCAAAAAAATGTATTGTTGTTCTTATTGTTGAAATTATTCTGCATATAGGTGTATTAACAAGAATAAATTTATCCCCTATTCAACGTAAGACTCCAATGTACTGATATATAAAAATAACACAATTTATTCAGCCCTATTTTTTTTTTCTTTTACAGGAAATAAGTTTTATTCAAAACAAACATCGGTTCTTCATTTTGCCCAGAATTATTCGAAAAATATTTCTTCGGGTACTTAACAATCTACACAACAACTTTGTTAAAAAATGGAAAAGAAATATTAACAAATACATTTTTGAAACATTTGTAGAAATTTAAAATAGAGTTCAAACTAGGTTCTAATATTTGTTATCACAGTCAAAGTGAAATTTTCAAAAATCCATTATTAAAATATCATTGCCAGTTGACCCTTATTGCGTTAATTATAAAATATTGCATTTTTCAATTAAAAACATCACATGTCCATAACAATACAGAGTGGAATGTAATTCTTAATTATTCATAGAATGGTATACAAATATAAAGGGTTCTGTATTTCTATATACATGAATTCACATGCATAATAGTCAATAAAGATTTATAAAAATAGTACGTATTTAAAGCTTATAAATACCATTTAGTATTTAAACACAGACACAGTTATGATAATATAAATTAATTTCATGCAAAAATAAATTTTAGTCATATTTCCCTGGATGAAACTGATCTTCATAAGCTGCACAATTCTTAAAAGATTTGCAACTGAGTATGTTTACAAAGATATGATTTTGATAAAATTAGAAATATGTTAAAAACAGCATTATTTTAATTGTTTCATGTTACGTGTTTTCAGAGAACAATCTTATTCTAAAATATATATAATATTACATTTAAGTTATAGAAAAATAAATATCATTAAATGACATATTTGAACCACAATAGTTTCCAATTCATATTTTAGAGAAGAGATTTAAAAAGTTAATACACAAAAAACCATATAAAAAAGAAAATATTTTACATTTTGATAAAATCGCAGAACACATTGAAAATAAAAATAACTTGCTTGTCGTTAAATATATAAACATAATAGTGAACTACTTAAGTAAAAAAGAAAGATAAAAAACAGTTTTTATTGCAAAAGTTTCAGGAATTTTGTTTCCTCCATCAAGGAAGAAAGAATGGAATTCATATCATTAATAACCATATTAGATGTAGGTAATAATGACTGAACGGGGGTTAAGGTTGCGCAAGGTGCAACATCTATTACTTGACTAACAGTATTCTGAAAATTATTATGATTAGGCACAGGGGTAATTCTTTCCTTTGGAACAGACGGAACAGTATTAGCACAAATAACGTCTTCAGCTTCAATCTTAGGAGAAGTATAACTTTGCTTTTCAAAATCAGGTTTCTCACTTTTAGGTAAAATAATTTCTGGTTGAGAATTATCTACGAGATGAGAAGAAATGTTTGGATGTGGCATGCATTGCGGGACATGATTAGGAGAAATATATTGCGATTGATTCCTATGCTGAGCAGTATTATTCTGATAACAATGATTGGGCGGCAAATTTTGTCCAGCTCCACAATTAAAGCATTGCTGATAGTGATGAAAGCAATTAGGATTCTGTGAATGCTGTCCTTGCTGATGATGCATGTTGTAATTTTGTTGCATTTGATGGCACTGGGATTGTAGATTGTTAGAAGCCTCACACAACTGGGGACACTTATATGCAATTTGTTGATTAGGAAACTGGTGAGCTTGTTGATGATTACAATAGACTGGAGGAACATGCATGGTTTGAGAATTGCCACAATTACTAACAGAGCATCGATTATCTAGTGTCTGAGAATGCAACTGTTTATTAGAATTATATTGTGTTGCAACCTGGTAAGTGGGAGGGCTATTATAGTGTTGTTGATTACAGTAAAATGGCATAGGATTCATTCTATGAGTTGAGCAAATTTGATTTTGAATATTTGCAGCTGATTGAGGATTTTGAGTGTTCCAAGCCTGCTGATTGCAGTTATTAATCATGCGCTGACTAGCTCCCTGGTGATACGACTGAGGAATGTACTCATTTTTGCACCCATTACTTAAGCCTGGCTGATAAGCAACAGGATTATTAATGGGATTTGTATTAAAATTACTTTGAACATCACTGCAATTGCTGTGGTTCACATCATGAGTGACACAATTTGATGAATTAACGTTGATATGATGTTGAGCTGGGCAGTTTGGATAAAAATTGTTTGAAATTGTTAAATTGGGCTGACTGCAATAGGTATTAGGAAATGGAGGGTTTTGATGTGGCTCTGTTTTACAATTAACACAACAATCAATTTTTACAGGAGTCTGAAAAGTATTTTGATTCTGATAAAAACTTTTAGAGCTCTCTACTTCATGTTGGGATACTTCGTTCAAGTAACTAACTACATCATCAGGAAGAAGTAACTCTTTATTACAATCTAAAGCAATTGACTCAGTGACATTTTTACCAATATGCATGTCTTTTTCATAAATATTATTCTGATTCCAATCTGTATTTTGATTGTTACTCATATTGCGATGCGGTAAAAATTGTGGATTACTCGACACTTGTGTAAACTTATCAGATCCACTCGATTCAAGCTGTTCTGTTATACCTACTTTAGAATCTTCCGGTGAAATTTTAATATCATTTTGACAACTGTTATTCGGATAGTAAGCTACAGATTCTTTGTGATTCGCTAAAGAATTAGGATGAATTAAATTTTGGTTGTTGTCGCATTTGTTCGCAGAAATTCCATCTGTGCGATTTAATGACTTCCTTCTAACAGAACTTGCTGGTGATAACCGTTCAACACTACTGACGTCGCTTGAACGACAGGAACCCCAAAGAGACAAAGGATCACATGATGATTGTGTGCTGTGCATGCTTCGTGATGTATAGGAACCTTGATTACGTTTATTTGTATCTTGACTTTGACTACTGACGTCTGATGACATGCTACCATAAAACGTACTTGCTGAACTTGTGCTGTTTTGTCTCCTTCTTGATCCTGCATTTTTAATTTTTGTTTCATCTGTCGTCGCGCAACCTGAAAAAGAATTTAAAATCATTTCAAAGGTTTCTTAAATTTTTAATGAAAAAGATTTTATGTGAACATTTTTCTTGCAGAAATATCTATTTACCTGATGTTTTTGAAAGGGATAAGTTTGTGAATGTTTTCTTTGTATCGACTTCTGTGCTTTTGGGGAAGGGATTTGCTTGATGTATTTCTGAAGTCTTAAAGCTAGTTCTTTGAAAAACTGAAAGTAGAAAAAGTATTTATAAAACATAATTTATTTTCGTAAAGTAGAATAAAATTGTTTTTCTCGACTCAGAGTGAAAGAAAATAATTTAAATATTAATTCGATGGTATTGTTCCTAAATTATCAAGAAAACGATATATATTTCAAAGATTTTAAAGTAAGTCTACGTCTTTGTGTATATGTTACCGTTTAAGTGTGAAATCCGTTATTTCATAGAATAACTAGGTATTTCATGAAATAACTAGACAAGTCTGTGTGTGTGTGTGTGTGTGTTTAAGTATACAAAGTTATTGAACTCTACAATTTAACTAGGAGTTCTATAGAATAACGATTAGTTGAGCGTTAAAGTATGAAATACGGCACTCGAAAGTTCTTTGAACCGATTCTAGCTGCTTTTTGGGTAGAATGTTTTAGATATGGCTAAATAAAACAATTGTACTCTAGATATCAGTTCAGTATATGTCTCAGCAAGTATTAATTTCCATTGAAGAAGTTCCAAATATTGACACAACGCTTCGATCTGTTGCAACAGATCAAAGTTGCGGCACTGAACAAGGATTTAAAAAGTGTACGCGTAAAAAAAATGTGTAATAACAAAAAGTGGGCTTGTTTCAAAAATAATAAGCAGTGCAATCCAAAGTGTCACCACACCAATTCTTGCTCTAATAAATAATGGAAACAAAATAAAGGTATCTCATAAAATTTAAATTAATGTTCTCTTACATTTTTGTTTTAAAAGTTTTACACTATGTTTTTATGAAGCAATAGTTTTTCTTCCCAGCATGTATTTTTGCTGATAATATATTTAAATATAATCTATTTTTGTAGCGCATTCTTTTTTCCTATTTCTGTTTAACTAATGTTAGCAATATGAGCAATAATAAATTATATCATCTGCTTTCCCTTATTATTTATCAATTTTTCATCTGCGAAAGAAATAAAATGTATTTTTCGAGATATTTTAACAATTTGTGATCAATTAATTTATATAAAATCTTTGAACTTGTTTTAGGCCCCGTTAGATATCGGATCGTGGCTGGCATTGTCACGCGCGCGCGCGAGTTCGAGTCCAGTACCACTAATGACCTAGGCCCATTAAATCTGTCGAGAGCTCAAACGCCCTCCCGTTGGTGTGGTGTGGTAAGTAGGAGAGGGGGGTACCAGCTCAGGTGTCGTCTACGTCACTTGACCATGGTTCAAAATTACGAGGTCAGTAGCCAAAAGCCCTCGTGTAGCTGAACAGTGCGACGTTAATATTCACTTGAAATTGCTTATTTTTCACTTTAATGGTCTATCCTTTGCTAATTCATAGAATACCTAGTTTTATTTCGTAGAATAACTAGGTAAAGTATGAAATTTTTCATCTATTACATACTTTATCTGACTTGTCTAGTTATTTCATGAAATACCTAGTTATTCTATGAAATACCTGAATTATACACTTTAACGGTAACATGTACATTAACTAAGAAACAAATGCACAACACACAGATTTTATTGTATTATAAGTAGCAAAGAGGTATTGATTACTGATTGTTTAAAACTGAAGAGTCATATTTCAAAAAATATTCTACATACTTGAAATATATACTATATATATATATATATATATATATATATATATATCTATATATATATATATATATATATATATATATATATATGAGCTTCCTATTAATAAAAGTCCTTAATTCCTTTGCTTTATCTATATAAAAGTTAATATTTTAAATATTACTTACTTCCTTTTGGTAGTTGTAGCTTAGGAAGCCATGATGTTTTAGATTTAAAGGCCTTATGGAAACCTCCTTTCCGACCTTTTAGAAATCCACCACCTTCGTTGCCACTAGATGTAACAGCACACATGATAGCAGATAAATATTCATCATCCTATAACACAGAAATAAGCTCGTTATGATCTAAGCAACCCCGTTATTCTGAGTCAAATTTAGTGATTTTGTCTGTAATTTAATGCATATTTTATGCTAACACAACATTTACAGTTATTTTTTTTATGAGAGACTTATTTCTTAAAACATAAATTTAAATAATTATTAATTGAGCATTATTTTCCGAAAGGGAAATTATATTCGTAAAAATTCAAAAAATTTCTTCAGACTTGGTTTGAATTTATGTCTAACAGGAATGGGGCTTTAAACTGCAGATAGGGGACTTAGGTGTGTATTAATCAATGGTAAAGTTGATTGCTGAAAGGACATGTTATTACTAAGCTCTCCATCCACCTCTCCATCTTATTTTCTATTAGTATAATCCAGTGCTTCTCAAACTTTCTGTACTTGCTACCCAATTTTCAATCATAATTTTCCTTACGCCCTCCTCCATTTAATATCAATGTATTGAATTCAATAATAATATACTTTGACGTAAAGCTACAAGAATAATCTAATTATAAACCATAATTATTAATGCATATTTTATGCTAACACAACATTTACAGTTATTTTTTTATGAGAGACTTATTTCTTAAAACATAAATTTAAATAATTATTAATTGAGCATTATTTTTCGAAAGGGAAATTATATTCGTAAAAAATTCAAAAAAATTTCTTCAGACTTGGTTTGAATTTATGTCTAACAGGAATGGGGCTTTAAACTGCAGATAGGGGACTTAGGTGTGTATTAATCAATGGTAAAGTTGATTGCTGAAAGGACATGTTATTGCTAAGCTCTCCATCCACCTCTCCATCTTATTTTCTATTAGTATAATCCAGTGCTTCTCAAACTTTCTGTACTTGCTACCCAATTTTCAATCATAATTTTCCTTACGCCCTCCTCCATTTAATATCAATGTATTGAATTCAATAATAATATACTTTGACGTAAAGCTACAAGAATAATCTAATTATAAACCATAATTATTAATGCATATTTTATGCTAACACAACATTTACAGTTATTTTTTTATGAGAGACTTATTTCTTAAAACATAAATTTAAATAATTATTAATTGAGCATTATTTTCCGAAAGGGAAATTATATTCGTAAAAATTCAAAAAATTTCTTCAGACTTGGTTTGAATTTATGTCTAACAGGAATGGGGCTTTAAACTGCAGATAGGGGACTTAGGTGTGTATTAATCAATGGTAAAGTTGATTGCTGAAAGGACATGTTATTACTAAGCTCTCCATCCACCTCTCCATCTTATTTTCTATTAGTATAATCCAGTGCTTCTCAAACTTTCTGTACTTGCTACCCAATTTTCAATCATAATTTTCCTTACGCCCTCCTCCATTTAATATCAATGTATTGAATTCAATAATAATATACTTTGACGTAAAGCTACAAGAATAATCTAATTATAAACCATAATTATTAATGCATATTTTATGCTAACACAACATTTACAGTTATTTTTTTATGAGAGACTTATTTCTTAAAACATAAATTTAAATAATTATTAATTGAGCATTATTTTCCGAAAGGGAAATTATATTCGTAAAAATTCAAAAATTTCTTCAGACTTGGTTTGAATTTATGTCTAACAGGAATGGGGCTTTAAACTGCAGATAGGGGACTTAGGTGTGTATTAATCAATGGTAAAGTTGATTGCTGAAAGGACATGTTATTACTGAGCTCTACATCCACCTCTCCATCTTATTTTCTATTAGTATAATCCAGTGCTTCTCAAACTTTCTGTACTTGCTACCCAATTTTCAATCATAATTTTCCTTACACCCTCCTCCATTTAATATCAATGTATTGAATTCAATAATAATATACTTTGACGTAAAGCTACAAGAATAATCTAATTATAAACCATACGGATTATCAAGATAAATGGTAAATTTTGTATATAATTTTATGACATGCCCATAGAATCACAGGTAATTATTAAACTTGTTCTTAACTTAGCACTGTTAAGGTATCCGACTACGTTCGGAACCGTGATTTTGCAAAAGTGTATAAATCGATAATATTTATGATATTTAGTGTCACTTAGATTAGAAAATGTATATAAAATGGTTTTAAGAATAGTATTACAATAAAAAAATATTTAAGTACAATATTTTGACAAGAAATGAACATAGAATGACCAATTTTCAAAATATTCTCCTTTTGTGAAAAATGCTTCTATTATAATAATATTTTGCCTGTATATAGCTTAAAACTCTGTGAAGAGGCTCAACTAGAATTTTTGAAATATATAACTTAGAAGAGGGTTTATCCATGTTTTACGACAACAGAGGGGAGAAATTTTAAGAAAAAAACGCCGATAATTATTTCAATTGGCTGTAACTCTGAAAATAATGTGAATTTTTCAAAAATCATAGTTCAGACTTTCTGAGAAGTCTTTACTTTATATAAGCAAAATATTATTATTTTAGAATCGTTTTTATAAAAGGAGAACATTTTGAAAAAGGTTATTCTAAGTTAATTTTTTGCCAAAATATCGTATTTAAATAATTTTTTTTTGTCAAAATGTCCTTAAAACAATTTTATATATGTATTCTAAACTAAGTGACACTAAATATCATGAAAATTATCCATTTATGCGCTTTTTTAAAATCACGGTTCTGAACGTAGTCTGATACCTTAAATGAATTATGAAACAAATTGTGCAGCACTGATACATTTATAAGTGTATTATATAAGCGTAAATGTGTATTTTTTTATTTTTTATTATGTCAGAATGTATTTCTTTTTTTTTGTTCCTTTCAGTAAATTTATAATTTTTTTTAAAAAATAATCTTTTATTTTCGACTTTTTGATAAGCTCGTGCCCCCATTGTAGAGTTATCACGCTCCCCTAGAGGGCACGCCCCACAGTTTGAGAAACACTGGTATAATAATACTTCAAGAACTAAAATGGTAATTTGGCTAATTTTATATTGTACAAATCTATCTAAATCACGTGGTTTGTAGTTTACTGATTTGAATTTTTTATTAATTTTTTTAAGTTATTTACCTCTGCATCAACTGAGCCGTTAATTTCCCATTGATGAGCATCTCTATCAAAAATTTCGCCTAATCCACTTGTTGTAGAAACACAGTTATCGCTAATAGGAACATCTCCTACAAAATGTTGAAGAACTTCTGAGCATAGACCATTAGGAGTTCCATTGACTGATTCCTGTTGATTTTGCTGTTCCTAAAAATTAAGATAAAATTATGGCATATATAGTTAAAATTATGAAAGTATATAGATATACATAATTCTCAAAAGGTTTTTAAAAAATATTACAGTTCTTTATTTTTGGACGAGAATTTTATACAACCTTTCTTCATTTGTAAAAATATGGAAAAATAGATAATTGCTTGTGACTAGCTACGTTGAGAAAAATTCCAGAGGTTATTTTTTTAAAAATATTACTGTGGAAATAATTTTTTCAAAATCACAGTATTTAATATTACACATTTCAAAAAATTTAAACAAACTAGCTTTTGAGAAGTAATTTAATCAAAACGCAATTTAACGAAATTATGGCATTACGGTTCCATGATAAATATAAATGGCATTTACTTCTTACTGTAAATTTGAAAACATTTTTTTTCGAATAATATAGAAAACGTCTTAACAACGCTTTTTTTTCTAACAGTGTAGTCTTTTGGCACTTGGTAATACTCAAAAAGTTTTGAATCCATTTTTATTCGAACATACCTTTGAATTTAAAGTAGCCGTGGGAGCACTTTCTGTGGAGGATTTAAGAAAGGCATTCGTTGTATTTAATGATGCTTCGTTTTTGCTTTTATCCCTTGGACTATTATTTTCCTTCGAACGACCTGAATTTACATCAGGATCTTCCCTTTGTGCTTCTTTTTTGCATAAAATTCGGCACCGTGAACAGTTTTCACGTGCTTTCGTAAAGAGCTGGGATCTGTGTAACGTTTTGTGCAGCCTTCAGCTCTACAGACGTAAGGTTTCTAAAAAGAAAATATTTCATTACATTAACATAAAAAAAGTAGATATATGAAAGTGAAAAACATAATATCAATTTAATTTGGAACTGTGCTAAGTATGCTATCTGTGTGTTAGTCCCGCATAAAAAAATTCTAATGAAAAAATTGTCTTAGTAAAAAAATTGATTGTTATTGTGTAGCGAAACTTTTAAATGCATTTATGTCATTAAAAGCAAGTTGTTATTTTGTTAAGATATGGAAATATAATCAGTCATAATGTAATTGAAAATAAAGTACCAAATAGTTTTTTTTTTTTTTTTTAGTTAGAAAATGAAAGGGGATTTCCTCATTTTATTAAGAATAAAAGTTACGGCAGATATCTGTCCAGACAAGAAATTTCGCATAAAAACGCAAAGTAAGCCTTAAAAAAAAAAGTAAACTTCTGGAATAAAATTATTGAAATCAGTAGCGTAGCTAGCTCTGAGGGGGGCCTGTATCAAAATGCCTTCGGGGCCCTTTTTTAGATATGGTAGATACAGTTAGAGGGTTACACAAGTTGGGGCCCCTGTAGCTTGGCGGCCCTATATCGTTGATACGGCGATAGCTACGCCCCTGATTGAGATAATAAAACGTCAATTAGAAATAAAATCATTGGATGAGTAAACAATGCAAAAACATATTTTACTACTTACATTTGTGCAGCCCAATAATTACCAATTACAAGCAACAGTGGCACACACAAGGGGGGTCCGACCCTCCCCCAAAGCCCTTGATTTTTTTCCGATTCACTATAATTCTAAGTATTTAGTACATAAAATTTAATTAGTTACTTGCTATTAATGATTAATTTTATTAATTAATGCTAATTATTTATTCAAAAACTAGTTTTTTACTTGTTTTGTTCCCGAAAATCGACAAAATCAAAAGGAGCATGATACAAGAATGGGGAACTTTCGACCCCCCCGTTGAAAAATTCCTGTGTGCGCCACTGACAAGCAACAAAATTTATTGCTTACTTTTGCTGGCCCTTTTTAGATCATTCTTATACAATATGCAGCTGACAACTGCATTCTGCAAGTGATAGTTTAAAAAATAGATTGCTTATAATAAGCTACACGTGTATGCTAGCATTAAATTAAAAAAAATTAAAATATAATTAAGTTTATACTTTACAATATAAATAACCATCAACGAAAGTTTTTGTTTCTCTTTTTATTCCATCATAGTAAAAGTTTCTCTTAGAGATGCTTTTTTTTCATTTAATGCGTTCCACCATTAAATAAACTCGATTTGATATATGAGAGAGTATTTATTCTTTGTTAAGAAATTATATTACCAAGATCTTGAGTCTCTCTCTGAAATTATCTTCTAACAATTAACGAAATTCCTAATTAAGATATAAAATCAATACATATTTCTTAAAAAACTGGTATATACAATTTTTTTTAAACTAAGATTATCTCAAAAATTTGAAATGTTTTAAACTTACTGCATCGGAATGAGTTCGGTTTTGATGCTTTGCTCTGTCGGAAGCATTACTAAATGCTTTTGTACATCCAGGAAATTCACACAGATAAGGTTTCTCTCCTGTATGTGACCTCAAATGCGTCTTCAAGTTTTCTAGTCTTGAATAAGCTTTAAAACAGCCTTCAAACTGAAAAAGAGAAATTACTAAGTATAACGCCAATATATAAGCAGTTTAAAATGACCGTGAGTATTGAACGGTAAAAAAATACCGGACACACGATGCTGTCTTGACGTTGAAACGTAGCGGAGTGGCGTACATAAGGGTGGAGTTTGGGAGTTCAGATCCCTCTCGTGTTCCAAGAGATTTTAAATTTTTACCATAAAGATTACGCCTAGGAACTTTCACCTGTGTGTGTTTTCCAATGTAAGCCCTTCCCATGAAACTCGTCTGAATACGCCACTTGGCGGTTTTCAGAAAAGCATGCACGCGCGCGCGGTGAATTCTATATAATGTAGTCAAAAATATCATAGACCTGCTCTTATATAACAAAATATCCATGTAAATTTTCCTTTAAATTAACTTCAAAAAGCGTACAAATCAAGTTAAATAGCCCCACATATTACGTCAACTCGTAAATTATGTATCTCAAAAAGTTACAAGCAAATATATAAATATAAATACGGAACTTATATTTTTTAAGTATGTTTTTCTTTACTCTCTCTCTCCCTCTCTCTTCTCTTTATTCTTCAAACGTGTTAAAAATTCAAATGTTTATGAAGAGAATTTTTCTCCTAGAAAGAGAAGAGAGCTCTTATCTACAGAAAAGTTTAAAACTTCTTTGAGATATAAGAGATGTGTTATATTTATATTTTCCCTTTTGAGAGAGGTGCTTCCCTTTAAAATCATAACCAGCATATATTAAAAAATACTCTTCTAACCAGCCTTTTTAGTAGTTTTTTTTAAGAAAAAATGAATTTACACAATTTATTTTGCTTAGAATCACTAAGTACTACTTTACTTATATAGTTGCGATTTTTGTAAGCTGCTTTAATATATACTACGACAAATCCATACAATGCCTATTTTAGAAGTGATAAATGCTCATATACAGATAAAAGGCATAATTGTGTATCATTTAAATTAAAGTAAGACGAAAAGTGTGTCTATTTTTATGCTAGTAGTAAATTGGGACAGTTTTTTTTGAATTAAAATACCTGTTCCAACAATTTCAGCTGTATTAAATATGTCAAAACAACGACATTTTTGCGAATAAATGGAAGAGTCATCTGAAAACATAATGATCAAAATATTAATTTAATTTAGAATACTGTTTTCAACACTATTTCAAAAACTTACAGTGCATTTGTGAGGCTTTTCTCCTGTGTGCCTACGCATGTGTACAACTAGCATGTATTGTGCTTTAAATGGCTTTTCTTCCCTTGAACAATCTTTCCATCTGCATACAAAGGCTTTTTTATTACTATGGATGTGGTCTTGGCATATATGCTGAAACAAAATGGAGGACAAGTGATAAACAAACGCCCCAAACACATATTTTAGAAATAGAAAATCATTTACTTGGTTTCAGTTATAGATCAAGAATGAATTCATTTACTTAAAGTTTATTTTTGTAAAAGTTTAAACAATAATAACAATTTGCATTCAAAGTTCCACATTTGTGTAAATAGCAATTGTACATAAATTAATTCCTAATCAGGGACGTCTTAAAGCATCCGAGACTAGGCCGAAATGGGGGTCTCGTCTCGTTCTCGATTCATAATTCTAATAATTTCAGCGGTTAAATGTCCTTTCCGGTTGTATTCTAAAAAAAAGCTGGGAAATTGTCAACTGGCTACATGTGATGACCATCGTCCACCTACAGGCCTAGGCCTACCACCATGCACCATCAGTCAAAAGGCGGAAATCGGTTCAGCCGGTTTGTGCGATTGTAAGTCATGCACATTTATTTGTTCCGGGTTATTGTTTGTACGAGAATTTGACAACACATGCTATGTACTGTCTACTTTTAAAGTTCAAAGGTGAGGCCTTCATTTGTGGAGGGGCCTAGGGCTTACTTTTACGTAAAGGCCCAGGGCCTCAAGAAGTCTTAAGACGTCCCTGTTCTGAATGTTTCTCGACCTTTATTGATGCCGCTGCTTGATTGTAAGTTTATATAAAAGTATCATGGTAAATTGAATTTCTTGATTGTCTTATAAAGTGAATAGTTAAAACCAAATGGATAAAACTGACGAATGACTACATGGCATTTTAAGTATTCAGCTTAAC
This sequence comes from Trichonephila clavipes, assembly GCA_019973935.1. Lineage (NCBI taxonomy): Eukaryota > Metazoa > Arthropoda > Arachnida > Araneae > Nephilidae > Trichonephila > Trichonephila clavipes. The sequence goes on along the minus strand of BMAU01000272.1, from coordinate 457,326 downwards.
ACTTTCAAGACTAAGGGAAATATTTCCTCCCATTTTAAAATTAGTGATCGTCGTATTTAATAATAACCTTATCTGCATATTTTATGCATAACGTCAAAATAAAACTTATGCCGAACGCAATTACGTAAACGGTAACGTTAAGGGAGAGGGGGCTATCAAATTAATTGGCACCAGTCATAAAATATTCGCGTGAGCTATACTCTTATTCTTACTACTTATTTAAGTTTATTGTATAGTATAATAATATATTACTCTGCTTCCTCACATGTTTCATGTTATTCGTCAAGCATAATTTTGTATAATAATAAAGTATATTTGAACAAATGATAAAACTACACATTGATCCAAATTAAATCAACACATTGATTCGAAAAAATTACACATTATTATTCACATTTCTCTTTATGATTTTTATTATTAAAATAAACAGTTACATACTAGCATTTACTCTTAACAAATTTATGGTCCCGTAAAGGTTAAGAGGGGACTTCAATTCTCTTTATTCATATTAGTTATAATTATGGCAGCAGCAATTATATAATTTCAACACATTTTTTTAATCTGTGGTATATTAAATCTAGAAAAAAAATCTGCAGTAAAATCTTTATTTTTTTTTCTGTATACAAACTGTAGTATTAACATATTTATTGAAAACATGTTGTACTAACGCTTATTTATTGGAAATATGCTCATAAAACAATATAAGAAAATAACATAGAATTTTACATTACAAAACTTTCTAACTTCATATTACAGTACAAAGGCAATACTTGAGAGGAATTTAAACCATAAATTTGAAAGTTAAATGAATTTAAATAGCCATCAATTTTACCTTCACTAGGTCTTCTTGAGTAGGAAATTCACGTTCACACTCTACCCAGTGACAATTTGTTTCAATAAAATCTCCGGGTTCATCTTTAATGTCAGATGTAGCATCTTTATCTTCATCTGCTCCGCCTTCTCCAGAAGCACCTGAGGCCGAACCTTTAGAGTCCTTTGAATGTTTCCCTATTCCGGGTCCATGAATCGTCATCATGTTCTCCGACGATACGTTACTCGTGATTCCACCATCCTGTATGCAGTCGAATGATGAATAAAAGATTCAAATAAGTTAACTTTGAATACATCAAAAGAGTGAGAAAATACATCATCAGAATATGAAGCCTTAGATTTTCTTTTCTTTTCGCAATAAGAACTAATATAAGGCTTCTTTCAACCTTTAGAACTCGTCATTACATATGCTGTACCTTAGATTTTTCTCTCGTTTTTTTTGTTCGGTTGAGATACAACTGTTGTACCAAGACAGTCGTAAGAAAGGGCCAGAAAAATTCTTCTAGGGAAAAAAAGGAGGACATGATCTGTCTTTGAATCGCTTGGTACAGTATCTGTAACTCTGAGTTTTAAAGATAAACTATCGTTTATTTATTAAAGGTTCATCACAGTGATATGCTCATATTAAGTGTTTCGTTCAACTTGTTTTAACTGCTTCCTGTCTAATAGAAGTATCTACTTCCTATTCTTAAGAATTTTATTGGAATGGGTTGTACTTTGGAAAGTCTTGAAACAGTGATTTTCATTTATTTTTTCCCAATATATAATTCTTGGTTATTTTATTTAATCTTATTCATATCTTAAAATCATATGTGTGGCTACTGTATATCCCTAGCGTAATGTATCTCCAAAATTCCCTCTCTAAAACTGTCACTTTTCGGAATTTATTTTTTGTTGGCCTTTTTAATCTGTTAGAGGCTTAAGGCTATTGTTCAAATATTTTAAATGTAGCAGAAGATTACTTATTAGTGTGGAGTGTCCTTGTCAACTAACCTCTTCAGTTTCTAAACTGATTCCTAAAATTGAAAATTTGAAAAAGAAATGAAGTATTTCGTATTTTTCATGCATTTTTATATGTCCATGTGTGTGTACAAATATTTTTGTAACCATCTGTTGAAATAATGTTTCTGTAAGCGTAATCTTTCGAAGGTGCTCGTCGAAGATCAGTGACTTTTAATCAATAGTTTTTTACATAGTTATATATATTTTAGTTACTTTTTTATAGTAATTTTTTTTATATAGAGATCTCTCTATTTACATCCCTGAGTAATGATAGCCTGCCCTCTTTACAAGTGCCAACTTAAGGTATCCGACTACGTTCGGAACCGTCATTTTAAAAAAGCGCAAAAATGGATAATTTTCATGCTATTTAGTGTCACTTAGATTAGAATACATGTATAAAATTGTTTTAAGGATATTTTGACAAACAAATTATTTAAATACAATATTTTGGCAAAAAATTAACATAGAATAACCTTTTTTCAAAATGTTCTCCTTTCGGGAAAAATGCTTCGATTATAATAAAATTTTGCCTGTATATAGCTCAGACCTCTGTACAGAGGCTCAACTATGATGTTTGAAAAATTCACATTATTTTCAGAGTTACGACCCATTGAAATAATTATCGGCGTTTTTTTCTTAAAATCTCTCCCCTCTGTTGTCGTAAAACATAGATAAATCCACTTCTAAGTTATATATTTCAAAAATTCTAATTGAGCTTCTGTACAGAGGTCTGAGCTATATACAGGCAAAATATTATTATAATAGAAGCATTTTTCACAAAAGGAGAATATTTTGAAAGTGGGTCATTCTATGTTCATTTTTTGTCAAAATATTGTACTTAAATAATTTTTTATTGTAATATAATTCTTAAAACAATTTTATATACATTTTCTAATCTAAGTGATACTAAATATCAAATATTATCCATTTATACGCTTTTGCAAAATCACGATTCCGAACGTATTCGGATACCTTAATACAATTGGATTTATAATTGAGTTTTCGAGAATATATTTTATATAAGGTTGATTTAAAAAAAAGGTTACTAATACTCCCCAACAATTAAATTTTCAGGCTCTGGAGTTATTTGCTTTCTCTAAAGAGAATTCCGTGATAAAATGGTGAAATCTGAAACCATAAATTAATTTATACCAAAGTATGTTATTACCTTTTCATGAATTCCAGTATAGAATGTTGTCTTCACTTTATTTGTAACTGGAGGTGGCATATGTCCTGGAAAAATAGGCTGCTGTCCCATACTCGAAGGTGGAGGTAAAAGAAAAGGCGATGTTAGTCCTTGACGCATCAAATGATGAAGCTGATGAAAATGAGGCAGGGCGGCAGGAGGAGATACTCCCATTGCTGGACTTAACGAACCTAAGAAAAATAAAACCATTTATCCTGATTAAATTTCTACGAAATGGATGAAAAACAATATTTATGACATGATGCAAAGTTGAATGATTTTTAGGAATTGTGTTATTTGCGCGTGAATTTTGCTTTCAGGTAGCTAAAAGTAAGAGCCGTGATGAAGATTGTTGCGCGAATTTCAAGACATTTTACACTGAAGTGTCCAAAGTCTTGGGGTACCTACAAATACCTAGTAACAAATACTTTTGACCGGGGAAGTGTATTAATTCGACGCGACATTGGCTTAACAAGTTGTCAGAAATTTCTGAAGAAATATTCGGTTGTGCTACTCTAAGGCGTCCACAATTTCGAAGTCTTGCCGGGGGATTTATCCACGATGGAACTTTCTATTATGTCTAACATATGTGCAAGGGGTTTTTTTCGTGATCTAAATAACCAAATCATTAGCTGGAACTGTTGATATGTCTTCAAATCAATCACAAATGATTTTGGTCCGATGACATGGCGCATTATCATCTTGGAAAATTCCAACGTTGCTTGGGTACATGAAGTCCAAGCTGCAAATAGTTTGCAAGCATCTGGTGTGTTGAACATAACACTTTTTAATCAACGATAAATTCAGTTTGACCAGAGGCTTCAGCCCATATCATGTAAAAATAGCCTTTAACATCATGACGTTATAATCAATTTGTACAATGCCTTGTTAACAAATTTAGTCCACTGTCAAGTGAAGTCGTTGCCCCACTCCAACGCTACCATAATCTTTTACTAAGAGGAATCTGACTAAGCAACGTTTTTCCAATATAATCTAGGGTCCAACCGATATATTCACGAACCCAGCCGAGGCGCAGCAGCCGATGTGGCATGCTATTAGTAAAAGTACTCAAATCAGTCTTCTACTGTCATATCCCATCAACATCTAAGCTCGCTACACTGCCCTCACAGATACGTCTGTTATACGTTCCACGTTAATTATGGTTATTTGATGCATCACTGCTTGTTTGATAATATTGACATTCTAAACAGACATTGAGTCTTAAGTAGACGCGGCCGTCCGTTGTGGGAAGTTATACCAGAAATTTGACATCTTCAGCACAAACTTGACACTTTGGATCCCACTGTGGATTTCCGAACAATTTCCGATGTAGAATGTCCCATGCTTCTAGCTCCAGACATCATTATGCTTTCAAGATCTGTTGATTCCCATCATGTGGTTGCAATCAAGTCAGGAAACTTTTCTCATAAATCATTATAATACAAATAAAAGGCTTGACACAAAGAATTTCACTTCTTTAAACATTTATTGGGAAATAAAGGCAAATTTTTTATTCACTTACAGAAAAAAAAATTACCAATCCGTAAGAGCAATTTTTCAGGATACACGTTTGACGAAAATTCTCATTTTAGTACATTCACCTTCCCCTCAAAATTAAGTCAGAGAATGTCGATTAATTCTGTAATATTACAAATTCCCATAATAAGTAATGGTAAGGACTACAGCAGGAACACAACTTCCTACTAACGAGTGAGATGAAACAGCTGAATATTGTTCAGCTTGTCCGCGAGATTTCAGCACGGGTTGTCTTGTTGCAACACGGCGAGTTTGAGACAGTATTGCAATGAATTTTTCTCCGATAATTTAAATTATTTTCATTTGATAAATGGCGTCGCTGTGAATTCAAATAAGTGGAATTTTCTCACTACTCTCATAACAATAGTTTTAAAACAAGATTCATTTTTCTTTGTTTCACTAGCATACAGTATATGTTTATATAAATCTCATATGATACATTGTTAGAACACAAAGATGAGTATCTAAAAAACAAAGCCGCCACGACAACCTCATCCATCTCCCTCAAAGACAAGAAGGAGATAGATTATTAGACAGTCGAGAGAAATGAACCTCTAGATGAATCATTCTGTTTTAATGTTGGGAAAATTGTAACATTTTAAGGTATCCAACTACGTTCGGAACCGTGATTTTAAAAAAAGCGCATAGATGGATAATTTTCAGGATATTTAGTGTCACTTAGATTAGAATACATGTATAAAATGGTTTTAAGGACATTTTGACAAAAAAAATTATTTAAATACAATATTTCGGCTAAAAATTAACTTAGAATAACCTTTTTTTCAAAATGTTCTCCTTTGTGAAAAATGCTTCTATTATGATAATATTTTCTCTGTATATAGCTCAGACCTCTGTACAGACGCTCAACTACGATTTTTGAAAAATTCGCCCTATTTTCAGAATTACAACCATTTGAAATAATTATCGGCGTTTTCTTCTTAAAATTTCTCCCCTCTGTTGTCGTAAAACATAGATAAACCCACTTCTAAGTTACATATATCAAAAATTCTAGTTAAGCCTCTGTACAGAGGTTTGGGCTATATACAGGCAATATATTATTATAATAGAAGCATTTTTCACAAGAGGAGAATATTTTGAAAATGGGTCATTCTATGTTCATTTTTTGTCAAAATATCGTACTTAAATAATTTTTTATTGTAATACTATTCTTAAAACCATTTTATATACATTTTCTAATCTAAGTGACACTAAATATCATAAATATTATCCATTTATACGCTTTTGCAAAATCACGGTTCCGAAAGTAGTTGGATATCTTAAGAACTATCTTGAACGATTATTATCTGTATAAAATAATTCTACAACTCAACCAATTATTTGTTGCCTCAGTTTGAGTCAGACTTGCAACTGTGCAGAACGCCGATGTGGATTTCGGATAACTGGAATGGCCCTTTGGATATATTGGTAATTCCAAATTAATTAATTTCACAATTGAAGAATCTGTTAAACCAACTCTTTTTTGCTACCGATGGAGAAGCTCCGGTTTTTCGTTCACCCTCCAATTGAGAGCATTTTCCAGCACGTCTTTCCTTTTGAGCTGTATTCAAGATATTCAATATAATTCAGCTATCACACCAACTTTTTTCAATCATGAATTTGAAAAAAAATCACTTCTAGAAGAGCTTCTACAAATGTTAGAATTTTTAATTCTGAGGAAAATATAACAGGGCAAATTAAAGGGCTACTAGGGGAAAAAACGAAGGAGTTGATGACTGTAAATATCTCTTTGACTGGCAGCTCTGAGCCAAAAAATATTTGTGTAAGGTGTAGAGAGAACTATTGCGCACTAGAGAAATGCTGATTCGCTTAAATATATCGTTTGCAATCCAGTCGATCGCTGCAGGAAAAAAAATGCTCTAAATTCGATAGCAAGTATGACATATCTGAAAAGTTTAAAAATATATATATAAAAAAAACTCATTTTTTAAATATTATTTTTAAAAATTTTTTAATCTTGGGATGCATTTTAAAGGTTTTTGTATGCGTCTAAATGGGTTTTTTTCATTTATTTATAATGCATCTCGTATAAGATTCATTTCTCCATACTTCAGTTAAACCTAGATGTATGAAAGTTTTTTTTTATTTGCCATTTAGTGATTCCTGGGTCAACTTACTTAGATTATTCACAGACAGATAGACCACAATAACTCTTTTTAAATTTTTTTCATACACTATTTTGCAAGATTTTTTTCCTTCTGAATATTGAAAGATATATGGTTTTAGACTCCTGTGATTTTTTAAATTATTACTAAGCATCTTTGGTGACCAGTAATCGGCCAACAAAAAAAGCTCAGGTTCATCTTGTTCCTCCTTATACCTACAAAAGACAAATATTATTCTCTAAGGACTTACCTGCTGACAAATGACCATAGGAACCACTAGCACTAGAACTTCGAGATCCATTCATAAATGACACCAAGGAACTCGGGGAAAATCTTATCATCGAATTAATATCAAAATCGGAATACGGGGAGCTAGATAAAGCTCTCTTTCTTCCATGACGAACACCAGGCTTAGGACTGCTCAACTGGGAACCTTTAAAAAACAAAATAACACCTTCATTTACAAGCAGACATAATTACTTAAAGATATTTTTATGAAGTCGCGAAAATTTTAAATAAATTACCGCGAGTGGAAATATTATAAAATCATTCATTGATGTGCCTTAGAAATAAATTAAGCCTATCTTGAAAATAAATATAATTCTCGATAAAACTTTATTTTTTTATGGAAATTTCTAGTACCACTATGTACACTACCATGTTGAAAAGCGGGAAAAAGGAGTTAAAAATAGTCAAAAAGATAAAAATATCAACAGTACAGTTTTATAAGGGATTTAAGCAAATAATGTACAACAAGCATTCAGGAATACTAATTGACAGGTACTTAATACCATCTTTAAATAGTTTGAAGGCATAGGTTATAAATAAAGACCATAACCGACTTTTAATATGGACTAAACAATCCCATTCATGTTTAGGTACTACAAACGAATATGTTTTAAATATTTCCAACATAGGAGGAATTCGTTGAAGAAATTGATGCATCACTAAAAAGAATTTTTTATTTTCAGATACCTGTGGTAAGTAGTGATTCTATGCCATGATTATCTTAAAAATAGTTGGTTGCGCACCGCAAGATATTACTCTGTACGTGCAAAAGATTGTAAGCATAATAAAATTTTAATTTTTGAATTAGAGAGCATGATATGCTTGTACATTTCGGATAGGTTGTGTAAGAAAAGTATATAAGCCGGACTGATCCGCGAAGAGCTGGCCTTACGTACCGTTCCAGGGACGTGTTAAGACACTTTGAGACCCTAAGCCCAGATAAATCTTAAGATTTTTTGAGGCCCTGGGCCCCTATGCAAAAGTAGGCCTTACCTGAAATCTTTAAAAGTACACAGTATATTGCATGCATAGTCCAATACTCCGTACAAACGGTACTTTTATCGGTAATTTTGTGACGGGCTCACGCGTCTTTTCTTTAACATGTCATTTGGGTTCTTTGGGTCCAGAATTAATGGCAACTCTTTTCCAACAAAATCCAAGAAGTGAAGTGTGAAAGAAAGATGCAAATTAAGAACCTTTTAAAAATCAGAAGTTAGAGTAAGCGCGATGGCAATTTGTGGCAAGTGATGACAATTAGAGGAATGTAAACAGTCCGTGGTTCTAGATTGAAGAAGTTTTAGATAACGTTACGTGGTGAAGAATAATAATTATACGTGATAGAGATCCATTAATCAAGGTGCATACCATTGCACACGAGTTATCGCAAGACCTCATCTAAAACTAGTGTGATCGTTTACTGATACTACAACAAGGTAGGATTGATTTTTTAATATTAGGATCAGTGATTGTTTTATAATTTAGGGTAAGCGATTCAGTTATTGATAATGGTCCGAGTTAGGTTAAGTCGTTATTAAAAATATACTGTGTGTGATGTGTTTCACCATCGTAGATTCTCTCACATAAATTATTATAATCTAATTTGTTAAAGGTTTAAGTTGAATATCTTAATAAAGTCATATTAAGATAATGTTTCCTTCTAGTTCTTTCGTTAATCCTACGCCTCTAGCTCACGCTGATACTGAAAGAGATAATTACCATAGGGGAGGGATTATCACAATATTGGAAATATATAAATATACACGGCTCATAATCTCACAAACCGACTCGACCAATGGCTGCATTTCGACTAAATGACTTGAATGATTGTTTATGTTACTAGGCCTAGGCCAAGAAATGAACAGCCGTCATCACATAATAATAATACAGTCTTACCGCTTTTGCCAATTAACATGCAGTTTGAAATTCTCTGTATTCGGAGAATACGTACGGGAATAATATTTGACAATTAAAATTATCCGGATCATGATCTTATTAAGACCGAGTCGAAAACGAAACGAGGCCCTGTGCCCGAGTCCAGTTGGCCCTAAGACGGTAGTAGGCCCCATGCCTTAAGACGTCCCTGACCGTACCAACATATCTCTTTCAGGTTGGGTTAGGTCAGTAATTTTTAATATTGGGGATCTTGGTCAATTCGAGATGAGACATTAAAAAGTAGCAATCGTAGAAAGAAGAATTAAAGCTACGATTTTATATAATTTATATTCAGATTACTTTTTTAGAATTTATTTTTGTCAGAATTCTAGCGAAGATTTGAGTACGAGTAGTACAGAGTGTTTTTTTTTTCAGGTACAGAAGTTTAAGTTGGCATTACTTTCCAAGATGGCGACCGATTTAACAGCTGTCAAGTGATTTATCCTCAGTTTGGTTTGGCAATTCATCATGAATAGACTCACGCCTGAACAACGCTTTCAAATTGTGCAATTTTATTTCGAAAATAATGGTCGATTTTCATAAGCGAATTTTGTTTAGCGATGAAGCGCACTTCTGGTTGAATGGCTACGTCAACAAACAAAACTACCGTATTTGGAGTGAAGCTAATCCACAAGTGTATGTCGAAACACCGTTACATCCAGAAAAACTGACTGTTTGGTGCGCTTTATGGGCTGGAGGAATCATTGGTCCGTACTTCTTCAAAAACGATGAAGGCCACAACGTTACAGTCAATGAGGATCGGTACAGAGCCATGATTACTAACTTTTTCATTCCTGAATTGAACAATCATGATGTCCAGGAGCTGGGGTTCCAACAAGACGGCGCAACATGTCACACAGCTCGTGCCACAATCGATTTATTGAAAGACACGTTTGGTGACCGCCTAATTTCACGTTTTGGACCTGTGAATTGGCCTCCAAGATCTTGTGATTTAACACCGCTAGACTATTTTCTGTGGGGCTATGTAAAGTCATTGGTCTATGCGGATAAGCCACAAACGCTTGATCATTTTTGGAAGACAACATTCGCCGTGTTATTGCCGATATACGGCCACAAATGTTGGAAAAAGTCACCGAAAATTGGATGTCCTGATTGAACTACATCCGAGCCAGCCGTGGCAGTCATATGCCAGAAATCATATTTAAAATGTAATGCCGCAAGATTATCTTTCGAATAAAAAAATTCATGTCAATCGAATAATACATCGTTGTTTTATTGCAATTTAAAGTTCTATACCTCTAAAAAAACACCCTTTACTACACCAGAGAGAGAAAAAGAAAAAAATTCTTACAATTTAATTGAATTATTAATAATTTAAATGGAAATTAATTATGGAAAGAGAATACAAAGTATTTCTTAACTCCAATGTGCTCATAAATTTTGATTTGAGTTATCAGAAGTTCTATTATTTTATGATATTCAGTGATAAATTGCGAATCGTTAGTTGGAAAAAAAAATTTTTTTCACTTTCCTTAAACACAAGAAAAAAAAGCCAAGCACTTAATTTCTTTGCATCTCTATTTGCTTTTCGTACAAAAATTTTTCACTGGTTTAATTATAATAAAACTCACACGTAATGCTATATTTTCGAAGAATCACTTAGAAAAATATTTAAAATTGATAAACGGCTTGCAATGAATTTTAAGTATATAAAAATGTATTGAATGAATGATATTCTTGTATTTCCCGTGGAAAAAAATATTAGGAGAAATATTTTTTAAGCTAATCGATTTTATTATTTATTGTTATATTTTGAGAAATAGGATTTGTTAAAACAGTGTCCTTGTGTGTTCTAGATTTAAAGAAAAAATTTAATAAATTACGAAATATTTATATAATTTGAACCTCAATCGCTTTACTTTCCTTTATATTCAATTTTCGCTCAAAAAAATCTCTTCCTCTTTCTTTCCAAAATTCCTGTAAGAGAAAGCTTTCAAAGAATTCTTTGGAGGCAACTTTTTTTAGTGATATAAAAATTCAAATGAGTTTACTCTCTATATTACGGAATAATTTTATTTAAGTATATAAATCAATCAATTTTAAAAATTTTACGAATTTTTTTTAAGAAAAATATTATCTAACTAAGGTATTTTGAAGATAAAATAATAAACGTTACCCAGTTATGTTTGGATTAAAAGCTAACAATTTAAGAATAACTTTATTTAGTGTTCATAGATGGCGCTACTTGTAGTATCTTAAAAGGTTTTTTTAACAAAAAGGAAAAAAATATTTTAAGAAATTTATAATTAAATGATAGGAGTAAAAATGTAAAATTTTTTAAATATTATTAAAAAACATTACTGAATTCTGTATTCAAAGAAAATATCATCAACCCGTTAATTGAAGAATAAAAATAATTTCGATCGCCTCAATTTCATCAAACTTACCATCAAGTCCAAGGGATAAGTCAGTCGTAGCATTCGTATTGGCTTGCAAAGAATTGTGGACGTCCAGTAAATTTCTTTGATGGAGCATCGACATTTGCTGTAGATAATCCATAGATAATGGGACTAAAAGGGATTTAAATACGTTTTTTGATATCATAATTAAATCATTAAAGGTAAGAAAAAAATTAAATGCGAAAAGTTATTTATGATCATATTATATGTTTGTTTTTTTCAATAAAAAAAATTAATACTTTTTCAAACTTGCATTGTTAATAAAAAAAATTCTGTATTATTATCATAAAATATGGTTTATTTTTTGTGAAAGAAATCTGCTCGAGCTTATGCAAATTATAAATTGCATAAAAATTTAAAACATGTCATTTCTAAAAATTAAAAAGAGGAATTGATAAGTGTTAATATATGAAAACCAGATTACCTCAATACAGGGATAAGGAATTAAAAATAATTTTTTAAAAAAGTATTAATTGTTTTCTAAAAAGGTCGAGTGGCGCTCTAGAATGGTATGAGAGCCAGTGCCGATTTAAGCTCATTTCGAGCCCTGGGCGCAGAAGATCTATAGGCCCCCTCGACACTGGCGGATAGAAATTTATTACCAGAAAACCTGGTTAAGTCCAGCTTATCAGGGCTCCGGACCCCTGGGCGCTGGCCAAAACGTCCAATGGGTAAACCGGCATTGATGAGAGCTATTGCATTTACACTTCTCAAAATATTACATTTACAGAAATTTAAATGATATTAAACTACAAGGGGTGATCAAATGAAAAGGTACGAAACGACATAAAAATGAAACAGTTAAATATTTGCATATTCCGCCATGGGAGAATGTAGCGAGACATGAGGTGCTGATTATGCGCGGGCGCCCGCATGCGCAGGAGAGCAAAGGCTCTTATAAAAAGCGGCGTTCAAATGATGCGGCAGTCCGTATGAGGACGGCATCGTATGAGGACAGATGGAGTTTGCGTTGCAAAATTCGACGATTGAGGAGCAGCGAAGTGTTATCCGATTTCTGACAGTGGAAGGTGAGAAACCGGCAGCAATTCATCGGTGGATGGGGACCGTTTACGGGGAGAAATGTGTCTCTGACAAGTCTGTCAGGAAATGGAGTGCCCGTTTTCGTGCACGCCATGAGAGTGTGGGTGATGACCAGAGACCAAGCCAGGCAAACACTGTCATCGACAAGGTGGAGGACCTAGTGAGAAGTGATCGGCTTGTTACATTGCGAATGTTGGCGCTGAAGGTGGATGTCAGCTATGGAACCGTGTGGACAATTGTTCACGACAGGTTGTGATTTCGGAAGGTGTGTGCCGCTTGGGTTCCGAAGCAGCTCACCGACCAGCAAAAGGAACTGCGTATGGGACTAGCACTACAACATCTGTGCCATCACTACGAGCCAGAGACAAAGCGGGACAGCATGCAGTGGAAGCATGCTTCGTCACCTCCCCCTAAAAAGTTCAGAGCCATGAAGTCAGCAGGCAACGTGTTGCTCACTGTCCTTTTCGACGTTCAAGGTCCTCTACTTGTGGAATACCTCAAACACAGAAAAAGCATTAACTCCGATGTGTACTGTGAGACACTCCGACGCCTACGCAGGTCCATCAAGAACAAAAGACTGGGGCTGTTCACGGAGGGTGTGGTTCTGCTCCATGATAACGCGCGTCCACACGTCTCCAGAGTCACACAAATGGAACTGGACAAGTTCAAATGGGAGACGTTGGACCATCCGCCCTACAGTCCGGACATGTCGCCCTGCGATTTCCATGTGTTTGGTCCACTTAAGAAACACCTGAAGGGGAAGCGCTTCAACTCGGACGACGTACTCAAGGACACTGTGAAGGACCGGGTCTCGTCACAGTCACAGGAATTCTGGGAACAAGGAATCCTGCGGCTTGTTCATCAGTTGGATCGTTGTGCTTAGGCCTATGGTGTATATTTTGAATAAAGTCTACATTTGTACCCACCGTGTCGTTTCGTACCTTTTCATTTGATCACCCCTTATAGTTTGTTTACTTCAAATCTGCCTGTTAATTCTTTTATTAAGTTTGTTTAGTTCACGAGGCTTGTTTTAGATATGAGTTATATCAAATACAGTTGAGTTAATTCTACATAAGCAGAATATTACTTTACCTCTACCATCCGTAACCAAAGGCGATCCCATTGCCGAATTGCCATGAAGAGACGAAATAACTTGCTCCATGTAAGGACTAAGTCTATAATGAGATGGAAAATCCACGTGACCATTCGGAATATCCCGGCGAGGAGCAAAATGAGAAAAATCCGGTAAATTGGCTGCAGTTCCATCAGCGTTGATTCTAAATATAAACGAGTATTTAATTAGTTTAAAAATAAAGCAAAAGGAAAAAAAAAAACAGATTTCTCTTGATCAGGGGTCGGCAAACTGTCAAGAAAGTAGAATTGAATTTTGTGAGAAACAAAAGAATTAAATAATCAAAGAGGCGTCTAGATAGGTAACAGGTAAGTCGGTAGTAATCTCTTGTAGACAAGATACTAGCATGCTTCAATTAACCTTTTTTTTTTTAATATTTAAGTAAAATTTTACACCAAATAACATTTATCGTTCCTTCAAAAACTAAGAACTATTGAAGATATTTTTATTTCTGCGGCTCAATGCAAAAATATCATAACAAACCAAAATATCATAATATGGGAATTAAATTTCAAGTATCCTGAAATATTTTCCTTGCCAATAATACCATAAGTGCTTTATTCAGGAATTTCATGTTTGCACCAGTAATTAAGATTGGTCATTTGTTCTTCATAAAAGTCATTTTCACACTATTTTTTTTATTAAATTTTAAGCATGTTATAAAATATGGAATATTTTTCTTATTTCTGGGAGGTTTCAGTATATCTCCAATATATTCATAAGTGTTTTCCATTAAATTCATAAGTGTTCCTACAAATAAATAAACAGTGGTGGAAATCTCTTCAGGGAAAGTCATTCCATGGAGGCATTTTTACCAATGAGTTGTTGGACTTTGAATGTGATTTGGAACTAATTCATATATTTTCACCGATTTCTTCTGTAAGCTTTGTTAATAAAAAACAATGTAATACGGATTGATTGATTTAATATTAACGTCGCACTGTTCAGCTACACGAGGGCTTTTGGCGACGGACCACGTAATTTTGAACCATGGTCGAGTGACGTGGACGACACCTGAGCTGGCACCCCCTCTCCTAACTACCACAGCACACCAACGGGAGGACGTTTCAGCTCTCGACAGATTTAACGTGCATCGCTGCCCTACACGGCGGGTCTTTAGTGGTACTGGGATCGAACTCGTAACCAGGCAAGCCACGATCCGATACCTATACCACTCGGCTACCGCGGCCAATGTAATACGGAAGTAACTGTCTTAAACCAGTTAAAAACTTAAAAAGTATGTGCAAATAAAGGTAAATGTTTTGAATAGGTAATTATTAAAAAAAAGAGAGAGAGAAAAAGAAGGAAACTAAGATTTTTTTGTAGACGCAATTATTTTTAATATATATTGTCAAAAATCTGAGCAGCCACAAACGTCTACGCAAAGAGCCACGATTTGCTGATCCCTGGTCTAGATTATTAAGAAAGAAGTAGATTATTCAATGAAATATTCAAAAATAGCTTTAAATAGGTTGAGTCCCATAACTGACCATTATGTATTTATCTCGATTAAGTTTGATTTTACCAAAAAAGTGAGATTTAAGATACTTTTCGTAAAAATAAAATTTTCTTTCTAAGTTTTTAAAATGCTACCAGTGCATTAATTTTTTAAATTGAACAATGAATTTTCCTTTTTGTAAATGCACTGCTGGCCACCGTAAATGCAATACCAAGAAAGATAAGAGATAGCACAACAAAATTTATTTTGTAGATAACATGTTGACCAAGTATCAAATGATTAGATTTATAGACTTCTGTGAATTGTAGTTCCTGCCAGAATCAGTAGCAAGAGCAGCCGCCATTGTTGGAGATCACCGCTGCCACACGCCTCGGCATTGATTCAAAGAGACTTTGGATGTGTTCTTAAGGTATAGCAGACCAAGCAGCTTCCACACGTTGCCGAAGTTGATCTAGTGTGGAAGCTGGGGGTGTAATCTGGGTCAATCGTTGAGCAACCATGGACCATATGTTTTCTATCGGTGAAAGATCCGGAGAGCCATCCGGCCAGGGAAGCAATTCAATCTGGTGATTGACGAAGAACCTTTGGACAATGAGTGCCACGTGGGGTCATGCATTATCCTGTTGAAATATGGCCGTGGCCAAGCCCTGAATGTAAGGAAGGACAACTAGCTCCAACACCTCGGAGGTGTAGCGCTGTCTGTTTAATGTATCGGTAATGCGTACTAGAGGAGTGCGAGAGTGATTTCCAATACCGCCCCATACCATAATACCCGGTGCATAACCAGTGTGGCGGTGCATAACGCAGCTGTTCAGCTTCCTCTCTCCACGGTATCTCCAGACTCAAATCCGACCATCGTGGTGTTGTAGACAGATGCATGACTCGTCAGCAAAGACAACTTCATTCCATTCTGCCGCCCACATCCTTCCTTCGCACCATTGGCGGCGGAGACGTCTGTGGTTCTGTGTCAATGGTAGACCAAGCAATGGACGTCTTGCGGACAGACCACTCTGCTGTAAACGGCGTCGAATGGTACGCGCAGACACAGAATGATGCATTACAGACTCAATGTGCTGTGCTATGGTTCGTGATGTGACTGAGCGATCCGTCACTACCATGCGCACAATTTGCCTGTCCTCACGTGAAGTGGTGCACTGAGGTGGATGCGATCGACCACGTCGATCCGTTGTACCCTCTTGCATCCAACAGTCACATATCCGCATTATAGTTGTTTGGTTTCGTCCAACACGACTATCGATTTCCTTGAAAGATAATCCACAATCTCGGTAGGTCACTATACTTCCTCTGTCGAACTCGGATACTTGATCAAAAGCTGATTGCTGCTTTCTACGAGACATAACTGATCATTTTTTGAAAAAAAAACACAATTTCCGAACTTGAAATCGTCGAAATCACCAAGCCTTAAATAGCACTTTGAGGTGGCGTCACAGGTGCGCGTGATGTGTGTCTGCGTTAAAATTGTAATCATTTGCATATCTCACCTCCGCTAATGCATGTTGTAAATTTCATGTTATTTACATGCATCCTTCAGGGTGTTGCATTTACGGTGGCCAGCAGTATAACTATTTGCTGAGAAATCATACATTTTGAGAATAAATTTTTATAATACAGAGATTTTTTTTTAAAAAAAATAACTTACTTCGCAGTTCGCGTTATATAATCAACAATAGTAATGTTTGAGAGAGAACAATAACAATTTGTTTATAAAAAAAGAGGCAGTATTTGGCATAAATAGGAATAAATCATGTTACTTTCTGTCCGGGGATCTCGAATTTTCTTCTTCTTTCTTTCTTTTACAACTGAAGAACTTATTTATTTATTTACTTCAAAAAATTTTAAGAAAGCCTTCATATTTTTACAATAAAATTGTTCTTCGCTGTTATCAAATTATGTCTACAATTAAGTTTTCAGCTTGAAATGTTAATTCATTGTCCAATTTAAAACTTTTACTCGTAATCGTGCCGATACTATAAATAAGATAATTTTCGAACTAATAAAGTTATACACACACACATACACACACATACACACACACATACACACACACACACATATATATATATATAGTGTGTGTGTTTTTTTCCAGGTATAGAAGTTTAAGTTGGCATTACTTTCCAAGATGGCGACCGATTTAACAGCTGTCAAGTGATATATTCTCAGTTTGGTTTGGCAATTCATCAAAACGATCATCAAGCAAGGCGTAGATTCGTCGAATGGGCCCAAAACGAGATTGCCATTGTTCCCGATTTTCATAAGCGAATTTTGTTTAGCGATGAAGCGCACTTCTGGTTGAATGGCTACGTCAACAAACAAAACTGCCGCATTTGGAGTGAAGCTAATTCACAAGTGTATGTC